>CM053625.1:71050355-71081177 GCA_028646595.1 Phalanger gymnotis | reverse complement strand
GGAAATTGAGGCACAGAAACTCCAATTCCCATTCCCTTAGTTGATGATTACAACTTGGTGACATCTATAAATCTGAAGAAGGAGAATAGGATAAGGGGAGGAGGAGACCCTCTCCATTCTTTTACAGTACTTTTACGGTAAAGGAAAGCAGGTCACAGTGACCTTATTCTTACTGAGCAAATCTTTCAACCAAAACCAGAAGAAAGAACAAAAAATTTCAGGGTAAACTTTCCCAGGGGCTGAGCCATCAGACTCTCATAGCCTCAGCAGAATTTTCCACTTCTCTATTTCCCTATTTCTTGATTTTTAAACATTTCTAAGTATAGATATGAATAGACATAGATATATATTTATACATAGATACTGTGAAGTCTTCACATTTTATTTACCTCACACAATAGTGAGCAGAAGCTAAATAATGCTAGCCACTAGGTTGAAGATTCAACAGATGCTAAATTTTTGCACCCTTTATCAGATGTGTTGCAAAATTCCTTACACAATTCGCACTGATTACAAAGTTTGAACTCCTTAAAGATGACCCATCTGAAATTCTGGGTGGTGAGGACCAGGTCCTGAATTACCAACACAAACTCCTCTATTTTTATAATCTACATGGATCAGTTATTTGATCATTACTTCCTTGTTGACATATGATGATGATGATGGAGTAAGTGTGTACTTCAATGACATTCTGGTGTGCAGTGGGGTCATCTTGACAAAACCCTCTCCTTAAGGTAGGTAGGTAGTGCAGGAGAGAGCCGGGCCTGGAGTCAGGAAGACCCAAGTTCAAATCTGGTCTCAGACACTTAGTAGCTGTGTCATTTAAACTTTGTCAACCTCAGTTTCCTTAAGTCTAAAATGGAGATGATAACATCACCTACCTCAAAGAGTTGTTATGAGTATCAAATGAGATAATATTTTTTACAGACTTATTAGAGTGCCTACTTAGCACAGTAGGCACTTAATAAATGCTTCCTTCATTCTTTCCTTGAGTATCTGCAGCAGAACTGCCTGTTCTCAAAGCCAGAGAAATGTAAATTCAAACAAGAGGGACCAATTATGAAGGGTTGAACAGGTGTTTTGGGGTGAGATGTGTTTATCTCAGGATGAGTTCAGGATGATGTCTTGACCTGCATGTGAACTGGATTTAAGCAAAGCTTAAAGCTGGGAAGCAAAGCTGGGAAAAGTTATCAGCCTTCCTCTCTCCTCCAAAGTCATTGGAGTCCAACCACAAGACAAAAGTCAAGATGGCTGGTGACCTTGGCCTTTTAAAATTAAGGTTTTTTTTCCCAGATCAGTTTGTCTGGGGTAACATCCATTCAATGACTATGGGCTAGGTAAGAATTAAGACAAAAATGGCCTAATTCACTATCACAAAAGTATAAATCTGGGAGGGGATGACCCTCAGAGTTTCTCCCAGAAGAAAATAATTGCTAATTACACTTATTGTAAGCCATCAAAATCTAAATAATGATCAACAGGACTGGGGGCAATTATTGGCCATTCAATGAAAGCCAGAGTGATTTTGGGTTTAAAGGCCATGGTCCAGTAGCTCCATCTGAATCACAATGGGCTTTCTGAAAGTCTTTTTTTTTTTTTCAGTGCTATATTTCAAGAAATCATAACTGAAAACTGTGCAGAGTGAAAAGTAAATTGGTCTGCCTTTTTGAAAATAAAACAAACCAAAAAAATAAATAATCTAGCCCCCAAAATATCTTAGGTGGGCTATGAGTAGATCCTTGGAGAGGCAGTGCTGTGGCTGGGAGCCTCCACATCCACAAAAGGCCTCTAAATATTTCTAAGAATCCTGGGTTAGTGTCACTACTTAATCCCATGCTTTTCCATCTTAGGATCGTGAAATCTTGGCATATCTGGTTCAGATTCTACAACCAGTAGAAGGCAAACTCCTGGAGGAGACTCTTTCATTTCTATCTTTGTTTCACTAGTACCTTGTACAGTGTTTATTAATTCATAAAATATAAATTAATACTTTTATTTTAAAAAAAATAACTGAATTGGAAGGGACCCTAGGGATCAAACTCTTCTCCAGAGTTGGGAAGGGATTTGTAGGTGTCTGCAAAGTAGAAAATGGAGCAAGGATTCAGCCCCAAACTCTCTGGCTTCAAATCTACGCCCTTGCCACCGTTTCCCTGACCGTGCCCCTCATGGATCTCTTCCAGAACCTAGAGCCTTTCTTTGGGATCCCTGTTGTGGAAAAGATTTTTAGAGAATTAAAAAGAGGATTCTGCATGGTGGGGTCTGTGCTAACATACCCAGGCCCACGAAAAAACCTTTTTTTTCTTAGAAACAGATAATAGGATCATAGAGCTCAGAGCCCAAAAAGAGTCTTTACTTATTTTCTAACTTCCTCATTTCACAGATAAGAACATCAAAGCTCACCCAAGCCAAGCCCTCCTGTAATGCATTTTTAACTTTGGGTGCATTTTCGTAGAATTTATTCTCATCTCCCCCAAAACTATATGATTTGGGAAAATGAACTGCATTCGAAGCTTGACACCATCACTTGCAGAAGAGGATCCAGTTTATCCATAGTAGTTTATTTGGGTCACAGATGTCCAAATCATTACCCAAGAATTCCCCAACTTGACTAGCAACAGATAGAGGCATTTTTTTAGCCAATTTAATTTCTTTTTAGGACTGTATGGAGAAATTATCAGGCCTCTGTAATGACTGAGAAGTCTTTTTCATTGAAATAAAAATCAAAAAACCCATTCCCCTGCTACCTATTCAATGATCATCAAGTCTCTGATCAATGAACATTTACCAAGCATCATGTAACCATGGAAGTCCTAACCTCTAAGTTTACTTTGATCAGGTTCAATCTTGGGGGCTACCCTTAAAATTTTGTCCTTTGCTTACATCATTCAAACTCAACTCAGCATTACCCTTGAAAAATCTAAGTAAACGTAACTAAACGTAAGTAAAGAGTTCCTAGGCTCTGTACAAGCATTCAAGGTAACAATGAATTCATTAGGTTTAGGACAGCTTTTATTCCATCTCACAGAAAATGTAGAAAACACAAAAAAGTTTCATAGTAGTTTATAAACAATACAATTTCTTTCTCTCTCTCTCTCTCTCTCTCTCTCTCTCTCTCTCTCTCTCTCTCTCTCTCATATCTGTCCTCTAAAAGGGGAAAAAAAAGACAGCTGAGTCTTTGATGAAGAATTGTTACTTGGCACTGTGGTGGGTTCTTGGAAAAACAAAACAAAACAAACCATAAACAACAGTCCCTGCCCCTGAAAAGCTTACATTCTATTGGAAGAGGGGAAAGGGATACAGTGTGTGCTCAGATCAGGAGGATACAAAGTAAACTGAAGAGGGAGGGAGCAGAAAATCAGAAGGAATAAGAGAAGGCTTCCCAGAAGAGATAGCACTTCAGTTGAACATTAAAAAGACAAGAATTTTGGGTACATTAATGTGTGTAAAGTAGTCTCCAAGTACAAGGACAGTGATTGGGATGTAGAAGACTGAAAGGGAAGGTCTTTAAGAAAGGAGCAAGAGTGACATGAAAGCTGTTAAGATACCTACCACAAGGATTTGGACTAGATGGCATGGCTAAATTAAGTGATCCTCAAAGGAGGAGTTGCTGAGTGATGGGTGGCAGAGAGAGGGTCTGGAAGTGGCAGTGCGGAACAAGGAGTAAGCCTCTCCACAGCTATGTGTGTCACAGGACATGAGAGAAGGAGCAACCAGCCCTGAAGAGGGTGGCCAGGGATGAGATGCCTTCTGGAGAGAGCCAGTTATCCATGAGGGCAAGAAGGTGGAAAGAATAGGGTAAAAGTCATCTAAAATGAAGGGCGGTTTGCTAATAGTAGAGCAGAGTTTACAAAGGGCACAAAGGAAAGACCAGAAAGAAGAGGAAAGGGTCTGGGAAGGAGCAATGTTGAGCTGAATGGAGAAGAGAATTGAGTCAGGGCCATCTCACACCTACAGTTTTTGTTGTTTGATTGTTTTTCAGTCGTGTCTGACTCTCTGTTACCTCATTTGGGGTTTTCTTGACAAAGATACTAGAATGCTTTGCCATTTTCTTCTCCAATTCATTTTACAGATGAAGAAACTAAGGCAAACAGCATTAAATGACTTGCCCAGGGTCACACAGCTAGTAAGTGTCTGAGGTCAGTTTTGAACTCCTGAAGATGTGTCTTCCTGACTCCAGGCCCAAGGTTCCATGCACTATGGCACTACCTAACTGCCTTTACAACCGCATATATCTGACTGAATCACTGAAACGATGTTACAAAAGCAACAGGACTGCCTCTGTGGCCGAGCTATTCATAAGAGCATTTCTCATGAGAAGGAGGAGCAGAAGTGTCTCTAGAGCTGCATATAATATGAATCTAGAGCTGAAAGGGATTTCAGAGTTCAGTTGACAAATGCGATAGCAGAGGAAGTGACATATTTGGACTCGGGTCTTGTAACTCCAAATTCAGCCCTCTCTGCACTGTATCATGCTGCCTGTGGTCAAGGTTTATGTCCCCTCAATGCCTGTCACATTTTGGGTTGACTGCAGTTAATTCTTTCAGATTATGGTTTATCAGTCCCCTGTCCTAATCTGATGACCAGTCACAGAGCAGTATCCCCTGGGTATGGAGGCAGGACCTCCACTGGTTCCTGCCACAGTGTGAAAGGTGGAAAGAGGGCTAGACTGGGGAATCAGGAAGACCCGGGTTCAAATCCCAGCTTTGACAATGACCAGCTGCGAGATCATGGACAAGCCACTTAATCTCTTTGAGTCCCCATTCTCTCTCTCTAAAAAGGGGTTAATAATATCTACTGTTCCTGTCTTACAGGGTTGTTCCGGGGTGTGAATGAGATAACTTAAGTGCTACAAAAACTTTTTTTAGTGGGAGTGGGTGGGCGAAGGGTTGATCTGTGATTTCATCCATGTAGGAGACTCTTACAGAAACAAAGAGTGCAGATCAGCAATTGTTCTGTAATTTAAGGTTAGTTTGTGGGCCCTGAGAGGTTAAACCACTTGCCCAGTGTCATACAGACCACAGATGTTGGTGGAAGCATTTGAACTCAGCTCTTTCACACTCCTAAATCAATTTTCTACCCTACTTCCCTGCAAATTTAAAAGTGATACATAAATTTCAGTTATCATCATCATGGTAACATGCATAGCGCAGGGCTGTCCAAAATGGGCCACATGTGGCCTACAATGCGATTTATGCAGCCCACCTACAAGCATAGAAATTTACATGAATGCTTTAGTAAACAAAGCCGAGCTACTGCAGAGCTCTCATTAAAATGGCAAATCAAAATATATTGTCTATTGTTTCAATAAAAACCTAAGGTTGGACAGCCCTGGTGTAGTGGAGAGATAGCTGACCTCATGAGGAAGCAATGAACATAAGCCTGGACAGATTCGGGGAGATAGTAAGGAAAGAGGAGTGGGTTATGGGATCAGAAAAAATCTGATATGACTAAACAGCAAAGCTGACTTCGGAGCCAGGAAGACCTGTGTTCAAATCCTAACTCCAATATTTACTGGCTGTGTAACTTGGGTGAGTCAATTAACCTCTCAATGCTGTAGGCCAGTGGTGTCAAACCCAAATAGAAAAGAGACTATTAGAACTGATGGAGTCTCAATGCAGATCGAAGGCTCACTTTTTTTTAACTTTATTTTTCTTGATTTTGTGGGAGGGCGTTTTGATCTGTTTTCCTTCACAACATGACTAATTTGGAGATATGTTTTGTATGACTGCACATGCATAGCCTATATCAAATTGTCTGCCTTCTCAGTGAGGGGGAAGGGGAGAGAGAGAATTTGTAACTCAAACATTTTAAAAAAGAACGTCAAAAATTGTCTTTAAATGTAATTGGTAAAAAATAAAATATTTATTAAATAAAAAAAAGAAAAAGGACCACTAAACCATAATAAGTATCCTGGCAGCAGTATATTGATTTAGAAAACCACATAGGAACATTATTTATGTTCTATTGTATTTTTATTTGTTTTGTTAAATATTTTCCAGTTACATTCTAATCTGGTTCAGGCAGCACTCCAGAGTGTTGTGGGAGGAAGGCCCAAAGGGGACACATCCACTCTAGGCAGCTCTCTCAGAGTGTAAGTTGGAGAAAAGGTGCCAATCTGCATTGGTAGAGGGGATTTCCTCACCTGGGAGTTCCCTATATCCATGAAATCACAGGTCCAGTCTCTCTCCCTATTATTATTACTATTACCATTAGGACAACTGCTTGGCTCTTCTGCATCTTGGAAAGCTTTACTATAACAATCGGATCTATTCCTCTACATTAAACACCCCCCTATATTCAAATTGCTTTCCCCTTCAGCTCTTTGCCACCCTCTCTTGCCCCTCATAACCCAGTGCCACCTTTTAAAGCTGGGAAGAAGGCGAGAGCACCTTGCAAGGTAAGTAACAAGCAGTTATAAGTCAAATGAACAGCTGATCACAAACCCTAAGGGAAATCTTTGCAGGTGGGAATCCAAGTCTGCCTGGGCACAACGAACCTCCAGATTGACTGACTTTCAAAGAAGCTGACAGTTGAATCCTAGTGTCAGCAACGGGGATGGGGGCAAGCTCAGGAGAGGAACACCAGTGGCCACACCCCCGTATCACTACAACAAGAGAAGGTGTTTAAATCAACTCTGCTTTGACGACATTGGTTTCAGTGCCAGCTTGATCCTTCTGCAAGCATATGAGAGAGTGGGGAAGGGGCAGCAGGGAAGGCTCTGGGAGTCCAGCAGCAATAATTGTGAAGGTCTGGGGGTTTTTCTTTCTGCCTTCTCTTTTGCCTTTCTTTCTATCCCCAGCACTTAAGCAGTGTCGAGCACATAGCAGATGCTTGCCTAATAAATCTTATGGGCAGCTAGGTAGCACAGTGGATAGCATGCCAGGCCTGGAGTCAGGAAGACTCTTACTTGAGTTCAAATCTGGCTGCAGACACTTACACAAGCTGCATGACCCTGGGCAAGAAACTTAACCCTGTTTGCCTCAGTTTCCTCATCTGTATAATGACTTGGAGAAGGAAATGGAGAACTACTCCAGTATCTTTGCCAAGAAAAACCCGAAGAGGGTCACAGAGAGTTGGACACAACTGAATAACAGAGACAAAGAAACATTTATTGACTATCTGATTGCACATGGTCTCTACTGCTTTATCTCTGAGGAAGGCTTTTCTGGTGTGTCATCTTTCCCTGGAAGTCTTGTATGGTCCACAGTCAGATCCCGAGGTCCAGGACACAGAGTGTATATATTTAGAAGGAAATCTGAACAGCGATATCATAACCTGCAGATCTGATCCCAGAGTATCTGTATAAGAGAGCTTAATCCCCCATCCCTGGGGTAAAATGCCCAGCCGTCACCATCTCCATGATAGACTCTGAAATATAGGACTCTTTCCCATTGTTTTGGTAGTAAACTCAGTGGCCAATCAGGCTTTGATTTGCTGAGCCTACTCCACTGCAGACCTGTACCCACCGGACGCATACCTGCCTCCATTATTGGCTTAAAGACATAAAGAAGTTTCTGGTGAAGGAAATCTGATTCCAACAGACCCAAGGGTTATGTCTAGTGTGCTTAGAAAAGAAGGAGTTAGAAGAGTTTATGTGAAGGCCAGCCTACTACCTCTCTGCTTTTTGATCACTGAAGACCTTTCTTCAAGAACAGCCTATTCAGACCAGACTCCAGAGCCAGGGAGAAGAATGTCACCCACCACCTTGTGGCTTTCATGAAGGATGTGGTGGTGGTCACAGCATGGAGACCTCTCCAGCAGAAGGAAAGGAGTTTGGGTGAGGCTGTAAATCAGGACCCAGTGACACATAGCTAGGTTAAAAAACTGACACTTTCCCATGAAGGTGGGGAGGGAAAAGAAATAAGCTTTTATATACATAGTACCTACTATGTGTCAGGCACTGTGCTAAGTGCTTTTTACAAATATTATCTCATTGGATCCTCACAATAACCCTGGGAGGTAGGTACTATATTATCACCATTTCACAGTTGAGTAAACTGAAGCAAACAGAGGTTAAATGACGTGTCTAGCCATCACACAGCTACTAAGTGTCTGAGGCTGTATCTGAACTCGGGTCTTCCTGATTCCAGGCCCATGAGCCCCTAGGATCTCTTTGTTTAGCTCAGTGGTTCTCAAAGTGACGTCTGGGGACTCATAGGGCTCCCTGAGACCCTTTTTAGGGGGACCACAGGTTCAAAACTAGTTTTACAATAATTCTAAGACATTTTAGTTTGTAATACCACAACTTTTAGTAGATATAATCCATATGAACAGAAGCTCTTTATGAGGGAGAGGGTTTCTTAATAATTTTTAAGAGTATGATGGGTTCTGAGACCCCAGAGCACCACTGGTGGAGCCCCGCCTCTTGCCTAGCCCTTTACAGCCACCCCCAACTTAGCCTCCTGCCAGCAGCCCTCTCAGCCTTCAGGCTTGTGGGGAGACACTGGGTCTGACCCTGCCTTTGCCTCCTCCACCACATTCTGCCACTGGAGGGTTCCTCCTTGCTCACTTTTGTCTGATGAGTGGCACTACATATAAGACACTATGCTGAGGACAGAAAGCCTAAACCAAATGAACAGCTCCTGGATGTGACAAGCTTATGGACACTAAGAGCTGAAAAACCATCCTCTACATAGGTGTTTTCAGTGAAGTCTCCTGACAACCCAGTAAGGTAGATGCTAAAGATATTATCTCCCCATTTTACAGGGGGTATAGCGAACAGAGCGCTAGGCCTGGAGTCAAGGAAGAACTGAGTTCAAATCCAGCCACAGACACTTGCCAGCTGTGTGACCCTGGGCAAGTCACTTCACCCTGTTTTGCCTCAGTTTTCTCATCTGTAAAATAAGCTGGAGAAGGAAATGGCAAACCATTCCAGTATCTTTGCCAAAAAACAAACCCAAAAGGGGTCAAGAAGAGTCAGACACGACTGAAACAAATGAACGACAACAAATGTCCCTGGCTGTCGCAAGGACCAGTTGAGATATTTGTAAAATGCATAGTAGCACAGTGCTTGGCACATAGTAGGTGTTATATAAATGCTAGCTATTATTATGACAGAGGGGGAAAGCCAGTGATCAATGTCCAAAGTGAGGCCTGAGCCTGGGAATTTCTTTTTCTCTTCCTTTTGAAAGGCAATTAGAGTTAAGTGGCTTGCCCACGTTCACCCAGCTAGTAAGCGTCAAGTATCTGAGGTCCTCCTGACTCCAGGAAAAGTGCTCTATCCACTGCACCACCCAGCTGCCCCAAGCCTAGGAATTTCTTTTTCTTTTCTTTTTTCAGTGTTCTTTTTTTTGGGGGGGGCTAGGCAATTGGGGTTAAGTGACTTGCCCAGGGTCACACAGCTAGTAAGTGTCAAGGAAATATTTCCCAGTCAGGAAATAGTTGTTGAATGAACAAACAGTTGCATCTCGGGCTCCAGCTTAAACACTCCTAAACGTTTTAGGTCAGAACATGCCCAGCACTTAGAATTCTGTTCTTGCAACCTGTGATCCCTTCAGCATTGGCCATCCCCCTCTTCTCACTCTACAGCCCCACCCCCACCCCTTCTATTCCCTGGCGATGCTTCTCCTAGTCTTTTTATAAATTCTCCGTAGAGGACATCCCCAACACATTCTAGGCTTCCATCTAGTTCAATTACTATTTCCTGGATATTGCTGTAGCACTGAGGTTATTACCCATTACTATACAACCAGCCCATATCCTTTGCAGGCCATATAGGAGGCTTCCTGGAGGACCTCTTTCACAGTACTCTCCACATGCCAATCGTGACTGGCAGCATGCTGGAGCCGACACGCACCCACCCTGCTCCTTCCCCCTTGGGTCGCTGGCAGTTTTCATTCTTAGAAACAGATTCATACCTAGAAGGGACTGGAGGCCACCTAGTTCAACACCCTCACTTCACAGATGAGGAAAGTGAGGCCCAGGGTGATTAAGTAATTTGCCCAACATCACAGAAGTAGGAAGTAGGAAAGGTCAGCTTTTAACCCATGTCCTTAGACTCCATAACCAGGGCTCCATCCACTCTACTCTACTATCTCCCTCTTCTGAGAGGGTGATGTGCCACAATTCTCAGCTTTAGAGTACATCCAGATAGATCTGTTTGTCTAAATCCATGATTTCACAAGTAAAGGGAACTCCTTTTTATCAATACAGATAGTTTTAGAGAGTTCCCTTGAACACTAAGGAGTTAAGTGACTTGTTCAGGGTCACACAGCTAATGTTTCAAAAGTGAAACTTGAATTGAATTCTTTCCATGCCATGCTGCCCCACCAGTAGAATATTAATGGTAAAAAGGTAGGTTTTTGTGTTCAGGAGGTTGGGAATCATCTAAAGTACTCCATGATTTCCAGGATTTAATCCAGCCTGCCCTCCCATCATCCTCTTACTCAGTTCTGGGCATCCCTCACTGACCAGCTCAGCCAAGGCAGTCATCATTGTCATGGAGGCCTTTGTGAATGAAGTCTAAAAGGAAGAGAGACTCCCTATACACAGTGAGGTTCCTCAAATGCTCCTGCTTGGGTCAAACTCCAAAGCCATACAGGACATTTTCAGTAACTGCTCTCAATGGCCACAAAATTCAGCTGCTAAACAGAAAAACAGAAGGAAACATCCACAATCAAAGCATGACTGGCTTAGTCATGGAAGGACGTGGTATGAGTCAAATACTTTCCACAGATCAAAGTGGATTTGTATCCCCTGGCAGACAAGTAGCTAAAGGATGCAAACAAACTTCTTTCCAAAGAAGAAACCCCCCATCAAGAGACTCCTGAAAAAAAAAAGTTTAGTATTCACTGATAACAGAGAAATGCAAATTACAACAACCTGAGGTACCATCTCACACCCACCAACCCAGAAAAGATGATAAATGATGGGAAAATTCATTGTTGGAGAGGTGGTGGGAAGGTAAGCATGTCAATTCACTGTTGGAGGAGCTGTTAATTCCTTTAACCGACCCGAAAAATAATATGGAATACAAGAACAGTGGCTAAGTTATTCACACTCTTTGACCCAGAGATTATATGACTAAGGTTATAATAAATACCAGCAATGACATAGTGCTTTAAGATTTGAAAAGTGTAGACTATCAAGAGAATCAATGAAGGAAGGCAACCTAGGAAAACCAGATTTCAAACTATATTACAAAACAATAATCATCAAAATGGTCTGCTGCTAGCAAAGAAATAGAGTGGTGGATCAGTGGAATAGAGGACATATACAATACACAGTAGTAAATGACCATAGTAATCCAGTGTTTGGGAAACCTAAAGATCCAAGCTTTGGGGACAAGAACTCATTATTTGACAAAAATTGCTGAGAAAACTGAAAAGCAGGTTGGTAGAAAGTAGGTATTGTCTAACTTCTGACACTGTATGTCAAAATAAAGTCAAAATGGGCACATGATCTGGACATAAAGGATGGTATTATAAGCATATTAGGGGAGCATGGAAAATGTGACCTGTCAGATCTATGGATAAGGGAAAACAAGAGAGAGAATCATGGTAAGTATAATGGATAATTCTGAATAGATGAAATTAAAAAGGTTTTGCACTTAAAAAACTCAATGCAACCAAAATTAGAAGGAAAGAAGTAAACTGGGAAATTATCTTTACAGCAAGTTTCTCTGATAAAGGCCTCATTTCTCAAATACATAAGGAACTGAGTCAAATTTATAAGAATAAAGTCATTCCTCAATTGATAAATGCTCAAAGGATATGAATCAGCGATTTTTATAAAAAAATCAAAACAATCAATAATTGCATGAGAAAAATAATCTCAATCACTATTGATTAGAGAAATGCAAATTAAAACAACTCTGAGGTACCATCTCACACCTATCATATTGGCTAACATTACAGAAAAGGAAAATGACAAATGCTAGAGGGGATATGGAAAGGTAGGGACACTAATGAACCATTAGTGGAGTTGTGAACTGTTCCAACCATTCTGGAGAACAATTTGGAACTATGCCCAAAAGGCTATAAAACTGTACATATACTTTGACCCAGAAATACCACCACTGGGTCTGCATCCCAAAGAGATCAAAGATCATAGGACCTATATGTACAAAAATATTTATAGCAGCTCTTTTAGTGGTGGCAAAGAATTGGAAATTGAGGAGATTCCATCAATTGAGGAATGGCTGTCCAAGTTATGGTATATGATTATGAATGCTATTGTGCTGTGGTAAAAAAGTGATGAGCAGGAATTCTCATCCAGAAAAACCGAGGAAGACTTACACGAACTGATGAAAAAGTAAATGAGCAGAACCAGAACAGTGTACACAGTAACAGCAATACTGTACAATGACCAGCTGTGAATGACTTAGCTATATTCAGTAATACAATGATCCAAGACAATTCTGAAGGACTTAAGACAAAAAATGCTATCCACCTAAAGAGAAAGAACTGATGGAGTGTGAATGCCAGTAGAAGCATCCTTTTAAAAAAAAACTTTCTTCATTTTTCTTGAATTTTTCTTTTGGTTTGTGTTTTCTTTTATAATATGACTAACATGAAAATATGTGTTTGCATGATTGTACATGTATAATCTATATAAATTTGCTTGCCTTCTCAATAAAGGGAAAGGGGAAGGAGAGAGAGAATTTGGAACTCAAAAATTTTAAAAACCAAATGTCAAAAATTGTTTTTACAAGTAATTGGGGAAAAAATAAAATATTAAAAAAAATGAGGAGCAGGATGGTTTCAGAAAAACATGGAAAGACATATGAACTGATGCAGAGTGAAATAAGCAGAACCAGGAGATCATCATACACAGTAACAGCAATATCATAAGTATGATCAGCTGTGAAAGCCTTGGCTACTTTGATCAAGATAATGATCCAAGACAATAAAGGATTTGTGATTTAAAAAATGTTATCCACTTCCAGTAAGAAAACTCCTAAACTGAGAGCAAATTGAAGTACAATTTTTTCCACTTTATTTTTATTTTGTTTGCAACATGGCTAATATGGAAATATGCTTCGTACAATTTCACATGTATAACTGATATCATATTGCTTGCCTTCCCAATGGGTAGGAGAGGGCCTGGAGGGAGGAAGAGAATTTGGAAGTCAAATTTTTTTTAAGTGATAAAAATAAATAACATAATTTTTAAAAGATCCTGACAACAAGCCTGTGAGGTAGGTACTATTAATATCCCCATTTTCCAGATGAGGAAGCTGAGGCTGAGAGAGGCTAAGTGACTTGTCAAGGTTACACAGATTGTAAATGTCTCAGATGGGATTTGAATTTGGGTCTTCTTGACTCCGAGCCCAGGACTCTATTGACTGTGCCATTGCCGTACTATACCTCTGGCAGCAAGTGCTGCCAGCAAGAAGAGGCCCATCTACACAGACACATCCATAGCAGCACTATTTATGACGATAAAACTTTAGGAACAAAATAACTGGTGGATGGCCAAACCAACTTTGGTGCACGAAGGTAATGGAATATTATGGTTCTATAAGGAATGACAGACATGAAGAACTCAGAGAGACCCTTAAAGATGGGTCTCAAATGCAGAATGATGAAGTAAGACCCACAGAAATAGCCAAAAGGATCATGACAAGGGAAAGGAATGGTCAACATGGAAAGGCAATGGAATGCCACTCAGATGCAACAGCCAATGCTAACAGACAAATACATACTAATAACACCTCTTTCCTTTCTGTTAATAATTACTAATATAATTATCTCCCCCTGCCAAGGAATGTACTTCATAAAGGTTTATTTGGATAGTTGATGGGAAGGATGTATTGTGTAAAAACAAAATATAACCTCGTTTTAAAAAGATGATACTTCTCTCCCCAATAGGCAGATTAGAAAGCAGTGAGAGAGTAAACAGTAACTAGAAGTCAGGATGGAGCAGAGTCCAGGAGCAAGAAAACAAGACAGGCTGAGGGAGCTGATAGGTTCTTTTAGGGGCCTGACCTAGGCTTTCATTGCTTTTGGGAATTCTGCATAAGAAGTCTTAGAGTTGCCTGGGTGACTGGGAAGTTAAGCAAATTGCCTAGGGCCACACGGCACAAGATGTCAGAAGCAAGCCCTATTGTACCTCACACATGGTATCCCAATTCCAGTTTCCTTTGCATAGGCTGTCCCTGACCAATCCTATAATTAACTTCTCCACTTCCACCTCTTGGAATTCCTGGTTTCCTTCAAAACTTAGTTCAAGCCCCATCTTCCTGGTCCCCTCAGTTGTTATTGTCTTCCCCACCAAGATAACCTTTCAACTGTTTTTCACATATTCCATACATTTATATATGTGCACATCATCTCTCTTATTGAAATGTAAGCTCCCACATGAACTGGTCCAGGCATTCTAGAAAGTAATTTGGAACCATGTTCAAAAAGCTTTTAAGCTAGGCATTCCTTTTGCCCAGCAATACTTCTACTAGCTCTATACCCCAAAGCAATCAAAGAAAGAGGTAAAGAACTCATATGAAAAATATTTCTAGCAGCTCTACATATTTGTAGTAACAAAGAACTGGAAACTATGGGGATGCCCATATATCAGCAAGGCAATAATCACAACATCGATGATAATTGTGAATATGCCCGTGTAGCTCTGTATCACAAAATATAAGAGACTCTCTATACAGAAGATGGAAGAAATAAAACATTTATTCAGACACCAGAGAACCAAATTCCCAAACCAGTAAGCCCACTTCATCATAACAACAAGGAACTTAAGACACAATATCACAGCATGGAGCCTTCCCCCCTGCTGGGGCCTTCCCACAAACACTCACAAATCCTAGTTCACTCCTTGCCTGTGTCCTTCTCCCATGGTTCTAACTTGCTGTGAGCATTTCCTGCTCCACCCTTCCAGTTCCACTTGTTCAGCAAGCTCCTCCCACTACATGTGACTTAGGCTACATAAGAAAGTCACATGGGCCTATTGATGGGTGGGAAAGATCTTCAGGTTTACATTAGCATTACAGCCCATCATCTGGAGAGTGACTGTACAAATTTTGGCATATGAGTGTAATAGAATATTACTGTGCTATAAGAAATGATAAAAAAGATGGGTTCAGAGGAACCTGGGAAGACTGATATGAACAAATGCAGAGTAAAGTGAGCAGGAGAGAACCAGCGGAACAATTCATACAATGGCAACTGCATTGTAAAGATAAACAACTCTGAAAGACTTCAGAATCCTGATCTGCTCCATTGGCATTCAAAGCCCTTCATAAGCCAGCCCTTTGCTACCTTGCCAGTCTTATACCTTATTCCCTGACATGTACTCTTCGATCCAGTGACCCTGGCCTCCTGGCTGTTCTATGAACAAGACACTCCATCTCTCAGCTCCCAGCATTTTCTCTGGCTGTTGCCCATGCCTGGAACTCTCCTACTCAATTCTGCCTACTGACTTCCCTGCCTTCCTTAAGTATCAACTAAAATCCTGTCTTTTATTGGAAGCTTAATTCCGGTGCCTACCCTCCATTAATTATTTTCTGTTTATCCTCTACATAGCTTATTTTGCATATATTTGCATATTGTTTCTCCCATTAGCTGGTAAGCTCCTTGAGGGCAGGGATTATTTTTTGCTTCTTTTTGTATCCTTAGAGCTTAGACAGTGCCTGGCACATAATAGATGCTGAATAAATGTCTATTGATTGATTGATTGACCAATGTATTAACCAGCCACAATTCCGGAGGACTCAAGATGAAACATGCTTCCTATCTCCTGACAGAAAGCTGATGGGCTCAGTTGGTGACCTATTTTTTTTTGGACATGGTCATGCAAGAATTTGTTTTGCTTGACTATAAATATTTGTAACAAGGGTTTTGTTTTTCTTTCTTTCTCAATGTGGAGAGGAAGGAAGATCAGAGGGAGGAAATATGGATCTGAAAATAAAATAAAAAATAAGTGGGGTGGGACTAACTGAGAGGTTCTTAACCTGGAGTCTGTGAACTTGATTTCAAAAATATTTTGATAACTGTAATTCAATATAATTAGTTTTCTTTATTACCAAACAAACAACAACCTCTCATCGATGCAATGATGATGGTTTCAGAGGACAGATGGTGATCCCTGCTATGTCCATCCTGACAGAGAGGTGATGAATTCAAGATGCACAGTAAGACATTCATTTTTAAACGTGGCCAATGCCAGGCCAATGTGCTTTTTGCTTGACTAAGCATACTGCTTGCAAAGGGAGGGGGAGAAAATAAATGCTTCATTTTTTTTATCATCACTCCCCCCCAAATAAATAGTTGTTAATTGAAAGAAAAGTAATTTAAAAAATAAGTTCCTTGAGGGCAGAGATTATTTTGCCTTTGTGTGTATGTACAGAGCCTCAAACAATGCCTAACATAGCAGGCCCTTAGTAAATGCTTGTTGGTTCACTGATTTCCAATTCTGAGGCTCCCTAAACACTAGTTCAGGAGTTCTTAACCTTTTCTGTGCCATAGACCCTTTGGTAGTCTGGAGAAGTCTCTATGAACCCCTTGTCAGAATAATGTTTTTAAATGCATAAAATGAAATGCATACAATTAGGAAGGAAACCAACTATACGGAAATATAGTTATCAAAATATTTTTAAAACAAGTTTCCAGACCCCAAGTGAAGTAAGATCCATTAACTAAGCAGTGCTGGCTAACCAGAGATCAGAGTGAAGCTATGACTCATTACAGAGCTCTGACTTCTAACCACAGAGTACAATGTGGACAGGACTGGATGGTCAGGATGGTGTAGAAGGACAACCAGATTTAGGGTTGGAATACCTGGCTTCTAGTCACTCAATAAGCATTTACTAAGGACTGACATTTATTAAGCCAGGCACTGTGCTAAGCTTGATACACACGCATATACATATGTACATACAGATACATATATACACATATATATGGAGAAAGAGAGGAGAACGAGAGAGGAAGGCGGGGGGAGAGAGAGACAGAGATAGAGAGAGAAAGGGAGAGGAGGAGAGACAGAGAGACAGAGGCGCAAAAGACAGTCTCTGCTCTTATGGAGCTCAAGGTCTAATGGGGAGATAACAAAAAAAAAACTATGTTGAAATAAGAAATACAGGATAAACTGGAATTAGAGGGAAGGTTCTAGCATTAAAGAGATTGGGAAAGGCTTCTCGTAGAAGGTGGGATTTCATCTGGAACTTGAAGGAAGCCAGGGAAGTGAGGGGGTGCAGCTAGGTGGCGCAATGGATAGAGCACGAGGCCTGGAGTTGGGAAGACCTGTGTACAAATCTAGCTTCAGACATTTACTAGCTGTGTGACCCTGGGCAAGTCACTTAATCCTGTTTGCCTCTGTCAAATGAGCTAGAGAGGGAAATGTCAAACCACTCCAGTATCTTTGGCAAGAAAACCCCAAATGGGGTCACAAAGAGTTGGACATGACCGAAATGACTGAACAACAAAAGAGAAGTGAGGAGATGCAGATGACAAGGGAGCAGCATATTCCAGGCAGGGGGGAGCTGAGCAATGGAGCGTTTTGAGCAAGGAATAGTAAGAAAGCCAGTGTCACTGGACCACACAGCACCTAGGAGTAAGGTGTAAGAAGACTGGAAAGGTGGGGAGGGTGAGGGAGCAGGTGGTGAAGGGGGTTAAACACCTAGTCTTCACCAAGACCACGAGGACGGTCCCTAACCCTATGGGGTGAGTCCTAGCCCACGGAAAACGTCCCTGCTGCTTGGAGACAGGTTGCCAGGGCCCCACAGACATCACAAATGCTTTGAGCAAAGCTGGCTTTGAGGAAAAGCTGTTTGCAGCCAATGTCTTTACATCTCCGGGAGACAGGACAAGATCAGTGCAAGGTTGGCCAGCAACCTGGGAGCTCACCTTCTGTTGGAGGTGAGTAAGCTGGCTTTGGGCACAGGGAAACAGCCAGGCTGAGCCCTCTCCTCCCTTGGCTCTTTGGCCCCTGGCAGGCGGCAGGGGAAGTATGAGCTCATCCCCAGACCTGTCCTGAGCAAAGCAGCCGGCAAAGCAGGAAAGCAGCCGGGTTCCCTGGGGTTCTTTCTTGGCTCTGCTCCCGGGTAGCTCTGCACCGTGCCTTTGATTGCTTACTTCCCCAGGGATTTGTCTCAAAGATTTCAGCTGTGAGAGCCCCTAGAGAGCAGCTAGGGAGTTCAAGGCCCTCCACAATCTGGTGCCACCCTGCTGTTCCAGGTGAATTTTACAAACTCCCCTCCCTAAAAACTCTGTGCTCCAGCCAAACTGTACTGAGCTCTCTCTTTCTCTGTCTCTCTCTCTCTCTCTCTCTCTCTCTCTCTCCCTCCCTCTCCCCCTCTCTTCCCCTCTCTCTCTCCTCCATCCCTTTCTCCTCCCTCCCCTCTCTCTCTCCTCCATCCCTTTCTCCTCCCTCCCCCCTCTCTCCCCTCTCTTCCCTCTCTCCTTCTCTCTCTCTCTGCCCCTGATATGTGCTGTCGTATCCCGCCTTAATTCAATTCAATTCAACAAACAGTCATTAAACACCTACTGTGTGCAGGCATTGTGTATGACGCTGGGAATAAAGAGACGGCAATAAAACTGTCCTTGTCCTCAAGCTTACAATCTACACGGGGATATAGCATATACACCAGCAAGTGAATGCCAAACATATACAAATACAAAGTAATTTCAAAAGTGAGAGAGTGCTAATGAGTGAGCAAAGGCCTCAGGTGGGAGGCCATACATCTTTGTCTAAGTTCTGAGGAGGTAGTTTTATGTAAAAACCCCTAATAAGCTTTTAATGGGTGGCTAGAGTGCTGGACTTCGTATCAGGAAGACAGGAATTCAAATACACCCACTAGTTGTATGACTCTGGGCAAGTCACTTCACCTCTGTCAGCCTCAGTTTCCTCATTTGTGGGGATGATAATAGTACCTGCCGCCCCCTCCCCATAGTTGTGAGGATCAAATGAAAGAATATATATAAAGCACTTTGTAAACCTTAAAGTGCTGTACAAATATTAGCTACTATTATTATTCTGAAAGAAGCTGGGGGTTCTACCACAGGTGAAGAAAGAGTGCATTCCAGATGTGAGGGATCCCTTGTGGAAAGTGATGTCACTGGGAATAGGATGATGGTTCCCTGCCTAACCGGTGGTGGCAAGACTGGGATTGCAGAACTACAGAATAAGCTCAATCAGCTTTTGTTTAAACTCTCCCCTCTGCCTGGAACACCCCGCCCCGCCCCCCACCGCTCTTCTCTTCCCACGTTGAATTCCTATCCTGAAAGCCCAACTCTAGTGTCACTTTTTTTTGGGGGGGGGGGAAGGCAAGGCAGTTGGGGTCAAGTGATTCACCCAAGGTCACACAGCCTTTTCCAGGAAACCTCTCCCCCTTTAGCCTTCCTGTACCACTCTGCTTTGTGAATCTCCAATTCGATCATCATACAACAACATCTATCAAACTTTTCTGTGTCTCAGACTAGATTATAACCTTCACGAGGGCAGGAACTTTATCTTATCTAGATTTTCTATCCTTCCTATTCTGATACCTAGCTAGGACTCTGCAGGCACTTAAAAACTGTTTGCCATCGGTCTCTCGTGTGTGTTGCCCTGAGGGAAGAAGCAGCTCAATGGGCTGACTGTATTAGTATTGTCAATAATAAGGATTATCATAATTGTAACAGCTCACCATATACCAAGCTTTAAGGTTTGAGAAGCCCTCTACGTACCTTCTCTTTTTTGATATGTATCATTGCCTTATGAGCGAACTTCAGAGTACCTCTGGCCTGGGGATTTCATAAAAGTCCCGGAGCCAGAAGATAGATTCTTAAGATCCAGGGAACTCCTGGGGCCTCTCAGAAAAGCATGGAGAGATCAGGGGGCAGCTAGGCAGCAGAGTAGATAGAGCAGTGGGCCTAGAGTCAGGGAGACCAGAGTTCAAATCCAGCCTCAGACACTTAGCTCTGTGACTCCCAGGGGTAAATCATTTCACCTGTCTGCCTCGATTTCCTCATCTGTCAAATGAGGGTAATAATAGCACCTTCTTCCCCCCCCCCATCCCCACCAAGATTAGTATAAGGATCAAGAGAGATAGTGATTGTAAAGCACTTGGCACAGCGCCTGGCACATAATAATCACATAAATGTTTGTTATGATGATCACACAGGGAATGGCTCCCATAGGCTATATGATCTGCTGAGACCAGCATTGACTTCACCGTGAAGGAAACCGGGGACTGAATCTTACTTTCAATTTCAATTGAGGGTTGGAGAACTGCAGATGAAGACCAAGGATGCTAGCAGGGCATGGCCCGACTATCCCTGGTCCTGATCTCTTATCCCTCTGGCTCCATTTTTCCTCGTGGAAGAGTCCTTATCTCTCACTTGTTCTTATCTCCCACATCCATGCATTTGCATCTCTCTAGTCCGGGTCGGGTCCAGGCCTCATTCCCTTCTCAAAGAATCCCTCGTGTCCTTCAAGGCTCAGCTCAAGTACCCTCTTCTGAATGAAACCCTTGCCAATCCCTATCCTCTCCCCCTACCCCACCCCAATGGCTAGCGCCTTCCTTCCAAAACTCTCTCGTATTCAACCACCTTGTATTGATTTCGCGATTGTTCAGTCATTTTTCAGTTGTGTCTGACTCTTTGTGACCCCATTTGAGGTTTTCCTGGCAAAGATTCTGAAGTTATTTGCCATTTCCTTCTCCAGCTCATTTTACAGAAGAGGAAACTGAGGCAAACCAGTGTTAAGTGACTTGTCCAGGGTCACACGTTTATTAAGTATGAAGTGAAATTTGAACTCAAGAGAGATGAGTCTTCCTGACTTCAGGCCTGGCACTCTATCCACTGTATTACCTAGCTGCCCATTCTGTATCTACTTATTTCACATACATACACACATACATGTGCATGTATGTATATACACATACACATACACACACACACCTATATATGTACAAGGAGTCTCTTCCAGTAGGACAGGGATAGTTTCATTTGTGTCTTAGTATCTCTAGCACTTAGCTTGGTGCTCAGTATACAGTAGGCACTTAAACTCTTGATGACTGCTCGAGCCCAGCTCTCTCAGAAATCATGTCTGCTCTCACAGCTTTGACTCTTAGGTGGGTGATGTCTGAAGCAACTCCTTCAACCCTGACCTCTCCAGTTCTGTGCCTCTAACTTTATGCCAGACATCTCCACCTGTACATCAGACCATCACCTAAAAGTGAACACATCTAACACCTTCTTGTTCCCAAAGCCAGCTTTCCTTCTGGACTTTCCTATTTTTGTCAAGGATATCGCCATCTTCCCAGGCCCCCAGGTTTAAAACCTCAGCTTCATCAGCTTTCCCTTTTTCCTTTTCAGCTGTAAAAATTAGGTCATATGCATAAAGATCACACAGTCAACTGAAGGTGTGATCAAGCCTGGAGCCATGTCTCCTGGCTGTCACCTTAGCTTGTTTTATTCCTGGGTCTCTTTTATCCCACTTGACTCATGACTGGCAATCATCTAACCTCCCTGGGCTCCTTTAGGAATTCCAAGCATGGAATCTCCTGCTCTGTACGGGTAAAGCCTTGCTCTTTGTCTCCACGCTCCTGGAATTTACTGGGGTGGGGATAGGTCCTCCTTCATTGAGCAAACATTTATTAACCACCTACCATGTGCCAACTGAGAGGCAGAGTGATTGCAGAGAGAGATCCAGCCGCCTCAGCATCAGGGAGACCTAGGTCTCTGACACAGAGGGCTGTGTGACCTTGGGCAAGTCAACCAACTAGCCTCTAACTAACCCTATACAACTCTTTATGATTCTAAATGACAGAGAAGGTTCTGACTGATATTGGTAGAGGAAGTGCCTCCTGAGTAGCTCCTTGTACCCATGAAATCACAGGTCCACTTTAAACACAAAAAGTGTCAGACCCTGTACTATGCATTGGAGATACAAAGACAAAAATGAGCCAGTTTCTGCCCTTAGAGAGTTTTTATTTTAATAGGGGAAAATATGCACAAAGTAAACGCAAAATGTTTACAAGCTACTTGGAGGTGGATTGGTCAAGTGAGAGCTAAATATGTGTAAATGCAGGCTGGCCACCTGCCTTTCAGAAAACAGAGAGAGGCTCAAGATGTTCAGCCTTTCATTCTTCAGGTTGGTAGGAAGAATGAAGTAAGCAGTCCTTAAAGAGAAGAAAGGAAAGAAGGAAGGAAAAGAGGGAGGGAGGGAGGGAAAGAAGGAAGGAAGAAAGGAGGGAGGGAGGGAAAGAAGGAAGGAAGGGAAGAAGGGAGGGAAGGAAGAAAGAAAGGGAAGGAGGGAGGGAAGGAAGGAAGGAGGGAGGGAAGGAAGGAAGGAAGGAAGGAAGGAAGGAAGGAAGGAAGGGAGAGAGGGAGGGAGAGAGGAGCAAAGGAAGGAAAGAAAGGAAGGAGAGAGGGAAGGAAGAAAGAAAGAGAAGGAGGGAGGGAAGGAAGGAAGGAAGGAAGGAAGGAAGGAAGGAAGGAAGGAAGGAAGGAAGGAAGGAAGGAAGGAAGGAAGGAAGGAAGGAAGGAAGGAAAAACAATAGAAGTGCTTCACCGCAAAAACAAAGGAAAGAGTCTGAAGAAGAAGGAATCCTGACCTATGTCAGGAGTCTGGAGGGAGGAAGGAAATAAGTATTTGTTAAGCACCTACGATGTGCCAGTCTCTGTACCAAGTGCTGAAGATACAAATAAGAAAAAGAAACAGTCCCAACCTTCAAGGAGCTTATAATCTAATGGGGGAAGATGACATACAAAAGGAGAGGAGAAGAACATCAGAGTGTATCCTTGAAGCCAAGGAGATGGGAGAAGTAGGAGTTAGCTGGAAAGTTCTAAGCCCTCTATAAAGAAAGGTTTCGGGAAGAATTTATTGTTCTGCCCTCCAGCCCTCCAATGGGGCTGGGGGGAGAGAGATAACTGAGAGTGGCAACAGCTATCAAAAATACTTACCTCAGCACGTGTAGACACCCTGGATTGTGTTCTATGAATGCTCATGCTTTGGTTTAAATCTCTCCTTAGACAGTTAACTACTAGCTGTGTGACCTTGGGTAACCACTCTGAACTTAAAAGAACTTTAATTTTAATTCTGTTTAATAGAGACGATAACACTACCTCTAAGTACTAGCCTCACAGAGACACTGCAGTGGATGTGGTGAATAAAAAGCCAGTCTCTGGACCAGGAAAACATGGATTCAAGTCTTAACACATATTGGTTGTATGACCTTGCACAAGTCACTTAATCTCAGAGTGGCAGACAACTCTCTAAGGCTAAGCTGCCGAGGTGTTAACCTATATTGGTGGAAGAATGGGGAAACTGAGTCCCAGAAAAGCTAAGAGAGGCACCAGTAGTCAAGTGACCTTTCTATCCAATTCAATCGGTAGCCTGAAGCTGGCCTCCTCCCCACAAACTAATAATAGCTAGGATTTATATGTACCAGGCACTGTGCTAAGTGCATTACGAATACTATCTCATTTGATCCTATCACAACTTTGGGAAGTAGGCACTATTACCATCCCTATTTTATAGTTAAGAAGATTGAGGCTAGGAGGCAGCTAGGTGGCACAGCAAGTACAGCACAGACCCTGGAGTCAAGAGGACCTGAGTTCAAATCTGGCCTCAGACACTTGACACTTACTAGCTATGTGACCTTGGGCAAGTCACTTCACCCCAATTGCCCTGCCTTCCTCCCTCCAAAAAAAACCCCAAAAACTGAGGCAAATACAGGTGAAATCACTTACCCAAAGCTGCATGGCTACTAAGGGTCTGAGGCCAGATTTGACCTCAGGTTTTCCTGACTCCAGGCCTAGGGCTGGCAGCTATTCCAGTTCAAGAACACAGCTGGTTAGGCCTGGGTAAGGGAAATGAGGGGCACCGATGAAGAATGGCCTCAGTGGCAGACCTCAACATCTTCATCAGAGCCAGCCTTGGCTAAATCATGGCATCCACCACCTCCAGCAAAGATCCCAAAGTTGGCCAATCCCTGTTCTCCACAGGGACACAACAGGACCATCCAGGAGCCCAGAGAAATATAGCCACCAGCCCAAAGGGGACTGAGGGTGGGGGAGAGGAGCACAGCAGCCCCTGGGTCGTCTTCCTCCTCACACACTTTTGCACACAGAAGAGGTGGCAGAGAGTTTTCTGAATAGCCTCTTATGCCACCTGCAATTCACAGCATTCCTGCAGAGTCAGTATTTATTTAGATTAAGGTTTGCAAAGCACTTTACAAGTATTATGTCATCTAATCCTTACAGCAACCTGGGGAGGTAGGTGCTGTTACCATTATTCCCTTTTTACGGATGAAGAAACTGAGGCAGACAAGTGTGACTTGCCCAGGGGCACATGGTGATAAGTGCTTGAGTCATAACATGAACTCCTCTCTTCTTCACTCCCAATCCAGCACTCAATGCACTTCGAGACCTACCTAGCTGCCTCCTAATGTCATACGCTCTAGAATTCATTCCTGCATTGCCCTTCAGAGCCTCTGCTCCAGGGGGACATTCCCTACTCACACAGGCTAGCTGAGACATCTCTTCAGAAGTAGGTTATGGGATACACCCAAGAGAAAATCTATACGCTTTTGTGTCTGAGGCTTTGACAATCTGTTTTGTGCTTCCCTAAAACTAAGTGACATAACCATAGCACATTACTAAAGAAATTCTGAGACATGGGAACATGAGATCCAGGAGATGATGGTAAAAAAGTGGGCCTCCCATTGTATATTCTGTTGTTGTTCAGTCGTGTCTGACTCTTCATGACCCCATTTGGGGTTTTCTTGGCAGAGATACTGGAGTGGTTTGCCATTTCCTTCTCCAGCTCATTTTACAGATGAAGAAACTAAGGCCAACAGGGTTAAATGACTTGCCCAGGGTCACACAGCTATTAAGTGTTTGAGGCCAGATTTGAACTCAGGAAGATGAGTCTTTCTGACTGTGGGCCTGGCTCTCTGTGCACTATATTTCTCAGTTAGCGTCTTATCAAAGACAGAGTCCTGGACCAGAAGGACTACCAAGCAGGCATTTGTTAAGCATCTTCTGTATGTAAGGTGCCCTCAGGTGATGAGGCAAAATAGTCCTCACCCTCAAGGACTTTCATTCTCCTGGGCCAGTAGTTTTCCAAGTGTGGTCTGGGGATCTTTTTGGGGGTCTACAAGGGAACCATCTTCATAATAATACCGACATTATTTGCCTATTAAAAAACTCCTCCCTTATCCAACTACATGTCTGTGTGAGGCTGGGTTTTCTTCAGTTACTTCAAAACTTCTTGCAAAACAACTTTTTGCAACAGACTGTATGCAGAAGAAGCTAGGAGAATCCAGCCTTCTTCAACTAAGATAGACATTAAAAAGATTTGCAAAAAATATGTAAAACAATGACATTCTCCTCCCTAATTTTTTTGTTTCTGAAATGTAGTTATTTTCATTAAAATGTTACTGTTATTTTAAAATCAAGAAATAGGGGCAGCTAGGTGGCACAGTGAGTAGAGCTCCGGCCCTGGAGTCAGGAGGATCTGAGTTCAAATGTGACCTCAGACACTTGGTACACTTACTAGCTGCATGACCTTGGGCAAGTCACTTAACCCCAATTGTCCTGCCTTCCCTCCTCCAAAATAAATAAATAAATGTTTAAAACGTAACCATTTTAACTTCTAATACAACCAATATCAATAGCTACCCCTCACATAAACCAAAGCTCTCTGGCAGGTTCTCAATAATTCTTAAGAGTGTGAAGGGGTCCTGAGACCAAAAAGCTTAAGAACCACTGTCTTAGGGGAGAGAACATGGAAACAGGTAAGTGACTGCAAAAATAATTTGAGAAGGAAAGAGAATGCTAACAATTAGGGGGAAAAAAGGAAAAGCAGAGCCTTGAAGGAAGCTAGGGACTCTAACAAGAGGAGGGAGGGAAGGAGGAAGTGCATCCCCAATTTGTGGAAAAGCCTGCATAGAGCTGAGAGATGGGTGGAATGTTGTATAAAGGGAACAGCAAGTTTAGAGGGAGGGAGCATAAGGTGTGTGTGGGGAGAAGTGGTAGGGGGAGGCAGAGGCAGGGCACAGGAAGGGGGTGATGTTCAGCCAGTCTGGAAAGATAGTTTGGAGCTGAACTGTGAAGGTCTTTCAAGCCCTATCAGAGCAGCTCTGTCTTATTTTAGAGGAAATAGGGAGTCAGTGAAGATTTTTGAGGTGGGAAGCGATGAGGTCAAGCTGCTGCTTTGTAGGATTATTTTAACAGTTCACAGAAGATGGAGGCAGAGAGGCCAAATCATATCATAGAACAATAGAATCTTAAAGGTAGAAGATCCCTCGAAGATCTTTACATCTTTGCTCTGCTTGAGGTAGGAATCCCTCTACAATGTCCCTGAGAAGCGGCTATCTAGCCTCCACTTGAAGACTTCTAGAAATGGGAAACTTCCACTTTTGAACAGCTCTAATTGTTAGGAAGAATTTCCCTCACATGGAGCTGAGTTCTTCCTCCCTTCAACCTCCCCATACTGTTTCTGCTTCTGCTGAGAAGTCTAATCTCTTTTCATGGCAGTCCTTCAAATGTCCACAGAAACACAGAACGTCAGAGTTGGAAGACACCCGAAGACACCTCTCATATCTTCCTTAGGTCTTCTCCAGACTAAAAACATCCCATCATTCCTTCAACTGATCTCATACCCTTAGATTCTTATTTCTACCTTCCCTTTAAGACCCAGTTAAAATAGTATGTAATCCCTGAAGCCTTCTTTGATCACCCAGGCAGAAATGCTCTTGCCTTCTTCAGAATCTGAGCAGCACTCTGGGTGTATCTTTTTTTATGCCCTGACTGTGCTCTATTTAGTATTATAACTGTGCGTGTGTGTGTGTGTGTGTGTGTGTGTGTGTGTTGTTTCCTTACCAAACCTACCCCTCCCTCATACCAGGGGTTCCATAAGGGCAGGGACGATTTCTGTTTATTTTTGTAGCCTTTCCTGTATCTGGCACAAGGCACTGCTGGATAAATATTTGTTGAATAAATGTTACTCTTTAGATACGCAGCTCTGCAAGGGAAGCGACCATGACTAATCTTTACCACATCCCTCAAGCCCTTAGTATATTCCCCCTGAATAAGGAGAGACTGTCACCCTGTGCCTGAGACAGGCCTTACCATCATGGTTGGCGTTCCCCAGTGTCCATGGCTCATCAGAGTCAAAGTGAGTGTCTCCACCAATCCCAGGGCCAGGGAAGTAGGCATGGGCTAGGAATCCCCCTTCGCCATCAAAAGGGGAGCTGTCCCCATGGAAACCAGAGGCAAAGAAAATCATGATGTCTGCTTCCTTGCGGTCACTTTTAATCTCGTGGTAGGGAACTTCCTCAAACGTCAGTGGAGTGACCTTCTGCCAAACATCAAAGGCCTGGCGGATGGCTTTCCGTGTGTCCAGCTCGCCTACTTTGGGGGTGTAGTTGTGAATGCTGGTGAGAAAGGAAAAGGTCAGTGAGGGTGAGGTAGAACCCTCGCCCCGCCCCCCCCCCGCGCCCCGGGGCTAAGGATGAGGCCAGGAGGATAAGGCCTAGTTGTCTCCAGGCTTGACCTCTCCTTCCTGCAGTAGTTCTTTTCTCCTTTCCCTCTGGATCCATTTCCTCCTCCCTCCTCTCTACGTGTTAATCAGTTAAACCCTCAGGATGTGAGTCACATCCACCATCTCATTTTATCTTCAGGGGAAAGAAGGTATTGAAGAGCCTGTTAGGAGGTATGTTGGGGTAGAGTGGAAGGTAGGCTGATCTTGGGGTCAGGAGATTCCCCGTTCAAAGAATGCCTAAGGGTGTTTGCTGGCTGTGAGACCATGGGCAAATCACTTAATCTTTAAACCTCAGTTTCCTAATCAATAAATCAGAGGTAATATCTACTTCACAGGGCTGTTTTGAGGCTCTAATAAGATGATGTAGAGAAATACTTTTAGATCTCAGAATGCTAATATGAATGTGAGTTACTATTATGTACAGCAGAAAAAAACTGAGGCCCAGAGCACTCGGGAGACCTGCCCAAGCTCACATAGCAAGTCAGTGGGAGACGCAGGACCAGACCCCAAACCTCCTGACTCAGCTCCCAAGGCTGTCCCCTAGCTGTTTCACTCTGCCTCTTAAGGAACAGAAACCAAGTTGGTTTTTCTTTTTTCCCATTTGGTTCCTTTTATCTTCCTATTCTGGGATAAGCTTGGTTAACTGTGGGCCCTGGTCAGAGCTCCTGGAGATGTCCAGTATGGACCCTGGCCCTGAGCCCTGGATGCTGATTGGGGAACCCAAGTTTATCCAGCCCCTGCTTCAGTCATAGAATCACACAATCTTAACTGGAAGGAATATCTCTTATGTCATCAAATCCCTTTGGTGCCTGAACAAAAATTCTCTCTTCAATATTCTAACAAGTGGTCATCCAGCCTCTCCTAGAAGACCTCCAGAAATGGAAGGTTCACCTTTGAAGTGGCTCATTGCACTTTTAGGCAACACATATTTTCAGTGGGTTCTCCATTCCATGGAGTGGAAATCTGCCTCCCTGTAAAATCTATTTTATTCCATCTTCTGCTCCCTGGATTGATTGGAACATCTCTCTTAGACAGGCCTTAAGATACTTGAAGATAGCAATTGTACTGTCCCTCTCAACCTCTTCTTCCTCCGCTAAGTCTTCCCTACCCTTCTCCAGTTTCTTCAACCAATCTTTCAATGGCATGATCTCTAGTCTTTGAAGCATATTAGTTACCCTCCTCTGGATGCTTCAGAAGATACACTCTTGGACCCAGACCCAACAACCCCTAGAACTGTGCCCTGTGACAGACTCCAGCATCAGATCTATCAGATCCCAGCATGAGCTGGAGTCCAGTTCTATAATAATAATATACTATATAATAATAGTGTATAATAATAGCACCTTGCCTATTAGGGTAGGATGGGTAGGAGTTGGGGCAGGGGGTAGGGGGGGGGAAAGGGTTGGGGATAGGAGGCAGCCAGGCATAGGTCCCATCAGACTCAGACTCTCCCAAATAGAGTCTCCTGGCTGAGTGTGTGGGATACCAATCGAGTCAGAGGCCAGGGTAAACTCAGTGATTTGTAGGATATAGAGCTGGAAAAGGTCTTAGTTACTGTCTAGTGGCTCTAATCCAACTCCAGTTTACACACCAAGTGTAAAGGGACTTTTCTCACCCAGGTAGAAGGTAGCAGAGCCAGGAGTGGATGTCTAATCCGCTGACCATACTGACACCCACATCCCACATCCCACATCTCTGGCCCTTCTACCCCACTGAGCCTTGATTCCATCTGTAATGAGGGTCAGCATCAGATCAGCTAGCTTCAAGGCCCCGAGAGCCACCTTCTCTTCTGGATGTGAGAGTGAATCCAGACCCACCAGGCAGGAGCACAGGCAGAGTGAGCAGCACTTACCTGTAGGTGATGTGTTTCTGCCTCCACTTCTGCCCCGTCAGTGCATAGCGCTTGTTCCTGCGCCGGCGGCTCAGATGGGGGTGATCGGGGACACCACAGCGAGGCTTCTTCATCCACCTGGGCAGAGAGAGCATACACGTGCACACTGGCCAGAGAGCTTAAGAGACAGGCACCACAGGCAAGGCTGCAAGGGCCCTTAGAGATCATCTGGAGAGGCAGAGCCATGTAGTGACAGGACAAGAGCAGGTCTGGGAGATGGACAATCTAGATCTGAGTGGCATAAATTATAGGGCACTGGGACTTGGGAGCCAGGGAGACTTGGGTTCAAATCTCCACCTCAGACACTTACTGGCTGGTCAAGCCTCAGTTTCCTCATCTGTAACATGAGGGCTTTGGATTCAACAGTCTCTAAGGCCCCTTCCGGCTCTAAATCAATGATCCTTTAAGTCCCCACTGTGGCACTTATAACTTACGGGCATCTATTCGTACATGTATAACTCTTTGAGGGTAAGGACTTGGGCAGCTAGGTGGTCTAATGGAATTGTGCCTCAGACAAAACGGGTAATCCCTTCAGACCTGGTTTCCTTGTTTATAAAATGAAGATGATGATGGCACCTGCCATAAAGTGCTCTTCTGCAGACCTTCAAGTGCTACGGAAATACTAGCTATAATCATCGTTGTTGTTATGCATCTTTGTGTCTTTGGTGCCTAGTACAGTGCCTGGCATACAGCAGGTACCTAATTACAATAGGCTTGTTGACTGATGGATCGCTGTCCCCTTGGACGAGACACTGAAGTGTCCAAATCTGTAAAATGGGAATAGTATCTGTGCAGCCTCTGCTACAGGGCTTGTAGGGGACTGAAATGAAACAATGGATGTAAAGGCTTTTGTAACTATAACTGTGGGATGTTATTGCCCTTAGAGGAGGAAACCGAGGTGGGAGCAATGTGCTCAAGGGCACACAGTAAGTTGACCACAAAGCCTGGACCAGAATGCTGCTTTCTTGTCTTTCAGAAAAACTTGCAGCTCATCTGGTTCCCATTGCTCAGGGTGGTTTTCCAGGTCCTGTTCTGAAGGGAGGAGAGGTTCTGCTCCCATCCAAGTCTTTCCCTACCACTGCAGCCCATACGAGCAGCTCTGTGCACAGGACCACAGTGTACGGGCAGCCTGGCATTGGCGTTGAGTTATTCCTAATACGGCTGATCTGGCACAGGCGGCAAGGACCAGGCACCCGGAGGCTCCCCTCCTCATGGAGAGTCTGTGCCTTGGGTGGTGGTGGGGTGGTAGTCATGGAATCTGGGGGCTGGCCTTCAGGAACTCAAGTTCTGTCAGCTCACCCAGGGAGATCAGGTTATGGAGAATAGACTTCCACTAACCAACCCCATAAGACTAATTAATAAACTGGATGACAGTGTATTAACTTATGCTGAGAAATACTGCTGGCTGCCTCAAAGACCAGCCCCGCCTAAATGCTCAGGATTCTTCCTCTGGTGAGTTGGTCCACTCAGGAGACCCAATTACACAAGTTAGAAGGTTACATGGCAAG
>CM053625.1:71022907-71049855 GCA_028646595.1 Phalanger gymnotis | reverse complement strand
GCTATATGGGTGATGGAGTGTTGTATGTGACGAACAGCTAGAAGGCCAGTTTGGCTGGACCACAGAGTTCTGGAAAAAGAGGTTAGAGCCAGGTGGTGAATCACCCCAGAATCACCCCATCAAGGTAAGACTCCCATGGAAAGGATCTTGAGAAAGCTGTGATCATTTCCATTATATTGTAGCAGGCCCCAAGTTACGGTACTATCAAATAATAAGGCTGTGCTGGTTTGTCCCTAGTTCTATCCATCCAGGGGTGGGAATGGAGTAGAGGTGGACTCTAATTTGAGAAGATACCTAGCAATTCTTTTAAAAATAATAATAAGGTTTATCAGTACCTTTTGTTTGTACATCCCAGACACTTCCAGGTATGCCCCCTAGCCCCCAACAAACCATCCTTTGTAACAAAAATAGTTAAGCAAAACCAACTTTTATATATATGTATATGCATACATATATATATACACATATACGTATGTATACATACATACATACATATATGTATGTATATGTATATATACATATAATCAATAAGCTCTTATTGTGCATGCAACTTTCAGTACCCTCTGCACCCCACCTCTCTACAGAATGGAGGGCAATATTCTCCCAGGCCAAGAGCAGTCATTAGGAGTATGGTTTCCTTTCTGTGTTATTTTTGTTTACATTGTTATAGGATGCATTTGAACTCAGATCTTCCTTACTCACAGGCCCAGAGCTCAGTCACCCAGCTGCCCTGATTGCTCCTTACCTCTGCCTCTTAGACTCCCTTATTTCCTCCAAAACTCAGCTCAAGCACCACTTTCTTTCCACTGGAATACTTTCCTCATTCTAGCCCTCCACCCCAGCTTCTAGCGGTATTCCCTCCCTTTTCCCTTCTCCCCAAATTAACTTTTATATACCTTGTAACTGTTCTATATGCACTTACACACACATAGGTTTTCTACCCAGGTAAAATATAAGTTCCTCAAAGATAGGGACTATTTTCAGTCTATCTTGGTATCCCCAGGACCGAGTATAGTGGTTGGCACATAGTAGGTGCTTCATAAATACTTGTTGATTGATTGGTACCCTCATAAGGTCCTCAGAACTTTTCACAAGCCGTCTCTTCAAGTTGGTGATCTCTGCACATAAGATGTTAATCTTATCCACTGATTTCTCTATGGGTCTATTTCAGAGGATAACGCTTTTGAGTCTGGTACCTAAATCGTGGGGCAGCTAGGTGATGTAGTAGGCAGAATGCCAGGCCTAGAGTCAGGAAGATCTGACTTCAAATAGAGCCTCAGACACTAAGTACCTGTGTAATCCTTGGCATTCCCTTCCACCCTATTTGCCTCAGCTTCCTCATCTGTAAAATGAGCTAGAGAAGGAAATGGCAAACCACTATAGTATCTTTGCCAAGAAAACCCCCAAAAGAGTTGGACACAACTGAAAAACCATTGAATAGCAACCACAGCCACCTAAACATTAGAGGCAATCTCTGTTTGGAAATTGCAGTCTGTTCCCCTTCTCATGCACTGACTAGTTCCACGGTCTCTCTGGTTGGGTTGCAAACCCTGGGAGAGTACAGCATGCCTTCTACATGTTTGTGACCCCGTAGTCAGTATCAATAAACATTTATTCAGCTCCTATTATTTGCCACTCTGTGCTAAGCATTCAGGATACAAAAGAAAGGTAAAAAAGGAGCTCACGGTCTAATGAGGGAGGCAGAATGCAAACAATTATGTACAAACAAACTATAGACAAGATATATTTGAAATAATCAACAGAGGAAAGGCATTAGAATTGCAGTAAATCAGGAAAAGCTTCCTGTAGAAGGTGGGCTTGGCACATAGTAGGTGCTTAGCGTGTACTAGTGGGAAATTGACCGGCTCCAGTAGGATATCTAAGAGCTCTAGGCTGAAAGTTGGGAAACTTGGGTTCTAGTTCCAACTCATCACAAATGCACTGTGACCTTAGGCAAGCCACCTTCCCTCTGTCATTGTCCACTTGTTTTCCATCGTGTCCAAACTTCATGACCCATTTGGGGTTTTCTTGGCAAAGATACTGGAGTGATTTGCCATTTCCTCCTCCAGCTCATGTTACAGATGAGGGAGCTGAGGCAAACAGGGTTAAGTGACTTGCCCAGGGTCACACAGCTAGTAAGTATCTGAGGCTGCATTTGAATTCAGGAAGATGTCTCCAGACTGCAGGCCCAGCACTCTATCCACCGTGCTACCTAGCTTGTTCTAAAGGCCTCAGTTTCACCACATCCATAAATCAGAGATAATACGTGTCTGTACTGAAAGCCTTCATGGCGTAGTGGCTAGAGACCCAACCTTGGAATCAGGAAGCTCTGGGTTCAAGTTCTGTCACTGACACATACTAGCAATGTGGCCATGGGCCAGTTACTTAACTTTTCAGTGATCTGAGCAACTGGTTAAGACTATAAAGGTCCTGGTAGTAGCAGGGAGAAGGAGAAAGGAATCAGCATTTACATGGTATCTACTATGTTCCAGGCACCGTGCTAAGGATTTTCCCAATAACCCTGGCAGACAGGTGCTATTATTATCCCCATTTTATAGTCAAGGAAACTGGAGCAACAGCGGTAAAGGGACTTGCCCAGGGTCACACAGCTACTAAGTGTCTGAGGCCAGATTTGAACTTAGGTCTTCCTGACTCCAGGCCCAGAGCTCTATCCACTAGGCCACCAGCTGCCTTTGAGGCTGAAGTTTTCCACATCAGAAATCCCTTACACTGATGAAACCACAGGACTAGACCAAAAAACAAAAACATTTACTCTATTCACAGGGTTGCTGTGGGGGGAAATGCCTTTTAAATACAGGCCTTCGATTGTCAGTCAAGCTCCCGTGTGAAGCCCTGAGCTTCATTTTCTAACCCTAGATCGATCTGGGGGTTACTCTGAAATTCCTCTCTGTGCCTCAGTTCCCTCATTTGAAAAATGAGGAGAATGCTCAGCCTTCACCTTCCCCCGCATCCCCAAAGGCACCAGAAAGAAAACTGATGATTGACAGACAGGCAAGTGGGAGATGCGTTCTTCTCTACCCAGATCAACCCCTCTGCCTCCTCCCACCATCTGACTACCCTTAGTTGAACCCCAGCCAATGTGCCTGTGTCTTTCTGGAACAGAGAAGAAACTAAGGCCAGGTGGCCCCTCAGCAGTGGCCGTCTCCCTGCCATGTGAGGCTCCGCTGTGCTGCACCAGACCAGGACTCAAAATAGCCCCAGCTCCTTTAAGGCAGCCTCAGCTGATCCAGGCTTACGCTCACTCATAGAATGTCAGAGTTGGAAGGGGCCTTGGAATAGATGGATGGAGTAGAGACCATCTACTCCATCACCCTTACTTTATAGATGGAAAAACATGGTCCCAGAGAGAGGAAATGAACCACTCTTACTGGCAGTAACGAGAGGTAGAACCCAGTACTCCTGACTCTTGACTCTCTTAATTCAATTCAAAAAACATTTATTAAGTACCTACTAAGTTCCAGGTCCTATGCTAGGCATTGGGGAGATAAAGACAAAAACAAAACTGTCTCTGATCTCAAAGAGCTTACATTCTATGGTGAAATGCTATTTATTTAGATAAATTTATTTACATTTATTTATTTACACAAATGAATTATTTATATATGAAATCAATTCCAAGAAATTTTTTGGGGGAAATACTATAACTGGGAGAATGGGGGGGTCTTGTAGGAGGTGGCACTTGAGTTGAGCTTTGAAGAGATTTGGGGGTTCCAACAATAGGAGGTAAAGGACATTCCAGGCCTGAGAGATGGCTAATGCAAAATCAAGGTGGTGGGAGATGGAATATCTCAGGCTAGATATGTATCCTTCTATTGAGCTATCTTCTTTTTGGAGCCCCTTCCTGGATAGAAGAGGCCGTGTTCTCAGCTCCCTGGGCCAGGAAGGACCCTCAAAGTCAAGGTGACATAGGAACCTAGAACCAAAGCTTAAAGTCTTTTAGGAGTGGTAGTTTCAAAGGAGATGATAACCCCTGAGAATGAAGCCCCAGCTTCCTTGCCTGTAAAATGAAGATAATAACACTGTGCGCTGTGAGCCTCCCAGGGTTATCCTGAGGACCAAGCAAGGTCATGGATGCCAGGCACTAAATAAATGACAAGTGTCATTATAGTAATACTAGAACAGAATAAATTATTTGCTACCTGTGTGACATTGCACAAGCCACTTCCCTTCCCGAACCCCATTTTCCTCATCTTAAAAAATAAAGAGAAAGAATGTATGATCAATTCATCAGGGAGTTGCAGAAGCAAGTCCATCGGATGATCTCCAAGTTCCCTCCTAGCTCTAAATCTAATGAGTATGTAAAAGTACTGATTTTATTATACATTATGATAAACGAATGCTAAATGTATTCATAATTGCAGTAGCTTCATACTCTCTTGATTCCCTGCTAGCCAGCATGGCTACTCTCCCAAAGAGCTCCTGACTTTTGCTCTAGTAGGTAGATCCGATATCAGGAGGAATACTCTTACTTGTTAAGGATTCATGTGGATCATTCATTCATACATTCATTCATTCATTCAATAAATATTTGATGACGGTTTAGCACAGGACCTGGCACATAGTAAGCACTTAATAAATGCTTGCTGATTGGCTGATCACTTGCTGCATATGGAAGCCTATGCCACTTGGGGAGATGGAGAAGAATAAGAAAGAGGCCTTGCCCTCACAGAGCTCATGGTTGAGTAGGGGACAAAAGAACCCAATCTATGAGTGTGAGGATAAAGGCAGTAAAAGCTCAAAAGAGGGAGAGTTCAGTGTGGACTGGGGGGAGGAGGAAGAGGTCATGGAAGACTTCACAGAGGAGACAGAATTTGAGATAAGTCAATGAACTTGGAAGATTTAGGTAACTGGAAGCAGGTAAAGAAGAGGGCAGGAAAGAAGGCCCTGGGGCCCTGAGAAAGGAGCAGGCATGGAATGTGAGAACAGCAGGAAGGAAAAACATGGAAGGCTTCTTGCCTTGTCATGTCCAGAGGGAAGTCTGAAAAGCTAAGGGACACAGCGTCCCATGGGAATCTTACTCGATTGTTGTCTGATCCAACACTCCTGTGACAGGAATCCCATAAAACTGCTGCATAGTGGTGACCGCTGACTGCAAGACCTTCCCTGAGGGCATCGTGGGCACCCGGGCATCATAGGGAAGCAGATAGCCGTAAGACTTTAACCAGGTCTGTAAAAAAGGAGAGACAGATGGAGATGAAGGAGACAGATCAAGAAAGTGGGAAAGACAGGGAGAGGGAAGAAGAGAGACAGAGAGAAAGGTCCTAGCAGGGAAGGGGCAGTAAGGAGAGAGAAAAAGAGAGACATACATACATACATACATACATACATACATACATACATACATACATATATAATATGCGTGTGTGTGTGTGTGTGTGTGTGTGTGTGTGTGTGTGTGTGTGTGTAGTGGGACAGAGAGAGGCAGAGAGTGAGACAGAGACAAAGAAAGACAGGGACAGAGACAGAGAACACATGACAGATTAGGATCTGGAAGGTCTGACTTCCCTGAAAACTATGGGCTTTAAACTGAGGCTGAATTACTGCACATTAAGAAAGGTTATTGTAAAGATTTCTTCCATCTCTGAGACTTTATGATTCTAAGTGCGACTAAAAAAGAATATAATGCATTTGTCTTTAGGTTTCACGACAGAAAATTACTACTGACTGGAAATTCAGACAGATCAGCCAGCACAATGATTGGGTTCCGGTTAGGAGGAATCATTATCAATGGAGGGGGGAGTGCACAAAGTCCATGAACCAAAGTTCATGCACTTTACTCCTGGTGAGTCCTTTAATCCTTCACTCATGGCCCAATGATTCTGATTTTACACATAATTCTAACAAGACAGGTTTGTTACACATTCGATTTCCTAACCCACAGGAAATTAGAAGTGGGGATGGAACTGTTAGAGGCAAGACAATCATAGCAGCTAGAATAGGAGGGAGAGGATACAAAACCATTAGGAAAACAAAAAAGAACCAAGAACTCCCAAAGCATAGCAACCTTAAGTTAATCACTGGGTAGCAAACAGCTACCCAAGTCAGCCTCGCTAGACCCTGTCCTAGCACCATCAACTTTCATCATGGTTATATATGCTCGGTGTTTTCAAGAAGAAGGGAATACATGTACAACCCACAACAGAAAGCTTTCTACCCCCCAAGAAGCTAAAAGAAAAGCTCTGTGCTTAAAGGGGTAAACCCTCAGCTATTTAGAAAGGGCTCTTCAGATGACTCATTCCTGAAAGGCTCCAGAGAGCCCTGGCTTCAATACATCCTGTTCTTTAAGAGTTATTTTACTAATTTATACATTTGTGCAATCTGACAGGGTTGTTGTGGGAATCAAATGATGTAATGTATGTAAAGCACTTTGCAGATCTTAAAGTATTAAATGACTGTGAGTTGTTCTTATTGGCTGAGCGAAGAGCTATTTGATCAGCATCAGGGACCAAGTTTATTCTGAATTATGTCAAGTATATATGGTTGGGGACCTGCGGCTCCTCCTTTAAATCCTTCTCTGACTTTGGGTCCCAAGTTCACTCCTCCAACTTTCTCAATGACTTTAGTACCTGAAGTCACAGTCCTCTTTTCCATCCCATCCCCTGCCATCATAATGAGGGGCTAGAACATTCATGCTGATGGCCCTTCACTGATGCTCCGACCTCACAAGCCCTCAGTCTCTTTAACCCAGTATCATCCGCCAGCCAGCTTCAACTAGGTCCTAATGCCAATGTATTAATTTACACCATTGGCCTCCTACCACCTCCCAGAAGTGTGACATATCCAAGATACAGACCTTTGAAATTCCATTATTCTACCACAATCTCCTCTCTTACCTCTTGTGCTCTCTCCTTCACATGAAACCTAGGGCATGGGGAAGAGCCAGGGCAAAGACACGCAGAAAGGAGGTGGAACGTTATACAAGCAAGAGTAAGATGGCCAGTTTGGCTGGATTGTAGAGTGAATGGAGAAGAGCAATGTATAATTGATTAATAATACTCCTTGTCACATTCCCCCCCCTTTCACCTGTCCTCTCCTTTTGCTCCCAATCACACCCTAAATCCAAATGCTTAGAGCATCTAGCCTCCTACTACACTCGGAATATAGAAGCCCTCCAACACGAGGTCCCTTTGCTTTTCTTCCTCTATTCTTTGACTTATCAACATCATCACCTATTCCCTTCTCCTCCCTTCTGATCCCAGAAGTGAGGTTCCTGCTCCACTGTAAGCCTAATTCCTCTCCTCTGAGACCTTTCTCCAGTGGTCCTGCTTTCACTCTTATGCGTATAGTCAATCTTGCTTCAAATATGATCCCTTATGATATTCTCCTTCAGGCATGCTCGGGTCTCTCAAAGTCTAACATAGCAATCGCTCCCCTTCCCCCCCTCCTCTTTACTGCTAAACATTTAGAAAGTTGCTTACAAGGGGTGCCTACACTTTCACATCACTGGTGTTCTCTCCTCACTCCCTTGCTCTGTTTTTGTCCACCCACCACTTTAATAAGACTGTTCTCTCTGAGGTCAACAATTAGCTCCTAAGGGGCAAATCCAATGGCCTTCTTTGTCACTCCTCATTTTCCTCAGCCACTCTGTGACTTTTGGCACTATTGACCACTCACACCTACCGTATATACCTGCTCCTCCTTTGACTGCAAAGGCGATACTCTCCAAGCTCTATTCCCTTCCTACCTCTCTAACTCTCCCTTCTCTATCTCCTTCCCTGCCTCTCCATCCTCTCCCTAACCTGTTGATGTGAATGTTCCTCAGATGTTTGCTCTTGTCCCTCTTCTCTTCTCTCTCCATTACACTCTTCCTTGGCCACTTCATTCTCTCCCACGGCTTCACTTCTACGTGGATACTTGTAAATTTCTGTCTCTAGCCCTTACCTCTCTTCTAAGCTCCAGACCTGTATCTCCAGGTGCACATAGAACATCTCCACCTGGATATCTCACATGGCCAAACTCAACATGTCCACGAGAGCTCATTATTGTTCTCCTCTCTGTCTGTGGCACCACAATTCACCTAGTCTCCCATGTTCATGATCTTAGGTTACTCTTTGACTCTTCCCTCTCTCTCACTGCTCACATCCAATCAATTATCCAGCTTTGTAGATTCCGTCTCCAGTCTCTCTCACGTCTGTCCCATCCTCTGATCATGGCCACTCCTGTGCTCAAAAATCCTCCATGTCTCCCTATTGCCTACCAATTAATACTCAAGGTGCTCTGACTAGCATTTAGGGCCCTCCATGACCTGGTACCATCCTACATTTCCAGCTTTATCTCATACTACTATCGTCTGGACACTCTACGCTTCAGCCAATCTGAATTACCCTTTGTCCAACAAACATACCATGTACTCTCCTGTACATTTGCTCAGGCTGCTTCCACTGCCAGCAGTGTCCTCTTACTCTTTACCTACTGTCCTTTAAAGTCTAACTCAAAAGCTGTCTCTTTCATGAAGCCTTCCTGTCACCAATCCTGTTCTTCCCTCCCCAGCTCCTACCTCCCAAGTGTTGGCAATGATCTTTCTCTTGGACTACACACAGTACTTTGTTTTGTACTTTTATTTATTTTAGCATCTTATCCCCCTGCAAGATCCTGAGTTCCATAAGGGAAGGGACACTATGTCACTGAAACCTTATACCTAATTTAACACCTAGCGTACTACTCTGTATATAGTAGGCGCTTAATAGTTGGTTAGTTTTATTTCTTCCTAATTATATTTGATGGAATACAAGTTACAGCAATCCCTAAAAAGACTCATCATATCAACTAATTACCAACCTGGGTAAATGTCTGCTCACTAGAGAGCTGGCCACTAAAAGATGAACTTCTTTGGCCAAAATAACTTATGAAGACCATCTACTGAGGTGTGAAGGGGTTGCTATCTGGAACCACATTAAGGGAACCACAGATCCTATCAGAAGACTCTAGGGTCATAGCTCTAAAGCTGTGAGGAATCTCAGAGAAATTTTATCTGCTCCAACCCCCTCATTTTACTGATGAGGACAATGGTGTTCAGAGAGGGTAAATGTCTCACCCAAGGTCCCAGAGGTAAAGTGGAAGAGCCAGGATCATTTGGGGGATTTAAATGCCACTTTTGGCTACTAGATAAAATTAAATTGATAACGTATCAAAACAATTTGTAGGCTGATCCATTTACTCCTATCCATCTTTTTTTTGTTATTATTGTTTGGAACTTTATTAATCTGCTTAGGTCTGACAATGGTTACTACCCCGGGTGATCTATACTGTAGGGCATTCTGGAATTGCTAAAGCCCTTGGCTCCCACCCCCTAAAAGCGCTGGATTTGGATTAAGTAGACCTGAGTCCCAACTATTTGTGTGACCAAGAGCAAGTCACTTAACTTCTCTGAACCTCAGTCTCCTTATCAGTAAAATGGGAATGATACTACCTATCTCACAGCATTTTTGTAAGGAAAGCCCTTTGTAAGCATTCGAGGGCTATGGAGAAGTGAATTATCAGCTCCATCTTCATCAACATCATCGCCCTGCCAAATAATAGCATCAGTAATTATTAAACACAAGCATTGCTTGTCCCTTATGATAAACAGGCAGGGGCCTGTCTGCTGAAGAGGTACTTAAATTCTAATAAAATTAGATCCTAATGGAAAGGGTTTGTGCAGGCCCTGTGGACTTAAAATTTATACTGCATACGTGCCCCCCAGGTGCATTCACTCAGGCACATACAATTTACTACTGGGGAGGCACTTGGGAACTCTATAGAGCAGAAACCCATTATGTTTTGTAATTAAGATGGTTTCTAACAAAACCTAACAAAGGAAAACAATCCCATTTCACAGCCAGGATCATTGGACAGATTTAGATTTAGCTAGAAGGGGCCTTCAAGGCCATCTAGTTTATCCCTTTCTATTTCTAGATAAGGAAACTGAAACCTGTAGAGGTTAAGTGACTTGCTTAAAGTCACACAGGAAGTAAATGGCAGAGCAGAAATTCAAACCCAAGTCCTCTAACTCTAAATTCAAATAGGGTGCTTTGGGGTTTACAGCATGCTCTGCAAACATCATCTCATTTGAACTATACTATAGCCTTAGGAAGAAGTCTGGGATTATTAACCTAATTTTACAAGTGAGGAAACTAAGGCTAAGGAGTGACTTGCCCACAGGCACACCAGCTAGGAAATGGTAGGGCTGGGTCTCAAAGTCAGAATTGAGGACTCTAAACTCAGGGGTCCAGTTCCTATTCCACTCTACATTGGCCCCTCTCCACAAGGGGCTCAGGGTCTAGTAAGAGACACAGGGTATAGTGAGTGATGGGAGACGGGTCCAGATAACATGTTCAGTGGAGTTACTCTGGCCATTCTGCAGGGATTCAAGATCCAATGTGGTGTGTGGCTCCATAAAAGGATGAGGCAGTTGCAAAGGTTTGCAAGGGGAAAGTGTTGAAATGGGGGTGTGAGGGAAGAAGCTGAGAGGAGAGAGGGAATGGTGAGACCTAGAAGGCCCAAGTTAAGAGCATAATTCATGCAGAGATCAGAGGACAGAAGGAGGTGGCAGGAGTGGGGGAGGGAAGCTGATCACATGACAAAAGAAAGGCAGGATTCCAAAAGACACCCCGTGGACACTTAATCATAGGATTTAGAGCTGGAAAAGACCTTGAAGATCATTTAGCCTAACCTCCTGCTTTCACAGAGGAGGAAGCTGAGGCACAGAAAAAAGGAGTGATTTTTCCCAAGTTCATGTAAGTACCAAGCAGCAGAGGTAAAAGTCAAACTCAGTTCTCTCGATGGCTCAGCCAATATCCGTTTTTACTGTACCTTTTAAAATTGCATTAAATTACTTTTTTCAATAAACGATCATTTATTTCCTTTCCTTCCTACCACTCATATCTCTTAAGAGAGGGGAGGGGGAAAAAGAGGGGGAGAGAGAGAGACAGAGAGAGAGAGAGAGAGAGAGGGAGAGAGAGAGAGAGAGACAGAGAGAGACAGAGAGAGAGAAGGGGAGAGAGAGAAACTCCTTGTAGCATGTACACAGTTAAGTAAAACAAATTTTTAATGTTCCTTCCACTGTGCCATGAAGATTCAGGCAGGATCTAATACCAGACAATACAGGAAAACCATGAAGCAGGAATTAAAAGATGGGAAAGAGAACTAGCTCAGAGGGTAGGTGGCCTTCTCAAACTCTTCAAAGCCAATCATCAGCGCTCAGGGCAGTCCAGATAGGAGACTCCAGGGGACTGCACCCAATGCCTATAGCTAGGGCTATGACCACAAGGTCAACACTTCATAATCCACCTTTTCCAGGAAAAAGGACTAAGAAGGATCACAGAATCTTAGATTTAGAGCTAGAATGAACCTCAGAGGCTATCTAGTTCAATCCTTTAATTTTTACAAATGAGAGAACTGAGAGGTAGGGAGATGATGGGACTTGTCTAAGGTCACACAGATAGAAAAGGACAAATCAAGAATTTGAACCCAGGTACTCAGGCTCCAACGTTAATGTTCTTTCCATTGTACCATAGGCACAGGATCTGGGCAGACTCTTGGGTTCTTATATTTATGAGGCAACATGGGTAGTAGGAAAAGCTCTAGGATAGGAGTCAGGATTTCTAGTCTTGGCTTTATTAGTAACTCTTTACATGACCTTGGGCAAATCACTTCTCTCCCTGGGCAGGTGACCTTGAGATACAACATGGTATAACGTGGAAATTATACGGGATTTCTAGTCAGAAAACTTAGATTTGAATTCTATCTCTGCTATTTGCTTTTTATGGGACCTTGAGCCAATCACTACTTCTCTGGGCATCAGTTTCCTCATCTATAAAATGAAGGGATTCTACTAGGTTACTTCAAATGTCATTTCCAGCTCAGAATCATGTTCTATGTTCTAAGGATCTGTCCAACTCTGACATTCTATCTGCTAAAGTTTCTTCTAGCTTGGAATTCTGTGATTATAAGAGCCACAACTCACCAGAGGTGAGAGACAATAGGCTGATGGATTCAGACCTGAAAGGGATCTGAGAGGTCATCCAATGAGAAACTGAAGCCCAGAGGGGTTAAATGATTTGCCCAAAGTCACACAAAGAGCAAACAGCAAAGTTAGGATTCAAACCCGGATTCTCTGACTTCAAAACCCATAAACCAGGGCAAAGTCTTCCTCTTTGAGAACCTGTGACTGCTTATTGATTAGGCAAGTTTCCCATTCACTGCTGAAACCAAACACTTTCACAGAAGTAGAAGGAAACAACCTAAAGTCTAAATTAGGTTACAATAACAGCACACTTTGTCCAATAGAATCCACCTGTTCCTGGATCTGTCAAACATTCCAAGGTTTCATTAAGATTCATACTGGAGATTTTGTTATCAGGGTCTGGTTTGTCTACCCAGACTCCTCAGGAACAGTAACAGACTAAGCTGCTATAGGGAGGCAAAATTCAGCTCAATGTAAGAATTGTTGCAGTCATTTTTTCAGTCATGTTCGACCCTTCATGACCCCATTTCTTGGCAAAGATCTTGGAGACCTTTGCCATTTCCTTCTCTAGCTCATTTGACAGATGAAGAAACGGAGGCAAACAGGGTTAAGTGACTTGCCCAGGGTCACACAGCTAGTAAGCGTCCGAGGTCAGATTTTAATTCAGCAAGATAACTCCAGGCCTGATGCTTCTCCACTATACTACCTAGCTACCCCAGTATAAGAAAGAACTTCCTAAATATCAGAGCCATCCAACAACGGAGGGGGCATGAGCTCTCTGTCATTTTAAGCCATGGCTAGATGAACATTTGTCAGGGATATTAGAGGAGGGATTCGTGCTCTGGTGAAGTTAGGACCAGACGAGCCCCATGGTTGCTTTCAGTACTGAGAGTCTATGATTCAAAGTCACGATATTTGTTTATTTCCAACAACTATTTTTCTTCTTCTTCCTAAATCTTTGATTACAAAAAGAAAGCTCCAGGTCATCCTTAGACTCTGACGTCTAACTTGCACCAAGCTAGCCTCCCAGTGGGAAGACTAGAATTTCCATAGGGAGAATTCCACTGGGATCTGCACAACATCTTTGGCCTATGTCCACAAGGCCAGAGCAAACACCCTTGCTTGGGTCTACAGGGAGTTCAGCTGAGGTAGTGAGAATGGGGCCGGGAGGAGGGGGAAGTATATTTCTCACATAATAAGCACAAAGGATGCCTGTGCTGGCCCTTCCTATAGCTCAAAGTAAAGCCAAAAAAATGGATCTGTTTTCTCCCAGAGAGGGAAGGAGACCACCATCTACCCTGCCCCCTTTCCTTCACAGTAACAATACCAGTTGTCAGATTGCCATAGCTCATGTCTGTTGTCTGAAACTATTAATGGACAGGAAAAAGGAACAGGTAAGTCTAATCTAATTTAGGCCCCTTTAGTTTCCTCTTTCAATAAATGGAGGTTTGGACTAGATTATCTCCAAGATAGTTTCCATATATGGTATTCTATGATCATAGAAACCAAAGGTATTAGGAATGCAATTTTTAAACTATTATTATTAGTCATAATAATTCTGAGTAACAATGAGGGGAACCGTGACTTAACTGAACAAGCACAGAATTCAGGACCCCTAAGTTCTAGCACTTGTTCCGATATGATCTTGGACAAGTTACATCTCTCTGTGAGTTCTCTCAGCTGTGTGAAAGAGCTACTAATACATGTCTTGCTTTCTTTACGGAGGTTAGAAGGATCACATGGTAAAACTTACATAAAAAATGCTAGCCATAACTGAGTTCCAGGCTTCATCCCCTCTCACTTGGATTACTGCAACAGTCTCTTAGCCTTTAGTGTCTAACTTTTCTAAACCATCCTTTAATAGCTATTTAAGTCACCTTTTCAAAAACTATTGATGGCTTGCCCTTGCCTACTGAATAAAACTCTAATTCCTTTGCTTGGCATTCAAGGCTCTCCAAAATATGACTATATACCTTCTTAGCTTTAGTTTGCTACTCGTCATTATGTACTCTACTGGACTCATACTGGATAATTCTCTTGAAGATTTGCCACCCTCTCCCACTACCAGACCTCCATGTCTTTTCTCAGATTGTTACCTATGCTTGGAATGCCTTTCCCTGTCTTCAACTACCCATCCTTCAAGGCTTACCTCAAATGTTACCTCTTTCCTAAAAGTTTTCCTGATCCCCTCCAGACAGAATGAATCTTTCAATGGTACATATCACCAACCATTTAATAGATGTTTGATGAATACACGAATTGTTTTGCAAATGATAAAACACTATACAGATGTGAGGTACTATCCTTTATACACTGCTGCTAATAAAAACTTGGGAAGATATGAAATATATTCATTGGGAACTTGAACTGAACCTAAAAATGTGACCTAAAAATCAGGGCAAGCTGAACTAATTTGCTAAACCCCAAACTGAGTCCAAATATTATTTTAACTGAACCATGAATGAAACCAAAAGTTTTTTTTAAAAGAACACTAGGGGAATCAGATCAAACTGGAAGCAAGCCTGGATGTTTTCTAGCACAAATGAACTGGAAAAAAAACTGGAACATTTCAATATTCTATGGAGTTGCCCTGTAGGGAACAAGATTTCATCAGGTTCAAACTACTGAAATCAGGTGCCAAGAAAATTCCTCTTCCTACCATTTTAGGGGTAAACATGGACTTTTCATCTAACATGTTTTTGAGTACACTTGTTGAAGCTTCAAAGATCAAAAGAATAACAAATGCAGTGGAAAGAGCCCTGAATTTGGAATCAGAGGGAGGGTCTAGGTTTGGGTTACTAGCTTATTAGTTATATGACCTTGAGCAAGCCACTTCCCTTTTTTAGGTCTCAGTTTCCACATCTGAAAAATGTGGATAACATTATTTGCACTGTCTACCTCACAGGTCTATTGTGAGGGAAGTATTTTGTAAAATAGAAAATCTTATTTGAATCTTAGAATTTGAATATAATTGTTATTAGAGCTGGAAGACTCCTTAGAGAGAGTCTAGCCCTCTTATCTTACAAAGTAGGATGCTGGGCACCAGAGAAAGAGAAAAGACTTGCCCAACATTATCTAGTGAGTCAATGGCAGGACCGGCACTAAAACCTAGGTCAACTTCTTCCCTGTCCAGGGGTCTTCCCACTATCCCACATAAGTTCAACATGAAAAAAAGAAAACCTACAAAGGGGGATTAAACTTTAGAACTCATCACCTGCAAGAAGCGGTTGAGTTTGAAGACAAAAAGAACTTTAAATTTGGGTAGAAAATCTCTAGACGTTTGAGGACTTCCTAAATTCTGACTTCCAGTTTGGGAAGCATCACCAAGGCTTCCACCAAATGGGCCTCTAACTCATGGACAGATATCCCAGAAACAGAAACTTAGGCTAAGCTGGGGAAGGAGGCCACCATAGGGAGAGACAGAGAGAGAAACCGAGAGGCCAGGAAACTAAGGATGAAAGCCTTCAAGTACAGCTTCTCTTTTCTTCTCCAGGCCTCTAGTTCTTCTACTCCCCACTTTTCTCACCCGAGTCCAGACTGTGGAGGCCCTTCTCTCTGTGTTGTTATAAGGTTCTTTTTACACAAGGCACCGGCTCAGGGCCCATTGCCCACCCCTAACAAGCCTTAGCCCCACACAAGACAAGCGCCAGGAGCTGCCTCTGTCCATGGTGCTGAACCAGGAGGCTCCCTCCTGTGCGTCCTGGAGGCGCGCACAACGCCTCGGTTCCGAGTCCGAACCCCTGTGCTCCAGTCCCCACAGACTCCCTTCCTCTCTCCATCCCTGCACTCCGTCCCCACTCAGGATCGGGCTCGTAATCTCGACATTTCCGCGAGCCCCAAACCAAACGCGACCCTGACCCCAATAAATCCCCATCACCACCACCACCACCACTTGCCACCTTCCTCAACTCGTGACCTGGGCCCCAGAGGCCCTTCCTCAGTGGGCCCGTGACCATGACCATGTTCGTGTCCGCCACTCTTCACGTACTCCCGGTGGGCTGAGCCCCGGGGCCAGAACCCCGCCCTGGTCCCCAAGTCCCTCGGGCCTCTCCGCGCTGGTCTAGCAAGCAGGGCCCTGGATCGGACTCCCCCTCCCCGTTCATAGTCCCCACCCTACAAAGCCCAGACTTGTATCGCTCTCTTCTCTCCCCCTTCCCTGGGACCCAGCTCGTACGCACCTGGCCCGCAAAGGGCGCCTCATGGGCCACCCCCGGCCCCGCCGCCGCCGCCTCTTCCCTGGCCCCGGCCCCTGCCCCGGCCCCCGCCGCCGCCCGCACGGCGCCCAACAAACAGCAGAGCGCGGGCAGCCAGCGGCTCCGGCTCCCGCTCCGGCTCCGGCTCCGGCCCGGCCCGAGGGCGCGGCGGCCCCTGCTTTTCAGCATCTCCGCGGCGGCGGTAGCTGCAGCGGCGGGGCCGGGCCGGGGACGGCGGCGGGGCCGGGCGGGGGCGGGGGCGGCGGGGCCCGGCTGCGATGGCGGCGGCTCCGGCCGGGTCCTCCCGCTGCAGCCGCTGCGGAGCCGCCGAGTCACGGCGCCGCGGACACGCGCCCGGCCCTCCCGCCTTCGTCCCCGCTACCGCGGGCGCGTCCTCGCCCCTGCTCCAGTCTCCTCCTGGCGCGTTCCCGCTTCTCACCCCAGGCTCAGCCCCACCCCCAGCGAGGCGCGTCCCCGCCCCCCTCCGGGCCACCCTGGGGTGACCCGTCCGAAGGGCTGGGAATACTGCTTGGAGAAGGACTTGTAGCCCGGATCCACCAACTCCCTCTACCCCGTGCAAAGTCTGCGGGAATGTCTTGGGGGAGGGGGCAGAGGAGATCCCTTGGGAGAGAGTCTGAGGGGAGCCCCTAGGGAAGAGATACGCGTGTGATTGGTGCTAGGGATGCAAAAAGGTTTGAGACAGTCCTTACCCTCAGGGAGCTCACAATTTAGTCAGGAAAACTGCAGAAAGAAAAAGATACTAGAATTCCCAGACAGGCTCTACTCAGTGCGGAAGCGAATGTTATTCCCCTGGATTGTTTACTGACGCTCTTAAAAAAAAGCTCTCGCAGAGGACAGAGGCAGTGGGGGTGCTCTTCGTAGAGTTGGTAAGATTTCAACCGGCCTTGAAGAATCAGACTTAGGCAAGTAGAGATGAGGCCAATGAGAAGAGAGCGGGATGAAAGATCCGAGGCAGAAACGCATATGTCATTGTTTAGGGTAAAAGAAGGGAAGTGTGAGAGACAAGTCTGTAAAATCGGGTTGGAAACAGAGGAATGGACGAGATGACCTCTTAAGGCCCCTTGAATGCCCTTCATAGGAGTTTAAACCTCGTGATGTAAACAATGGAGAGTCATAGAAGTGCATCAAGAGGGTGATATGTGCCAAGAGGGTGATAAATGTCTACCCAATCCCATACTTTCCTTCTTAGTTGAGTACCTCCTTCTATACTCCTAGAATAATAAAGAATAAAGAATTTCAAGCCTTATGAGATCCCAAGATAATCTCACCCCATCTTCTCATTTTAGTTTTCATTTTAAAATTATCAATAAAAGTTCTTTTAGTACAACACACCCAAACACTGCCCTTCTCCTACAAAGTATGTTCCCTAAAAATAGTTTATCCATTGTTAAGAGAAAAGAAAACCCTAACACTAACTGCTGCAGTTCACCAGAGGTTTGTTGTCTCTTTGGTTAAATTTATATTCTTGTAGTCATTGTATATTTATTTTCCTTTAGTTCTGTTTTCTTTATTCTGAATTACTTCAAACAAGTCTCTCTGAAAATTTCCCATTTATCATTCTTTAAGGTATAGTATATTCCATTATATTCATATGCTATAGTATGTTACCCAATTACTAATCATATATTTTGCTTCCAGTTTTTTTTATCACAGATAATGCAGCTATGAATATTTCTATATAATGGATCTTTTCTTTTTAATTTCATTTCAAAAGTTTCGCCTTTTGTTTTTACATGATAGTCCTTTCCTGATAATTCTTCCTGCCACTTTTCCCACCATTGGACAAGCCAAAACCACCAAGATGGTGATGAGGTCTAACATTGTATTCCACATCTCTAGTTCTCCATTTCTCAATCAGTACAAGAGAGTTATGTTTTATCATCTGTTCTCTTGTGTCAAGATTGGTCATTACAATGAATCAGAGTTTAACTACCTGTCATTGTTATTTTTATTACATTATGTATTGAGTATTGTGTATTTTACTGGTTCTGCTTATCTTACCCTGCTTTTCTGAATTCTTCATCTTCATTGTTTCTTATAGAATATTATTATAATCACATTCCATTCTAATCATGCATCACACTTTGTACAGTCATTCCCCCAAGTCATATTGTTTCCAATTTTTTGTTAATATGTCTTTTCTATCTGCCAATAACCCCCTTTATGTTATAGGATCATAGTCTCATAGCTATAGAGCTAGAAGAGAGCTTAGGGACCACCTAGCACAAACTCCTTATTTTACAGATGAGGAAGCTGAGACCCAGTGGAGTTGTGACTTGTCCAAGGTCACACAAGTAATATATGACAGAGCCAGGATTTGACCCCAGATCTTCTGATCCCAAATTCAACACCGTTTTCCTGTTAAAGATGAAGAAACTAAGGCTCAAACATATTTTCCAACATCCCTCAGCAACAGAGCTGGGATTCAAACTCAATTCTGACTCCAAGTATAATTCTCTTTTTTACTACCATATAATACTCCTTCGGAAGTCCCAGGTCCCAGTCTCCAGGTCAAAGAGCATGAGCAGTTCAGTAATTTTTCTTTCCTAATTCCAAATTGTTTTCCAGAATAATTTAACCAATTCACATTCCAGCAGCACACCTGTCTTCTTACATTCCCTACACCAATAAGTTTTTCCATCTTTGCTAATTTAATGGGTATGAGGTGATACCTTAAGCTAACACCTTAATTTTATCCGTTTTAATTGATGCCCCTTTTTTACATTACTTTCACTTCTCAAAGTCCTCCCCCTAACTTCCTTTGTAACAGATAGGTACAGATAAACAAAGCAAATACATTGTCCTTGTCTAAAAACATATAAGTTCTGAAGTTTTTCGGTGTTGTATTCTTTTATATTATTGTAGTTACCATGTAAATTATTCTCTTTATTTAGTTTACATTACTCTGCATAAGTTAATACTAGTCTTCTGATGTTTCTCAAAATCTGTCACATTCCATATTCTTTATGGCCCAATAATATTTACTTATGTTCATATACCAGAATTTTTTTCAGACCCATTCTCCAATCAATGGACAGCCAAAACCTCCTTGGAATATAGTTAGTTGTTGAATCTCTAGGTCAGTGATTTGGCCCAGTAACTTAATGACAAAACAATTTAATAATATAAATTTTACTCATTTCTGTATATTAGACTCTTCTTCCATTCATACAGGTCTTCCCAGGTTTCTTTGGATTCCTCATATTTGTCTTTTTTATTATACAATAATATTACCTTATGTTAAATAGCATATGAATATGCCTTATGAATAGACTATGTAAAAGCTGAGACATATTATGTCATGTATGAAGAACAGCAAGTAAGTCAACTTTTTCAACTATTCCCCAGTCAATGGACAAATAGCTTTATTTCTAGTTCTTTGGCACCATAGCAACAAGAGTGCTGTTATAAATATTTTGGTATTTTTTGGATCACTGTTTCTGTCTTTGCATGCTTTGGGGAATTCAAAGACCAGTAATGGAATCTCTGAGTTAAAAGGCATGGATATTTTAGGCATTTTCTTGAATAATTCCACACTGAAATAATGGTTGGACTACTTCACAGCTCCATCAACAATGTATGTACATATCTTCTCACAACCCCTCCAAGTATTGACTGTTCCTTCTTTTGTTACCTTTTCCCATCTTTGCCAATTTGCATCATGTGAAACAAAACCTCAGTATTGTTTTATTTTGGATTTTCCTTACTATTAGTGATTTGGAATATGTTTTCATCTGATCATTTATAGTTTGCAATTCTTTTAAAGTCTGTTCAGATCTTATTTTATCATTTGTATATTAGGGGATGGTTCTTGAAGTTATATATTTGTTTCAGTTCCTTAGAACTTTCATTGCATAATTACATAATGTTTCCTAGACCAATTAAACAACTTACAGCTAAGCCAACAGCAAACTACCATTTCCTTTTTCTTCTAGCCTCTCCCACACCCAGAAATCAAATTCACCATCTTTTATCATCTTAGTCAACCCCCTCATTTTGCAGAGTGGAAAGCTGATCCCCAGAAGGAAGGCATTTACAAAAGGTCACATAGGTACTAAGTGGTCTTCTAACCCGCATTTCTGCCCCCAATCTCTTCCCTTCATTCTATCTTGCAGACATTGCCAAATTAATCTTCTTAAAATGGTGATTGACAATAAAAGGTAGTACAGTGTATTGGAGAGAGAATTCATCTTTCCCCCAAAACTCACCTCTCTTCCTATTTACCTCATTCGAGCCTTGTGGTTGGGAATACCACCCTCCTTCTAGTCATCCAGATCCACAACCACAGTCATCCTTGACATTTCACTCTTTCTTCATCTCCAAATCAAATCAGTTGTCAAATCTTGTCATTTTTTTGTCTCTACATTGTCTCTTTCATCTGTCCCCTTCTTTCCTCTCACATCACTACAATCCTAACTCAGGCTGTCATCACTTATCTCTTGGTCATGCCTCCTAATTGTTTTCTCTACCCATAGTCATTCCCCTCTCCAATCCATCCTTCACATAAATGCCAAATCATTAGTCCTAAAGCACAGGTCTGACCATGTCATTCCCCTGACCAAAAAAGCTTCAGCAGCTCTCTATTGACTCTCAGATAAAAATAAAAAGTCTTCTTTTTAGTATATAAATCTCTTCCCTTCCCACAATCTGTCTTAAATTTATCTTTTCATTTTGACTTTACATAACTTCCCTTTATCATCCTAGGTCCACCCAAGTAGACTTACTTGCTATTCTTCATATGTGATAAAACATGTCTCTGCTTTTACACGGAATATTTCCTGGGCCTGTCCTCCTCATCTCCACCTCTTAGAAACACTATCTAAAATGTAGAATGTAAATTCTTCTAGTAGAATGGTAACACTTGGAGGGAAAGGACTATCTGACTTTTGTATTTCTATTTCCAGTGCCTAGCACGTAATGAGTGCAAAAAAATTCTTTTTGATTGTTTGCCTTTTGATTGATTTTTTAAAGGTTTGACTCAATGCTACCTCTTGCTTGAGACCTTTTCAGATCCCCCCAATTGTTAGTGACCCACTCCAAAATTATATTACATTTTAACTTTGAATATATTTACAATTTTCTTATTTGTATGTATCTATTATTACCCCCCTCCCCAGTAGGATGTCAGTTCATCCAAGGCAGAGATTGTTTCATCGAAGGATATAACACAACCAACCAGGTCCCAAGATGATGGAGAAGGGTATAAGACCACATATGTCTCTGGGGTTCCTCAAGGGCATGTGATAAGTCTTCATGTCCCATCAGGCCCTATGTCTATGGACAGCAAACAACTGTGAATCTCCTTCTGTAGTTCTCTTCAGTAGCAACGTGTTCTGAGACTAAACTATTCTCACTTGTTTAGTGAAAAAGCAGGGCCTGATACATTTGACTTCATAGCACTTTGTCTTCCATTCACATATTCATTTCAATACTTCATAGATTGGTCTACCAGATGAAGGTGAACAGCCTACTAGCTCTCATACACCAACTTTGGGGAGGAGGGGAAACTAAACTAAAAATAGCACCAAACCAAATAATGATCAAGAAATCCATTGAGAAACCACAGTTAGCGACTTCATATGCCCCAGAATTGCACACAAAGTTAGCCAGAAATTCATAAGCAAAAAGAAAGGGGGCTATCAGAAAAGATAGCACCAGCACAGGCAAATAAGATGGAAGCCCCTAAGTGTGACCAGAGATGAACCGGAAACACTTCTATCCTGCGAGGCTCTGTATCCCAAGGCAACAAGAGTAGAGGGTTCCCACAAGAAAGTCGCAGGGTGGTCAGGACTCTTGGGGAGCTCGGATCAGGACAACTAAGGCCAGAAGATCCTAGGTATCCAATAGTCTGTCCTAAGATGCTAAAGAGGGCTCTAAAGCTCAAGCATCCTGAATCTCAAAGATCCATAGAGACCTAAAATTTATCAGTACACTATTAGTTTAGAAACACTTTGGGAGGTTAGTACCCAGATTGATACCAACAAGAGCTGACCACCCCACCCGAAGATGCAGCAGGGGATAAAGCCTGGACCTGCCCACGATAAAGATTTATTATAGATCAAGAGTTATCCAAAAATCCATTCTAGAAGGACAGAGTAACTCCACAGCAATCATAGAGACTGAAAGAAAAAACTTTTTTTCCACGAAGTCTATATGACACCTAGAAAAAGGAAAGAATAGATGAAAATTAAATAAGAGCTCTCAAGAAAAGAATTGGAAGGAGAATCTTAGAACAAAAAGTAGTAAACCTTAACCAAAAAATGGAACCCTTGAAAATTAGAATAGACTCAGTAAAAAAAAAAAATTGATCCTATGAGATAACGGGATATACTACAAAATAATCAGAAGATTTAAAAAATACAATAAAGTGTATGGTATCTGATATCAAAAAACAACTGACTTGGTAAATAGGTGATGAAGAGAGAACATAAGAATCATTGTATTCCCTTGAAAACTATGATTGTTTTTAAATGCTTGGACACTGTATTTCAAGAAACTATAGATGAAAACTATCTATCTCTTTAGAAACAGAGAGCAAAAATTATCCAGCTCTATTAGAGAGCAAAATGAAAATGGAAAAAATCCATTGATCTTCTTCTAAGCAAAACTTCAAAAGGAAAAATCCCAGGAATGTCCTAACCAAAATATAAAGCTTTCAAATCAAAGAAAAAAATACTACAGTATTTTAGTATAATTTTAGTACTGTAGTATAATAGTGTAATACTACAGTATCACAGCATACAGGAAAAAAAGAGTTCAAGTTCCACAGAAACACAGCCAGGATCACACAAGACCTGGCAGCTATATGAGAGGAAATCTTCAAATACAATATTCCGAAAAGCAAAGAGATAATCTTACAACCAACAGTAGTTTATCCTGAAGGGCTGAGTACAATTCTGTTGGAGAAAACAGACTTAATGGAATACAAGATTTTCAAACATTCCCAATAAAAAGACCAAAGCTGAATAGAAACTCCATAGTGTAAATACTAGAGTCAAGAGAAATCTAGAAAGGTAAAATTACTTAAGTAATTGGAAGGGCCTATACTAATGAAATGTTAATATTCTAATGGGGAAGTAGCATCAAATGTCCTTTCAATGCCTTAATGTCTCCAAATGGTTTTGGGGAAGTTAAATATGGCAAAGGACCTGAGAGTGGATAGATCCTAACATGAAAGTTTGAAGGGGGGTTGGGGAGTGTGTGGAGAAATAGAAGGTAAAAGAACTAAGTTGGTAATAGAGAGGAGGAAGAAGGGGTGGACCTTTTTATTTCTCATAATTGGGCTTTATGAGAAAACTGTACCAACATAGAAGAAGGGGGTAGGGGGAGCAGACATCAGATGAACTACACTCTTGTCTGAACTAGACAGAAAGAGGTTGAATGCACACTCACACACACAGTTTGGCGTAGAGATAGATTGAACTCAATGGGGGAACAGGTGGGTTTAGGGAGGATAACAGGAAGAATAATGCCTGGGTGGGAAGAGTACACACAAAACTAACAAACATTAGAAGGCGGATCCTAAAAGAGGGGGAGGGAGAAGAGAGGGAATTAAAAAGGAAAAAAATGAAACTAAGAGGATACCTATCAATTGGGGAATGACTGAAAATAATTTTGATATATGGATATAATAAAATATTCTTGCACCATAAGAAAAGATAAAATAATTTCAGAGAATCCTGGGAAGACTTCTATGAAATGATGCAGAGTAAAGTGAGCAGAACTAAGAGAACAATTTATATAATAACATCATAAAAAATTGTGAAAGACTGAAGAATTGCAATCAAAGCAATGACCAACCACATCTCCAGGGTACATGTGATGAAAGAGGTTACCTACCTTTTGACAAAGAAGTGATGGATTTGAGGAGACCACTGTGAGGGTTTGTTTTGCTTGACTATGCTGGGGTTGTTTTTTTTTTTCTGTTTTAATTAAAGGAAGATTTGATGAAGATAGGAGAAAATATCAATAGTGATGCAAAAAAGGGCCATTGAAACATCTGTTTGATACATAGACAGAATCCAAAAGGAAGCACAGACAAGCAGGACAGCTTTGAAAAATAATGTTTTATGTACTTTTTAAAGAAGATAGTAGTATAGAATAAACTCACAGTCGCCTACACAATCTTCTTTTATGTTCTACTTTTTATGTAGAATAAGCTTTTTGGTGGTTTTAAGCCCAGAATAGCAAATTAAAATTTAAAAATTTAAATATATTTCATGGATTCATGATCTCATCCATGTGGGTAATCCCTACAATGGTGTATTTCACAACCTATCACAAGCTCACATGACTTTTGTTTATATCCTCTCATAAATCTTCCATACAGGATCTGCCCAGAATTAGAGTGCTTCCTCTAGGTCATGGATTCTTGACCTGGGGTATGAACTTTTAAAAAAATATTTTGATAACTCTATTACAATATAATTGGTTTCCTTTGAAATCCTCTCCTGGGAGAGAATTGAGGAACTGTGAGTGCAGATTGAAGCTTCCCCCCTCTCCACTTTCTTTATGTGTTTTGGGTTTGTTTGTTGGTTTGTTTTTTTTTTTTTTTGAAGGATGTAGATAAGTTGGAGAATGCCCAAAGAAAGTAAATCAGGATAATGAGAGGACTGGAGACAATGCTATATAAGGAACAGTTAAAGAGTCTAATGGTATTTAGTTTGGAATTTAGTTTTAGGATAGGCATGAGAGCTATCTTCAAATATTTGAAGAGGTATTATGCAGAAGAGGGACCAGATATTTTCTTCTTGACCCCAGAAGACAGAACAAAGAATAGTGGGTAAAAATTGTCAAGAGGCCAGCATTGACTTGATGTGAAGAAAAACTTCCCGACAATTAGAGACATCATCTTGGACAATGATGGGTTTCCTCTCACAGGAAGTTTTCAAGCAGAGGTTGGATGGCCATTTGATGATGATGTCATCGAAGGGATTCTTGGACCGGTTGGATAGTTGGACTAATCTGCCTCTGAGGTCCCTTGCACTCTAGTATTCTTTGATTTTACAGATGACAAAAATGAGGTACAAAGGAGAAATTTTTAATTATTATTTATTCTCAAGATTTGGACATTTGAGTGGTTAGTTTCATCTCTCAACAGTTTTCCCTTCCACATACCAGAGGTGGAGTTAGGGGCACAGCACCACCCCCAGCTATCCCTTCCCCTCAAAAAAATCTGGAAAATCTTCATAAAAATTTTTTGGCCTTCCCTTTGTATCAGAGAAATCTGAATCATTATGGTGTTAAAAGATAAAATATGTAGGCATTATACAACACTATACATATTTTTATGAATTTCTGAGTTTCTAAACTTTTTCTTTGTCATCTGCTGGCCTTTGAGTATCTTCTTCAGCTTCTGCAGGACTCCCCCAAAATTCCAGTTTAATTTCTTATGCCAACCAGCAATATATTGAAATTGTGATTAGGAAAATCATGATGTGGAAGGGATAACTGTAAATGGGGGGGAAAGTGTGGTGTGTATTCCCCAGATTATGACAATTATATGGACAATTCATTGAGCTTTCCCAGTGGTGCATGTGTGTATAATATAAAGTCTGTCTATCTATCTATCTTACATAATATACTAATTAGCATATTATTCAATGTTATAGTCACATATGCATACACATATGTGTATACACCCTACTATATATGCATATGTATGTACACACATATACATAATAATGTATCTGGGAGACAGTAGGAATGGATGATAAATTCAGTCCAGAATTAAACAGAAGGAGAATAGGTGAGATTGCCTTCAGAAAAATGCCCAAGCCCCCTAATTTTCCCAGAATTTGAAGTTTGTTCAATTCTTCCAGAAACAAACATCCATCTTTTTACAAAATAGATTTCTATTGATATCTTTTGCTTTTACATTGCCTAGATTTCTCCCTTTATATTTCATCTTTTCCCTTGGCAAAGATCATCCTTCATAACAATTTTAGGGGAGGCAATCAGAGTTAAGTGACTTGCCCAGAGTCATACCTCTACTAAGTGCCTGAGCCTGTATTTGAACTCAGGTGTTCCCGAGGCCAGAGCTGGTGTTGTATCCCCTGTGCCATGTAGCTACCCCAACTAAGAAGAAAAGAAAAGAAAAATAGAAAGAAATTTTTCTAGCAAAACTGCTGAACAGATTGAAAAAAATATGTTGTTTTATGCAATGTCTCACATTTGAGAACCTTGACCTTTGCAAAGGATGGCTGAGAGGATTTTCCTCATTTTTCTTCTTTGGGGTTAAGCTTATTCTTTATAATTTCACAACATTCAGTTTCAGTTATTTTGTGATGGTTTGCATTGTTATGATCATTGCATATATTGTTTTCCTGCTTCTGCTTACTTTACATCACTTCATCTAAGTCTTTCCATGTTTCTCTGTATTTGTTCTATCCATAAATAAAACCACCAATGTTGTGTATAACCTATATTAGATTGCTTACAGTCTTGGGGAAGAGGGAGGGGAAAGAGGGAGGAAGAAAAACATTTGGAACTCAAAATCTTATAAAAGTGAATGTTGAAAACTTTCTTAACATGTAATTGGGAAAAAATAGAATAATATTTTAAAAAACCCGATATTGTTCAGTGACTGAGAAAAGTGTAATATTCTTTATTGTCCCTGAAGGATTAAAAATCAGTGTTATTCAGAGGTCAATGGAGACATAAACAATGGGTGTGGGCAGGCTTAGACACAAATAATAACTTTGAATTATTTAAATTATAATAATAACTTCAAACAATGCATAAAGAGTGTTAGAGAAATATGGGGGGGG
>CM053625.1:70998334-71022407 GCA_028646595.1 Phalanger gymnotis | reverse complement strand
GGCTAGTGTCTGAGGCCAGGATCAGTGCTCAGATAGATGCACTGTGGCGCCACCTAGCGGCCTCTTTTTGAAGCGCTTAGCACATAGTAGGCACTTGTTCCATATGCCCTCCTCAATCTCTAGCTCTCCCTTTTCCCCTTCTTATCACACTGCCTACCAGCCCCAGCTATTCAATAAACCCTATTTCCCACATATTCACTGAGCACTTACTGTGTTGGAGGCCTTTGGGAGAACAGGAGCATGTTACAAAGATGAATAAGTGACAGTCTTCCCTCAAAGAATCCATAGTGTGGGAGAAGAGATAATTAACTTATTTCAATATATGTGGAATCTGTGCCCTATCTGCAGATCCCAATTCCCTCCCTGCCTTTGTAGTAAAATACTTTCCTAATTGCTGCTTTGGCCAAAAAATAAAAATAAAAAAAAATACATCCCTGGTAGCCAGACCTCCAGTGATGAGTTCTTGTGCCCTCAGCAAGCCTATTCTTAAGGCTATAGATGTATGGTCTATCACCATGCCAGTATGAGGCACTTTCTCAGCTTGGTAAAACCATCCTTCCCTTCCCCTTCAGAGCTTCTACTCCACTAGCATGACTTCCAAGGACCTAGGATCACCTCCATAATACAATGAAGCATTGGAGGAGGATTTTTACTATAATAATATGTCACATTCCTAGCATGCTTCAATTTGATGAATCTCATAACACCTCCATGAGGAAGATCCAACAAGGATCACCATCCCCATTTTACAGATGGGGAAATGAGGTCTAATAGAGGTAAAATGTTTGGGGTTGCGCAGCTAGTATCAGAGCTGGAACTCAAACCCAGATCATTTGGTTCCCTGTTCACTGGTAGAGTACTTTGCAAACCTTAATGTGCCAATCAATAAATGTTAGCTAATATTGTTGCTATTGCTATTATTATGGTCACACCTGTAATTTGCGGACTGGCCAATAAGGGCCTGGTCCTCAAGACATGGGCAGATTTCCCCTTTCTGGTTGGTTATATCAATCATGTACAATGTTCCCTGCCTTATTATAATACAGCCCACGGAATCTTGGTGAACCTACTCCTGGCCATGAGTATCTGAGAGATTGGTATTGTAGTAACAAAGGGTCTTCTAATTGGCCAAGGTTGTATATACAAAAGATTCAAGTGGATAAGTTTTTCACGCTTTTCCATGGTGGCTTATGAGTGAAGAAAATTTCTGTGAATATTCAGGTGGGGAGAAGGACAAAGTATTTCTTATCTTCCTACTCAGCCACCATGTATCCCTGAGCATGTGGTATCTTGTGTGTGTGCATGTGTGTGTGTGTATGTGCATGTATTTTTTCATGATTCTTTCATGAAATAATGGCCCAGTTTACTACATTGTGAACCTTGAGAGTTCAAAAGAGCCATCAGCAACCAGAGTCAATAAAAGAGATTACAATAGTCAGTAGCAACAGGAGCTGAATCTGCTAAAAAGTTAACATTGAGAAGCAACCTGCTTGACCCAGCCCAGTATCAGACTGACTTATTGACCAAGATGGTACATTCCGGAAGAATCCTGAGTCCATCCTGATGACAAGCCCCAAAACAAACTTGGTGGGTACTGTGAAAGGAAAAAAGAACTCCCAGGATCAACAGCCTCAAGATATTATTTTTGGCCTCATGCGTTGACTAAAGGTATTTATGTTCACCTTTGTACTTTAAGTACCCACTATCTGCAGCAACCTTGTCTGTGTGTTCCAGGGAAGAGTGAGCCTGCAAGGTTGGAAGGATTGTATTGTATTTTCTGTCTTCAGTAAACCTTCTCAGTAAATATCTCTTTGTAAAAATTCCCTAATGTCAACTAGTTGATAAAAATTGTGGAAAGCACACTAGATGGGGGCTCATGAGCGATTGTATTAGAAGCCTTAACCTTTTAAGGTTACCCCTACAATCCTTAGGGGCCAGGTTGTCCTAACTTTTTGGGGACTTAATCTGCCAGTTAAAATGAGAATTGGGAAAATTAGCACAAAGGGGATGTTGCACACACAAGGCAGAATGAAAGGAGAGTCAAGAGAAGTATGAATCAAGCACCGTGGGAGCTCAGAAGAGAGAGGTCACTTCCAGCTGAAGGATAAAGAGAGGCTTTCTGGAGGAGACAGCACCTGAGCTGAATATTTGGTAGGATTTCTGAAGGCAGGGATTCTGGCTACCACCTCTTTATGCAGCATATCATGGGGAATCTTGGATGCCAGGGCACCTAGCCCAAATCCTTAGAATTATTTCTTTCTTTTCAATCAGACCAACAAGCAACAATGATTTCATCCACATTAGGAAGATTGGTCCAAAATTGGTGACCCCTGGAATGAAGTATGGAGCTTAGAGTGGGGAAGACAAGATTCAGGCAGCAGGATAACAGAGTAGGATACACAGATGGCCCCTTCTTGAGTGCCGACCCTGAGTGCCCAGCCCAATGGCTCTTCTGTTCCACTTCTCAGCCCTCAGCCCAAACAGGGAAGTGCCTAGGGTGAGCAACCTACACCTCAGGTCCCTGGGATGTTTTCCTGATATCATTCTGACCAGTTCTGTGTCCATGGGCAGAGTATGAGGTCAGCAGACTGAGCCCTGCTGCCCTTTCTTTCTCTGGCACAGGAAAAAGAGGGGCTATGTCTCTGTGATTTCCAGACTCTAACAAGGATCCACTGACTCCCTCCCTTCCTGAAAAGTTAGGGTGGGTCATACTGGACTGGATCCCATTCTCAATAGCCTAGGGACAAAATCTTACTTTTCTCAGAAAAATAATAAAAACCATTTATTAATAATAGTAATAGAAATAATAATAGAGAGCACACAAATGTCTGATGGTTGCAAAGTATTTTACAGATACTCCTAGCTAATGAAATCCTCACAACAGCCCTGTGAGGTAGGTAAAGCAAGTATTATCCACAATTGGCATATGAGAAAACTGAGGACCAGAGAAATGAAGGGATTAGCTCACATAAGTTACTGGCAGAACCAGGATTTGAATCTCCTAGGCTGCAGATCCCCAGTGATGATGGTAGGGGAATTAAGCCCCACCCCCAAACATTTTCTCACTTTCAAGAGCTTTCCAGACTCTGTCCTAGTCCCCTGGTAGAACTACAGAGGGAAGCTGGATGAAAAATGGGACTCCTAACAGAATTTTCCAAGAAAAAAAGAGGTAGGTTTCAATGTCACTTGTCCTTGATGTAGGAGAGGGCTCTTGGTTACTTCAAAATTCCTGCATGTTGGGAGGTGGGGGGTGGGTGGGTAGTAAGATTCTGTCATTGCGACAGTCCGAGCCCTTCAAATCCCACCTGCCTAGGAAGCAATTTCCCACCTAGAGTCCCAATCCATTAGTCGGCAATCTTTCTAATGGTTCTTAATGTCATGACTCTATCATTAGGCCTCCTGGCTTTAATCAGAGGAGATATTGCCATTTCTATGGCAGCATTGTGGGGTAGCAAAAAGGACATCAAGTTTGGAACCCCATTTATCTGCTGTTTACTGTCTTTTTGAGCTCAGGCAAATTTCCTAAACCTCTCAGGATCTCAGTTTCCTCATATGTAAAATGAGGACTAGGTGATCTCTAAGTTTGCTCAAGTTCTAAATGCTATGACTCTACCATGCTCAGAATGGACTCTGTTTTCATGTTGCTGTCCTTGGATGCACCCATGGTGCTACATCTCTCTTAGGGTGGGATCCCCAACAGAAGCATCTACAGAGTTCCTGAGGCCAGAGTCTCTGGTAGGAAAACAAGGGAACCAAGGGAAGGCTACATCCACCACTCCTTCTTGGATCCATAAAGCCTCGGTCTCACATGGTTTTCTGGGCTGGGATGACCAGCTCTGCGTTTGCAGCAAGGGGGAAGATTAGCTCCACCTTCCCCCTGTGCACAGGAAGATGCCAACAGCCACACTGGAGATGGTGAAGACACCCATGATGATGCCCAGAATCAGCATTGTGTAGGATGGAGAAACCCGGGACACTGTAGAATATGAAGGGATCAGCTCTGAGTCAGAGGAAGAGCAAGCAGTGTTGGGCACATAGTGTTTAGCAAATCTCTCCTGAAGGAGAGAAGGAATGAATGGCCTGGCCCTGGCAAGAGTTGGGGAATTCAGCCTGGGGAGACCTTGGAAAGCTGCTCTCCTATCCTAAAGGCTCCTGATCTCCATTTCTCTCCTGTACAACCCAGAGCTTAGCTGCTTGAAGGGCCTGTTGCCCAGGGTGACTGGGAGGGGAGGGGTACCACAAGCGGTACAGTGTATCTAATACCTTGCGGATACCCCACACCTGGACTGGGCCTTGTACCCCATTGACCATCCCCATCTAATCACATACCTGGTTTTGAGACTCTGTCCATGTGCTGCTTCAGGAAGCCCACACATTTGTCCTGTAAGAATTCCAGAAGCTCGAACCTGGTTCGGTTATAGCTGTTTAGCTGCTTCAGGGTAAAGCTGTATAGCTCTGGGGGGTGACTCTGGTCTGGGCTTGCTGACCACAGGGCCTTCTCTGGTTGGAAGCTCACAAAGGAGCTCCCGTTCAGGGCCACTTCAAAGAAGACATGGGCATCTTGGCCATCAGGGGGCAACTCACAGCCCAGAGAACAGCGTAGGGTCAGTGGGACTGTGGGGAAGGAAGCCAGGTCAGGCGCTTGTGGAGGGAGGAGCCAGGTCTGAGAACAATGGAGAGCACTATGGGGAGAAGGGCGAAGCCAGCTAAGGAGCTTGACCTACCAGGACAGCTCTCAGCCTCTGGATCAGGTTGCGTAGTGTCTGCCCAGCTAAAAGAGGTCCTCATAGACATCACTTGGCTTTGGTCCCTGACTTTCATTCTTCCCAAGACAGGGGTCCAACAAGGCTTAAAGGCAGCGGGGACCAGATGCCAAGCTCCCTGCCCCTAGGCCCTAGGGGTTCCTACACCAGCCCCAGGGAGCCCTAGTCATTTGTCCTCCACCAGAAGAAGCTCCACTCCCATCCAAAGTCCTTTCTCCCAGAGAGACCCTCCCTCTTTCCAGCTTGGCCCTCATCCCCACTCACAGGCCACTCCTCGCTCCATGTTCACCAGCTGTACTAAGCCTTGGAATTCACTAAGGTAGGTGAGCAGTTGCTCCTTAGTCTGCTTCCAGTGCTCAGGGGTTTCCAGAGGCTGCAGCTCCTGGATGGAGATGTTGTGGCCACTGCCCTCCAGAGTGTGAGTGGTCAATCCCCCAAGAGAGGCGTTGCCCCAGAACTGCACTGAGGATGGGTCCCAGAAGTGAGACAGCTGGAGTATGACAAAGCTCTGAGAACCTACATTGTCAAAGACAGACAAGAGAATGGACAGGTGGACATCAGTATGTGTTCCAGGGGTAGAAATGAGGTGTGGACCTGTGCATGTATTTGTGTGCAAGTGTATGTCCAGTGGTGATGGTAGTGATATGGTGGTATATATTCGTATATATTTATATGTATGTATCTGAGTATATATATATGACCCAGGAAGAAAGATGTGGAGGTGGGGGAGGTAATGCATTTGCCCCTGTCTGTCTGTATTGCCTTGATTCATCTTGCCTATGCCCAGACCTCCAGGTGACTTCCTGTCCTGCTCCCTGACAGACTCAGTCTCTATTTGGATCATCATCTCCACCTCCTACTCAGCAGGACGCTGGACTCCATCCCTGGGATCCTCAGCTCTGCTAGCTGAGTGTCCCCAGGCTCCCACATCACTGATCTCCTCACCAGGCCATTCCCCACAGAACTGCTAGTGCCCTTTTATGTACTACTGTCTTCTCCTATTAGAATGTAAGCAGAGACTCTTTTGATTACGTGTATCCCTAGTGATTAGCACAGTGCCTGGCACATAATAAATGCATCATCAACGTGTCATCTTTCTTTCTATCTCTGGTATCTGGTTATGTAATTTCCATGACCTTTCTCACAAAATGTATATTTTGTTTCTTAAAATTTTTGTAACTGCAAGTGCCATGCTTTCTCTGGGAATGTAGAGAAATTGTTTACCAGGGAATGCATACATGCATACACACATTTATACTGAGGTAGATTAATAATTGAGAGTCAATAAGGTATAATGGATATCGAGACTGCCTGAAGGTCAGGAAGTCCTGGGTTCAAGTATCCCCTCTGACCATACACAGGATGCATGACCCTGGATAAGTCATCTAACCTCTTAGTTCCCCAGGAAAGTCACTAAAACTATGAATTTCTGAGCAGGTGCAGAACTGCATTGAGAGAGTTTCCTCACGGGAGTTCCTTACATGAATGAAGCTATAGATATGGTTCAAAATTATTAATAATTGAAGTCTCTCCCCTAACCCAAGTTGGGATACTTGTGTATTGGAAACTTATTCATCATTCATCACCAGAATCTGTGTTAGCATCCATATGCAGAATCACAAAGAATGTTCTTTCAAAGGGACTTTGATGTCTCACTTGAGAAAACAACCAGAAACTGCCCTCCTTGCTGTGACCAAGCAATTTAGAGAGAAAACTCCTTGAAAATGCTAATGTCCAAACTAATAGCTTAGTATCTGATATATTTAGGCTATTTTAATTGCTTCTTGCTATATTTTGCTCATACCCCTGAAACCATCCAAGATCTTCATGCTTTAACAAATATAACTTCAGAGATAGGTATCTACCTGGGCCCAAAAGGCCACATAGTATCCTAGATAAAATTTTCACACCCTTCTCCCCCATATTGGAAAATCTCAAATAGACAGAGGAAATGGGCATTCTGATCCTACAGAATTATCCCCTCTGAACCAATTGCATTAATCAAAGATCCCAAAGTATAGATCCAGAGGCAATGGTAATGGGTTAACACCTTGCTTTCCCATCAGTCAACACCCAAACCTCCTGCTCCTCCACTTTTTCTCCCATCTTCCCATCTCTCACTCATTCTCTCCCATTCTTTTCTATCCTTCCCTCATCTTTTTCTCCTCTTGTCCCCATTCTGTCTTCTGCCCTCTCACCCCCTACGGTCCTCCTGGTGTCTTTTCCATAACTCTAGGTTTCTCTTCCGTAATCCCCCTGATGTCACTTGCATCTGCCTCATCTGTCCTCCCAAATACCCATTTCTTTTTTCATTCTTTCATCCGTCTTTAACTCATCCTCCCCCACATTTTTTCCTATTTTTCCCATTCTTGTCTTCCCTGGCTCTCTTCTGTCCTTCATCTATCTCTATCCTTCCTCATCTCTCTCCTGTCCCTCCTGTTTCTCTCATCCCCTATGTTTGTCTGTTTCTCCTTATGTTTCTCTTCTATCTGCTCTATGTTTCTTTTGAATATGTCTCCATTGCTTCCCTGTCTTTGTCTCAATCTCCCCAAAATTTCTCTTGCATTCCCTCATCTCTGTCTTGTCTTCTCCTAACTCTCCTGATCCCCGCCCTGCCCCCTTCCACACACATACCCCCCATCTCTTTCCCATCTTTTGTCCCAGCTCTCTGCAGTCCTGCCAATGCTTTTCTGGACCTACCTCCTGTTTCTTTCCTGTTTTCCCCCAACTATTTCCCATTCCTCCCATCTCTTCCTGTCTTACCTACTTCTCCCCTATCCTTACCCATTTTCTCCTCTCCTCCCTCATCTCTCTCATCCTCCCTCAACTATCTCTCATCCTCCACTGTCTTCCTACCATCATCCCTTCATCTTTCTTCTGTTCTCTTTCTTTTTCCTGTCTTTCTCTATCTCTCTTCCATCCTGCCCCTGTCATTTTTCTATCCTACTGGCCTGTATCCTCCTATCCTTCTTCATCTTCCTCTTTTCCTCCCTCATCTCTCCCATCTCCCCTATCCCCTCTCTAGTCCCTCTCTTCTCTTTCTCCTATTTCCCCTCCTCTCTGTCTTTCCCTAGCTTTTCCTCAGTTTCTTTCCTGTTCTTCCTCCAGTCTCTCCCCTAGCCTCTGAAGCCATACCTCCTCCTCCTCCTATAGCTAGAGATAGACAAATATCCCTCCATGCTTCCTGTCCCCTGTGTGCAATGAGGATCAACCCTAGACAAAGGCAGATAACTGCAGTGGGGGGTTAGTTCACATACTTACCTTCCATTGCTCCCTGGCAACAGATCACCCAGCTGAAGAGGGACAGAAGTGGGAGCATTTCTCTGGAGCTGGGTGCAAGCAAGGGCAGAAGAACCCTCTCCCTACTCTGATCAGGCGTGCTGGGAGATCCTGTGGAAGCTTGCCTGGAGAGCAGAAGGAGAGTGGAAGGGAGGGAAAGGGACTGGATGTTGGCCAGGGATGGGAGGAGGAAGAGGGTGTGGAGTTTGCAAAGTGTTGTTTTAACTCTGCCTCATTTCCTATCCAAAGGCCCGTTCTCCCCACCCAGTGCCCCTCCTCTATACCCTTCTGCCCAGGCATGCTCCCGAAACTCTCCTTCTCCAAACTTCTGGGTCTGCCCTGGGGAATTAGGGGAGGTTAGGGCAGAGACTGGAAGTTTTGGGTAGGACTGAATTCTGGGTGTTGGTTAACGGGGGGTGGTGGTGGTGAGTAAAAGGTAAAGAGAGACAGACATTCCTACTCTAGATTCTTGGTGCCAAGCCCCCTGAGTCATCTTAACAAAGGTGTGGAGACCGCCTCTCCCTGGACTATTTCCCCTTCTCTGTGCTACAGAGATAAGATAGGAGGCCTTTCTCAAAGCTGACATCTGGGGGCCCCAAAATCCAGGAGGTTTCCAGCAGCACCAAACATATTCCTTAAAGCCCCCTCCTGCCTCCCAACCCTGCCTTGCTCTCAATGTCATGCTAAGGACACTGAAAATGATGGAAATGGGCTGGGAGTAGGAGTGAGCAGGTGACAGGTAGAGGGGTTTCTGGGCTTGGTGGATAAAGAGTTGAAAGGACAGAAAATGAAGCATATGGAGAGAACAGAGAGAATAAAAATGTTGAAGTGACAAGGACACATGGGTAAGATAGAAAGTAGGAGGGATGAGAGCAGTATGGAGAAATGAACAGAGCCTTGGACTGTAAATCCAGAATTTTGGGTTCTAGTTTGAGATTTGCCATTGATGGAGGCTATGACCTTAAGCATGTTACTTCCCCTTCCTAGGTCTCCTTTTTAATATCTATAAAATGAGGGGATCAAACCAGATGTTCTCTGAAGTCCTTTCTAGCTCTTATAATCTATGTTCTAAGGTGCCTTCCAACTCTAAATTTTGTTTTCTAAGGTTCCTTGCAGCTCTTACATTTTCTGTGTTCTAAAGTGGTTTTTTCACTCTCACATCACTGCTTGGATTTCTAGGATTAAGAGGTATAATCAGTGGAGTGGAAGAGATCAAAGACTGCTTTTATGCCTCCACACCTCTAGTCTGGAAAAGAATTAGTCGCTGTTTCACTGGAGGCCAAGTTCTGGGACAGGGGTTTGGGGTCAACTCATGGTGTGAAGAACCCATGTCCCCATTTCAGTAAAGACCTGAGAAGGAAGCCAGTGGTAGGATTTTCCACTGCGGGGACCGCATGTAGGGGCAAGATAAGGGTGGCAGGAAGCAGAGCAGAGGAAATCTGTGCCAACATCAGCAGGAGGCCCTGAGAGGTATGTTCCTGCAAATCTATTGGCTGGAGGGGAGAGGCCCAGGATTGGGGGAAGGGGAGGGAGCTGGAGAGGCCAGGATTGTACAGCTGCTGGAGAAGAGGACCTGAGCAAAAGGAGAGCCAGCCAAATCAGAGGGAGTGAGCAGATCTCTCTTGCAGTCACAATGATCGCCAGGCTACCAGGGGTGTCCCAAAATGTAACTCTTGCCAGGCATGACAGTTCTATGGTTTATTCTCTTTCCATTTAGTTTTGCATCATTCCAAGCCTCCAGCACTGATGCGATCGCTGCTCTCCTTCCAGCTCATCAACTGCTTTCTCACCTCTGACCTTTTTTCCACCCTGTTCCCTCTATCTGAGGTACTTTCTCCCCTGTCCCAGCCTCTTGGTACTCTCAGGCTCTGATCAATAATACTCAAAATAATAACAATAACTAGCATTTATGTAACACTTTACAAATATCTCCCTTGATGCTGCCCCAAATCCTGGGAGGTAGGTGCTAGTAGGATCCCCATTTTAAAGTCAAGGAACTGAAGCAGATGGGGGTAAAGTCACTTGCCCAGAATCACGTAGCTAGTATTTGAGGTCACATTTGAACTCAGGGCTTCCTGACTCCAGGGGCAGCACTCTATCCTCTCTATCACCTTGTTTCCAAATGACATCTCCTCTAGGAAGCCTTCCTTGATTGCTCCAATTGGTAATAGCTTTACCCTCTCTGATATCACACGACGTTTTGTGCTTGCAATTCGCGTTTGCAAATGAATCTACTATAAAACATTATGTCTTAGAGCTATCTTTCTTTGTATCTCATCCCCTTTCTAGACCATAAGTTTCATGAGGGCAGGGATCCTATCTTATCCAAGTGTCCGCCCACAATTGGATCATGGAATCATAGAATTTAGAGCTGAAAGGGACCTTAGGTGTTAAAAAAAGAGAGAGTTCTTGAAACTAGTTTCACAAAACTGATTGGAAAAAAATAAATGCCAATTAGTAATGAAATGTATGGGTCAGGTGGGTGGTACAGTGGATAGAACACTGGGCCTGGAATCAGAAAGACCTGAATTCAAATCTAGCCTCAGATACTACCTTTGTGACCCTCAGCAAGCCACTTCACCCTGTTTGTCTCAGTTTCCTCATCTGTAAAATGAGCTGGAGAAGGAAATGGCAAATGGCTCCAGTATCTTTGCCAAGAAAACCTCAAACAGGGTCATGAGGAATTGGACACAACTGAACAGCGACAACAAATAATGAGATATGTAACTACTAAACAGCCCAGGTACTTATATCAGCTAGTCACCACATCCTCTCTCTAATAGGAAAGCCCACTTGGAGAAACAAATTAATAATACAAGAATGATTGAGGAATGACCTTCCAAGGTATTGTCCTCTGACTATGATGCACTATCTCCTTTTTAAGGTTAGTCCTGATGAGTCAACTGGATATTACTTGCTTGGAGTTCGGAGTCTGTTACTTATTAGTTCTGTGACCCTGGGCAAATAAATCACTTAACCTCTCTGAGCTGCAGGTTCTACATCTATAAGAGAAGAGAGTTCTATTTGGGTTACTCAGACGCTGTGCCCTAGAGGAAAGAGCACAGATTCCAGAATAAGAGGACCTACAGTCATATCCCAGCTTTGTTACTTACTGTCTGTGTGACCTTTCTTTATGTCAATTTGGCTTTCTGGGCTTCGGTTCTTTCATCTGTAAAATGATGGAGTTGAACTAGTGACCTCTGAGGACCTTTTCATCTCTAAATCCATGATCTTACCTCAGAGCTTCAGTCAGGAAATTGCTTTATGAATGTGAATTATTATGATTCTTTTTACCATTATTCCTTGAATCAGCTCCTTGAAAGTAGGGATTTATTTCCATTTTGTCTTTGTTTCCCCAACACCTATCAAAGTGCTCGTTCCTAGTAGGGGCTTAATTATTTTTGGTTGATGTTTGCTGATCTCAGCACCCTCGTCCTGGATGGTGCTGGAAAAAATATCTACATTGTCTTCCTCTTTAGATGTCCTTTTTCCTAGAGCCCAAGCAGACTATCTCCTTCTGCTGTGTTATTAATTAGATCCTCTGTCCATGTGGTTTGGGGAGTCAGCCTGTTCTCCTTGATTGAATCTGGGAGATAGCTGTCAGAGCCCAGACAAAGTCCATCAGGAGACAATGAGTGGGGGGAAGGGGATGCTCCTGGAGCAGAAGCTCAGAGATGAAAGAAAGGTTTAGAGCTTACAGGTCATCCCACTTCCTCATTTTGTAATTGGAGAATCTGAGGTCCAGAAAAGTTAAGCGATTTGCCCAAGGTTACACACGTAGTAAGTAGAAGGGGTGGGATTTGAACCCAGGTTCTCTGACTCCATATCTGGCATTCCTTCCTGGGGCTTTCAAGAAGATATCAGTGGAAGATCAGGTGGAGTAAACAGGAAGCTGGAGAGGGAAGCAAAAAAAGAAGAAGAAGAAGATCTAAGGCATTAACCAAGTTGACTACAGCAAGAAACAAAAGAAACTGAAATGAAAAAGACAAATAAATGGGGAAGATGGAAAGAAAAGCTGGGCTTAAGTACATGAAGACAGGAAACAAGTGTCCAGGGATGAGGTAAGCCAGTGCATCATCTCTTTTGTGAATCATACAATTTAGAGCTGGAACTACTGGTTCTGGGGTCAGAGGACCTGGCTTTGAATCCTGATTCTGATGCCTGCTATCTGTATAACTTTGGACAAGTCACTTCGTCTCCCTGGGCCACAGTGTTCTCAGGTATTCAATGAGAGGGGTTGGATTAGAAGAACTCTAAGGTCCCTTCTGACTCTAGATCCATGGCCTTCAGATCTTCTAATAACGTAATCTAGCTCCCTCATTTAATGGATGAAGCAGCCAAAGCCCAGGGAGATTTAGTGACTTGCCTGAGATCACCCAGGGAGTAAGTGTCTAAGACCAGATTCTGGACCCATGTCTGCTGACTTTAGGCCACTGATCTTTCTTCTGCACCAGGATGCTTCCAACCTCATGGTGGCGGCTAAGGCCAACCAGCATCCTGAAGACGTAAGTCAGACCCCTGAGGATGTTCTCCACTCTTCACATATATGTACAATCTATCTCAGAGTAGGTGACTTTAAAACAATTCAGACCTTATGAGGTGCCCACGACTAGCACTGGCAGACTTCTACAGCTGCTCAAAACCCTTTTTTCTCAGTAGGTGAAATTTTCTGATCTTATCTGATTCTTATCTGATCTTGAGGCTGTCTTCTGTTTGGGGCCATTAGGAGTAAATGTTTAACAACTGGTTCTCCCCCACCCCACCAAAAAAAGCATGCAGAATACGCTTTAAGTTTTTTGTTGTTCAGTTGTTTTAGTCATGTCTGACTTTTCATGACCTCATTTGAGGTTTTCTTGGCAAAGATATTGGAGTGGTTTACCATTTCCTTCTCCAGTTGTTTGTTTTTTCCCCAGTCACATCCAATTTTTCCTGACCCCTTGCAGGGTTTTCTTCGCAAAGATCCTGGAATGGTTTGTCATTTCCTTCTCTGGTTCATTTTACAAATGAGAAAACTGAGACAAACAAGATTAAGTGACTTGCTCAGGGTCACACAACTAGTAAATAGGCCGAATTTGAATTCAAGCAGATGAGTCTTCTGACTTCAGCCCAGCACTCTGTGCAGTATGGCGCCACCTAGCTGCCCTTTAAAAGGAGAGTTATAACGGTTATTGGTACTAACTTCACAGAATTTCTATTAGTCGGTAAATTGCTTTGGAAAATGTATATAAAATTATTAGTTTTTGTTAGTAACTCTAACCTTTGCACAAGAGGTACCATAGCATAGTGGATAGAAGGCTGGCCTGGAAGTCAGGAAGACCTTGGTTCAAGTCTTGCTTCTGATACATACTAACTACATGAACCTGGGCAAATTACTTAATATCTCACTGCCCTAGGCAAACAATTGCCCAAGTACATGGATAGGAGTTCCCTCATTTCAAGTTCCCTATGAAAGTGATGTCATAGAACCTGTCCAAAAATAAACAAATAAACAAAGCCAACCTAATATCTTCTTGAGGAGGTCAGGTCTTATTCTTAATATTAAAATTTTAAAATAGGAAGAAGGAAGAGCAGCCAGAGAGCCAGCTCCAGTCCCCAGGTAGAACTAATATCTTAGAGGTCTCAGCTTTCCTCTGGTTGGGCATCCTCTCTTCTTATCCCCTCAGGGTAGGCATATACTCTAAGGGTACCCTGGGGCCATTCTTGCTCACGATCAGAATCTGTAGAGGGACAAGGACTTTTTGCCTTAACAATAGGAATTCAGGGCCAAGGTCACCTATCTGCCTATGTCCCCTTAACTCCCTCCTTTCCACTCCCCTCCAGGGTTACTAAGTGCCTTGAGACTTGTGAAAACTTCAAAGTACTTTTCACAGTTTCAGTGCCATAGGTGTTAGCTTCCACGGGCATGAGAGGATTTAAAAGGATAAATGAGACAGACAGACAGACAGACAGACAGACAGAAAGACAGACTTGACTCATCCTGATCCAACTAGGAGTGAGTATTGGAGGCCTTTCTATGAGAGGGCTGAGTAGGAGAGGTCTTGATCAACCCTTTTACCTTCCAACTTGGCTGTGTTGTTGATGAACCATCCAGGCAGGCTCCATAACCTACTCCCTGAACAAAGAAGCAGCTGCACCTACAGATGATGGTTCTAGGAGAAGGCCAAGGAGATGGACAGCAGAACGGTTCTAGAGCAAAAGAGCAGTGGGGGAAGGCTGAGCTTCAGCTAACTACAGCTGCAGAGCTAGTGTAAGTAGAATGATAGCGATAAGGAGGCTCAGGAGCCACCCCAAGAGAGCCAGGCACGAGTTTCAAAGAAGTAGTGATGCACAACTGGTTGCCAGAAGTTGGAGCTATGAGAGGTGTTTTGGCTTCCACGAAACCCTTCCTGACTTCAGAGTTTTCCAGGGACAGTTTGTTGATGGGGTTAGGGGAGTCAAGGGGGAAATATATATCCCTTTCTGTATAGGAGCATTGAGAATGAATCTATTATTTGATTTTCTGTTAGTTATCTGCCTTTTTGGTGCAAAACTGGGATAACAAGAGGTTCCAAAATTTTGTTCAGACCATACAAATTGCCTTGATTTTTTTTTCACTTTTGTCCTGAATTTCTGCAATCCAGGAAAAAGTCCCTTATTCCTCTCACTATTAGAAACCATGACTTCTGCCACAGTCTTCTAGTAGTATCCTATTGACGCTACTGCAGGAAACATTTGTGGTCACAAGTTAATGGAGTTCAATAAGGCAAGGTTGCAGGAAAAGAATGCCAGGAACTCCTTCTCCCGGAATTGGATTTTTCTGACCTCCAATGTGCATTGACTTGTGAAGTTTGGAGCCAGATCATAGAGGGACTTGCATGTCAGAGTAATAAGTTGGGATTTTATCTTGCCAGTAATGGGGAGCAACTGAAGGGATCCCCATTTTTTTGCCAGAGGAAGGGATTCTTTTTAGGAAATTAAATCAGATGGCAAGAAGGCATTTGAGTGGGCAGATACTGAAAATGGGGAGAGCAATTTGGAGGCTAAATGTAAGACTCTGAGAGATAATAGATGTGAGCCTGGTCTGGAGAGCCAACTGTGAGAATGGAAAGGAGCCAAATGAAAGTGAGATTGAGGAAACAGAATAGAAAGAAACTGGTGACTGACTGAATCATGAGGAGTGAGAGAGAGGGGGAAATGTCTACAAGTTTCTAACCTGGGTGGCTGAGTGGATAATGTGGGTTTCTGAAATTTAGTCTGAAGAAGCCAAGCTAAGATGGAATATGATTGCTATCTTCAAATATGGAAGCAGGAAAACCCAATGATAAGTGATCAGAGGATATGAACAAACAATTCTCATGAGAAAAATTGCAAACTATTAACAACTACATAAAAAAAGGCTCTAAATTACTAATAATAAGATAAATCCTTATCAAATCAATCCTGAAGCTTCACCTCACACCCTGAAAATTGACAGAGATGATGAAAGTTGGAAATAGTCAATGTTGGAGAGTTTGTGAGAAGATAGACACACTGGTGCATTATTATGAATCAATGTAACCATTTTATGCAAATGAAATGACTAAAATATCCAAACTCTTTGAATCAGACATTTTGCTACTTGGGTTGTGCCACCATAAGCCATCAATAAGAAGAAAGTTCTTACATGAACCAAAATATTTATGGTGGCACTTTTTGTGATAACAAAGAATTGGAGACGAAATAGATGCCCATCAATTAGGGAATGCTTAAATGAATTGTGGTACATGACTGGAATGGAATATTGTTATAAAAGAGTAATAAATATAATTAATACAAAGAAGCATGAAAAGATTCACATGAAATGATGCCAAGTGAAGTAATTAGAGCCAAGAAAACAATATATACAATGACTACAACAATGTAACTGGAAAGAATAGCCACAAAACAATTGCAAAATTGCTCTAAAATTACAAAGAATGAGCCTTGCTCCAAAGAAGAAATATGAGAACATACCTTTATTTCCATCCCTTTTCAGAGATAAGAGGTTCACAAGTGTGACAGATTTTGGACTTCCAGATATATTTTCAGAATTTTTTGATAATATTGATCAGTTTCACTAGGTTTTTTTTTCTTTTCTCTTTTTTTCTTTAAAAATGTTATTTGTTATATGGGATGGCTCTCTGGGAGGGAGAGAGATACGGGGGAAAATTTTAGTGATATAAAAAAAAATCAGTATTTTTTTTTAACACGGAAGAAGAAGATGGCTAGACTCATTATGATTGGCTCCAGAGGGCAGAAAAAGGAAAAGTGGGTTAAAGTTACAGAAAGCTGGATTTCTACTCCATAAAAAGACAAACTCTCTAACAAATAAATATGTTCGTAAGTAGAATGGGCTGCCTTGACAGAAAGTGAATTTCCCACTGTGGGGATGGGAAGTTTAGATGACTATTTGTCAAAAATATTATAGAGGAGATTCTGCTTTCAGGTGCCAGTTAGTCTTGGAGCCTACTGAGATCCTGAGAGCTGTGGTGCAGTGGAAAGTGCATTGGGACTTCTTGGAAAGGGAAAAGAGCAAGAGTTTGAAAGAAGGCCGAGCTCTATGACATTTGCCTCAAAAACAGCAATGAAAATGCCCCAAAGAAGAAAAACCAGAAACCCTTCAGAAGGAAATTTGTTGGTTGTAGGGGGGAAAACATTCAAAGAATTTTTTAAAAATCCTGACACAATAATAAAAAAAAACCTTGTGGATTATAAGAGTAAAGACAAAAACACCAGAAGAAAAATATATCATGCCAACAGCCAGTTGGTCCAATGGTATCAAACTCAAATAGAAATGAGGATGACTAAACTGTGCATAAGATCCCTACAGGTTACATGTTGACTTAGAAAACCACACATGTTTATGTATTTATTATTATTAATATAGCAACACATTAAAATCAGATAGGAGCTACATTTTAATCTGGTTCAGGACATACTTGAGAATATTGTGAGTTGAATCCAGCCTTCAGGCCACATGTTTGACATACTTGCGTTTGTCAATAAACATTTATTAAGCACCTACTGTATGCCCAGTACTTTGCTAAGCCTTGGGAATACAAAGAATGATAAAAGACAGTTCCTTCTCTCAAGGAGCTCACCAACAGGAACATCAGAAACTAAACTAGAATTTTCTTGTGATACAAGAAAAAAAAATGGGGGGTGTTAAATAGTCATCATTTACTTTCTTTTTAAATTTTTTTTATTCATTTTGAACTTAAATACAAAAAGAAAAAAAGCATTTCCATGTACACAGCACAACATAAAATGAGGATTCAATATGAAACCATGAATCTCCATTTCACACTCTTTATTTAAAAAAAACCCAACAACTGCGTAATAAGTACTACACATTGTTTTCAAAACTACCCTGCTTTTCTGTGCTTCCTTCTGAGTTTTCTTTTCTTCTTTGCTGTGCACAAGAAAATGTTTCTTTTTAAAGTACATTGACAGAATTAAATGAAGAAATGGAATTAGCAAATATATTACAAAACAAAATAAGGAAAGATCTGGGTATGACTAAGAAATCTCACCTAGGATGATAATGAAAGTCAGCAATTTAGAAATATCATTAGAAAATATTTTTTAAAGATAGACTTAATGAAAAACAATAATTTTTGGAGAATAGAATGATGGAAACATTTGTAAGGGGGATAAGAGCTTTGCTGTGAAGGCAGAAGTTTCAGGAGAGGACTTGCTGCTTTTCCCTATCCCTTTGAAATGTTAGGTGACTTTTTAAGACTTCTCAAAGTTTCAGGATAATTTGAATGACAGGACACGGTCGGGATTGGACCAAACAAGAATGGTGTATATATTTATCCCCCACCTCATAAAACTGAAGTGTGATGTGTAGATACTATGAGCAGTCATGTTGTCTGTCCTTGAGGCAGAAAGAGATAAAACAAAGTAGCCCTCCTGAATCAGACTGGAGTTAAGACTTGAGACTTTTTGTGGAGAGTGGTGAAGAAGTGTTTCATAGCAGCTCCCTGAGGAACCCTTTCGGGAGGTTAAGCGATTTCAGCAAGGCCACATAAATAATAAGTATCAGAAGAAGAATTTCAACTCAGATCTTTGACTCCAAAGCCAATGAGATGTACCATGAAGAATTAGGAAGATTAAATGATTTTATTACATGGATTTTCCTTGTAGTCATGGATTTTTAAAAGTATGATTCAATTAAGTGCTTCATCATTTGATTTCTGTTTATTTTTCCTATCTGTGGGCAAAATATGAATTTCAGTGGATTGTAGACAAGAATATATTTCCCTTCTTCCACATTGAATCTGATCATGGAATAGGGACTTTCGGAGCAGAATGGATTTCAATTGTCATATGTTATAGGAAACAGAAAAATGTACTTGGCAAACTACATAACAGAAAATGATTTGGAATCTATGCAAACAAAAATTACATTTCTAGAAGACGGAGCAAAGAGAGACAAATTTAAGAAATATCAGGCTTCTAAAAAGCTATGAAGAAGAAAAAAGTCTCGCTACTACGATAAGAAAACCATCCAAGGATATTCCCTAGAACATATTGAAAAATATGAACTAATTGCAAATTGACAGAATTCACAGGATGCTGACATGGGTGAGTCTTAAATTCAACTTATATACATTATTGTTAACTTTCAAGACAGCAGTGACAAAGGGATAACATAATTTTTTAAATAAACATTCCAAAAGGAAAATGTCGCATACCAAAGAAACATCAATTTAATATTCTCAAGGCTTTCCACGAAAATGAGAAAGGACAGAAACTTGAACATAATATGTCAAAAAATGAGACACTGGACTTCACCCCCAAATCTACTCCCCAGCAAATCTAAGCAATGTCTTCTAAGACAAAAGAGGATTATTTAACAATTTAGCAAAACCAACAAAAATATGGAGCATAAGTGGATCATCAAGATAAATACTAAACTCAATAGATTCTTTACATTAGTGATTAACTATTTAATAGCTCACTATGATCGCTGTGGGTCATAACCAACAACTGTAGCTGTTTTGATTAACAATCGAATGACACAAGCAGGCTTGAGAAAAAGTGGGGGTGGGGAGAAGAGGGAAATAAGTTGATTTGTAGTATCAAAGAGGGGTCTTACAAAGAATGACCAAAAAAGAGAGTGGAGAGGGGAAGAGGTCTGGGAAAAGAGACAAAGGTTTGTTAGCATTGGTGCTGGGCAAAATTCCAGAGGGATATTCTCAATTCAGACAGAATGGGAAAGTTTAAAGTTTTGTAAAACCTATTGTTAATATCATAAAAACAACTTTAAAAGATTTAGAAACTCTAATCAACACAATGGAACCACATTTCCAGAGGACTCATGATGAAACCTGCTATCAACAACCAGATAGAGAGGTGATGGGCCAAGAACATAGACTGAAGCATATTTTTGGTTACATGAAACTGAAAATCTTCAGCACAGACAATATTAATGAACCTAGGATAAGAAGGAATGTGGTCAAATGGGGCGGGAAAATCTTTGTAGTAATGTAGAGTAAAGTAAGCAGAGCCAAGAAAACAATATACACGGTAACTACAATGTAAATAGAACTATACAGCCAAAAAAAATCAAAAGTGAATATAACAAAATTACAAAGATCGAGTAGGACTTGAAGCAATATGAGAGAATACCCTTCCTAGAGGTGGGAGGTTCACAGGTGTTACACATTGCACATGTTTTGGGACTTTTTCAATGTATCAGTTACGCTGATTTTTTTTCTAAAAAAATATTATTTGTTACATAGAATAGCTCTATGAAAGGGTGGAGAAGGGATACTTGGGATAACTACAATGATATAAGAAACAGAAGACACCAATAAAAATTTATTTTAAAAAAGATTAAAGCATTTTTTTGGTTATAGCTAATGCAGGAATTTGCTTTGCTTGGCTATACATATCATTAATAGGTTTCATTTTTCTTGCATTCTCAATAGGTGAGGGAGGGAGATGTGGGAGGGCAAGAATTTGCAAATGAAAGCAAAACTGAATGTAAAAAATAAAAATAAAATGTTTTATATAGGAATATATGGAAGAACTGTGTTTAGTATTACATTTTAAAAGTAGTTAAAGTTTTAAGGTAACTGACAAAATATAGTAAGGTAATGAACTGCTACATCTACCACAACTATGGAGAGGTGGAAAATTCTTAGCTCTACAATAAATGGAAGAAATTGTTTTTAAAGCTAAATTATCAGTGTTTTAGAGCACACAAAAATAAAGAGCTTTTACATTACAAGAAAGTTATTCATTCAAAATTAAAAAGAAGGAAACAGATTGGGAAAAAAATCATTAATAAAGACATTTCTAGTTAGTGTCAGACATTCAAAATGTACAAGGAATTGATAATTTTCTTAAAGTAAGAAGCATTATCCAATAGGTAAGTAATCAAAGGATATGAATTGTCAGATTGTGAAAGAAATGCAAATGATCAAAGAACCACCTGGAAAAAATGACAATCTTATAATTAGGGAAATGAAAATTACAACTCTGTGATATTACTTTATACCATTAAGTTGGCAAAAAGTGTTGAAAATGATAAAATTCAATGCTGGCAAGGTTGTGGAGAAACGGACCACTATCATACTTCTTGGTGCTTCTATAAATTGCTGAAATCCTTTTGGAAAGCACTATCACATAATACAATAAGAGATACAAATCCCTTTGCTACAGCAACCACATTCCTAGGACTGTATCTTAAAGATATTATTGGAAGAGAGGAGACCTAGCTGTACAAAAATATCCCTTGCATCATTATTCATAACAGTGGCAAACTGGAAAAAATCCATGTCTCCAGTGATTGTGGAATGAAATGACTTAACAGATTGTGTTATATAATTATAAGCGATATTATTGTACTTAAAGCAATGACAAATATGAAGACTATTAAGGAATATGGGAAGATATAGGAAATGTTATAGAACAAAGAAAGCAGACCCAAAAATACTAATATGCATTACCTACAAGTATAACAGCAACAAGATCAGGGGGAAAAAAAATCGCAGAAGAAAAAAAAGACCAGGTGGGGACTCAGAAAGAAAACAGGCTGACTTTGTTAATACTGTATCTTGTTAATCTTAATATTTAGATGGAAAATGTTCCACTTAAACTGTAACCAGAAGTGATGGTCTACCACGCAATACTACTGTTTAAATTCTCATTTCTGTATTTGAATGTCTGTGTTTGTCGGAGACTACTAAATTCATTTAGAGACAAAACAGTGGATAGAAAGTCAGCCACGAAAACATGGGTTCTAGTCCTAAATCATGTACTGTTCATTTGAACCTGGGCAAATTAACTTCCAGGTCCTTTGGGCAATATGCCAAGGGGCAGAAAAGGTGCCAAACTGAAATGGTAGAGCAAGTTCTCTATAGGAATGAAATAATGGGTCCAATACTTACTTCTGCTTCGTTTACATTAAGATTTCTTTAAAAAGGGAAAAAGAAAGTGGGCAGTCTAGGAGAGTCAGGATATCGGTATTTCAATCTCAGCCCTGCCAGTTACTAGCAATATAAGCTTGGGAACATTTGCTTCAGCTTCCTCATCTGTAAAATATTGGGGTTGAAGTGGATTTTAAAAGTACAGAAAGGCAGGGTGGTACAGAGAGAATTGAGCTAGGTTTTGGAGTTACAAGATCAAAGATTTAAAGTTGGAAGGGCTACGGAGGGCCCTCCATTTTACAGATGAGGAAACTGAGGCAGAGATTTGTCCAGGGCCACATTACTAGTAAGTGTCTTGAGGTGAGATTTGAAGACATATTTTCGGACTCTACAGAGGGACTGGGTTCGAATCCCAGCTTAACTTGTGTGATTTTGGGCAAGTCACTCAATGTATCTGAGCCTGTTTCTTCATCTGTAAAATGAGGGGTTTGAATTAGATGGCTTCCAAGGTCTCCTTCTAGGTCTAGGTATATAATCCTGACAGTTTTAGCAATCTCGTAAGGGGTGGAGGAGGATGAAATGGAGAGATCTCAGAAGCACAGGTTCTGGAAGCTAGACCACCGGGGAAGCCACCCTGAGCCTTCAGGACCACACTTCCCGGTTTACACTGCGGCCCCGTTGCATGCTGGGTCTGGTAGTGTGCTGCGGTCCGCGGCGAGGCGCGCAGGCGCAAGCAGGGATCGCGGGAGACCCCGGAAGCGCGGCGGAGGCGGCTGCGGGGCTATGCCGGCATAGCTGAGAGCAGCTGTGCCACATGCCCCGGTGCCGGCTGTACTCGCTCTGTCTCCTGTGCGCGCTGCTGCCCCTGCACCACAATGCGCCCGAGCCCGAGGGCACCGCGCCCGATCCGGCCCACTACAGGTGAGCAGGGGCCGGGTCTGGGGAGGAGGCGGGACTGGACCTCTCCCTCCCCGCCCCCACTCCCAGGTCCCACGTTCCCGACTCTGCCCTGGGGGTCCGGGCTGAGCTCCTGGGCACTCGCCCAGGGGTGAGGCCTCCCTACGTGGGCAGCAGGATGAAGAAATCAGGCTGTGGCTTCCCTGCCTGATTTCCCCCCTCCCCTCCTGATTTTTCTTCTCCTCCCATCCTGATTTCTCCCCCCTCACCCCCTTTGTCACCTCCCATCCTGATTTTTTACTTTCCCTTTTCATCTTCCCCCTCGGTTTCCCATCTCGCCTCCTGATTTCTTCCTTTCTTGCCCTTCTCCCGCCTGCTTTCTTGCTTCCCAATCCTCCCCTTTAGGTCTTGCCTCTCCCTGCCCCTTCCCTCGTTTTCCGCTTTATTTCTTGCCCCCACCCCGACCCCGTCTCCTCTCTCTCTCCCCTTCTTCCTTTCATGGCTCCCACTTTCTTTCCTGCCCCAGGGAGCGCGTCAAGTCCATGTTCTATCACGCCTACAACAACTACCTGGAGAACGCCTTTCCCTACGACGAGCTGCGGCCGCTCACCTGCGACGGGCAGGACACCTGGGGAAGGTAGAGCCGGAGGGCTGGGTGGGAGCGTGCCAAGGGTTAATCTGGCTGCTGACCTGGCCGGGGAGCTGGAGATGAGCCTGAGTCCCTCTGGCCTCAAGCACCTGGTTCCGGAAGAGTTCTCGGCTAGCGGAGCTGAGCTGTTTGGGGCGGGGATTCAGAACAGTACTGGCTATTCTAAGCACAGCACTGAGTCACTCAGTGTCAGAGCTGGTAGAGCAGTGAGAAAAATAAGTCTCCTACTGTTACTCCTTTCATTGAAGGGGGGATGGGGAGGGATGGGGAAGCTGAGGCCCCCAGAAGGGGCGTGACTTGTCCAGGGATAAACAACTTCAGTGACAAATTGGAGGTCTAAAGATTCCTGGAGAGGCACACACATGAAATAACAATCTATGATAGCATAGTGTTGTACGAGGTCCTGGTTAGTGCAAATATTGTAATAGAACATTTGTCTTGGAGACAGGAAATCTGGATTTCCTGGAAACTAGGTACTAACATTAGCTGTGTGACCTTGACCAAGTCACTTTTTTTTTTTACTTTGGTCAAGCATTTATTTATTTATTTTTATTTAATTTATTTAATATATTTAGTTTTCAGCATTGATTTTCACAAGAGTTTGCATTACAAATTTTCTCCCCATTTCTACCCTCCCTCCCACTCCAAGATGATATATATTCTGGTTGCCCCATACCTCAGTCAGCCCTCCCTTCTGTCACCCCACTCCCCTCCCATCCCCTTTTCACTTACTTTCTTGTAGGGCAAGATAAATTTCTACGCCTCTTTGCCTGTGTATCTTATTTCCTAGCTGCATGCAAAACCTTTTTGTTTTTATTTTTGAACATCTGTTTTTAAAACTTTTGAGTTCCAAATTCTTTCCCCTCTTCCCTTCCCACCCACCTTCCCTAAGAAGGCAAGCAATTCAGCATAGGCCACATATGTATCATTATGTAAAACCCTTCCACAATGCTCATGTTGTGAAAGACTAACTATATTTTGCTCCTTCCTAACCTATCCTGCTTTATTGAATTTTCTCCCTTGATCCTGGCCCTTTTTAAAAGTGTTTGGTTTTGATAACCTCTTCCCCCTATCTGCCCTCCCTTCTATCATCCCCCCTTTTTTTT
>CM053625.1:70963816-70997834 GCA_028646595.1 Phalanger gymnotis | reverse complement strand
ACCAAGTCACTTTTAACCTCAATTTCCATATCTGTTTAAAAAAACCACTCTATCTCACTGCTATGGAAATGTGATCCATTAGCATTACGGGTTTAAAAGTGGTCAGTGGATAGGACCAAATGCCAAAGTATATGGGACATACAGTCAGCCTTCCTACTGCCAGTCAAGAAAAGCAGTGCTGAGTGTTGGTTGGAGTTGTCTGAGAAGGACTTGAGATCTGTCCCTTGAAAGATTGGTACGATTTACATGGGGGGAGGGGGGTGGGATGAGGAGGGAAGGAAGGATGAAGGAGTGAGGGGCACGGTTAGTATAATAATAATTTCATGAACAGAGCTGAGAATGAGTTTGTGTTGTGGGGTAGGGCAGAGAGGAAGCACAACGGTAAGTGCTATAAAGTGATGTTCTGCCCTGAGTGTTGGCAGTGGGGTATAGTGGACAGATTTCAGAGGTCTCAGTTGCCAGAGTTGATTTAATAGGCTGTGTTTTTGTGGGGGAGGGAGAGTAATACCCTGTCTTTCCTGATATTCTTTTCTCTTTCCATTGATTATCCTCTCTCTTTTGCTTGCTGTCTTTATCTTTTCCATGCTGTGCTCAGCATTCACTCCAGGCACCTCTATTTCCTTAGGGTTTGAATCGCTCACAACTATAGAATTACTTCCAGAAAGTAGGTGTTATGGTAGGGTGGGCTTTAAATCGTCATAGAGGGGGACTGAGCTAGAGTAGCCGAAGCCGGGAGAGACTCCCTACATCTCTAAAGGATCCTCAGTGAACCATGGAGGTGCTTCATTTCTCAAATACATAGAAACTAAGCCAAATTTGTAAAAATAGAAGCCATTCCCCAATTGATAGTCAAAAGATATGAACAAGCAGTTTTCAGAAAAAATCAAGTCATTTTTCGAAACAGTGCTCCAAATCACTAATAATTAGGGAAATGAATATTAAAAGAACTCCTGAAATACTGCCTTATACCTATCAGATTGGCTAACATGATGGGAAAAAAATATGACAAATGCTGGAGGGGATGTGGAAAACTAGGTACAGTAATGCATTGTTGGAGTTGTGAACTGATCCAACCATTCTTTAGAACAATTTGGAACTATGCCCAAAGGGATATAAAACTGTGTATACTCTTTGACCCAGCAATACCACTACTAGATCTGTACCCCAAAGAGATCAAAGGAAAAGAACCAAATGTACAAAATCATTTATAGTAGCTCTTTTTGTGGTGGCAAGAATTGGAAATTGAAGGGATGCCCATTAGTTGGGGATTTGCTGAACAAGTTGTGGTGTATAATTTTGCTATAAGAAATGGCATAGGGGATGGTTTCAGAAAAACCTGGGGAGACCTGTATGAACTGATGAGCAGAACCAGGAGAACATTATACATAGCAAGAGCAATATTGTAATGATAATCAACTGTGAAAGACTTATGTACTCTGATGAATACAATGAATGTTGTGGATACAATAGTTCTAAAGGATTCACAAATGCTGTTCACCTGTAGAGAGAGAATTGATGGGCCTTGCTAATAGAAACCTTTCTTTTCCCACTTTATTATCATTTTTTGCAACATTGCTAATATGGAAATATGTTTTATATGACTTCAAATGCATAATGGGTATCATATTATTTGCCTTCTCAATGTGTTGGGGAGAGACTGGAGGAAGGGAGAAAATTTAGAACTCAAAATTTAAAAAAAAAAGAATGTTAAAAAACAAGTAAACATTAGAAAAAGAAACAATGGGGTTTTTGTCCTTTCGCAGTTTTTCTCTGACACTGATAGATGCCCTGGACACCTTGTTGGTAAGTGTATTTTTTTTCTTTCTTATTTCCTTTCTCATGTTGTTCTTTTTTCATTGAGTTTATTTCAATTAGAAACCAGTTCACCCCCTGCATGTTTTTCCTCTGGTTATTCAGAATCGATAATATCAAATCACTCAGTTGAAGCTGTGGAGGATTAGTCCCATTTGACTGACTTCTCCTCAGGAGAGTATTTGTGATTCTGGCAATTCTTTGGGACATCGACCTGCCCCAGGAATGGGGATCAGAGCCCAGAGGGCCTGCCAGGCTTAAGTCGTGTTAGCTTCTAGGAGTCCTAGGCAGTGAGGAAGATGCAGAGAAAAACAGGTGATTCTGATCCTCAGGGTGCATACAGTTTTGATGGAGTGACAAGACTGTCTTTCCATCTTACCCCAAGAGCAGGAAAGTTAAACTGTGAGATACAGGATAATATGTATAATGTAAATAACACAACAATGTAACATAACACAATATGAGAGGTTACAAGGCAATCTCTGCTCAGTGCCTAGTGAATGGTACGCTATTGGTACTATGGTTCAGAGGTGTCACAGATGCCTCTGGGTTGGAGTAACTAAGATAGTTTCTTGTAGGAAGGTGTGGATCTTTACTTGGGCCTTAAAAAATAAATGTGATTTGTGTTGGCAAATTAGGGTGGATACTTTCCTGGCAGGAGAATCAGCTTGAGTCATTATTATAAAGAGGACAGTAAGACTTGGTCTGACTAAAATGGAGGATTTTACATAGGAGCGTAATGAGAGATCAGGCAGAAAGGTAGGTAGAGTCCATCTTATGGAGGGGGGGGGCCTTGAATCTCATGGCAAAGAGTAGCCACAACACATTATTTTAAAATGTCAGAATCAGGGTTTGGAGAAGATTTACTTGATGGGTGAATGCCTGGGCACAGCCTCTGCCTGTGAAACTCCCTAGGTGAACAGAGAGGCAGAAATCAGGCTGAGACTCTCCTGCCTGATTTCTGATTTCCCTGCCTAATCGCCCCTCCTGGAAGCAGGAAGGGTGACTGTTGGCGACAGGAACTGGAGAAGATTTCCTTTTCCTCACTCTCAAGTATTTTCCTTATATAGCTCATCAATTTGGCTTTGAGAGCTTTTCTCGTATTCTTTAAGTAGACAGCAACCCTCGCACATTCACAAAGGGGCAAAGAAGCAACCTGAGACCAAGATCTGGAGCGAGATCCATGAAGGAAATGCCAGGGCAGGGCTCATAAATCTTGCATTTTGTTTCTTTAGCTCCTTCTCCCTCCCTGCCCCCAATGGCCTTACCTCTCCTGGGATTTCCTGCCTTTGTTCTTTCAGATTTTGGGAAATGTCACTGAATTCCAGAGGGTTGTTGATGTTCTTCAGGAAAGTGTGGATTTTGATATCGATGTCAATGCCTCTGTGTTTGAAACCAACATTCGAGGTAAGCACTGTCCAGGAGACCTCAGGGACCCAGAGCCTTTGGAAAAGGGCCTGGATCTTTCACTAGGCAAGTAGAGGGGAGGTGGAGGAGAGCCGACCTTGAAAAGACAAGTAATTTCAAGGAGCCACCACCTGACCCAGTGTCTGAGAGAGCAACCCGTCATTATGGAAAAGGGTCAGGAAAGGGAGACACCTTCATTTCAGACATCACAGGGTTAAAAAGACCGCAGGCTTTTGTCCTCAGACTTCTCTTACTCTTATTACCCTGTGATTATTGAGTAAGCCTTTAACCTCTCTCAGATTTAGTTTCCTCATCTGTTTTTAAAAAAGTGAAAGGGTTGGGCTGAATGGCCTCCAAGGATCCTTTCCAGCTGTAAATTTATTATCCTTTGATCTCGTCTTAATTTTTATTTATTTGATTTTTTTTCTTCTGTGAGGCAATTGGGGTTAAGTGACTTGCCCAGGGTCACACAGCTAGTAAGTGTCAAGTGTCTGAGGCCAGATTCGAACTCAAGTCTATCCTAACTCCAGGCTGGGTGCTCTTTCCACTGTACCACCTCACTGGCCCCCTTTAATCTCTTCTTAAGCATCCAGCATCTTGATTTTGCATGAATAAGCAATCAAGTTTCTTGGTGCTAGCACTAACTGGCTCTTTATTCTTCAGTGGTAGGAGGCCTCTTGTCGGCTCACCTGCTGTCCAAGAAGGCTGGAGTAGAAGTGGAGGCAGGATGGCCTTGTTCTGGACCTCTCCTGAGGATGGCCGAGGAGGCAGCTCGAAAGCTTCTTCCAGGTATGGACAGACCTTTGCCCGTTTCCAGGGGTGAGCGTGGGTCACTTGTATCTGGTATCACTCACCTGACACAGTGGGCCTAGATGTAAGTTGATTTCTTAATGTAAACAGTTCTCCCTTTTCCCTCTGGGCCCAGGAAGAAAATATGGGGTGGGAGAAATGAGAGTCTTGATAGCTCTAAAGACTTGGTGTTACTTTCCTGGAATTGGTTTAGGGTTGAATAAGCTGACATCATCATTGTTGGCAGGGAAGGAGTATTGCTTAAGGAGGACCTAATAGGTATAAGTCCCTTGCTTAAATAAGTAACCCATTACTCCTTTCCTCCCAAGTCTGCTACCCAGCTGTAATGGAAGCATGGTATAGGCAAATGCCTGCCTGCTGAAGGAAAGCCATGTTTGTACTGGGCTAAGGGTTACCAGCTATACCTTGGCCTCGCCATCCCTACTGGCAGTAGGAGTATAGTCAGCAGTACCACTCTGTCTGTGGATATTGAAGTTTTATAACTGTGTAAACATGGACCACCCCACCCCCATCTTCCCCAACACACATGCATCATATAGGCATTTCTTTATTCTCTTGACATGCTACTTGCCTCTAGAAAGAGTAAAATCCAGGTCCTGGGTCTTGTAGCACTCATAATATATTCAGCAGCTTCCTTTTCAGTGGTATGTCCTGTGTGATTCACTGTGCTGGGAGCCCTGCTTGGCTGTTCCTTTGTTTTAGGACAATGTGAAATTCTCCAGACATTCCCATTGTTACCTTTGGCCATAACATTCTCTTGGGCCTACTGGGTGGTGAGATTCTCTAAGCCTGTTGCCATTAAGGAATTTGAGGAAATATAGATTCTTCTGGTTGGAAAAGGAAATCCCCATGGAAGCATCATGCCCTCTTGATGCAGGCAGGCAGTCTGGTTCCTGCCCTTGGACTAACATGTCAGGTGTGGCCCCTGTTTCTCACTACATCAGTAGTCCAGGGCTCTAGCCTCAGCTTCCAATGTGCTGAGTGGGAGGCCCCATCAGCCTTGCAGTGCTCTAAGGTGTGGGATTTGCCATGAGCGTGGCCCCTAGCTCCTTTCCCAGACTCCCAATCTCTGTGGTTCAGCTTTTCAGACCCCAACGGGGATGCCATATGGAACAGTGAACTTGATGCATGGTGTGAATCCTGGAGAAACTCCTGTGACCTGCACCGCTGGAATAGGGACCTTCATTGTAGAATTTGCTACCCTGAGCAGCCTGACTGGTGACCCAATATTTGAGGACGTAGCCAGAAGGGCCCTGAAGGGCTTGTGGAAAAGCCGGTCAGATATCGGGCTGGTGAGTAGGAGGATACTCTTCCTGTTTGACTCAGATCTGACACATTGAGATGGCCTCTTTGGCAAACGGCTTTGAGCCAGGAGCCAAAGCCAGGCCAAGGAAAACCTAGAGAGGTAGAATGTAGAATGGGACTTGACTTGTTATGAGGGCTTTTTTCTGGAGTACTTAGGACTCTTCAAATAGACCACCACCAAATTAGAATGGATGTGGGGTATCAGGAAAGTGCAATTCAAAGATTAGAAAGAGGTCTCAAGTGTTTTAATCTTGAGTTTTTCAAGTTTCTAGGGCATTTGGCTACACTTCCTAGAAATGTTTCTAATAATAGTATAATGGATTCCATATCCAAGCCAGTAACAGACCCTGTTGTATGATGGGAAGAAAGTTTACCTGTTTGCCCGAATTGCATATGTCCTTCTGGTGGGGGTGGGAAGCTGTGCAGGTGTTATATGAGGTGGCGGGGGAGGCATGGCTGTGGGCCCTCAGTTGGGACCTGCTTCTTTTTCACAGGTAGGCAACCACATTGATGTGGTGACAGGCAAGTGGGTGGCTCAGGATGCTGGCATAGGTGCTGGTGTGGATTCCTACTTCGAGTACCTCGTGAAGGGAGCTATCCTGCTTCAGGATAAAGAGCTGATGTCTATGTTTTTGGGTAAGAAAGATTCCATCTCTCTGCGTGTGGGTGGAGTGCCTGTTCTTAGAAGCTCCAGCCTTTGGTTCTAAAAAGCTAAATTAGATGCCAGTAACTCCTTGTGACCTTTAGGCCTGCATGAGGGCTATGACTTTTTTTTTTTAATGACAAAATTCCCTTACAGTGATACATTATCACAATGTAAAAGGAGTCTCTTGACCTTTACACCAAACATATGACATTTCCCAGATGACAGAAGCCAGAACTTTAAAGCTGGTAACTGATTAGCTCTTACTTTTTTGAGTTGTTTTTGCTGAAAAGAGAAGACATGACTTCTCTGACTCTCTATTGAATAGGGTTGTTGGCTTTTCTTTCCCCATAGCTCCCTCTGCTCTGTCTCATGTTTGGTGGGGAATTTGGGAGCCCGACTTCTTCTGAGAATCTTCCTAGGGTCACTTGGTGACGCTAATTTGTACTGCAGCAGTCTTTATATGACATAAGTCTCTTCTCAGGTTGGGAGCCAATCAGGCTTCCTTTGTCAAGCTAGGGAGATTACCTAGCTTTCTTTTAAGATTCCACTTGAGTAATGTGTGATTTCATTGATGCTGGTACTCCCTACTCCAACCTAGATTGCAATCTTGATAGTAGATGCTGGCCAACATGGAGTTAGATGGCCTTCAAGCATGTCAGTGAGGCTAACCCAGTGAAGCACCTCCAAACTTTGCTAGATTGTCTGGGCCTCAAAACATAAACCTAGAGCTCATGCCATGGCCTCGTGCTTGAATCCTTCCTGGCTCCATAGACCTTTGGTAGGCTCAGGCTGGTCAGGGTGGCCTCCCAGCTTCAGAGAAGCACTAGAAGAGGACTCTGATCCTAATACTGGTACTAAGGACCTAACTATAGGAAGGCTTAGACTGTCAGCAAGGAAACTCAAGGATGGCTTCTGTGGCTTCTGGCTTTGGAGGATCTAAGCCCGAGAAGACTGAGCCCTCACCCTCCTGCCTGCCCTGATGCTGTGAGACAATGGCTAGACTGTTGGCACTAGCGAAGATGTAGAAAGCATGTGAAGGGTTTTTGTAGGCTTCTGTAATGCCAGGAGTACAGATAAGGGAATTGGGGAGGCAATCCCTGGGAATGCTACTACTGTCTTTTTCAAAACAGTAGCTTCTGATAGTAGCCTCTGAGCCAGAAGGGACCTTAAAAGTCCTCTTTTCCAATCTTCCACCCAGTGCAGGGGTCCCCTGACATTCATGGTGTTGGAATGGGTAGCAGGCCCAGGGCTGGGGAACCTGTGGCCTCAAGGCCACATGTGGCCTTCTGGGTCCTTGGGTGCAGCCTTTTGACTGAGTCCAGGTTTTGTAGAACAAATCCTTTTATTAAAGAGACTTGTTCTGTGAAGTTTGGATTCAGTCAAAGGGCCCCACTTAAGGACTTAGAAGGCCACGTTGGCTTTGAGGCTTCAGGTTCCCCAGCCCTGGTGGTAGCCTATGCCATTGTTGGACATTTCTCATTGTTAGGAAATTCCTCCCTGTTAAGAAATCTGCTTGCCTACCACTTTCCCCTCTTGAATTTAATTCTCCCCTCTGGGCCAAGCAGAATGAGTTTGATCTCTCCACATCACAGGAGTTAGAGCTTCAGGGAGGGAAAAGAACCAGGGTAAGCCAATTGCAGGCCAGGTTGAGAGGCAAGCAAAGACATCCTTTCTAGGCCTGGAGAGACTTTGCATAGGGGTCTACATTGGAGAAGAAATAGAGAATGGGCTTCTTGACTCCTTTGCCCTTACTCTACATGACAGCACCTGTTAAGGGAACTGGCTAAAGCATGCCATCCTTGGGCATGGGTTTTCTATACTTTAAAAGAGGCTGTTCTGGATGAAGTATTTCTGAAGCTTGACCATTTTCCCCCTTTACTTACTGAATTTTGAACCATTGCAATTCCATCCCAGCTTTGGCTGCTCCTTATTGGATTGTATTAATGCACCAATCCTTATTCAATGATGAGGGCTGTCTTCCTCTTCCCTGACATGACTAACCCCATCTCCACTGCAGAGTATAATAAAGCCATTCGGAACTACACCCGTTTTGATGACTGGTACCTATGGGTGCAGATGTACAAAGGGACTGTTTCCATGCCAGTATTTCAGTCTCTGGAAGCCTATTGGCCAGGTTTGCAGGTAAGAATGCTTATCTTTCAATTCCTGGAAGCCTGTTGGCCAGGGAATGATCAGAGTTGTAGTTTTACTGTGAAAATAAGAATGTGAAGGTTTTTTTTAAATAAGTTTTAATTGGTCTTTTTAAAAAAAAATCATCTTAGTTTCCCCCAGTATCCTTTCCCCTACTCCATCCAGAGAGCCATTCCATTGAATAAATAATATTTTTCAAAAGAAAAAGAAAAGAAAAGAATCAGCGTAACTGATTTGAATTAATTAGGTTGCTTTTGTATTTGGGGTAGCCTGAGGTGAAGGAGATACACATATGCAATGGACATCGCTTGTGGACCTCCTGCCTCTACCAAAGGGTGGGCAGGGAGTGTCTTCCCATATCTCTTCTTCTGAGCCATGCTTGGTCTTTATAATTTTGCAACATTCACTTTTGGTTTTCCTGTTGTGTGTGGCTGTTCTTTATGTTTACATAGTTGTAGTCACTGTGTGTATTGTTTTCTGGGATCTGTTTACTTCATTCTGCCTTAGTTCTTGTAAGACTTTCCATTCTCTGAATTTATCACATCAAGAAGTTATTTGCAATGTAGAATTTGAATTAGGTTGCTTCTGTATTCGGGGTAGCCTGAGGTGAAGGAGATGCAGGAGTCATAGGTTTTGGCGTAATTTTGGCACTTCACACACTGGTTGATCCTGCCAAACTGGCCTGAGTTCTGTCCTAACGGCAAGATGACGTTCTTGTCTCTGTGGCTCCCGTGCCTGAAATGCACCCTCTTTGCTTCTTAGAATCTGTAGTTCCCCTCAAAGCTCGACCTAAACACTACCTACCTGAGGCCTTTCCCAGGCTCCAGTGCTTTCTCTGCCCTCCTCAAATCATTTTGCCTTTATTTTATGTGTATTATGTATGTGTGTGTGCATATGTATGTGTGTCTATATACATACAGACACACATACACACATGTGTATGTGTGTTTGTGTATGTGCACACACACACTGACACATGGATATATATGTATAAGTGTGCATAGACACATGGCTGTATACATATAGTTATGTAGAGACTGTATACATATAGTTATGTAGAGGTCATGTAGAGACATGACCATATGCAAATATGTACATGCACACATGCGTATATGTATATGCACAATATGCAGCCACAGATATATGTCCATATGCACATGTATGTGTACATATGTAGATACATGGATATATGTATTTGTATACACACATTTAGATAGGGGTATATATGTATATACATATATGTCTATGTGTGTGTACAAACACATAAATATATATGTGTATGTACACGCACACACACATCTCCCTGATTAGATGTAAACTCCTTAAAGCTGCTGAGAGTTTTTATCTTTGAACCACTCCTTCCCCCACCCAGTACAGTGCCTGCCACTGGTAAACCTTGAAGAAGTCTTCGTTGACTGATGAGCTGGTTCAGAGCTAGAAGGGTCCTCAGAGATCATCTGGGGCAGCGCCTTCATTTTCTTGATCTTAACCTTTACTTGCTTCTTCATTTTCCTAGCAGATCCTTAAGGTGAGAAGGCTGGGGCTTTTTGTCATCTGGGAGTTCCTAAGTAGTTCCCCCACTCAAAATTTTCTACGTAAGGCATATTCAGAATCCTCCTGGGCCAAGGAGAAATTGTGTCTACGACAGCTTTTATCCTTGTAGTGTGGGATTTCTATCAAGTCTGCTGGGATGGAGAGAAAGAAAGGAAAAGGAGCTAAGATTAACCCTTACAAATGAGAGGACCCTTTGTAGGGCCCATCTCTATTTTCTGCTGCAGCGCTTAGCACAGTGCCTGGAAAATAGTAGGTGTTTAATAAATGCTTGTTGACTAACTTACGGGAGTATACTCATGATACAAGAGCTTACAATTACACAGCACTGTAGGTCACAACGTATATTCCTCACAGTGGCTCTGTGCAGCCAGTAGGATGGGTATCACCTCCATTTCACAGATGAGGAAACTGAGCTTCCTGAGAGGTAGGATGATTTGCTGGAGGTCTTACAGCTGTGGACCCAGGTCTTTTGAGTGGAGTCAAACTCATGGTAGTGTTGTAGGAAGTAGAGAGAGTGCTGGACTGGGATTTGGGAAGACCCATCAAGTCGCTTCACTCTCCTCGGCATCAGTCCTTCCTTACCTGTAACAGGAGAGAATCTCTAAGATCCCTTGCAGCTCTTTAGGCTCACAGGCTTCTATGAATCCTGAAGCAGTCTCTTCATAGCTGTGTGACTCTCCACAAATTGCCGAACCTTTCTGAACCTGTTTCCTCAGGGTGAATAACATAGCTACCTCATAGGGTCATGAGTACCAAATGAGCTAATGTCTGTAAAATGCTTCCTAAACCTTAAAGCATTTAGTTATCTTTTTTTCATTAAATGTTTGCTATTAGTAATACTGTTCCTTTTTCCATGGCACCATCTGTCTCTGATTTCCGTTACCTAATTCTCCAGGGCTCGGCTCTGGTGGTGTTAGCGAGCCAGACAGACTGTGTCACAGATCACACTGACTGGGTAGCTTGTCTCTCTTTGCAGAGCCTCATTGGGGACATTGACAATGCCATGAGGACCTTCCTCAATTACTACACGGTGTGGAAGCAGTTTGGAGGGCTGCCAGAATTCTATAACATTCCCCAGGGCTACACCGTAGAGAAGCGAGAAGGATACCCACTTCGGCCAGGTGAGTGGAAGCATCAGCCTGGCCTCTTGGCTGCACTCCTGGCTCTCCTGATACCAGATTAGCCAGCCAGAGCCCAGAAGAGGTTGGGGGAGTTAGGAAATGACTGTGGGAGATGCCATGGAGATCAGTGGAGATGGAGGGAAGAACAGAGCTTCCAGCTCCCTCTTCTCTCTAGGGGTGAGGCGCTTACCTCTAACCTCTTCCTCCCCCTAGATTCCAGAAATTTACAATCAGTTTTCAGCTGGGTGGAGATTCTCCTAAAAAAAGGGGGCAGGGTGCAGAGTAACAGACAGGACTGGGCTTATGATGTTTGAGAGTCAGCTCAGGAATGGGTTAAATTTTTTCCAAGGGTATAGTTAGCCTAAATTGACACCTTTTTTTTGGCCTTTTCAATTGAAGGGTTTCCCAGTCTTTCTTCACTGAGGGCATTTGCTTTTAAAAGATAGTCAGGAGAAGGGGAGCTTACATAGCTTCCCAGACAAGTACTCTTCAAGTTAACTGCCTGGAAGGAGGTAACTAAGACCCCTGACTAGAAACCCAAGCACTGGGAGCGAGGATGCCTGAATTCTAAATACAGCTCTGTCCCTGACTCAATGTATGACACTTCCTCCCTGGCTCAATTTCCCCTATGAACAATGAGGATGTTATATTTAGTCGTCTCTGAGGGCCCTTCCAGCTCTTAGGCTCTGTGATTCTACAAAATGCATAGATTCTCACAACCCCTTTGAGTTCAGGCAGAGTGTTATGACCCTTTTCAGATGGATAAAATGAAGTGGAGGGCCTGGGATTTAGTAAATGTTCAGAGTCATAGAACCACAGAATGTTAGAAACTAGAGGGAAACTTGGAGATCATTGAGTCTAGCCCTCTGATATTTTTAGAGATGAGCAAACTGAGACCCAGAGAGGTTGTGACTTGCCCAAAGTCTCACAAGGAATTAGTAGCAGAGCCAGAACCAAAAGCCAGTGTCCTTTCCACTGCCCTGTGACCAGCAATGGCCTCCCTGCTCCCCAAGGAGGAAGAATGGAGAGCCCGGGTGGGGTGAGAGGGTGAGGAAGGGAAGAACTTAGGTCAGACGAGGGCTTTCATTTCCCAGACAGCTTTATTTCTTTCTAATGGAGGAAGAATGAAGTTGGGGTAAGGAGTTGAGAGGTATCAGCAGAAGAAACCTCAGCATCCCCTGGCCTAGGTTCTGTTCCTCAGGAGTCAGATTGTTCCTCCTACTTGTGTGTCTGTCTCTCTGTGTGTGTATGTGTCTGTCTGTCTGTCTCTGTGCGTGTGTGTGTGTTGGGAATGGGAGAGGAACAGAGGAATGGCTACCCTGTACAGGTCACAAACTTAGTAAATTGGAGACTTGGTTTGGGAATTTTGTTTCTCATTCTTGGGCTCATCCTCTCCTAGACTGGCCAGCTTTAGGGCTGTTTTTCACCCTGTTCCATCCTTGTGATGGATCAGAAAACATGGCAGTGGACACTCTTACTTCTGTGCCCAGTAGGATACCCTTGGCCAGGTGGACAGAGGACATAATGGGAAGATTTGACCAGTAGACTTGCATCCGCCCAGGCCTACCCTGATCCCAACCCCTATCACTTTGTGAGAAGGACTGTGCTTTGGATTTTGCAGAACTGATTGAGAGTGCGATGTACCTCTACCAAGCCACGAGGGACCCCACTCTCTTAGAACTTGGAAGAGACGCTGTGGAGTCCATTGAGAAAATCAGCAAAGTGGAGTGTGGATTTGCAACAGTGAGTGTTTCTGAAGAGTCAGAAGTCTGGCGAGCGCCCCCTCTGGCTGCTGCTGGAGTCTGGAGGAGCCTCGTCACTCACTGCCTAAGGAGCACATGGTCTCCCTGTGCGCTCAGGCCCTTTTCCTTGTGTTAGTGAAGGAGCCAAGGAAGGTAGTATGTGAAGCTCTCCCCATGCCAGGAATGACCTTCCTTCTCATTTCCACCTCCCAGAATCTCTTATTTCCTTTGGAACTTGACTCGTGTCGCCTTCTACACGAAGCCTTTGCTGTCTCTCCCAGGTGCCACTTCTTTTTCTCCATCCTCACTGCTGTGTCATTTCAGTCACGTCTGACTCTATGACCCCATTTAGGGTTGTCTTGGCAAAGATACTGGAAGTGGTTTGGCATTTCCTTCTCCAGCTCATTTTACAGATGAGGAAACTGAGGTAAACAGGGTTAAGTGACTTGCCCAGCCCCATTACCTTGTATATATTTTGTACACATCTATGTGTGTGCTGTCTTCCCCAGAAAAGTACAAACTCCTTGTGAGGGGGACTGTTGCATTTTGGTCTTTGTATGCCCAGTGCCTGGCATGTAGTAGGTACTTAATAGATACTTACTGATTGAAGTGCTTGTTGAAGACTGCCAGACTTAGAGAACCTGGCTTGATTCTGCTGCCAGTTCTGCTGTTTACTGGCTGTTTTGTCCTGAGCATGTCAGTGGACATCTTTGAGCCTCACTTTCCTCATTTGCAAAGTCCCTCTCATTTTCTTCCCCCCCTCCACATTTGTTGTGGAGATCAAATGAGATTTATACATAAAAGGCTTTGTAATCTTTTAAGTGCCAGTATGAATGGGAGCTACTCCACCCTTTCCCTAAACCCAGAGACTTGTTGCCCTGGATCATATAACATTGTAAATAGTTTGGAAGACAGCCCAACCTTTTGTAATTCTCCATCCTTGTGTTCATAACATGGGATTGTTGTTTGTTTTGGGCCTTGGCAGTGGAGGGTAGACTCAACAGGGGCATGGATGGATTTGAAAGAGTTCTGTCTTCTCCTGTAGCATTTTGTTTCATTTATCTGGACTATAGGAGGTGACTGAATATATTAGGCAGTCTGCCTTGCAGTAATCTCTTCCCTTCAGAAGCGTTTCAGCCTGACTTGTTTAAGAGGGGTGGATCAGTGGGTCCCTGGAGGTTCCTTTCAGCTTCAATAGCTGGGGATGAGAACTGCTTGTTCCTGTTCTTCCTAGGCCCCCTAACCCAGGCATCACTTCGTAGGATTTAGAGCAGCACATGATCTCCTTACTGAAAACAAAGGCATAAAAATCAAATGTTTGATATAAGTTTTGAACCAGATGCAACTTTAGGGAATCACCTAATCCAGTGGTTCTTAACCAGGGGTCTGTGAACTCACTTTGTTAATATTTTGATCATTCTTTCAATCCAATTGATTTCTTCTGTAATCCTACGTATTGTTTGATGCATTTAAAAAGATCTTATATGGGGTACTCAGGCTTCACTAGACTGCCAACAGGGTCCACAACACAAAAAGGGATATGAACTTCTGATTTAGACCAGCGTTTTACAGAAGAGGAAAGAGACCTAGAGAGAGGAAATGACCTGCCCAAGGACACAAAGCACATTACTAGTAGAGCCAGGATTAAATGCAAGTCTTCTGGTTCTCAGCCCAGGGCTCTTTCTATTGCACCACAGTGATCTGCCTGGACCTGGCTAGTTTTGTGAAAGGGTCTGTGAAAGGAGGGCATAAGAGGAGAGCATTTTCAGGGCATTTTTGATTCAAATCCGAGGACTCTTTCTAGGAGGATTATCATGAGTCCCCTAGCTCAGAAAGTGACTATGAAGAGAGACAATTTTTTGACTAGTTGGAGATAGTTCCTTGGCTCCCTAATGCCAACAGAGTAAATTTCAGACTAGTTACAAACTGCATTTCTTGACTGTTCTTATACTATGTCTCATATAGTCTATTCCTTTTCTTTTTTCTATTTTCTTTTATTTTTCAATTAATACCCCCATCCCCAATTTACAAGAAAAAAGAAACGCAAAAACCTTGTAAAAAAAATTCATCATCAACCAAGACAAATTCCCCCATTGGCTGTGTCTAAAAATGTAAGTCTCATTCTTCATCTTGAATCTTATTTCTCTGTCAGGAGGTAGGTGGCATGCTTCATCATCCATTGTTTGGAATCATGGTTGGTCATTATGCTGATCAGAGTTCTTAAGTCTTACCTTTATAATGTTATTGTATAAATTATTCTCCTGGTTCTGTTCACTTGACTGCATCAGTTTATTCAAGTCTTCTTAGGTTTCTCTGAAGACCTCCCTTTTGTCATTTCTTATGGAACAATAATATTCCATTGCATTCATATACCATAATTTGCTCTCCTATTCCCCAGTTGTTCTGGTTCCCCTTGGTTTCCAGTTCTTTGCCACTACAAACATATTTTTGTATATATGGGTTATTTTCCTCTTTCTTCCATTTCTTTAGGGGTATAGATCTAGGATAGGTATTGCTGGGTCTTAGTGACTTTCGAGGCACAGTTCCAAATTGTTTTCCAGAATGGCTGCTCCACCAACAGCCATGAGGTCTCTTCTAATCTATTCTGTAGCCAAACTGGCTGGTCGTCCATCCTCTACATACACTCCATTGCCTTTATTCACATTTCATCTTTCCAAGTTGAAATTCCACCCACGTTGGGGAGGTAGGGAAGGAGAGAATTTGGAACTCAAAATTTTAAAAAAAAATGTTAAAATTTATTTTTACATACAATGAGGAAAAAATAAAATATTCTTTTAAAAAATTGAAATTCCACTCGAACTTTAAATTCACATGGCACCTTTCTCCATGAAATGTTTCTTGATTTCCTTCCCATTCAATAATGACCTGCACCTAGCTTTTTTTTTTTAAACATAGCTCTGTTTAGACCTCATATAAATATATATTATTCAATGCTTTTTATTATGGATATTTGAGCATAGTCTTATCTAGACTCTAAGCCCCATGAGAGCAAGGACCATGTCTTATTCATCTTTGTAGCCCCCACCTTATCTAGCATAGTAGGAGCTTAATGTTTGTTGAACATGAACTGTTGTTGAGGCCCAAACTTTATAACTGTTGCTTAGAGCTTAAATTCTAAAAGTCACAAGTACTGCTTGTCAGAGATGTTGAGATTCTCATTTGGCTTCCACTTGGCCTGGATAACCCTCTGAGATTCTGTGATTCTGGATAATCCAGACCCCATCAAACCCACATGAAGGAAGAGAAGGAACAGATAGCCTGGGTAGTGATTGCAGGATTAAACACCTGTTTCTGACCACAATTTTGTTGTAAAGTTTCATAAAGCACACGCATGTTTTTGAAAAGCTATTTTCTGCCAGTATTTGCATATATTGAATCCTGAACACCAAACCCTCAGCTATCTCAACTCGTCTTACGAGTGGTGGTTTGTACTGCCCTTTGAGCCTGTCCCATGTAATAGAAAGGTCTCTGGTGCCCCAGTGGAGAATGTGCCCCAGAGCTGGCATTTTTCTGTTCCATGCTCCTGACTACATGCTCTACCTCCATATCCAGGAAGAAGGCTCAGGGACCCTTCCAGATTGCATTGGTGGACTGATGCATCATCCTGCCTCTGTTGCTTACCTGGGTGATTTCACCTGTGACTCGATTTCCCAATCTGTCAGATGAAGGGGATGGATTAGATGGCCTCTGATGATCCTGAGCCACCATGACTGAAGAATCCCTGCGCTGCCTTAGTATCTTCTCACTAGAAGGGATTTCAGATGTCATGTCTAACTCCTTCACTTGGCAGATAAGGGAATTGTGACCTAGAAAGGAGGTGTGACCTGCTCAGTGTCATTCAGTCCACAAACACTCTGTGCTGGGGGCTATGGAATATGAAGATTAATTTGGCAAACCCTCAGCAAGCACTTGGTATTGAGGGCTTATTTACAAAGTCCTATTCTCAAGGAGCTCATGGTAGAGTGAGCACAGGAGGCAAGAGAAAAAACCTCCACAGATAGCACATGCTGACTTGTGGTTGTGTTGCCAGAGTGGTTTTAACAAGGAGCTATGAGTATCCAAATGAGGGAGTGCTTCGGTCTGGCCTGGGAAGGGTCATTGTAGGCCTTAGGCAGGAGGTAATGTTTGAGCTTGGCTTGGAATAGCAGAAAGATTTTGGACCAATGAAGATGGGGTGGGGTAAAGGAATGTACTCCTGGCCTAGGGAGCAGTGAGTTAATGAAGATTCCTAGTTCTTAGGCCAGTTCTTTTTTTTTTTTTTTGCTATGCAAGGTGCGCTTGTGCGCTCTCTCCCTCTCTCTCTCTCTCTCTCTCTCTCTCTCTTTCTCTCTCTTGTGTCTCTCCTCTCTTTCTCTGTCTCTGTGCCTCTCTTTTTTTCTCTGTCTCTATCTCTCATTTTCCAGCATCTTAATGGAATTAAGTTTCATTCTTCATTCAAGCACTAACCATTTCGATTACCCTATTGTTTTAGAATGTGGAAGAGCCTTGGTATGCTTATGCTTCACCTCTTCCTTTCCCTTTTCCCAGCCTCTATAAGAAATAGGGAGGAATCTGTATCAGCTTCTCTCAAGGTCTTGTCCAGTTCAGTTTTGGTAGCTAACCCACGGCCAAAAGGATGCTGACTGTATAGAAGTCAGGCTCAAGCCTGGTGCCGTTGTTTTGATAGAGTCCTACATCATTTGTTTTGTCCTGTCTCTCCCTAGGACATTTCCCACCACTGACACTCATGCTGTTTCACGTCCAGCCTTGGAGCAGACTAAAAGGGACTGAAAGTTGGAAAGCTCTTCTCAGTTTGTCACTGTCCCCAGGCAGTTAGGTCATGGGGACTTGGGACTCATTGCTGTCCTTTGGAGGTACTCCAAGACAGAGAAACAGAGGAACAAGCCTCTTGAGTTCCTAAGCTTTTGCCAAACAGCAAAAGAACGGTTCTTGGTTGTTCCAAATCCTTTCTGAGTCACATTTATGAACAAAGCTAGAAATCCACTGAGAATTGATTGTTAACGGGAAAGCACTTTTCTAATCCCAAACAGTTGAAGTGGATCTGACTCATCTGTGCCAGTAAACGCAATTAGCTTATTCAAGTAACTTGAAAATCAAAAGCTGTTTCAGCCACAGATTTTTGAGATGGATCTCGTATACCACCCTTCACCTTTACTGACTTTCTCTCTTGGTCCAACAGTTGAATGGAGTCCCTGCTTCTAGTGATGATCTGACATCCTTTTTCTCTCCCATCTTGTAGATTAAAGACCTGAGAGATCACAAATTGGATAACCGGATGGAATCTTTCTTCCTGGCTGAGACTGTCAAGTATCTCTACCTGCTATTTGACTCGACCAATTTCATTCACAACAATGGCTCCACCTTTGATGCAGTGATCACACCCTATGGGGAATGTATCCTGGGCGCTGGAGGTTACGTCTTCAACACCGAAGCTCACCCCATTGACCCAGCGGCCTTGCACTGCTGTAGGAAACAGAAGGAAGAGCAGTGGGAAGTAGAAGACTTAATGAGGGAATTTTACTCGCTTAAACGAAGCCGAAAATTCACATTAAGCAAAACTACCACTGGCTCTGGCCGTTGGGAAATCCCAGCAAAAGGCAAAGATGCCTCAGCTTCGGAACACCATATAGAGATGAATGGTAAAGAGAGCTCCAAGCGTAGCGTTCCACTCCTCAGGTGTCCCAGCCAGCCCTTTACTTCCAAGTTGGCCTTGCTTGGACAAGTTTTCCTAGACTCTCCATGACCACCTGAAGATTTATTTTGAAGTGAACTCTAATAAACGTGTTTGGTGTTGCCTCTGCTGTTTTTTCCCACAAGAACCCAAGTCCCAGGATCTTTATGATCACCTAGTACAGGGCTGTCACTTTGCAGATGGGGAAGGTGAGGTCTAGAGGCGGGGGAGGGACTCACCCAAGGTAAATCTGTGACATAAGGGCTGGAAATAGGGGCTGCAACTTTAGAGACCTCCTGTGACACTGAGACGCAGGAAAAGGAAAGTGACTTGCCCACGGTCACGAAGTAAGTTAAGGGTAGAACTGGGATCAGAATCCAGATGTCCTGACTCCCAGTCTCTGCAGGTTCTTGTCACACCACCTCCACTCAGATTCCAGATTTGGATATCGGAATCTTAGTAGAAATTGTATTGGCAGAGAACTGAAAAATAATCTCCAGGCATGAACCCAAACGATTTCGGTATACGTCAGGCATGGCTACTACTTTTCTTGGTTTTAGAACTTTTTTTGTAATCAAAGGTTAAGCTTTTGGAAGGCCCAGGCTACCAGAGTAGCTCATTTGTTGGAGTTTAGGAATTAGGCCCCAGTGAAGAGTGTTTGAGAAAGTATTAGAGGTCATGGGAGGCTGGTAATGTTAGGGCTGAGAATTGGCTGTTTCTCTCTAGCTTGGGAATCTGAAAAATTTCCTAACTTGTCTGTGTGGGGGAGAGGCTAAGAACATATTTCAAGTAATTTGGAAGAGAAAAGTTGCTGAATATCAAGAAAGAGAGTGATGGAACCTTGTGGGGTACAGAGGGGGAATGTTGCACACAGGTGAATGTGCCCTTTGGGGACTGCCTGTTCCCCAAACCACATCCTGGGAACATTGCACAGGTCAGCAAGTTACAGTGTTCTCTCTGCATGGAATTCCATCCTTCTGGACCTCCTCATCAAAACTCTTGCCCATCCTTAAAACCCCAGGTTAAGTGCCAACCTCGTCTAGGAAAGCTTCCCCCACTCTAGGTTAGCAGTGACCTTCCCCCTCCTTCCCACCCATAAAGGCCACTTTGTACCTCCCTTAGGAATGTGTAACTTTTATTCTGGCTGCTTATGAATGTACCATAGCCTTCTGCTAGACCGGATGTAAGCCCCCCTGGAGCTCAGAAACTGCCATGTTTATCCACTTGTAGCTTCACCAGCCTTCTGAAAGCTTACTGTCTCCCTGGTCAGTCAGTCAAGATACATTAATTGCCTACTCTGTGCCAAGCACGGGGTACTATGGGAAATGTGAGGGGCCTACCTGCTGTGACTAAACCGATAGGACTAATTTCAAAGGTAGACAAAATAAACATACATGTAAATGAGTAACCATCTTGGGAACCTCTGCAGTAATCCCAAAGAGGCCAGCATCGCTCCAGACAATTTCATAACTCCTCTGATTTTCCCACTTCTGTTCTTTCCCTAGCCCTTACGTCTTTGATGCTGGTTTAATTTTCACAAACATCTCTGGTCGTGTTATTTGGCTGCTGAAAAAGTTTTCCCTCACTGACTGAATTATGTTCAAATGACAGCTTGTCATTCAAGGCCTTCAATCTGGCTCCAGCCTGCCTTTCCCTGATCCTCCTCGGATTCTCTACACTACCACCCCACCAGCCATGCTTGGACCAAACCCTCTTTCTTGAACACGCCTTGTTATTTGTTTTCCTTGTCGCTTTTGTTCATGCCTGAAATGTCTGCCTTCCTCCACCCATCCATCTCCACCTTTTGAAGTTCTACCGGTCTTTCAAGGCCTAAATGCCACCTGCAAAAAGCTTTGGGTCTCCCCAGCTAGAAGTAATCTTCCCTTTTCTGGACGCTTCTGTTTCAGACCTCTCAGGTATTTAAATTGTTTTACATGCTAGTCTTTTTTTTGTCTGTCACATCTGTTGGACTGTAAACTCTGAGAGGGCAGGGCCTACTGTCATTCTCTTGTAGTTAAGTTCCTCGGCACCAGGTTCCATAAAGAGTGGGTGCTTGATCAGTATTTTTGTTTTTTTTTTAATAGTCTACAGAATTTGTGAGCTTTACCCCCCCCCCCGAAAAAGACTCAGTCTCTTCATTTTAGTTATTTTCCCTAAAAATGGTATTTCCAAGTTTAATCACCCACCTTTAGCAAACATGGTTTCGAATTACACTCGGCTGTTTCTGGAAATTAGATCCTTTCTCAAAGAATGAATATCTAACATGATGGAGGATATTCAAAAGAATGTCCTGAAAAAGTTCCAAAAATGCTTTGAAGAATGGCAGTCTTACTGGACTGTATACGGCAGGGGTGGGGAACCTGCAGCCTCTAGGCCACATATGGCATTCCAGGTCCTCAAGTGTGGAATCCAAACTTCACAGAACAAACCTCCTTAATAAAAGAATTTGTTCTGTAAAACTTAGACTCGGTCAACGGGCTGTGCTTGAGGACCTGGAAGGCCACATGTGGCCTGGAGCCTGCAGGTTTCCCACCCCTGCAGGGTATATGGCTTTAAATGACTACTTTGAGGAGGAAGGCCACCCTTTGGATATGTGTGTATATTGCATTTATCAGACTAGACTTAATACCAATAATCCTTTGTAAGCCTAAAAGCACTATAAATCACAGGTTAAGGACAAAAAAAAAGTAAAATAATTCATTGTCTTATTTTTTAGGAGGGGCTGGAGATGTGGACATATGATTTCAGGTGAGGGGGAACTCCCAGTGTGGAAAATTACTCCACCGTATAGGCAAATCATCTGTAACTTAGAATCTTGAGGCATAGCCTGGGGTTCTGAGAGGTTAAATACCCTGTCAGTGAGTGTTAGCTAGTCTGTGTGATAGGGCTTGAACACAAATCTTACTGACTCCAGTTTCAGCTCTCCATTATGCTTTGTTGCTTCTGTATTTGAATAAAAATAATTAAATTTCATATTTTCTATAGCCTTTTACAAAGTTTTATATGCCATTTACCTTTGAGTGAAGGTAGTTTATGTGATTCCCACTTTACAAATGAGGAAACTAAGTCTCTGACAGAAGAGATGACTTGGTAGGAGATAGGAGTACGGCTTAGGATGTTGAAATGGAGAGACAGGGACATAACTCAGTGACTTGTTGGATATGAAGGAGAAAAAAGATGAAGGAATATGCTTCCATGTGACAGGGACTAAGTCTTGATCTCAGGCATACTCATGAGAGGTTAGGTCGTTAGGAGACTCGGGTATGGGGCCTTGTCTGTGTAGTTAAAGTAAGTTAGCAGTTCACTAGCCAGCGTAAATGAGAGTGAGATAGTTGTATTATCCCTGTTTTATATGTGAGGAAACAGACGACAAATTTGCCCAGTAAGTTAGAGCCTGAACACATGCCTTCTGACTTAAGGCTAGTTCTCTTTCTGCTGTATCGCGTGTAAGATGGAGACTGCTTTCATGGAATTTATATGTCAGAGTCAGAAAAATCCACTCAGTTTGGATTATTAGGAAGTAAATGAATTCATTTTTCAAATGTCATTTTGCGGCAACCTCCACAGTTCTATCATGGGAAATCAATGAATGCTATTTGTTTTGCCCTCTGGTGGCTAAAGCTTGCCAATGCATTCTCTGGGACAGAAAGGATGTGGCTATTTGAATACACAAAGTGATAGGACATATGGGGTTTAGGATCATAGAATTTAGAGCAGGAAGGAATATTAGACATCTAGCCTATCTCCTGCCCCTGCTTTTTTTTAAACAGATGAAGAAACAGGCACAGAAGTCTAAGTGACTTCCCAAGGTCACAAAACTAGAAAGTAGGAGAACCTGTGGTTTTTCCCTTTTGTTCTAATTCTGCCTTTACAACATGACTAATATAGAAATATGTCTAATAGCATCGTACATGTATAGCCTTTATCATTGCATGCCATCTTGGGGAGGGAGGAGGAGAGGGAAGGAGAAAAAAATTTGGAACTCAAAATCTTTTAAAAGTGAATGTTGGAAACTATCTTTCTGTAATTGGTAAAAATAACATACTATTAAGTGTGGACAAAAAAAAAATAGGAGAACCAACCAACCAGGATTCCAATCCATGTTTCCTCGCGATCCCAGTACTTTTTCTATCGTCTTACTATTTCCTAGTCACATCATATGTCTGAGAACTGAATGCGAAATTAATTTAGTATTTTATTTTCCCTCAAAACATGTGAAAACAATTTTTAACATTCATTTTTAAAAATTTTGACTTCCAAATTCTCTCTCTCTTCACCTCTCCCCCCTCATTGAGAAAGCAATTTGATGTAAATTATACAAGTGCAGTCATGCAAAACATGTTTCCACATTAGTCATGTTGTGAAAGAAAACAGACTAAGAAAATCTCCAAAAAGTATTCATTCAGTCTTCATTCAGACTCATTCAGTTCTTTATCTGGGGATGGATAGCATTTTTCGACTTAGGTCCTTCAGAATTGTCTTGGACCACTGTACTCCTGAGAATAGCTAAGTCATTCATAGTTGTTCATCACACAGTAGTGCTGTTACCATGTCAAATTTGAAATTCTATCTTTAACCAAGGAACTGGTTAGCTTGGTGGAGCCCTGGACCAGGTGAGACATCCATTCAACATTTATTAAGTATCTACTACATTCAGGGTACTGTGTTAAGCCCGATGGGGTAAAATGGAGGAGGGAAGGAAGATATAAAGAGGAAAACATAACCTTTGCTCTCAGGGAATTGAGATTCTATTAAGGGAGAAAAGATATACACAGAAATGACTCTACTACAAGGCTGTATTTGATAAGGGCCACAAGAGTAATAGAAATTCACAGGAGATAGAAATTCTTAGGGGAGGAAGGGGAGGCAATTATGGAACAGCAACAGTAGCTCATACTTCTATATCACTTTAAGGTTTACTTTAAGGTTATCCTGTGAGGTAGGGAGCAGAAGGAGCCCAAACCCATTTTAGATATAAGGTGAACTGAGGCTCAGTGAGGTTCAATGAGTCACTTAGTCCTGAGTCACAGGGCTAATAAGTGGTAGAGGAAGTGGCATTTGTGCTGGGCTTTGAAGGATAAGTAAACTATTACAAGCAGAGATGGAAGGTTGGAGAGGAGATTGGGGATGCTGGAAACAAAGGGTGGGGATGGGGAGACTCTAGGAAGAGAGAAGCACCAACATATTTTTGGACGTGGCCATTATGGGAATTTGTTTTGTTTGTCTGTGCTTATTTGTTACAAGGGTTTTTTCTATCTTTCTTTCTCTCTTCCTTCCTTTCTTTTTCTTTCCTTCTTTCTTTTTAGAGAGAAGGGAGAAAAAATAAATAATTGAAAAAATGTTGAATTGAAAGAGAAAGTCATGAAAGGGAACATATGTGAGGCTTTGAAAGTCAGTTGGTACCAAATTGAAGAGAAATCAAGTTTTCGTGGGAAAGAGTGTCTTCTGTATAGTTTGCTGTTGTCATTCAGTCATGTCCAACTCCTTGAGACCCTATTTGGGGTTTTTTTGGCAAAGATACCGGAGCGGTTTGCCATTTCCCTTTCCAGCTCATTTCACAGATGAGGAAACTGAGGCAAACAGGGTTAAGTGACTTGCCCAGGTTCACACAGCTAGTAAGCATCTGAGGCCGGATTTGAACTCAGGAAAATGAGTCTTCTTGACTCCAGGTCCAGCGCTGTATCCACTGCGCCACTTAGTTGCCCCTTCATATAGTAGTCATTTAATAAATTTAATAATAAGCCCTGGACTTGAAGCCAGAAAACCTAGGTTCAAGTTCCAGGTCCAGTGCTTACAAGCTGTTTGTTGCTCAGCAAGTCACTTAACCTAGCTAAGCTTTAGTTTTCTCCTATTTTAAATGGGGAATCAGAACATCTGAACACAGGGCTCTTTGTGAGGATCAAATGAGCTGTTTCTTTGTAAAGCACTTTTTAAACCCCAAGCACTATAAGAATGTCAGCTCTTCCTTTTTAGGCCCGGCATGTGAGGACAGGTTTGCAAATTCAGGCATCAGAGTAAAATCTCTACTTGCAGTTGTTTTTTGCTGCTGTTGTTGAGATACTGAGGCCAGGCCCCTGTTTTCTGGGTCATTAGGGTGAGCCTAGGTTCCAATTTGCCCGGTGCTTTTTTCAGCTATCTGCCCATGTGAGCAGGGAGGGGCGTGTAGGGGCAGATACAAGGCCTGTGCCTCGAGCCACTGACCACCAGGAGGAAGCACAGATTCCCAGGGAAGAGTCTGAGGTAGGACCTTGGGCTGGAGAAGGATCCAGGTCTTAGGTTGCTATTCTTTGTTGCCAAGAGTCAAAAGTATAAATGGTGGTTGTGTCTATGAGCTGGCTGCTCAGAAATTGAGTCAACTAGCATTTATCAAGTGTCTAGTATGTGACAAGGGATACAAGATAACATACAAATAACTATACAAATGATATATAATATACATTATGTATATAGTCTGTATATACATATATGTGTATATAGGTGCATATATATTTATATATACATCTAAATATATACGTTTATATTAAATGTCTCTTCTCCTGGCTAAACAACTCCAGTTACTTCAACTGATCCTCTTATGGCATGATCCTTCTTAATCTTAGTGACTTCCCTCTAAGATTACCTTCAATTTATATACATGCATATATGTATAAATGTGTGTATAGATATATATGATAAAGTGAAAATATATAGGCTAAATTAAAGAGATATATGATAAATTGGATAAATTGAAAATATATAGGCTAAATTAAAGATATATGATAAATTGACATATATAGACTTACAGCTATTGATTTATATATATTATATATAGAGAGATATAGATGATATATCCAGTTGATAAATAGATAGAGATCAGTTGAAGTAACTGGAGATGTTTAACCAGGAGAAGAGAAATTTGAGAAGAGGGACATGTTTAGGGGCCTTCGAGTATGTGAAGACCTGTTAAGTATAAGAAGGTTTAGATTTGTTCTGCGTGGCTTCAGAGCTAGAAGCAATGGATGGTAGTTGCTGAGATGAACATTATGGGGTGGGAGAGAAAGTATTTATTAAGTGCCTACTATATGCCAGGCACTATGCTAAGTGCCTTACGAATATTACCTCATTTGATTCTCACAACAACCCTGGGAGGTAGGTATTATGACAGATGAGGAAACTGAGGCAGAAAGAGGTTAAGTGCCTTGCTCAGAGTCACACAGCTAGTAAGTATCTGAGGCTGATGTCTTCCATTTGCCCCAAAGCAACCACTTTCACCTCTGCTAGCACAAGGCAACTTCTACTTTGCACTGCCAGCCCAAGTTGTGGAGGACCTCTGAAGAGCAATCCTCCCTTTGACATAAAGCCTCCTCTTCTGCTGTATCTGTCCTTTAATGGCATAGGAGTGGCTCCCATTTACTCAATGACTGCTAATACCATTCACACCCCAAATTTATCCTGCTCCAAACTCTCTGCTGATCTCCAGTCTCGAATCTCCATCTGCCTTTCAGACATCTCAAACTGGATGTCCAGTAGATATCTTAAACTCTGTGTCCAAAATGTAACTCATTATATTTCCCCCTAAACCTGCCCCACCCCAGCCCCACCCCCATCTTCTCGGGGCTCCTCAGTATCTCTCACCGCCCCCCCCATATGCAACCATTTATTGTTAAGGCCTGTCAATTTCACCGTTGCACCATCTCTGGAAGGCCCTCAGCACCTCACACCTGGACTACTGCAATATGCTGCTGTGGGTCTGCTTGCCTCAAGTCTCTCCCCACTCCAATCCATCATCCATTCAGTCATGAAATTGATTTTCCTAAATCAGTCAAATCATGTCAACCTTTGCCCCCATTTAATAAACTCCAGCAACTTCCTATTGCCTCTAGGATTAAACAACAATGACCCCTCAATTTGTCATTCAAAGTCATAACCTAGCCCCCTACTACCTTTCCAGTCTTCTTACACCTTACTTCCTGCCATAGACTCTTTAATCCAGTGACATTGGCCTTTTGGCTGTTCCATGAACAATGGAACAAAGCTTGATCTCTTGACAACCCTTGTATATTTTCTCTGGTTGTCCTCCATGCCTGGGAGGCTCTCTCTTCTCCTTTCTAACTACTGACCTCCCTGGATTCCTTTCAGATAAAATCTTATCTTCTACAGGAAGGCTTCCCCAACTTAAGTCTAGTGTCTCCTCTCTGTTAATTGTTTCCTATTTATCTCATACATAGCTTACTTTGTATATATTTGTTTGCATGCTGTCTCCTCCATTAAATTGTAAGTCCCTTAAAGGCAGAGACTCTTTTTGTGCATCCTTCACACTTAGCACAGTACCTGGCTCATAGTAGGCACTTAATAAATATTTACTGATTGATTGCCTCCCTCCAGGTCTGCCTCACTCTGCCATCTAGTTGCTCGATAGATGGAAAAACTAGAGTTATCTAGAAGTGGCTGTGTCAGAGAGTCAGTGGGCTCCCCATCACTGGAGATCTTCAAGCAGAAGCTAGATGACCACTTGGTAGTGGATTTGTAGAGGAGGTTCCTGTTTGGGTGCAAGTTTGACTACATGATCCTTCTGGCTCTGAGAGGCTGTGACTATATGGTACTTTGAGTTTATAGCATCATAGGATGGCAAATTTTAAAGCCAAAGGGGACAGCAGCAGGAAACTGATCTAATTCCCCTCATTTTACAGATGAGGAAACTGAGACCAAGAGAGGTTAAGTGACTTTCTCAGGGTTGGCCAGGTGGCGAGTTTTAGAGAAAGAGATTTGAATACAATCTCCTAACTCTAAAACCAAACACTCTTTTAAAAAATTATTCTATTTGCGAGTCTGCATTCTTTCCCTCTCTCTACTTCTCACATTGAGAAAGGAATAAAAACAAAACCAGTTACAAACACTTATAGTCAGGCAAAACAAATTCCCACACTGTCTATGTAAAAAAAAAATGCCCCAATATGCACACTGAGTCTATTAGTTCTCTATCTGGAAATGGGGTAGCATGTTTAATTATGAGTCTTCTGGACCTATGGTTGTTAATTGTATTGATCACTTCTTAACTCTTTCAAAGTTGTTTGTCTTTGCGATATGGTTGTTATTGTATAAAACTGTTCTGGTTCTGCTCACTTTCCTCTGCATCAGTTCATACAACTCTTCCCAGGTTTCTTTGAAACTATCCCCCTCATCATTTCTTATAGCATATTAGTATTCCATCACATTCATATCCCATAACTTGGTCAGCCAATCTCCGGTGGATGGGCACCCTTTTTTGCCACCATAAAAAGAGCTGCCCTAAACAATATTGTACACATGTATCCTTTTCCTTTGATCTTTGATTTTGAGACCTTTGATCCCTTTGGTATATTAGACCTATATAGCAGTACTGCTGGTAAAAGGAGGGGCAGAGTTTCTCTTTCCAGTGTACCGTGTGTGTGTGTGTGTGTGTGTGTGTGTGTGTGTGTGTGTGTGTTTTGGAGGATGTTGTTTGCCACTGATTGACCCTGCAGCACGAGTCCCTCACCAAACCCGCCTTCACTCTCACCTCGTTCCATATTCCAGAGAACACTGAGCGCTTCCCCACCACCCCGACACAGCGGAACTACATTTCCCAGAATCCTCCGCTGCGGACACGCAGCTTGCGCTTCGGCCCTGGGCCAGCTGGGGTCGCTGCGGCGGCCCCTCCGCCGCTCCGTACAAATCGCCACAAGCCCCGGAGGCCGCTTCCTGTTTGTCCTAGGAGGAGTCATGGCGGCGGCGGCTGTTCCCGGGGCCGGCCGAGAGCGGCGGGCGGCGGCCTGGGGCTGGGGAGGCCGGCCGTGCTCCGGGAACATCTTGGATCAACTCCGGCAGGGCCAGGTGACGGGCCAGGGCCTGGCCCGGGGCGCGCAGGTAGAGCCGGGCAGGCCTGAAGGGGCGGGGCCTGGGCTGCGGCCCCGGGGCAGTCTGTCTGTGTGTCAGTCAGCCAGCCAGCCGGCCCTGGGGCCGGGGTAGCCGCCACGACGGGGCCCGGGACTGGCGGCTCGGGGTGTCAGCACTGGCGCGTGACTGCCTGCCTGCTTGGCCGGGGAGGGGCGGGCTGGTCCGTCGCGGTTGGAGAGGGGGCCGCTCCGAGGGTCGACCGGTCACTCGGTCAGTCAGCGCCGCTCTGGGACCCGGTCAGGGCGGGGAGCAGAGGGCAGGCTCACCACCCACCCATCCCCGGCCCGTCGGGTCTGTCAGCTCGAGGCGGGGTTAGTCTAGGGGCCCAGCCCCGGCCCCTAGAGGTGGCGAGGGAAGGCGACAGTCTGGCCTGACTTAGAGTCCCCTCAACATCTGGAATGGTGAAGGTGGATGGGGCATGGGGGAGCCTGGTAAATGTCAGAGAGTGTCTGGGAAGTGACCCCAGAGAGAGAATTCACACCCTATTCTGACCCCAGTTCCCACGTAGTGATATGGAATAGTCAGTAAACTTTTACTAAGTACCTACTATGTGCCAGGCATAAGCCCTGAGGACATCTAGGCAAAAGGCGGTCCTTCCCCCCCACCCCACCAAGGAGCTTACTATCTAATGAGGAGACCACAAGCAAATAAATATGTACACACACGCTATATACAGAATAAATAAGAAATAATTTAGAGAGGGAAAGCACTAGAATTAAGAAGGGTAGGGAAAGGCATCCTGTAGAAGATGGGATTTTAATTGAGACTTAAAAGGAAGCTAGGAGGTTGAGGATGAGGAAGGAGAGCTTTTCAGGCATGGGGCGTAGCCAAAGCCAAGAGATGGAGTATTGTGTTCATGAAACAGCCAAGAATTCAGTGTCACTGGATGGGGGGGAGGGGGGCAGTGTTAAGGTTAAAAACACTGTAAAAGTGTGTGTAGGAGTGTGTGGCGTAGTCAGACTTGCACTTTAGAAAAATCACTTTATTGGCTGAAAGGAGGATGGATTGAAGTGGGGAGAGATGTGGCAAATGCAGCAGGCTATTGCAGTAGTTCATGTGTGACATGATAATGGCCTTCATGAGAGCCCTGGAAGTGTCAAAGGAGAGAACATGGACTTGCCAGAGATGTTGCAAAGGTGATATCAGGAAACCTTGGTAATGGATTCTATAGGGGGGTGAGAATGAGGAATCCAGGGTGACCACCAGGTTGCTAGCCTGAAGGACTGGGAGGATGATGATGCTCTGGACAGTCAGAGGGAATTTACAGGAGGAAAGTTTAGGGGGAAAGATAATGACTTCCATTTTGGACAGGTTAAGATTTCTGTTGAACATCTGGTTTGAGATGTCTGAAAGGCAGCTGGAGATGGGAGATAGGTCAGCAGAGAAGTTAGAGCAGGATGGGTAGATTTGAAAATCATTAGCATAGAGAAGTTTAATTAAATCTATGAGAGCTGATAAGATAACCAAGTGCTATAGTACAGAAACCTGAAGTTTAAAAAAGGATGGCACTGAAGGGTCTTTGGACAACTTTTTAAAGCATGAACTCTATATGTTGAGTGTAGGGGGATACGAAGTTTAAGTAAGATGCAGTCTTTCCTTTTGGGACACAGTCTTGTAGAGGAGATAAGAGAAAATAGAGATGAATGTAATGTGTGGATAAGTGCACGAGAGGGGCAGTGTTCAATGTGAATTCTAAATGAATCATAGTATGGTGAAAAAGGTACTATCCTTAGAAGACCTGTGGATTAGATTTTTGACTTAGCAGAGTTAAGGGAGTTTTTTAATATCTCAGGGTCTCAATTTCCCTGTCTGTAAAATGAAGAGGTTGGACTAGGTAATCCTTAAATTCCCCCCCAGTCCTGTCATTCTATGATCATTACCTGCTATACTGGGGTATAGTGAGGAAGACACTTTGTAATTCTTCATGCACTATATGATTTCGAGTTAGTTTTTGACATTGTTAACCTGGGGAGATTATTCCCACTCTTACTAATCTTCAGTCTTTTCTTTGCTACCATTGCTTTCTTGCTACCTACAGACACTCCCTTGTTTTCCTCATCTTCCAAAAATCCTCACCTGATCAGTTGTCCATTCCTACTAGCTATCCTCTCATATCTCTTTTTTTTTGTCTTGGAAAAACTCTTTGAGTGGGACATCTATAGTCAGTTATTTCTTTTTCTCTCGCTCTCTTCTTAACTCTCTACAATCAGGTTTTTTACCTTACCATTCAACAGAAACTGCTCTTTCCAAAGTTACCGGTGATCTCTTAATTGCCAAATCTAATGGGCTTTTTATAGTCTTTTTTGACCTTTCTGCTGCCTTTAACTCTGTCCACCCTCTTTTTTTCTCTAGGTTTTCATGACACTGCTCTCTTTGTCTGGTTATCTACCCTTTTGACTACTCCTCACTTTCCTTTGCTGGATCTTGGTTCAGATTGCACCCACTAACTGTGGAGCCCCCAAGGCTCTGTCTTGGGTCTTCTACTTCTTCTATACTATTTCACTTGGTAATCTCATCAGCTCCCCTAGATTCCGGATTCCCAGGTCTATTTGTTCAGCCCAAACCTCTCTCCTGACCTCTAATTTTGCATCTTTAGTTAGCTATGGGAAATCTCCAACCGGATGTATCACAAACATCTTAAACTCAATGTGTCCAAAATTGAATTAATTCTCTTTTCCCTCAAACCCTCTCCTATTCCTGATTTCTCCATTTGTTGATACCACCATTCCCCTAGTCACCCCGACTTGCAATCTAGAGGTCATCCTCAGTTCCTTACTCACCATCACTCCCATTCAATCTTTTGCCACTTCCTGTGCATTCTACCTTCTCGAGATTTTTCATATATGCCCTGTTCTTCCCCTCTTAAACTGCCACCACCCTGGTGCAAACCCTCATCACCTCATGCCTAGGCTGATTGCCCTGACTCAAGGCTCTCCCCACTCCCATCCATTCTTCCCTCAGCTAACAAAGTGATCTTGGTAAAGCACAGAACTAAAAATGTCACTCTCACTACTGAATAAATTCTAGGGGCTCCTTATTGCCTCCGAGATCAAATGTAAAATCCTGTTTGGCTTTTAAAGCCTTTTTATAACCTGATCTCTTTCTATGTTTCCAGTCTTGTTGCACCTTATTCTCATCTCCATACTCTGTAATCCATTGCCCATTAATGTGGTGCCATCCGTCTGCTGTTATCTCTAGTTTATCTTGTATACATGTTGTTTGTACAGTTGTTTGCATGTTATCTTCCCCACTAGATTATGAGCACTCTGAGGGCAGGGACTGTTTTGCTTTTCGTTGTATCTCCACCTTTGGCTCTGTGCCTGGCATGTATTTGGCATGTACTTGACAAATGCTTGTTGACTTGATTTGATGAGAGCTGGATAAGGATTCATGGATAAAGTGAAATTGAATTGTACTTTAGAAAAGGGAGAGGAGTTTAACAGGCAGAGAATGGCATTGTAGGCATGGGAAACTGGATAAACAAAGGTTTGAAGTCATGATTGTTGCGGGTTCGAGTGCTTGTGAGTAGTTTGACTGGAGAGAAGACTGTTGGAGGGGAAGTAGTGTGAGAGAAGGGTACCTCGGTGCCAGATTGTGGAGGGCTTTGAACGTTAGGCTAAGGAGTTTGGACTTTGTCCAGAAAACAGTAGGGAGACATTGAAGGGTTTTGAACAGAGAAGTGATCTGTCCCAATTTATGCATAAATGTGCACAGTGATTTGGCCATGGGATTGCTTCCTGTGGTTTTCTCTTTACGTTTGGTCATTCTCCCAATTCGTTATACTTTTGCTTGCCCGCCTGATCCCTTGTTCAGAACTTGTTTCACTTTACAGTTGATTCACTTCAGCAAATAATTACTGTGCTTCTGCAGCCGTCATTTTTTGCCTACTCAGACAATGTTCCTAATTCAGAATGGAATCACCTTTCACATGAATTATTGTAATAGTCTCCTGATTGGTCTCTCTGCCTCCATCTTCTACAGAGCTGCCAAATAGATTCTCCTAAAGCACAGATCTGACAGTGTTATTCTTCTGCTCAAAGAGCTTTAGTGGTGTCTTAATACATATAGGTTAAAACACAAACTGGTCTTTGGCATTAAAGCCTATCACTGTCTAGCTTCAGTCTATCTTTTTAGGCTGATGTCACATTGCTCCCTCTTACACGCTCTTGTGTTCTAGCCAAACTGACCTGTTTGCTGCTCACAGTTACATTGAAACATTCTGTTTCCTACCTCCATGCTTTTGCAGAAGCTGTCCCTGATGCCTGAAAAGTTCTCCATCTTCAACTCTACTTTTTGGGATCCTTAGGTCATTTCAGAATTCACCTCAAATACCGTGTCTTCATGCACAAATCTTTTTAAAAAAGTTTTAATCCTTCCCCAATTCTTAGGATACCCCACCCTACCCCCAACCCCTCCCAAAATTGTATTTATTTTTATTTTCTTATCTGTTTATTTGTGGTTTTCCCCTCAGTAGAATGTAAGCTCCTCGAGGGCAGGAATTGTTTTATCTTTGTATCCTTAGCGCCTTGCACAGTGAGTAGTGTATGTTAGCCCTTAGTTAATGCTTGTTGTATTGTATTATGTGCTGAGCATTCTGCTAGGTATTGTAGGTGATACAGAAGAAGTCACAATGTCACAGTGAAAAGAGCACCAAACTGGAAATCAGAAGACCTGGATCCTAGTTCTGGTTCTGCCATTGCCCTGTAGTATGACCTTAGGTAAATTACTGATCTCCTTTGTGTCTCAATTTCCTTATCTGTAAAATAGACAGGTTTGATTGGTTAGTTTGTTACAACCTCTCTCAGTTACTATGAGAAGTTTATATAAGAGAAATTCTCTGTCCTCCAGCAACTTACAGTCTTACTGAGGATAGGAAATTAACATTCACAAAACAGTTGGATAATAATACAGTTTGTATGTGATTAGATGCTGAAATGAATATAGACAGAAAGTGCTATAAGAGTTGAGAGAAGGCAGAAAAAGGCTAGGTCAGAGAAAGCTTCATAGAAGAAGTGGGCCTCATACAGGCCCTGAAGGATGAGTGGAAGATCCTTTGAATGGTGGGGATAGAGCAGGGCATTCCAGGCGTTGGGGAAAGCATACACAAAGGGCTAGATAGTAGGATGGGTCCAGATTATAGACACCTTTAAACGTCAGATAGAGGAATTTGAACTTTATCCTGTAGGGAATGAGTGAAAATTTTTGAGTAGGCAGAGCTGTGATAGATCTGTTTATTAGGAGGCAGTGTTTTGTGAAGAATAGATATGAGGGGAAGAGACCGAAGGCAGGGGGGCCAATTATAAGACTATTAAAATAGTTCACTTGTGAAATAAGGGCCTGAGTTGGTTCTAAGAAGGGACCTAAGAGAAGCTTAGACACAGAAGAGGAAGAAAAGAAGAAATCACTGTATAGGATTTTGCAACCAGTTGGATATTCTGAGGAAAGGAAGACCAATTAAGGCTCCAAGGTTTTGGAACTGGGTGATTGGGAATATGATGATGCTGTTGTCAGAAATAGAGAAGTCAGGAGGGAAATCACTTTGGGGGAGGAACAGGGACAGAGTTTAGTTTTAGACAGCATTGGCTCTAGTTAATTACTTCCTGTTAGCTTTCTTTTTTATTTTTATTTTTTTTATTTTTAGTTTGCAACAAACAGTTCTACATAATTTTGAGTTCCAGATTTTCTTCCCTCCCTCCTCCCCTCCCTCTCCAAGAAGGCATGGAATCTCATATAACTTCCATGTATAACTTGGCATTGAATTAATTTACACACTAGTCAAGTTGTGGAGAAGAATTATGACCAATGGAATGAATCACGAGAAAGAAGAAACAGAACCAGAAAAAAAAAACACAACCCAACAACAAATACAAAAGAGAGAAAAAAA
>CM053625.1:70938563-70963316 GCA_028646595.1 Phalanger gymnotis | reverse complement strand
CACTTATTACCCGATGCCTAGCCTACCATAATAGCCTTTGAGCCTGTCTTCTGTAACTGCTACTGTCATCTCTTTTCTCTATGGGGTAAAATCAAACTCTTTTGCAGTCAAGGCTCTCCATTATGTTGCTTCTGCTCTATCTGTCCAGGTATTATCTCTTACTCCCCCAATATGCCCTCTACATTCTAGCTAGACTCATCTTCTCACTGTCTGTCACCATACCATACTTAATCTCAAGTATAATTCAGTTCTACTAATATTTAGTAAAGTATATGAGACTAAGATTCAGGTTAGCTAAATTTGAGTCTTAACTCTGTTGTATGATAGTGCTAGCCACTTATTTTCTTCCTAAATACTCAGTTTCTTTGTCTCTTAAATGAGAATAGTATTTGTACTAACTTACTTTATGGGGCTAATGTGAAGATATAGTGGGATAATGTTTTTAAAATGCTTTGCAAACTAAATCAATATATAAATATAAAATAGTCTTATATTATCTTATCATTTATCCCTCAGGGCCCAGCCCAAGTATTATTTTCTCCTGGAGGCGTTCCTAATTCTCTTCAGCCCACGTTGCTCTATCTCCTTTGCACACCTATAGGCCTTATTGTCTGTATCATTCATTTTGGCACTTAGTCATATATTGCCTTATGTTGTTACTTAATTAGTTCATATGTTTATGTCTTATGTCTTAGAGACAGCTGGTGGCACAGTGGATAGAGTGCTGGATTTCAAGTGGGGAAGACTTGCATTCAAATTCGCTCTCAAACACTTATTAGCTGTGCATCCTTGGGCAAGTCACTTAACCTGTGTTTGCTTCAGTTTCCTCAACTGTAAAACCAGGATAATAACTGCACCTACTTTGCAGGGTCATTGTGAGGATCAAATGAGATGATATTTGTAAAATGTGTTCAGTAAAGTACCTGGCACATAGTAGACTAGATTAAATGCTTATTTCCTTCCCCTTCTCTTCCCACTTTCCTCATTTCTCCAGCTAGATTGTACACTACTTAAGAACAGGAACTATGTCGTCTTTGTCCTTCTCTTCTAGCATGTAGCACAGTGCTTCCTAGTATGCACCGAATGAGAAGTGAAATAAAGAGTAATTTTAGGACTAGAGGTTCAGGATTGGCACAAGCATTCCAGAACAGGACCTAGGTCTTCTCTTTAGGAGCAAGCCGGAGTCCCCAGCTGCCAAAAAGCAAGCCTCAATGGAGATCTGTCTGCTTCCAGATTGTAAGCACTTTGAAACAGGGAGAGACTCTGTCCCCTTTTTCATCTTTTCATCCTCAGTACTTTTACTGTACACAGTAAGCTCTTAACAGGTTTGCTGAATTGAATTATAATCTCACCTGTCCTACCCACTTTCACATTTCATTGCCATCAGTTTATCCCTGTGGGTGCTCCCAGTGTGCTTCTGGTGTATTTGCAGCTGTCTCTACCTGTTTCTCTCTCCCAAACGATAAGATCATAAATACAATCCATGGTTCATTCCAGTATATTAACTAGTATTCTGTCTGAATAAAGGATCATAGAATATTAGAGTTAGAAGGTACTCTTAGAAGTCATGTGATCTACACTTTTCCTGTTCTTGGCTGGTTTATGGGAAAGCATGGTGTTAGTGACTTCAACCTCAAGATAAGGGTTGTAACTGAACACCATACACTTTTCTGTATAGCCTGTTATGAGTACATGATAGTATCTATGTTTTTCTTGAACATATGTTTTCAAAAGGCTAACAGATTCCATATATTATCATTGTATAAAATAGAATAATTTTTATGTATACTAGAACTACCCTTTTAGGCTTCAAAAAGGGCCTCTTATTCTGGCAAGTAGGTCTGCATTCACCCTATATATACTTTTAATAATCTTATTAATTTCAGTAATATTTCCCTCCAGCCTTTATCTCTCTTGGCTGAAGAGGTTTAATTTTCTTACTTTATTCTCATGTGGAAATTCCTCTGTCCTTTTGATAGCTTAAGTTTACTGTCTTGGGGAGGGCCCAATGAGAACTGTTGATATACATAATTTTGTACAGAGAGAAACTCCTTCCAAATGCTCTCTGTTAATGCTTTTGAGTAATTCTATTTCTTTTACTCCAGGGGTTTCCACTGTTATAGTATTCTTCTGTGAACCTCTTCATTCTCTATTAGTTGTCAGGGATTTATGTTGGTGTTTCACAATGCCATCTATGGATTCTGTTGTGTGGGACTGCTATGAAGCAGTCCCAAGGATTTCCACTAGCTCCCCCTGCCTACCATGGTCCAAGATGGAGTTTATTAATGTATTCAGACACTATCTTCCATATTTATTTGGCCTTGTACTTAGCAATGTGGGAAATACAAAGGTGTATATAATTTAGAGTTGGTGCTAGAGGAGCTTGCAGACTAGGTGGACAGGTAAGATATGCACAGCAGATAACCATAATGCAAGGCAATATACAGGGCAGTGGAGAGAACAAGTGGTACAAAATGGTATAGGAATTCAGAGAAGGAGCCAATTACTTCTAGCCAGGGGACCAAAGGCTGTTTCATGGAGGTGACATTTGAGCTGGACATTGGAAAAGGGGTGCAATTTTGAAAGGTGAAGCTGGGGGAACATGAAAAATATTCCAGTAAGAAAGGAATGTGATGAACAAAGCACATCTGGAAAATTAGTCTAAGTTAGTTGTAGTGGATGGATCTAGTGGGGAAATAGAGGTGGAGCCAAGGACCTGGGGGATTGATTATAGGATTAGAGCTGGGAAAGTTGAGACCTTAGTGATAATCTCACCCTCACATTTTAAAGATAATGGAACCCAGACATGGAGGAGCTAAGAGCTGGGATTCAAAACCAGATCCTTTTCCTCCAAATCCAGTGTTTATATCTTGTTGATCTTCCTATTTAGCAAATGGGCCATACCATGCATAAAATAACATTATGAATATAATATGTAAAGTAAGCCCCTTGGAGACTTCTTTTGGTTGTACCTTTTTGCCTCCCCAGTGCTTAGCGAGGTTCTTGCACTTGGTAGGCATTCAATAAATGTTAATTAATTAACCTACTTTCATTGTAGATGAATTCTTTTAAATAAGATATTATGCCTTGATTTAGACTGACGGTGTCTTTTAATAAATCAAAATGCTTTTGGATTTCCACAAGCATGCTTGACTTTAACAGACCTAGAATTTCATGTGTTAATCTAGAATGAATAAGGTGATCTGGATTTTAATCTCTGTCACCTCATTACTATGTAACCTTGAACATGTTGCTTGCTTTGTTCTGGGCTTGTGTTTCCTCTTTAGTAAAATGAGGGTGTGGACTAGAAGATATTTAAGGTCACTTCTAGTCCTGAAATTCTGTTTTGCCTTAGTAATAAAATGGGCAAAGAGCATTTGGAGTATAAATAGGGGCAGAACCATAATTCATTAATTTACCTTTTTATGTACCAATATTTGCCTAGTTGAAGCCATCTTATTGTCTTTACCGTAACTAGGTGGCACAGTGGATAGAGTGCCAGGCCTAGAGTCAGGAAGACCTGAGTTCAAACCCAGCCTCAAATGCTTACTAGCTATGTGACCCTGGCTAAGTCACTTAACCTCTGTTTATTTCATCCATTAAATAGGAATAATAATAGCACCTATTTCTCAGGGTTCTTGTAAGGATCAAATGAGATAATATTTGTAAGGCACTAAATACAATGCCTGACACATAGTAGGCCTATATAAGGGCTAGCTGTTATTATTATGTATTTACTCAAATGGTTTAAACATTTTTCTTTGAACTGGGTGTCTTATCCCAGGTCTGTCTGAGCAAGGAGTGCCCCTCTGCCGTCTTTGCCAGGGGCATCTGTCCAGAGAATGAACATTCATGTTGTTGTTTCAATTGCAGATCACAGAGGCTTTTCTGAAAGAAAGAGACAAACAAGCCAAATGGAATGGGATCCCTCTGTTACTTCAGAAACTATACGTGAACAGCCAACCCAACAGTGATTTTTCTAAGTGCCAAAGCATCCTCAAGGTAATGTCAGCAGTCTCTTGGAAAAGGTTTCATTTTAACTACATGATTTTATCTTATACTTGTGTTATTTGCAACAATTGTTATGTTTGAGGAGTGTGTGATTGTTCTTCATACAAATAACATTTAAAAGATAATAGATATTTACATAATATTTTACAGTTTATAAAGTGAGGGTACATAATTTCATTCGATCCTCAAAACAACCTTTTAACAGTTAACAGTATAAGATTGTTGTTCTCATTTTATAGATTAGGAAATTGAGCCTCAAAGAGGTGAAGGGACTGTTGGCAAAGTCATGTACATAAGCTAGTAAATGGAACTCCGATACTAAAATCCAAGCTGTCTCATTCTAGTCTAGGACTTGCTGAATTAAGCCATGTTGAAAAGGACATCTCTAGCCCAAACTCTTCCCCAGCCAATTTTCTTGTTGCAGTGTAGCCCCTAACTTAGATGAAAAGGGATGCAGTCTAGGAGACTCTTGGAAATGGTGAAAAAAGGGAAGTGGCAGTGGCTGAGGGGTTTGCTTATATTTGGCTGGGGTTGGTTTTTAGCAGAAGAAAGATTCTTCTCTTCAGGTCAATTGAAGGAGCAGGACTGTCACAAAGTCAGTGAAGGGGAGATGAGATGATAGAGTTACCTTTCTAAAATCTTGTATCAGATCTGGGATTTTTAATTCATGACACCCATTCCAAAGAGCAGCTAAGTGGCACAGTAGATAAGAATGCAGGGCCTGAAGTCAGGAAGCCTGAGTTCAGATTTGGCCTCAGATATTAATGCGACCCTGGGCAAGTCACTTAACCCTGTTTGCCTCAAATCCTTCTCTGTAAAATGAGCTGGAGGAGGTAGTGACAAACCACTCCTGTATCTTTGCCAAGAAAACCTCAAATGAGGTCATGAAGAGTTGGACAAGACTGAAATGACTGAACAACAAAATTCCAGCTAAAGATAAACATTATCCTTATAATTTTATCTTAATGTCCAAACTAAATTTAATATCCAAATTAAAATTTTATCTTAATGTCCAAATTTATATTGAGGTTAAAATATTGCATCATATAACGTTTTTGTCCGTCAGAATGTATTTGGTACTAGATAATCATCATTATCTGCAAGAAGGATAAGAATAAAGATTTCTGATAGCATGTGTTAGAAATGTTGTATGAGGAATTTTTGAACCAAAGAGTGAAATGGACAAGGTGATCTCCCAAACTCCTTTCATTGCTGAGATTCTGTGATCCCCAACCTACCAAAGCATACAAAAGACTTGAATAGATTCAGTTACAGAGTGGTCCTCAGAGAAATAGCAAACAATTTAAAGAGCTAGTGGAATATTCAGTGTTCATGGCTAGGCTGTGCCAACAGAATAAAAATGACAGTACTACCAAATTTAATTTATACTTTTCATGCTATACCAACCAAATTACTAAGGGTAAACTTTACAGAATTGATAAAATAATAACAAAGTTTACTTGGAAATACCAAAGCTCTAGAATGTCAGTGATGAAAAGATATAGGTATGAAGGGGTAATTACACTTCTGAACCTCACACTAGTAGAGCAGCAGTCATCAAAGCCTCTGGTATTGGATTAAAAAAGAGCGGTAGATCAGTGGAATAGGCTAGACAAAGGAGAATCAGAAACAATAGAATTCAATAACCCTGTGTTTGATAAAATGGAAAATGGAAATTACTTAGGAAAAACTCCTTATTTGATAAAAACTGCTGGGAAAACTGGAAAATAGTCTGGCAGAAATTAAGCTTAGACTAACACCTTATATCATTTTCTGCAATACATTTTAATTAGATATACAGCCTTAATATGAAAGATTAGAAAATATATAGAAAACTATAGAAAAATTAGAAGAGAATCAGATGATATAATGACATACCCATCACATCAATGGATAGGAAAGGTATTCTTAACCAAATAAGAGATAGAAGCAATTACAAAAGATAAAGTAGAATACTGGTTACATGAAATGAAAAGTTTCTGAACAGACAAAATTAATGCTATCATAAGAGCTGTAGTCAAATAGGAAGAAAAATCTTTGTATCATATTTCTCTGAGAGTTTAGTATTCAAGATGTATAGACATTTAATAAAGATATATGAGATTAATAGCCATTCCCCAGTAGATAAGTGGTCAAAGGATATGAACAGTGCTCAAAAGAACTACATGAATGAAAGAATGAATGTTCCAAATCACTAATAACAAGAGAAATGCAAATCAAAATAACCCTGAGGTTTCACCTCATACCTTGCAAATTGACAAAGATAACCAAAAAATGCCAGTAGTCAGTTTTGGAGGGTTGTGAAATGAAAAGCATGTTAATGCATTGTTAAGAGCTCTGAAATGGTATAACCTAGGGGAGGGGTCACATGTGGCCTCAAGGCCACATGTGACCCCTTAATGAAAGGATTTGTTTTGTAAAACTTGGACTCAGCAATTTGGAACTATGCCCAAAGGGCTATGAAAACGTTCATACCCTTTGACCCAGCAATATCAATTCTAGGGTTATATCCCAAAGAGATCACACAAGTGGGAAAAGGACCCATGTGTACAAAAATATTCATAGTGGCTCTTTTTGTAGTAGCAAAGAATTGGAAATCAAGGGGATGTCCATCAATTGGGGAATGGCTGAACAAGTTGTGGTATATAAAGGTAGTAGAATACTATTGCGCTATAAGAAATGGGGATGATACAGACTTCATAACAACCTGGAAAAACCCATACAATATAATGCTGAGTGAGTGAAGCAGAGCCAGGAGAACATTATACACAACCACAGATATATGGATTCTGTGATGACTAACCCTGATATACTTTGCTCTTCTCAGCAACACAAGGTGCAAAGACAACTCCAATGGACTTACGATGGAGAGTGCTATCTACATCCAGAGAAAGAACTATGGAGTCACAATGCAGATTGAGGCATGCTTTATGCTTGCCTTTTTTTCCCTTTATTTTCTCTTTTTGTTTTTGGGGTTTTTTTTGGTTCTGTTTCCTCTTTCTCATGATTCATTCCATTGGTCATTATTCTTCTTCACAACTTGACTAGTGTGTTATATATAGAAGACATATTGGATTCCGTGCCGTCTTGGGGAAGGAGGTGCAGAGGAGGGGAAGAAAACCTAGAACTCAAAATTATGTAGAACCAAGTGTTGTAAACTAAAAATAAAAACTCTCAAAAAAAATAAAACTTGGACTCAGTCAAAAGGCCACACCTGAAGACCTAGAAGGCCACATGTGGCCTTGAGGTCACAGATTCTCTATCCTGGTATAGCCCTTTTGGAAAGAAGTGTGGAATTATGCACATAAAATGGCTAAAATGTCTAGACCCTTTGAACCAGAGATTCCGTTATTGGGCTTATACCCCAAGGAAGCCATTAATAAGAAGAAATATTTATAGCAGTACTTTTTGTGATAGCAAAGAATTGGAAATAAAGTATATCTCTATCACTTGAGAAATAGAGAAATAAATTGTGGGGTCATGAGTATATAATGGAATTTTACTGTGCTGTAATAAATGATATGTGTTGATGAATGCAGAGAAGCATGAAAAGATTTACATGGACTGATGTAGAGTGAAATAAGCAGAGCCAAGAAAACAACACACACAATAACTATAATAGTGTAACTAGAAAGAGTAACCACACACCAAAAAAAACAAAAGTAAATGCAACAAAATTATAAAGATCAAGCAGTACTCAAATGAAGAGATATGAGACAGATATGATATCTGTCCATAGATATCACACATGTTATGTTTTTGGACTTAATCTGTTTGTCAATCAGGTGTGCTGTGGTTTTTTCCTCTTTAAGAAAAATATTATTTGTTATATGGGATGACTGGGAGGAGGGAGAAAGATTCTGGGGATAAGTATGATGGTATAAAAGACAGAAGATACCAATAAAAACATTTCTTAAAAAAAGGAACCTTTTTCCAAGCAAGGCTTATTTCGCTTGTCTTTGTATTCCAACTGCTAAGCACAATGCCTGGCATAGTAGTCCCTTAATAAAAATGGTTTTCTGTTAAAAAAAAGATTCTATGATTCCTTCTAAAAAATCTGCACACGGAAGAGAAGGCTAAAATAGGCTGTTATTACTTGCAGCTGGTGGCTGATGGCTTTTCCTTAATTCGCTGCTAAGAATGGTTCCTCAAACAGGCATGTTCTGCATAATGTTCCTTTTACCAGCATCATTTCCAATAATGTGTATAATATTTGTTAACCTAACCCTCTTATCATATTACAAAACCCTACTATAACATCATTTGGCCTTTCACCTGAGATGCGAGTGGGGTAGTCAACAACCACTCAGGCTGGCATTGGAACCCTAGTAACGTTAGCGCCTGCAGGTGTCAGTCTGCTTACAGCTTACAAAATTGGTCCTGTGGAACCATGTGCCTCTCGTGACATCGTTTTTCTGACTGGTGTGTTTGAGAAACCAGTTAATATTAGGTGAGATGTGCCTGTATTTATAGTCTTCCTACTGAAGAATGAGAGGAAGCTTGATTGTAGTGGAAAGGATATTGGATTTGAAGTCAGAATCTAGGTGTGAATCTGGATTTTGTTACTTAACTACCCGTGTGACCCTGGGCAAAACATTGAACTTCTCTGGGTATCAGTTCCTTATCTTTAAGATGAGAAAGTGGCCTCTAAGGTTTCCTTCCTGTTCTAAATCACAGGATCACATAATCCTGTGAACTTACAGTGTTGGTAATTTATTATAACACCTTATCTTGTCATTGGCTTAAGATCCTCACATCAGCTTTTTGAGGCAAAAGTAGATCATTTGATGAACGAAGGAATAGATTCAGCAAGACTAAGTGACCTGCTTATATTTATCTGTCCAAGTAGTGATGGAGTCAGGACTAAAATCCAGATCTTCAGACACCTGGGTCTCCTTGCTTTAAAAGGTGTAATGATGCAGCTATCTGAGTATGGCATTCTCAGAGTATTCATATTGGAACTAAAATGACCATTAACAAAACAATGCAGTAGGAAGAATTCTAGGAGTTGGGAGAATTGATTTTGAATCCTGGCTCTACCATTAAGCTTTGTGACCTCAGGCAATTGATTTCATCTCTGAGTCTCAGTTTTTTCTTCTGTAAAGTGGAAATAGTACTTTTGCTCCTCCAAGGATTAGGATCAAATGAGATTGAGATTGTATATGTAAAATACCACCTAAATGTACCTGCTGTTAGATACAGGATTTGCTTTGTAATAATGGTCATTCAAAAACCTTTCTTTTCCTTTCTATTTCTCAAACAGGAAATCTCTCCACTTCTCTCCATTGAAGCTATGGTGTTTGTTACAGAAGATAGAAAATTTTCCCAAGAATCCACCTTCCCCAACACATACACTTTTGATTTGTTTGGAGGTGTAGACGTAAGTTTGTTTTGGTTTTCTTGGTATTGTGCTCTGTGTAACTGTTGGATATGAAGATATTTCAGAATTTCATTTGAGAGAGACCATTCTAAGCTCGCATCTTTTAAAAGTGAATAGCTTTAGCTGCAGGCTTTTGGACATTGCAAATACATAACATTATAGAAACGATCTTGCTCGCTATTTAAAGTAGTTAAAAATCTCTGTTTCCATCTTTGCATATTGAAATCCCTCCCTTCATTTAGGGGCCTACTCAGGATACCACCTGCTGGGAAACCTTTCCTGATCCTTCCGCTAGAAGTAATCTCTCTCTCTCCCCCCTCCCCATTCCCCCCCCCCTTCCTCCCTCCCTCCTTTCTCTTTCTTCCTCTTTCCAGTTTCTCATAGCACTTTGGATTTCTCTTTTGCATTTAACACATTTTGTCTATTAATTTTTGTATGCATTTTAACCCCTCTATTAGATTGTAGTCGTCCTTTTGTATCTTGTCATAGCATGGGAGTCACTGTACCAGCACAACATTTGCTCTGGAAGATCCTAAAAAGCCAAAGAGACATTTGAGGGAATGGATTAAGTGATGGACTGGTACCAGTTCTCTACTATGTCATGCTGCTTTAAAAAAAAAATTCAAATTTTAAAGGACACTTTACAAAAATGAATAGAAAGCAACCTAATAATTTCTGAGTACATTTTTAGTAGCTTAAGTGGTCTATATAGAATAAGTCTATTTAGAATCATAGACTCTGTGGGCTGGAAGAGACCTCTAAAAATTATCCAGTGAAAGTAACATCCCCTGTCTCTGATTTGGCAGATTTGTTTCAGCCTGGAGACTTGAAGACATTTTGAGGTGCTAGGTGCTCTTCTCACTTGTTGAGCTTCATTTTCCTCTTAACAGAAGTTATTCTTTTCTTTCCAATTTGAATGTCTTTCTCCTGGGATGGAAATGACAACAGCTAAATATGAATAAAGCTTTCTATCATTCAACTTTACAAACATTTATTAAGTGTTTATCATGTGCAAAGGCCTTCTGATGGGACCTTGGGAGACAAAGACAGATAAAACACAGATCCTGCTTTTAATGAACTTACATTTTAATTTAGGGAGGCATGGAGGAGGGGCGGGGATGGACGTGTACACAAATAACCGTGGTAAAAGGAAAACAGCATGATGTGGTGGATAGAACACTGGGCTTGGAGTTAGGAAAACCTGGCTTCAAATTCTACCTCGTGGGCAAGTCACTTAACCCCTTTGGGCCTCAGTTTCCTCATCTGTAAAATGAGAGGTAGATGAGGTAGCCTTTGAAGTGGAAAGGGGGATGATGAAAGGAGAATGTGAAAAGTGTAAAGGAGAGATCCTATCGAAATGCTGAGAGAAATTTGAGGAGGAAAAGATCGCTTTCACCAGGGGTTCTATGTCATCTTCTTATGAGTGTTGTTAATAGAGATCATAAAGCTGTAGTCAGGCAAAAGTCTCTGAATATTTTGAAGTCTACTTTTCCTTAAATCCTATACCTAGAATTTTTTCCTTCCTAATTATCAATTCCAAGATTACATTGTCACTTTCTCATTTGCTTAGCAAATATAAAAACAAAGCAGTTTTTAGGGGGATGGCATTAACATCTGAGGGGATTGAGACAGGTCTCATGCAGGAGGTAACATTTGAGCTAAGTCTTAAAGGGTCCCAGGGATTCCAAAAGGCAGAGGTCACAAGGGAGTGCATTCCAGGCAAGGGGGATAGCCTGTGCAAAGGCATGGAGGTGGGAGATTGAATGTTATATATGAGGAGTAGCAAATTCTCCAAAGATTATGTCACTTAAGTATCAGCAGTTGGTTTTTCCTCAGTGGTAACAGAGTCTGGTGTCTTTAGAAAGCTTATTCCGCCCCGCCCCCACCACCTCCCTCTCCACCTGCTCACTTTACTTTTCAAGAGATAAAATTGTTGATTAGGCAAGCCAAGAGTTTATCAGATTCTGTACTTTTAACAGAATTAGACTTCTGGCTGATACCCAGAGAGATGAAGTCTTTCATTTGCTACTGCTAAAATGGTTATCCTTATACAATCTCTTCAATTCATCATATCTAGTTTAGAGGCCAGGTTTTTATTAACTCTTAGAGGAAATGTCTCCATGGTTTATGCTGAAGGAAGTGAATCATTTTTTTCCCGGAGAAAGGATTTTTTGTTCATATTGTTGTTTAATTATTAGGTCTTTTGGAAGATTTCTATTGGGTATGGGACTATTAGCTTCATTTTCTCATTTTAGTTTACAGTCCTAGAAGCCTTTACAGTGGGATCACAAAGAGGGAAATGACTAGACATCCTTTGAAGATTAGGGATTCTTATAGCTTTTCAGCCAAGTGGGGGGTCACTGCCATTCCAGCTAGGATGTAGTGGTGGCAAAGGCTTGCTTAGGAAATGGCAGCCTTGACAGGGTGGCTGCTAGTGTTCTCTCCCGTTTTTGTTGTTCAGTTTTCAGTCACGTACAACTATTTGTGACCCCATTTGGGGTTCTTTTGGCAGAGATACTGGAGTGGTCTGCCATTCCTTCTCCAGTTCATTTTACAGATGAGGAAACTGAGGCTTACAGGGTTAAGTGACTTGGCTCTAGGTCGCACAGCTAGTAAGTATCTGAGGCCAGATTTGAACTCAGGTCTTCCTGACTCCAGGCCTGGTGCTCTACCCACTGTACCACCTAGCTGCCCCATTTTCTCCTACAGAGTTTTGCTATTTTAAGATCATTGAATAGCTGCAAGGTGCTGGTGGGGTTTCTGTCCAACCCCTAGGCTTCTGGACCATTGTTCTTTCTCAGTGTCACCCTAATAAAGGCAGGATGTGTAGTGAAAAAAGCCCTAGGCTTGCAGTCAGGAGAGCTGGATTCTAGTTCTGTTCTAACCAGTTGTATGACTTTTGGCAATTTACTTTCCCTCTGGGATTCAGGCTCCTCACCACTAACACAAAAGGGTTAGACTAGGTGACCTGAGGTCTCTTCCAGCTCTTCATATGTTATGATTTGTAAAATGTTTTGCCCCAGTTATATATAGAACAGTCACTGTGAATTACATCAAGGGCAGAAAAACCAATGAAATTCTAAGTAGTAAAGGTCACATCAATAAACTCTCTTCCCTTAGGCAGTTGCTTACATAGCAGTTGCTTTGAAATATGAGGCACTTAAAATATCACAGAGTATTAGCTTCATTTTTGTATGCTGTCAGAGTTTGCCTGTGTCTTGGGAGCCAGCAGGGCATGTGAAGATTACTTAAGTCCTCTGCTGAGCTGGGTGCCATATAGAGCCTAAAATTGGTGGGTTGTTCCCATGGTACTGAAGGGAACCTTCTTTTGGGTTTTCTTTTCCATATATTATATGCTTTCCTCCTGGGGCTTCATTAATTCCAAACTTCTGAGTTGTATATCTTCTCCTACTAGCCCCATGGCAGTTAGAACTGAAGCCATTTAGAAGGGGGAAGAAGGGGGGGAAACACTAACACCAATTCATAGAATATAGTACCTTGGAGCTGTAAGGGATCTTAAACGTAGTATAGCTTCCTCATTTGACAAAAAAAAGTCATTCGAGACATGCTGAAAGTCATATGGTAGCCCACTCACAGAGCTGGAATTAGAATGCTGAGTTCAGTGCTCTTCCCATTACATGGAAATGTGTCATTGTTTAGAAGGTACCTTGCCTCTACCCCAGGACCATAGCAACATTCCAAGCTAGCTGTCCTGGGTTTATTCTTGCTGTAGCCCCTTAATACTATATTGGTCTCGCCAGAATTTCCCACATCAGCTCTGGAATTTGGGTCTTTCCCCAGATCAGTATGTACTTCTCTGACCTTTCAGTAGGCCCTTTCTTGCTGAGCCTGCTTGGTGAATCAGCTGCCTGCTTTTGAAGATACTCTGCAACTAATTGCCATAGCTCTCTCTCATCTCAGGGTATTGGAGCTGCTTTGCTAAATCCATCTTTGGAGCGATCTCAGGAATGTTGATTTGCCTTCTAGAGGGAAGTTAAAATTCTGAACCCAAGGAATCTGTTTGAGTTAAGCTGAAGCTTTTCTGTTACCTGAAGAGGGAATAGTGCAGAATCAAATCCTGCTGGTTCATTTATTGCATGTATACTAAGCTGCTACTATGTTCAGTGCATTGTGCTAGGCCCAGGTGGGGATACAGAGATGAATAAGATACAGCCCCCGCTTTCAGAGAGCTTACAATCTGATAGGGGCAAGAAAACATGTAACACAGAGAGCTGTGATGATATATTAAAACATGACAAGTGCAATTTAAGGGGACACAGTGCTAGAAGGTCAATGAGGGAGCTGTTACCTAGGTGAGCCTTATAGGCAGAGCAAGAGACAGCCTTATAGAAGAAGCAGCATCTGAGCTGTACATTGAAGACAGGGACGATAGCACATAAGGGTGGAGAAGGGCTTTAGTAGGGAGCAAACGGTGATTTTATAATTACAATTGACAATGCAGGGTATATTCATTTGACCATTAATTGTGGCATTGTCTATCACTGTGAAAGCAGAAATGAGAACTTATGGTAGAGATCACAGAAATAATCTAGTCTCAAATATCCTCATTTTATAAAGAAGGCTTCTGAGGGGCCTAGAGGGGCAGTGACCTACCTAAGGACTTACACGTACATATTGGTAGAGTCAGGACTAGGATTCACCTTTTCCTATTCCCCTTATTAGTCATATAATCTGGGGCAAGTCACTTGACTTTTATGAGTCTTGGTTCTGTCATTTGTAAAATGGAGGATATTTTTCTCTGCTCTGCTTCCCTCATAGAGTTGTTATGAGGATGAAATGGCCTAACAGATCTAAAAGCATAAATTGTAAAACATGAGACAAATGGTGATGGATTATTGTTATTCCATTGTTCTGCTTCTCTTGTGTCCTGGATATGTGTGGGAGGGTCTTAAAAGTCTTGGGAAGAGCACATTGAGCCCTGAGCTGACACAGACGACACTAGGCCATAACTTGTACTTTGAAATGACTTTGTAGATTTAATTCAATTCTTTTTTTAATAGCTCCTTGTGGAAATTCTTATGAGACCTACACTTACTACTCAGAAAAAGAAACAGAAAAGTAAGTGAGCCTGTCATTGTCTCTTAAGCCCTTGTTTGTTGTGCTTTCCTCCACATCAGCTCTAAAATCCTGTCGCCCTTAGCCTCTATGACTCTCTGGGAGAATTCTGTTCCTGTGTTGGGAAGAATTCCTTGCTCTTAAACCCCGCCTGTATTATCTCAGGAAAAGAAATTGGTTATTTGACAATTAATGGTATTTGTAGGTAATAAGATTAACTATTCAGAACTTAAAAATAAAAAAAAAAGATAAAACTTACCAATGATTGATTTCTTTTCCCCATAGGGGCAGGTCCTTGGAAGGGATTATGTTGCATCTGATAGGGCTGAAATATGGGATAGTCCAACCCTTGTACCCCACGATAGGGAAGCCCTGTCCTGTTGCCACTCTTGGAAGGCATAGCATCATCAGATGTTAGCATTGGTAGGCACATCAGATCCTTCAGTCCAGCCTCTTCATCTTAGAGAGGAAGAAACTGAGGCCCAGAGAAGTGAAGTATTTTTTCAGAGTTAACATAATGGAAAAGCCAGAACTAAAATTCAGCTTCATGACTCCAAGGCCGCATTTCTTTTCACTTTATCATCTATTAGAATATTCAAGTAATCAGACTTTCTGCCCCTTTCCTCTGTGTTCACTAAATATACTGGTTAATTGATGTTTTTTTGTATATTACTATGTGTGTAATCAAAGGCAACATGAGATATTATATAATACCCTGGACCTGGAGTCAGGAAGCCCTAGTTCAGATGTTACTTCTGATGTTAGCTTCATGTTACCATGGACAAATCACTTAACTTCTGAGAGCCTCAGTTTCCTTATGTGTAAAATGGGAATAATATGCCTATAGTTTTAAAACACATGCTTTTTGTGAGATTTCAAGTGAGATAATGTATGTGTTTTGCTTTGCAAAAAGCTTTGCAAACTTTTATAGTCAAAAACAACAATGTCAGTTGCTGTGGAAGTTATGGTTTGACATAGACTATAATTCAATAAATCATTAAAGTGCCTACTGTATACAAGGCGTATGTTCGATGCTCCCTGTTCCCAATATCCTACCATAACAAATACAGGTAAGTATAATATAGTATAAGGAATGAATGAGTAGCCAAGGAGACATTAGACAAAAGTGCTAGGAAAGTTTGATGGGAGCAAGAGCTGACCCCTGTGGCTGCCTTGGAAGGCCTGTCCAGAGGACAGCCTGTGTAAGTGTGTAGAGGCAGCCACTTGTACTGATAGAGACTGGAACACAGGGGAATGTAAAGTAAGACTGAGGAAGTGGATTGGACCAGATTGTGGAGAGCTTTTCAGATGTCAGGCCCAGGAGTGTGTATTTTGTCCTAGTGGTGGTAGGGAGCCGCTGATGGCTTTCGAGCAGGCGTGTGACGTATCAGTCCTGTGACCATGTTCCATCTTAGAAATGAATCTGAGGTGAAACAAGTATCTTTATAACAAGGTTTTACTGTAGGTTCTTTTTGGTTTGCACATGGGGCTAGAAGCGTGTTCAGACCAGTGGTCAGTTTCCCCTAAAGGGAGATGAGACTTAGAATGAAGGTTCTGTAAGTGGTCAGAGTGTTTGTTCCCTGGGCTGTGCTCTGCTGAAAGACTTATTCTGGCCACGTGGAATGGCTGAAGGATTGAGTAATGGGTTAGCTTTCCAGACTAGCAGAAAAAAATTAGGCCCATAAGGCTGGTTTCCTGTTTCAGCTTATTTTAGACAGATTTTTTTTTTTCAGTAGCACAGGGCTCCTAAAGGAGCTGACTTAGTGGGGAGACTTTGAATCACTAGGGTAATTATCGAAGCCTATTCTTACTGATTGTGAGCACTCCAGTTTTCTTCTAAGGAAGCAGTAGCAGTAAGTGACAAGGAAATAGGTTATGCTAGAAGTGGCTATCAGCATTCATTTAAGCCTTTCCATTTAGTCCTTTTTCCGAATTAAAACAAACACCACACCAAGGGCTGAAGGCAAACTTATTCTTCTATCGAATATCCATTTCTAAACAAGCAGACTGAAGTAAAACATCACATGTCACCTTCATCTCTTTAGACTTCCTAGTCAAATACTTAGAGCTTGCATAGGTCTAGAAGATGAAGGTTTGAAGGCAAAAAGATGTTAGGTCATATACCCAACCAGAAATGCCGAATTGTGGAACAGGGAGAAATTTACAGAGGCCCTGTGGCAAGGATGCAGCTTTCGTTTTTGGAAACTCCTTACTGGTGTTGCTGATACTCTAAGGAAGTGAGTGGTCCCGTGAACTGATGCTGGTTTGAGTTTCTGTACATTTTGTGATTTAGGCATTCCCCACCTAACCCCAGTCATTGGTTTTGTAAAAATGACATTACAAGAAGTAGTTAGTTCAAGAGGAATAATATCAAAATTGGAATGGGAAGTTGACTGACTGTAAGGGGAATTAATATTGACTCATCAACTGGCCATCGTCCGTCTTATTTATGTCTCTGGTGATAGGGCAAATGACGATAGTCTGTTTTTGCAGAGTTACAGTGGATTCTGTTTAAAATGCCTTGAAGATGTTATTGTAAAGTGACATTTCTGAGCCCAGTATTATGTTGGGTTTGCACATTCTTCAACCAGCTCACTAATGCTCCTTCCTCTAGGACAGGGCTGTCCAAAAATGCGGCCTGCTTACCAGCATAGAAATTTACATAAATGCTTTAGTAAATGAAGCCAGCTACTGCAGAGCTCTCACTAAAATAACAGATCAAAATATAATGTCTATTTTTTAATAAAAACCTAAGGTTGGACAGCCCTGCTCTAGGAAGTGAAGGCTGTGGTAGAAAAGAACAGCGATTGAGACTTGGTGTCTACCCTAATAGCCCATGAATTCCTAGAGGATTAGAATTCTTTATTTCATTCGGAAGTGTTGGCACAATTTTTCTTAACAGGAGATATCCAGAGAGATTGCCCTACCTGCCACGTGGGCCAAACACCATCACCAGGGTAATGGTGAGGACAGAAGTTTTGGGATTATGGATTATGAATTAGATATAACTCGCATTAGGTGGACTGCTCATGGGGATATGAGAGAGAGAGAGAGAGAGAGAGAGAGAGAGAGAGAGAGAGAAGAAAATATCTTTCATTGATCAGTAAGCACTTATTAATTGCCTTCTGTGTGCTAGGCACTGGGGATACACAGACAAAAATGAAACAGTACCTGTCCTCAAGGCAATAACAGCATGATGTTAGTGGTTACTGGGGTTTGTGCATATGTTTATTTTAAAATGTGCTTCACTATTCACAGCCATACTTGGCCCCCTTTGGATTTTGAGTTTTGCAGCTGATTAAAAAAGGAAGTTTTATTTTGGTATTACGGTTAACCTCCATCCTTGCCTAGCCTCTTGTTAAAGTGATTCATTCCAGCATTAATAACCAGTTATTTTTTTTTCTTTCAGTAAGTGATGATCTGACTAAGGACTGTTTAAGCATCTTGTATAATACGTGTATTTGTGTAAGTATCTCTGCTTTGGGGACCCTTATTTTTATTTCATTGATAGATTGGCAAGTAGGACTTTTCTGGTGCTTTGGCCCAAATCAACACGTGGTATTTTTGTAAATACCATTACATTTTCAGGAGACATCAAAATTCACTGGAGTCAGGTGATTAGACAGATATTTCCCATGTCTATCCATGAAAGTCTATCAGCTTCCATGATCCTGAGTTTTGATCTTTTTCTTCAGAATATCCCTAAGCTTGGGAAGATATTGGGAATGTTATCTCTGGGCCCTAGTTCTTCAAGGATTCCCATGGTTTTGGTTGATTTTTGAATTGTATTCCTTACTCTGACAGTAAAGTTGTTAAATGGAAAAACAATGTGAATGCCTTTGCTTCGCCCAAGGAGACCACTAAATGTCTAATATAATTGAGTTTATTTGCCTGGTTATTATTGCAGTTAATACTATTCCTTAATGATACTGTGCATTTATAGAGAGTTTTGCAATTTGCAACATGCATTACCTCACTTGATCCTCACAAAAACCCTGTAAGGCAGGCAAGGCTGTAATTATTAACCCCGTTTTTCAGATGAGAAAATAGGGTTAGAAAGGTGAAGTGTCTGATCCAATGTCTTATAACTGAGTGGCAGATCCTGGAGTAAAACCCAGGTCTTAGGAATACTTTCAATGCTCTTTTCCTTTTGCCATCCTGTCACCCTATATTGTACTGTCTCTCTTCTTGCTGGCCCTAAGTGTTTGACATTATAATCCTTAAAGATGTGTACTCTTCATCGATACTCTTGACTTTTGGCTAGTTGCTTAACTTAATCCTATTTCCTAGATTGAAACATATTTTCCATTTGAGAATTCTCATGAGCAGAATTTCTTTATTTACACATTTGATTAGATCTTCTTAAAAGATTTCAGGTCTCCTTCACACATGGAATTGTTCCTATCTTGTTTGGAGGAGAACTAAAGAAAAAGTAACAGCATTATGACCCTGATGTGGGACTCTGCCTGAAGATAGCAGTTTTTTATATTGGAGGTGTTATATCTCATCTCATGGGACTTGAACTTAATCAAGTAGGGAGCATTCTATTCCAGTGCTGAATGATGAGGAAGTATATATGTGGCGTCCTAGCTAAGCTGGCTATACTTGTTTGCCACATAGCCCAAGTACATCTTGGTGGAATTGAGCATGTATATCTAACAAGAGTGTGCCTTTACCCAAGGCGGCTGTACTTCAGCCAACATTTTTCATTTCCTTTTAACAGACTGATGGAGTCACAAAGCGTCTGGCAGAAAGAAATGACTTTGTCCTCTTCTTGTTTACACTGATGACAAATAGGAAGACGTTTTTACAGACAGCAACCCTCATTGAAGACATTCTGGGTGTTAAAAAGGTGAGTTTTGTCTCAAGATTGACCATCTAGTTGGGGTTGATCCTTAGACTGCAATGTGGTGCTGAGGTCATTTTTTTCATGTGTTTATTCATTCAGCATCCATTTGTCGAGTGCATCCTATGTGCCACACGATGTACCGAGCACCTAGCTTGGCTGGATCAGAGGGAGCTAAGACATGGTCCCTGTTCTCAGGATGCTTGTGCTCTAGCAGAAAGGCTATGCAACACATGCTTTCCTAGGCCAAACAAAACTAGTCAGTCAGCATCTGTTAAATGCTTGCTGTGTGCAGAGTAGTCTACTGACCATGACTAGCATGCTTGGAAGCTCTCTGATGTCCTGGGCATGGGGGATTCCTGGTGTGGGAGCTCCCTCCACCAATTTCTGCAACTAAGCTAACAAGTCTTAGGGAGGTGCTTGAGCCTTTGAGAGATTAAGAGATGCAGGACCATGGGAGCACAGATTTAAAGCTGAAACGGACCTTGGACTCCATCCAGGAACCCAAGACAAAGAGGTTGAATGACTCCAAGGTTTGCAAAACTAGTGTGGGTTTGAGGTGGGACTTGAACCCATCTTCCTGATTCCAGATCTAGTGCTCTTGTTATTTCTTCTCTTAATAACAGCATAAGAGAGCTACAAAGAGGTGTGTAAGGTCAGAAGAAGGGAAGCTTACTTTTATTTCTTTCATTCATATTGGGTAGTTGGGTGGCACAGGGGTGGAGCACTGGGCCTGGAACCAGGAAACCTGAGTCCAAATGTGGTCTCACACTTAACGCTGGGTAAACCCCTTAACCTTTACTTGCCTCAGTTTCCTCAGTTGTAGAATGGGGATACTAGCCCTTATCTTGCAGGGTTGTTGTGAGGATCAGATGAGCTAATAGTCACCAAGCATTTAGCACAGTGTCCATTGCACAGTAAGCACCATATAAATGTCATTGTTCTTATTTCATGGAAGAGCTGATGTTGGAGTTAGCATTTGAAAGAAGGGTGGGGTCACACATGCACAGTGTACCAACCAACCTGAACTAGAAGCTGTTCCCCCAGTTCAGAGGTCTATCTCCTCTATGCATTCACACAGGCTATACCCCAGATTTCTACAATTCACTTCCTTCTCGTCTTCTACCTTGAAAGGTTCATTTCAGCTGCTACCCCCTATGTAATTTCTCCCCCGATGAAAGTGTTCTCTTTCTCCTCAAATCTCCTCAAAGTACATTCCCAAGAACTAGATTTGGAGTCGTAGGCCATCGTGTTCAACCCTTTCACTTTCTAAATGAGGAACTGAAGGGGTTGAGTGATGTGCTTAAGATTTCATAGGAAGGAAGTAGCAGAGTTGGGTTGTGGACCCAGGTCCTCTGATTTTAAATCCAACATGCTTTCTACTGTATCTTACTGCTTCCAAAAATAAAAATTACCGAGGATTACAAAAGGAAAGGATGAGGTATTCCAGGCATAGGGAAACAATGTAAGCAAATGGATAGAGGTGGAAAAGTTCTGAATATATACAAGGGATTGTTTAGAGCTCTTGTAGTGGAGCAGAAAGCAATTAGAGATAAGGCCAGAAAGTCATTCTACCAGCATTTATTAAGTGCCAAGAACTGTGTTGAGTGCTGGGGATAAAAAGAAACACAAAGATAGTCTTGCCTTCAGGGAGCTAACATTCTAGTAAGGGAGAAAAACATGAAAACTAGATACATACAAGTTATATACAGAGTCGATGGAAGGCAGAGGGAGAGAGGAAGGCAGTAGAAGTCGAGATAGTGGGACGAGGGCACTGGAAAAGGCATCTTGTAGAAGGTGGAATTCAAGTGAGTCTTGAAGGAAACCGAGGCAGCATTGAGAAGGAAGAACATTTCAGGGCATGAAGGAAAACCAGGATAAAGGCACAGATAGGAGATGAAGGTTGAGAAATAGCCAGTAGGCCAATTAGGATTACATTTTAGAATGTAGGGAGGAAAGTAAAGTAAGAAGATTGAAAAAATAGCCAGGGAACAGGTACTGAAGACCTTTTTTTTTTTAATTAAATTTTTTTCCCAATTACATGTGAACAACAATTTTTATTGTTCATTTCTCAAAAATTTAGGTCCCAAATTCTCTCTCTCCCTCTATCTTCTCTCTCCTCCCTGGACAGCAGGCAATTTCATATAGATTATACATATCCAGTTGTGCAAAACATTTCCATATTAGTCATGTTGCAAAAGAAAATACAGATTAAAAAAATAGAATAATAAAGAAAGTTTTAAAAAGTATGCTTCTCTCTGTATTCAGACTCCATTAGTTCTTTCTTTGGAGGCAGATATTTTTCATAAGTCCTTCAGAATTGTCTTGAATCATTTTACTGCTGAGGATAGCTAGGTCATTCATAGTTGTGATCATCTTACAATATTGTTATCACTGTGTACAATGTTCTCCTGGTTCTGCCTATTTCTCTTTGCATCAATTCATGTAAGTCTTCTGAATAGCTTTAAGAGCTGACCAGGGGATGTTATATTTGAGGAGGTAATAGGGGAATCATTAGAGTTTAGTCCAATCTGTGCTTAAGAAAAATCACTTTGGTAGCCTGGTTGGAGGATGGATTGAAGTAGAAAGAGACCTGAGGAAGTCAAATCAAGTAGAAAAACATTTTAATAGTCTTAGCAAGAGGTGCTAAAGGCCTGAACAAGGCTACTAACTGTGTGAACAGAGGGAAAGTATATGAGAATCATTGTGAAGAGAGAAATAGTGAGAAAAATCCACTGGCAGTGGATTGTGTATGTGGAATTAATGAGAGTGAGGAATAGGGAATAACACCGAAGTTGAGAACCTGAGTGACTGGGGAGATTGTGGTGTTCTTGACAATAATAGCAAAGTTTAGAAGAGGAAAGAGTTTGAGGGAGAAGATAATGAGTTCTCTTTTGGACATGTTGCATTTAAGATGCCTATGGGGCATCCAGTTCAGGATGTGGGACTGTAGCTCATGAGAAAATAGTACTGGATATATAGATATGGGAATCATCTTCAGAGATAGCAATTGAACTAGTGGGAGTCAATGTGATCACCAAATGATACATTATAAAAAGAAAAGAGAAGTGGGCCCAGAATAGAGTTTTAAAGGGAAACCCACAGTTAGAGGGTGTGACATCAATGAAGATACAACAAAAGAGACTGAAAAAGAGTAGTCAGGTAGGAGGAGAACCAAGGGAGAGCAGAGTCACAAAAACCTAGAGAGGAAAGAGTATCTAGGAGGAAAAGATTATCAATAATGTCAAATGCTGCAGAGAGGTCAAAAAATATCAGAATTGAGAAAAGACCAGTAGATTTGACAGTTAAGACATCATTGACAACTTTGGAGAGAGCAGTTTGAATTAAATGATGAAATTAGAAGCCAGATTACAGAGAATTAAGAAGAGAGGGGAAGAAAGGAAATAGAGGTACTTAGTGTAGCCAGCTCTGTCAAGGAGTGTAGCTGAGAAAAAGAGAGAAGACTTGTGGGAAGATAGCTAGTGGGATTGGTCAGATCAACTGAAGATTTTTAAGGGTGGAGGAAACTTGGACATGTTATAGGTAGCAGGGAAGAAACCTGTAGAGAGGGGGAGATTTAAGATTAGAGGGAGACTGGGGATGATAGGCAGGACAATTTCCTGGAAAAGGTGAAAGGAGATGGGATCAAAGCTGCATTTAGGTGGGTTGGCCTTGCAAAGTGAGATCCTGGACAAGTCGCTTAATCCTAGTTGCCTCACAACCCCCCCCCCCCCCAAAAAAAAAAAAACGAAAAAAAAAGAGAAGGACCACCACCTCTTCAATTGATACAGGAAGTGAAGGGGGAAATAGGGAACGTATGAGTGATGCAAGATGAGGGGAGGAGGTGCTCTGGCTGAATGGACAAAGGGCAAGGGATTCAAGAGTAGAGGATAGTGTAGAGTTGAACTGGTTCATCAAGGGGTCAAGACAGGGAAGGAGGGATTGTGTAGTCAAGATCTGAGAGGTAGGAGGAATGAAAGTCACAGTGAAGAAGAGTGGCGCTGTGGATCATAAGGCTTAGGGAAAGATGAAATGATAAGCTTCAGTCAGGTAAGGAATTTGAGAGTTCATGAATGTGAAGGCATATGTAGAACCTGTTCTGGATTATATGCTGTCTTGGGGGGGAGGGGGGAGAAGAGGGAGGGAAGAAAATTTGGAACTCAAAAACTTGTGGAACTGAGTGTTGTAAACTAAAAATAAAAAAAAGAATAATAACTATCCATAGGATTTGATTCTGACACTGAGGAATATCAGCACCTCCCACAGTAATCAAAAGTGCTACTTAGAGACTGTATTTGCAAATCATAGTTCTGTCTAATCCTTACAAAAATCCTGTGAGGTGGGTGTTATGAATATCCACATCTTACAGATGAGAGAGCTGTGGCTCTAAGAGGTTCAAAGATTGACCACACACATAGTAAGTGTCAGAAGGAGGATTTAAAATTGCTTTACAGTGTCTTGTGTACCGTCTACTAAGGTGTAGATTTGGATTAGCTGAAGGAAGTGACCAACATTATTAAATAATGTATAGATTGGCCATTGACATTAATAAAAGTTTTTAAAACCCCTTCTTCAAAAAAAAAAAAGAAGTCAGTATTTTAAATTCACCTAGGAATGATTAGGAGAATTGATTCATGGTATCTAAACCCATGAGAGACTAATTTGTAAATCAGGATGCCAGTTTACTATGGTAGATATGCCTTTCTAGTAACCCAGATGCCTCTTAGAGTGGACTACTTCTAGATGGCTTAATCACATCCATTTTATATTGTTTCTTAGCTCCAGATTCATAGGGGACCATTTTCTGACTCTGTACAAATTCTGTGCGTACCTCTTGATATGGGGCCCACAGCCTCTTGTGCATGACATCTTCAGTTAACAGATTTCCTCTTACTAGCACTGAGGTACACAGAAGGAGCCTTCTAGGGAATGTATGGGTAGGTTATGGTTATTATTTGATGATAAGAGGTCTGTGTGCTCTCCTTTCCTAGTCCCCTTTACCCCCAGTTTGCCTGTTTTTCTATCAGACTCCCATTTCATTGTCCCTGCTGAATTCTCTCTAGGCCTGGTCCTTTGTTCTGGTGTGATGAAGCACAAATGGCTAATTGTCTTGTCCCAAGCTTCATATGAGTGCAGCGTGTGTGTGTGTGTGTGCGGTGTGTGTGTGTGTGTGTGTACACTCGCCCTTTTACAAAGGGCCCCAGGCCAATCCGTTGTACCTTTAATGAAAGGGTTTTATTCTTCTTTACCAGTTATTTTTCCAGCTTATGAAAAGGGAGGAGCAGACAGAATGAGAGGGGGGAGACCTAAAGTGGGGCATCTGTGGTGTGGTAGGAAGCACTGGCTAGGGAATCAGAAGATTTGGGTTCTTGTGCACCTTCGTCACTCATTATGTAAAAGTAATTTCTCTTTACTTCTTTGCCTCGGTTTCCCCATTCCC
>CM053625.1:70911691-70938063 GCA_028646595.1 Phalanger gymnotis | reverse complement strand
CAGCATATCCCAGAGGCTGAAAATTCAGGTCAGAACTTAACAGCCAAAGGCCAAGGATACACAACATTCCTCTTCTCATTATCTGAGATTGTTTTCTTCCTTTTCCTCTACCTTCTTTTCCTAAGGTGAGGAAATAAAAATTAAAGGGGAAATGCCAGCTTTTAAAGCCCAAGTGCCACACAGAAAGAATCTGGCCTGTGACTCAGTGACATTTCAAATGTTGGAGGCTACAGAGAGGGCCTCTGGTTGAAAGGTGCTGGCACACAATGCAGAAATTTATTTTGCTTGACTATATGTATTTTGATTGTCTTGTCTTCTCAATGAGGGGAAGAGAAAACGGGAGGGAGAAAAGGTAGATCTTTGTTAGAAAAAAAAATTTTTTAATTAAAAAAAAGTTACCGGCAAAGACATTTCTTATTGGGAGTGGGCCATGGCCAGGAGCTACTGAATACATGTAGCTATCAGCATGCCCCTTTCCTTACACAGTAGAAGCAAGATTGTTCTGTCACTACTTCCCCTTATACTTATTTCCCTATTAGTCAGAATTTCTCCTCCCAAGTGAATGACTGTTTGGCAGAAAGGAAGAGACTATCCCTTTACCCTAAAAAAAATCAGTTTTCTGGTTTGCTCCAGTAAGTAAGAGTATATGGGAAAAACTTCTTTTGTGTTTTTGCAGGAGATGATCCGGTTAGAAGACATCCCCAACCTTGCCACTTTGGTTTCCAGCTTTGATCAGCAGCAGCTTGCCAACTTCTGCAGGATTCTGGCCGTCACAATATCAGAGCTTGACACGGGAAGTGATGACAAGCACACGCTTCTTGCCAAAAATGCCCAGCAAAAGAAAAATCTGGGTCCCACTCGTGCTGAAATCAACCAAGGTTAGTGGCCTGGCTCTCAGACCATGAGGCTTTAACTCACCCTCAGACATCCTGTTCTCAAAACATTTCTCAAGTTTCAGAAGAGGGTCTCATACTTTCCTTTTGACATTCATCTGTATTAAAAGCCTGCTTTGTTTGGTAAGACTTTTCCTCCCTTCCAGGAGGCATTTTAATCTTCCCTGTACTAGTAGGTACACTGTACACTACATTTATTGATTTTTTTACCTTAAAAAAATTAAAGCTTTTAAAAAGTGATTTAGATTTTTTCCCCTGTCAGTTTTCCCTTCATATCCCATAACTAGGAGCTTTGTAAGAGTACAATTTAAAAAATATAGCAGAGATAGGGAAGAGAAGTAAATTTTTGTTTTTATTACTATCTGTGACACACACTTTCATTACTAAGTGCTTAGTTCATTTAATTCAAACATTTATTAGGCATCTACTATGTTCAAAAGACTGTTAAGTGCTGGTCATACTAAGACATGACTGAAATAATATTTCCTCTCAAAGGAGTTTACATTCTGTTGGGGTATAAAACATGTAGACAGTTCCTTAAGTAAATTGAAGAGGGAGAGATCAAGGAGGTAGCACCTAAGTTGGCTAAGGTTTGAAGCAAGATAAGGGTTTTGAGGAGGGAGTATATTCTAGGTTTGTGGGGAGGTGGGAGAAGTCAGGCAGGGACAGTTTGTGCAAATAGATGGAGGCAGGAAATGGATTGTTCTGGAAATAGTAACCTCATTTAGCTAAATTATAGATGCGGAGTGCCTGAGAGGGAGGGGATAAGGAGAAATAGAGCTGGAAAGGTAGGTTGGATCCAAACTCTGGATGGCCTTAAATACTGGGCCACAAAGCTCAGATCTTATTTGAGAGGCATTGGATCCACTTTTTGAGTTTTTGAGAGGATTACTAAGATGTTTAGATTTGTGCCTTAATAAACTGGTTTTGAGATCTTTCAGAAAACCATTAAAATGGAAACAGGAAGCTGTTATAGTTCAAGTGAAAAGTGATAAATTTCTCTAAGAGTGGAGAGAAGGGAATAAATGCAAAAGATGTTGTGGAAATAGAATCCACAGGACTTATTAATTGCACATTCAACTGTGAGGATGATGAATAACAGAGTTTAGTGTAATACAGATATTTTAAGCTTAGGTGATTGGGAAAATGTGGTTGTTCTCCCAGAAGTAGGCATGTTTGGAAGAGGAGCAGAATTGAGGGGAAAGGTGATGAATTCCATTTTGAATTTGAGATGCTGATCAGGCATCCACATGATGGGGATGTCTGGCAGATAGTTGAAAATATAGAACTAGAGTTCAGGAGGCATATGTATATGTACATACACACACATATATACATATATGTTTCACATATATGTATATATACATGCATGTGTACATAGATTTGCGTGTGTGTGTGTGTGTGTGTGTATTACATACACACACTTTTAAGTCATCTGCATTCAATTATCAACCGATGGGAACTATTGAAATCACCAAAGAGGAGAAGAGATAAAGACAGAACAAAGGGTCAAGACTAACTTTAGATTGTATTTGTTAGAAGAGAGGGCTGTCCTGACAACTTTCAAATCTGCGTTTCCTGCCTATGACTCTCTGCCCACCTCTAATCTCGTATCTCTAAACTGCTTTTCAGACATCTCTGGGTGTCCAGTAGACAGCTTGAGCTCAGTATCCCCAAACAGAACTCATTCTCTTCCTTCCTAAATCCTCCCCACCTCCTCTTTCCTGTTACTGTAGAGGGCATCACTGCCCTCCTAGTTCCTCAGGCTCAAAAGTTAGGAATCGTCCTGGACTCACCCTCCACGTTCAAGGTGTTACCAAGGCCTGACAGTTTCGCCTTTGTAACCTCTCTGCTATATGCCCCCTTCTCTCCTCTGAGACTGCTACCACTCTGGTAGGCTCTCATCGCCTCACAGCAGATTATTGTTCAGTAGCCTTCTGGTGAGTCTGCCTTCCTCGAATCTCCCCTCACTCCAGTCCATTCTCCCTTTAGCCACTAAAGTGATTCTCCTGAAGTACAGGTCTCAGGGTATCACTCTTCCACTCAGTAAAGGTCCCTAATGCCTCTGGGATCAAATATAAAATACTTTGTTTGGCATTCAAAATCCTTTATAACCTAGTCCTCTCCTACATGTCTTCTTACACCTTACTCCCTGCCATATACTCTTCAGTCCAATGATATTGACCTCCTGGCTGTTCCCAAACAAGATGCTCCACCTTTTGTTTTTGGGCATTCTCTGGCTGTCCTCCATGCCTGGAACACTCTCCTCCTCTGCTTTATTTCCTCACTTCCTTTGCTTACTGACCTCCTTTAAGTCCCAACTAAAATCCCTTGTTTTACTAGAAGCCTTCCCTAACCCCCTCTTAATTCTAGCTTTCCCTATGTTAATTTTTTCCTGTTTATACATATATAGCTTGCTTAGGGCAGCTAGGTGGCACAGTGGATAGACTCCAGGCCTGGAGTCAGGAAAACTCATCTTCCTGAGTTCGTATCTGGCCTCAGACACTTACTAGCTCTGTGACCTTGGGCAAGTCATTTAACCCTGTTTGCCTCAATTTCCTCATCCGTAAAATGAGCTGGAGAAGGAAATGGCAAAGCACTCCAGTATCTTTGCCCAGAAAACCCCAAATGGGGTCTTGAAGAGTCAGACACAACTGAAAAATGACTCCACAGTGACAACATAGCTTGTTTTCTATATATTTGTTTGTATGTTGTCTTCCCTATTAGATTGTAAGCTCCTTGAGGGAAGAAACTGTCTTTTGCTTCTTTTTCTATCTCCAGTGCCTGGCCCATAGTAGGCACTTGATAAACATTTATTGATTGATTTGGTTCTGTTTGGGTGTTATTAGGAAAAGCAAAAAAAAAGCGATTGTTTAGGGGAAAAAAAAGACATTTTGATCAGAGATATATATTTCAGAATAGAGGTTGAACCATTTTGGGTAGTGTAAGTAAGATTTGACCCTGAGTGTGGCCTGGGTGGGGCATGTGGGTTGAGGAGGTTGATGAATGGGGAGGCTAGGGTTTTTGAGGGAACATAATATGAAGTTCTTTATGTATTATTTATTTTAAACATTCTTTTTTATCTTTCAAATTTTGAATTCCTAATTCTCTCTGTCCAGCCCCTTCTCCATTCATTGAGAAAGCAAGCAATATGACATTAGTTATACATGTGAAAACATATGAAGCATATTTCCATATTAGCTGTGTCACACAAAGCAAGAAAAATAAAATGAAAAATTATAGTTCAATTTGCACTCAGAGTTCCTCGGTTTTCTTTCTGGAGGTGGATAGCATTTTTCATCATGCGTCCTTCAGAGTTGCCTTGGATCATTGTGTTGATCAGAATAGCTAAATCTCTCACAGACATCATACGAATATTGAAGCCTCTGAGAATGAGATTGAGATGGACAGGAAGATTGAGCCAGGTGCAGAATTCCTTGAGAAAGAAAAGGAATGGCCTGAGAACCAATAGATAGCAACAACAAGGTAAGATAAATGGAGGGAGAGAACCTCAAAGAAAGAGAGATTTCGTTATTGCTTTTGCTTCTGCAGTGTCTGCTGGCTTGTTGTTGGCTTAGTGGCTTGCTTTGTTAACTCTGTTTAGGTTTTTGATAAAGGATTTTTTCTTCTCCATGCCCAAGTTTTGGCATTATAATTACTCAGAATTTGGTTTCAGTTTTTTGTTCTTTCTGTTTACATTTCTGTCTGTCATTGTATATATTGCCTTCCTTTGTTGCTTCATTCTCTATCAGTTTATGTACAGTTTTCCATGTTTCTCTGAATACTTCACACTCATCTTTTCTTAAGGCACAGTAATATTCCATTACTTCCATGTGCCACAGTCTGTTTAGCCATTCTCCAGGCAGTGAGCACCTGCCTCCTTTGTTTCAGATTTTTGCGACCACAAAAAGTGTTGCAATGAATGTTTTGGTGTACGTGGGGTTCTTCTTTCTGTCTTTTATCTCTTTGGAGTCTATGCTGAATAGTGGGATGTCTGGATTTAAAAAAGTGTAGATGTTGTATTCTGCTCACCAGCTGTCTAGATTTAGTGTTCCCTTTTTCCAGTAGGGGTTTGCAGTAAGTGCTCCTCAGCCTGACCTTCACCACCCTGCTGTTCCGCCATTAGCATGGTTACCATCCTGCCTGACTAGAGCTGTCTTATCCCACTGAGAGCTAAGTGACTGGTGAGTTAGGTCTATTAACTCAGCAACTTTTTATGGAATCCATAGAGCAGGACTATTAAGAAAAGGGGGTGGGAGAGGCAGCTCTCCCTTGAAAACAAATGCAGTGACCAACCCAAGTTAGAAGATAGGAAGGCTTCAAAAGTATTTCATGATAACATTTAAAAAATTCCCATTTTGTCCATAAATTTAATTACCATACTACCTGGATTTGAATCTAGTTGGTGATTAACTCGCATACATGCACCAGATGAATCTTTGGGCCCAATTCTGCCACTGGTTAGTGGCTATGTGACATTGGGCAATCACTTATTTGCCTTGAGGAAAGTAAATTAGATGAGCTATATGGTCTCTTCCAACTCTAGAATTCCATGATTCTTTCATTCTTTTATTATATATATAAATACTTTCCCCACATATCTGTTTAATGACTAACCCAAAAAACCTTCTCACTAATGTTTTCTATAGCTCTCTGAAAAATACGTTTTTAATTTTTTTTAAAAAGAAGATAATTGGACCAAATGCACAATGCTGTGACGACAATCATCAGAAAATTGTATTTTTTGTGATTTTTGGTTTATTGCATTTATGAATACCTTTTTACAATGCCAGTAGATACGTGCTCAGCTCGGTTTTCTATTCGTCCATAGTTAGTCGCTGCTATTTATCACCGCAAAGATATATTTTTGTTGCAGTTACCTCTGTGTACATGAAACTGTAAACACCAAGATCATTTTTCAATAAACAATGGCCATCCAAAAAAAAAAAGTGTAGATGTTAATTCCTTTCTAGTATACTTAAATATTCATTCCAGAATATTTGGACCAGTTTTTCAGTTTTACCAACAGTGTATTTTAGTGTACCTATCTTCCTATAACTCAGTCATTGTTGACTGTTACCCTTTTTTGTCATTTTTGCCAATTTGTTGGGTGTGAATTGAAACCTCATAGTTGTTTTGGTTTGTATTTTTCTTGTTAGTGACTTACAACAATCTTTCATATCATTGTTAATAATATGCAATTCATATTATTGTTATTATTTTATTATTTTGAGAGGTGCAATGTAGTTCAATGGACTTTGGAATCAGAGGACTTCGATTCAAGTTGTTTCCTTATCACTACCTCTGTGACCTTGATAAATCACTTCACCTCTTTGGGCCTCAGTTTCCTCATCTGTAAAATGAGGAGGTTGGACAAGACACTGAGGTCCTTTCCAGTTTTAAATCTATAATCCTAAACGTTCACATCCTTTGCTCATATATGCCTTGGGTAATAGGTCTTGGTTTTACATATTTGTGTTAATTCTTTCAATATCTTGGATATCAGATCTTTATCGAAGATATTTGATGGAAGAGTTGGGGTTTTTTTTGTACTCAACAGTTTCACTTATTCTGTTCATGCAAAGACCTTTCAATTTCTTATAGTTCATTTTATCTCTTTTCTCTTTTTTGACTGCTTCCATCCCATGTTTGCTTGAGAATTATTCCCTAAGCATGGAAAAATGTAATTGTCAGATCTATGGATAAGGGAAGAGTTTATGGCCAAATAAGAGATAGAGAGGATCATGAGAAGTAAAATGGATAGGTTTGATTACATGAAATAAAGGGTTTGCACAAACAAAACTAATACAGCCAAAATTAGAAGGAAAATAGGAAACTGGGAAAAAAATTTGCAGCAAGTTTCTCTGATAAAGGCCTCATTTTTCAACATATAGGGAACTCAGCCAAATTTATAAAAATATGAGCCATTTCCCCATTAATGGTCTAAGTATATGAATAGGTCATTTTCAGAAGAAAAAATCAAAGCTATTAGTGAAAAAAATGCTCCAAATTACTATTGATTATAGAAATGCAAATTAAAACAACTCTGAGATGTCATCATCCTATACCTATTGGATTGGCTAATATGACAGAAAAGGAAAATGACAAATACTGGAGCAGATATGAAAAAATTGGGATGCTGACGTACTGTTGGTGGAGTTGTGAACTGTCCAACCACTCTGAAGATCAATTTGGAATTACAACCAAAGGGCTATAAGATTGTACATACCCTTTGACCCAGCAATACCACTATTGGGTCTCTATCCCAAAGAGATCAAAGAAAAAGGAAAAGGGCCTATATGTACAACAATATTTATAGCAGCTCTTTTTGTGGTGGCAAAGAATTGGAAATTGAGGGGATGTCTATCAGTTGGGGGGTTGCCGAACAAGTTGTGGCATATGATTATGATGGAATACTATTGAACTAAAAGAAGTGACACAGGATGGTTTCAGAAAAACCTGGGAAGGCATATATGAACTGATGCGAAGTGAAGTGAGCAGAACTAGGAGATCATCATACACAGTAACAGCAACATTGTAAGGATGATCAACTGTGAAAGACTTAGCTATTCTGATCAAGGCAGTGATCCAAGATGATTCCAAAGGACCCATAAAAAAGAGAGAGAACCGATGGATTCTGAGTCCAGATTGAAAGATAATTTTTTACTTTATTTTGTGTGTGTGTGAGTGCGTGTTTTCTTCTGCAACATGGCTAATATGGAATTATATTTTTCATGATTTCACATGTATAATAATAGATCTATTGATTGCCTTCTCAATGGGTGGGGAGGGGTAAGAGAATTTGGAACTCATAATTTAAAAAAATGAATGTTAAAATCTTTTTATATGTAACTGGCAAGTGGTTAATGAAATAAATAAAATACACATTTTAAAAAAATAATTTTTTGCTAACCATAGTCAAGAAAGATACATTTTATATTTAAGGCAAATATCCATTTGAAACTTGTGGTACATGGGATGCTGTTCTAAGCCTCTTTTTCTTCAGTTACTTTCCAGTTTTTTTAGCTGTTCTTGTCAAATAGGTAGATTCCCCAAGGAGATAATGTTCTCAGATTTGTTGAAAATTGGATTATTGAACTTAATTGTTTCTGATTTTTGCTTATCTAGTCTGTCCTCCTGGTCTACTTTTCTATTTTTTTAATTGGCAACAATAATTTTGACAATTACTGCTTTAAAGTGTAAGTTGAGGTCTGGGAATGATATTTTTTGTTCCTCCTTCATTTCTAATTTTTTCATTATTTCCCTTAAGATTCTAATTCTTTTGTTCTTCTAAATGAATTTTGCTATATTGGTAGTTTTGTATAGCACTAAATCTTTAAATTAGATGTCATTTTCAGTACATTGATATGGCCAATCGCTAGCAACGAATATATTCCTCAAATTTATTCTTCATTTCTTTAAAGGAGTGTTTTGTAATTGTAGTTAGGGTGGTTGAGTATTATAAGCATAGCAGCAGCTGAATTTGTTTTAAGTTTTACTGTTATAAATTAGTTTAGTTTAATTTACCCAGTACATTTGATGGCTGCAGAGAGAGGGTCTGGAAGTAGCTGTGGACAGTAAGATGTCTACTCACTCCTTTCCCTGTCTTAGTCTATCAAAGACCATAAGAGAGTCAGAAGCCACCTTCACTGGAGAGCAGTGGCCAGGAATGGGGTTCTTCAAGAGAACCAGATTTCTGTGAACCTAAGAATATGGAGAATGAGAGGAAGAGATCCAGGTTGAAGGGGAGTTTGTTAACGATAAAGCAGGGATTTCTGAGGATATAGTGAAGGGATAGGGAAGAAGGATAAAGATTTGAGAAGGTGAGGTCTCTGAACTGGACAGGAAAGAGACAGCAGTGGCAAGGAGTAAGAGAAAGGGGTTTTGCCTTTGGCAGATTGCAGCCTTGAACCACAGGTATTAAAGGAGCAAGAGGTAGGAATTCGCTAGTTATATTACAGAGAGGAAAAGCACCTGTTTGGAGTATTCAATTCAGAGTTCAAAGGGATCGCCAAAGCCATCTTGTCCAACCCATACCTGAAAAAGAATCACCATTACAGTATTACCAACAAGCGATTATTCATCTCTACTCAAATGCTTCCTTTTAGGGGCAACCTGCTACCTCCCAAATAGCCAGTTTCACTTTTGGACATGTTTAGTAACCTCATTTGAGAGATGTATTCCCTTCCGGAGAGCCAAAATCTACTTCATTGCAACTTCTACCCAGCGCTCCCACTTCAGCCCTTTGGCACCAAGCAGAGCAAATCCCTCTTCCACATAATACCCCGCCTTCAAACACTTGAAAAGAGCTATCATCTCTACCCTTAGTATTCCAGATTAAATATCCCCAGTTTCTTCAATAGGTATTCATACAGTGTGATCTTTAGACCCTTTACCATGCTGATCACCTTCCTCCAGACACTCTCATACTTGTTGTTCAGTTGTGCCAAACTATTTGTGACCCCATGGACCATAATGACCAAGGGTTTTTCTTAGCAAATGTATTGCACTGGTTGTTCACCATTTCCTTCTCTACCGGATTAAAGCAAACAGAAGTTTAGTGACTTGCCCAGGGTCACACAACTAGTAAGTGTCTGAGGCTGGATTTGAACTCACGTCTTCCTGTTTCTAGGCGCAGTGCTCCATCCACTGAGTCACCTAGCTGCCTCCTAGTTTGCCTGTTCTTAGCTTACCACGGTCCTTAAACATTGGTGTCCAGAATCACACACATTATTCTTCATGTAGTCTGACCAAGGTATTATTCATATTGGTAGAAATCTATATGGACTTTTTGAATTTTTGAAGGAAGTAGAATTTAGAGTTGGAAGGGCCCTTAGAGAGCATCATTTTACAGATGACAATAATAATGGCAGTTAACATTTATAGAGTGCATTAATGTCTGGCAAAATGCTTTACAGCTCATTATCATTACATAGCTACAGCTTTTGTAGCAATATTTGAACCCTTGTCTTCTGTTTCTAAGTATAATAGTCAATACCGCATTGCCTCCTAAATTTATCAGGGATAGGTATAAAGCCTCACCGGTGTATTCAGACAGTCAGCTGGCAGTAGAGGACGGAGGAGATTTGATTTGGAAGCAGTTCATAGGCAGAAAGATCTGGAGGTGCCAGTTTACCAAATGTGCGTGTTAACATTGTGGTCTAGCAGCTCCAAAAAGCTACACAATCTCAGGCCACTATTGGACATGCAGCATCAGAACACTGTTTGAAGAAAACTATCATTCTTCACTTAGTAGAGGCAGCTAGATGACTCACTGTATAGAGGGCTGGCCCTGGAGTCAAGAAAATCTGAGTTCGATTGTGGCTTCTTAGACACTTAGTAGCTGTGTGACCTTGAACAAGTCACTTAACTTCTGTTTGCCTAATCTACTAGAGAAGGAAATGGCAAACTACTCCATCATCTTTGCCAAGAAAATCTTGTGTGGGGTCACAAAGAGTCAGACTTAACTGAATAACTGAACAGCAATACCAATAATTATATTTCCCTTTAGTTTGGCTCCATCATCAAATATGGTTCTCAGTTCTAGTCCCTGCATTGGAAGATGAATATTAACAATCAGTCAGTAAGCATTTATTGTTTTTTACATTATCAGTTAGCTCATATTATTTTTCAGTAAGCACTTATTAAACACCTGCTATGTGTTAGGCACTGTGCTAAGTGCTGGAGATAAAAAAGCAAAAGACAGCCCTTGTTCTCAAGGAGCTCAAAGTCCACTGGGAAGACAACATGAAAACAACTATGTACAAACAAGCTATATACAGGCTAAATTAGAGATGATCAGTAGATTGATGGCGTTAGCATCAAGGGGAATCGGGAAAGGCTTTTTTTAGAAGGTGGGATTTTAGCTGGGTCTTGAAGAAAGCCAGAGAAGCCAGAAGGCAGAGATACGGAGGAAAGGCATTCTGTCCTGGGAGACAGCCAGTGAAAATGCCCAAAGTCTGGAGATGGAGAGTTATCTCTGAGGAATAGCAAGGAGGCCAGTGTCACTGGATCACAGACTATGTAAGGGTGTAGGGACTGGGGGGTAGGGAGGAAGGTGTAAGAAGACTGGAAGGGTAGGAGGGAGCCAGGTTCTAAAGGGCTTTCAATGCCAAGCAGGATTTTATGTCTGATCCTGAAAGTGATAGGGACCCACTGGAGTTTATTGGATAGGGGAGTAATGTGGTCAGATGTGCACTTTAGATTCATTTGACAGATGAGTGGAAGATGGACTGGAATGAGGAGAGATTTAAGACAGGGAAAACAACCAGGCTGCTGTAGTAAGTCCAGGCATGAGGTGATACGGGTCTGCACCAGGATGGTGACAGTGCTAAAAGAGAAAAGGGGACATACACGAGAGATGTCAGGAAATTCGTATCGATAGGACATAGCAACAAATTGGTTGTGGAGGGTAAGAGAGAATGAGCAATCCAGGATGATACCTAGGTTGCAGGCCTGGGTGACTGGGAGGATAGTACTGCTTTTGAAAGGAAGTAATGAAATTTGGGTGGGGGGAGAGTTTAGGAGGAGAGATAATGAGTTCAGTTTTAGACATTTTGAATTTAAGATATGTAGAGGACATCCAGTTTGAGATATCTGATAAGCAGTTGGTGATGTGAATCTGAAAGTTAGGAGAGAAGCAGAATAAATAGATCTGAGAAAAGTGGGCGTAATGATGATCATTGAAACCATGGGAATTGATGTGATCACCAAGTGAAATAATATGTAGACAGAAGACAACCCAGGATAGAGTCCTGGGGGACACTTAGCTTAGTGGGCATGACCTGGACAAAGATCCAGCAAAGGAGACTCATAAAGAGCAGTCAGGTGGGAAGAGAACTAGGGCAGAACTATGTCACAGAAACCTAGAGGGTGATTGACAGAGGCAGCAGAGAGATCGAGAAGGATAAGGATTGGAAAAAGGACCTTAGATTTGGCAGTTCAGAGATCACTGATGACTTTGGAGAGGGCAGTTTGAGTTCAGTGATGAGGTCAGAAGCCAGACTATAGAGAGTTGAAAAGAGGAAGGGAAAAGGAAGTGGAGACACCCATTTTAGATAACCTTAAGGAGGTTAGTCACAAAATGGAGAAGAGATACAGGACAGTAGCTAGTGGGGATGGAATGGTCAAGTGAGTGGTTTTTTTTTGTTTGTTTTTGATTGTCTTTTGAGGTTGGGGGACAAGGGCATATTTGTTTGTAGGATGTAGGGAAGCAGCCAGTAGACAAGGAGAAATTGAAAATAATAATGTAGGGGGCAGTCTGCTAGAGAAGATGGGATGGAGTGGGATCACTCGTGCATGTAGCATTTTGCCTTGGAATACAATGATCTAAGACAATTCTGAAGGACTTACGGTTCTTCAGAAATTCTCTCCACCTGCAGAGAAAGATCTGATGGTCTCTAAATGCAGACCAAAGCATACTTTTCAAAACTTTTTTTAAATTTTTCTTATTATTTGTTCTAACAGCATGACTAATAATGGAGATATTTTTTGCATGCTGCACGTATACAACCTGTCAGATGGCTTACTTTCTTAATGATGGGGGAGGGGAGGGAAAGAATTTAGAACTCAAAAATTTTTTAAATGTTAAAAAATTGTTTTTGCATATAATTGGGAAAAAATAAAATACTAAAAGATTTAGAAGGTTTACCTTGGTAAGGAAAAAGGCTACTTCTTCCATGTGAGTCCGAGATGAAGGAGGAGATAATGGTAGAAGGCATCTGGGTAATGAGATGAGGAGGAAGGGAGGAGAAGAAGAAGGAGAGAGAGCTCTTGACAGATAGCCTCAATTTTTTTCAATGAAATATGAAGCAGAATTCTCAGACCAGAGCATGGTGGGGAGGGGGAGCAATGGGAGGTTTAAGGAAAGATGAAAAGGTTTGGAAGAACTGCTGTGACATATGGGATAGTAAGTCAGTTAGGGAAGTGTAAAAGGATTGCTTTTGCCATAGCACGGGCCCAGTTGAATTTATGTAGCATACATTTGTAGTGGAGCTAGTCAGAATGGTATCAAGATTTTTCTCCTGCTTTGTTCAGCAGCACATGTGTGTAGGAGCAAAGGCAGCAGCAGATGGTGGGAGTGACCCAAGACTGAGGTTTGGTAGCAACAATATGACAAGGGGGCAGGGGACTCAAAAGGACAGTGTAGGGTTTAACTGCTTCACAAGGGAGAATAAGTGTAGCTAGCTAGCGCAGGAGTGATGGCCTGAGAAAATGAGAAGTTGAAGAATGGGAGGACCTGGTGAAGATGAAGAGCAGAATTTAAGGTTTCAAGGCATGAGGAAGGGTTTCAATTTCAATGAATTTAGGGTTTCAAGGAAGAGGTGGAATGACAATAGATTGTAATCACATTAGGGTATTCCAGAGTTCATGACCATGGAAAGGGTTTGTTTATGAATGATGACAAGAACAACAGTACCCATACAAACTAGGTTGTGCCCTAAGGAGGGTCACTAGGATCCTGAGGGGCTCTAGAAACCATATAATGAGGACTGGTTGAAGAAACTGCAGATGTTTAATTTGGAGAAAGGAAGTCTGCAGGAAGTATGATTGCTTTCAGATATTCGAAGGGTTGTCGTGTGAAAATGAGAGTAGACATTCCATTATTTCTCCAGAAGGCTGGAATAGTGCTAATAAGAGACAGATTTTGGCTCAACATGAGAGGACTTTTAAAAAATGTAGTACAGTCCAGCAATGGACTAGGCTTCCTCTTGAGCTACTAAATTACGTGTCATTGGAAGTATTGAGGAAGAATCTAGCTGACCCATCAACAGAAAGGAAACAAACAAAAAACCGCCAACTTAATTGAGGGTTCTTCTAGTTAGCTGAGTTCTGGTTATAACCAAGGTTTTAGGGTGGGTTGTATTAAAGTATATTTCTTATCCTTCTAAACTATATATCTACCCCTATAAAATGCAGATTTCATGGATATAGCTAAAATATGTTGCCCAAGAGATAGTATCCAGTGTTGATGGATGTGCTTACATTCAATCAAATCTGTTCCATGTTTATAGTTCCCCACTCAGCCTCCCCTATTGACTATTTTCTTTTGCTTTATGTAGATTTCTTACGGGAGATCAGGACCACCTTTCCCCTGTCTGTGTTGATGGATAGAAACTTGTATGATTTCTTGTCTCTTCTGTCATTGGGCAGTGTGCTAAGGTAGTCCTGCAGTAGACTTGTGCATAGGCCTTTAATCCATACTCCTGTTTGTAGACTGAGCCATAAAAGTGAATCTGATAATCAATTTTCATCAGATCCATTTGGTATTCAATTCTTATATTCCAGCTGGCCTATTCCCTTTAAGAGGAAAAAGAATATCATAAATACTTACTGAACAGAAGAGTACGTGGCATTTGTACTCCAACAAGTTACCAAAAGAAAACCGTGTGGAGGCATGTTTTCAGATGGCAGCCTATTCATTTCTTTAGGATGACCTATCTGGGCTTCCTCCTTACTGACTTCTTGGTTTCATGATTGCTAGCTGCTGTCCTGCTTCTTCCATTCTTGTCCACAGACACTTTGTATGCCCCATACATCTTATTTTGACACAACTCTTATCTTGGCATCTGTTACCATCTGTTCCTTGGCTTTCTCATTCTAGCCTAGTTACTCAAGGCAATGGTAGCTGACGGTTTATCTTAACTGTTTTCTGTGCTGAAGGAACTGAATCAGTGATTTGGACCAGATTGACCTTTAAGGTTCTTACAACTATCACACTATAGAATTCTGAGTGTGCCTAGTACTGTGCTGCATGCTTTAGGAAATAGAGAGATGTTTTAGGAATATTCCTTGCCTTTATATGCAAAACCCAACCTAGATGGAGAATCCAGGGCTAATGCAACTGAAAATTTAAGTAACAATGTAAGACAGTGACAAATACCAGTTGAATGGTGTGGATTGTAAATAACTCTAGGAGATTAGAATGCAAATTAATATCCAAAACAAATGAGTGGTTTTCACAAAGTATACATTTGTAATATCTTGTTTCTCAGTTTATACTTTTTGGGCAGGTGCCAAAAGATTGAGATCTCTGACAGCTGCTGTCAGAAATGAGTTCAAAAGAAATATGACTAGATATAGGGAGAGAAAAACTGGTGATTGTCATTTAGATGATAAACTTGAACATAGGGCATTAATGTTCCTAATTAGAGTGTTATTAATAAATCTGGCAATCATTCATTCAACAAAGTGGGTAAAAGTGCTGAAAAGCTAAGTACCATATCACTTTTGCTACATAAGTTGACTCAGAATTTTGGCATAAAATAACAATTCTGGTTTAGTAAAATTGATCTCTTTCCAAGTAAGAGTCATTTCCTGTCAAGCCGGTAGAAAGGAAGTACTTGCATGCTTGAAGAGTTTGGGGGTAGTATTCCTCCTCTGTGTATTCAGTTTTTTTAATTATGAAGATTTATCACTTTTTTTTTCTTTTGCAGCAACTCTTCTGAATATCCCAGGTTTTATTGAGCGCCTCTGCAAGCTAGCAACAAGAAAAGTATCTGAAAGCACAGGCACCTCCAGTTTCTTGCAGGAGCTAGAGGAATGGTACACGTGGTTGGATAATGCCCTAGTGTTGGATGCACTGATGCGCGTAGCTAACGAAGAGACTGAGCACAGCAGCCCAGGTACTCCAGTTGAAACCTATGAAACCATAAACTGGGGACTCTAAGTTGGACTGTTTGTTTTTCTTGCTTCTGTCCCTCTCTACCCTGTTCACTTTCTACTTTCATCAAATCTTTGAACCTCCCTCCTAAAAGCAAACTTGTGGTTTAACTGGCATAATCCTGTTTAGTGATCTCCATTGCAGAGAAAGAGAAAACAGTTTAGAGAAACATGGTTTTCTTGGACAAGTTTTTATATGGAAATTGTTTTCTTCCAAATTTTACATACTATATAACCTTATATACTCGGTTAATAGGAATAGGGACTAGGCAGTGATCTCATGAGAGGCAGTTTTCAGATGGGGAAACTCCCAATGCAGATCAACATCTTCTCTGTAATTTATAGTCTTAGAGAATTTCCTAAAACTGAGGTATTATGTGCTTTAATGTCCAAGGTAGGACTTGAACCCAGGTCTTCCTGGCTATGCTTTTGGGTCTGCTATGCTATGATAAGATAAAGGAATTCCTTTCTGGTGCACATCTTTCCATCTAGCCTTTGTGAATCAAGGGGCAAAGGAGAGTAATGATTTTTAAGAACCATCATACATACCTATTTGTCATATGTTTATTTTTTGGTTTTTATCAGAAAATCCTGTTGTAGCATTTTACCATTGTGAGCTCAGCCATTACTTTCCCCAACTACCACCTCTTCCAGTGGTAACCCCATTCTGTATATCCTGATGTACAGGGTGTTCCTAAAGTCTGGACACACAGGCAAAAATGTATATTTTCAAAAAATGAAATGAATGAAATTTTCAACAACATTTTATTGAATTGGAATATTAACACATAACATCTTCAATTTATTTGTGATGCAAAAGTTGATGTACTTTGCAAGATTAACATGAGCTCGATGCAATAACTCCACATTGCCGTCAGTTGCCTATGTGTCCAGACTTTAGGAAGACCCTGTATAAGTTGATGCGTTAGAAGTTGTTTTTCCCCCCTCTCCAGATTGGACCAGTTTTATACATCTCAGGTGTTCCGTGTGTCCTTAAAGCCCTGCAAACTCCTCTCTGGTACTGAAGTAGAAGACTTTTTGCTATGGCCATTAGCACAATTGCTCAACTTTGAAACACCTCTCACTCAATTCTTTCTCCATTGTGTGGTAGATATTCTTCCACTTTCCCTGCTCCAAACTACCAAGGGAGAGAGCCAGTAATGGGGCCAGGGAAGAGAGACAACTGGGGGTTTTCATGACTAGATTATCCAAATAACATTGGTATAGGAGCTTTGCAATCTGCCTGCTGCCACAGCATCAGTAATAGTGGTCTTAGTACCCTTGGGAAAGCATCTTGGGGGTGGGAAAAAAAGGAGCAGTCTCAAAGTGTTCCCCCCTCCCCACCCATTTTAGTGGCAGCTAGTGGAGGCCAAGGGAGTGACATACTGGTCTTCAATTGAACAGTGTTGGCAGCACCCCACTTCTGGGGCTACATGCTAAGAGTAAGCGCAATGAACGGAAAAAAAGAGATCAACCTCTTTGCATGGTATTTTATGTTTAGTTGGCTTGTACTCCAGGATAGTAGAATGATGTTTCATAACTACATTAGGAACTGGAGTTGACTCTTAATCTTCCTTTGTTTCTTTCTTGAACCAACACTGAGATTAGACTTCTAAAATTAAGCATGTCCTTAAGAATGCAAGTCATTCGTCTAATTTGAGGGTGTAGTAGTTTCAGCCTAAATCATCAGTATTTCTTTAAAACTCATAGTATTAGTAAAATTATCCAGAGGAATATAGCACAGAAGACATGCAGGGACTGTTGGTTCCCAAAAAAAAGTGAGTCATGGTCAAATCATCAACTGTAGATGAAAACTAGTCCCCGCCCTACAAGCTAGGGTGTCTAAACTAAGGACAACAGCACTGCCAGTATAGTCTTAGCTGTTCATCTTTGAAGTCCAGACCATTGCTTTCACCATTTTTAGGTGAGAAACTTTTTCTCTCACCTAGAAATCTCTCCTTGGCCAGATGCCTTGTGGAGCCTCAATAAAACTCAAGAACACCTGCACAATTTGCTGTCACAGGGGGCTTTTTTCAGGTGCATGATCTCCAGCGGTGCCAGCAGCCAGTTCAAAGTCGAAGTGCTGTAAGTGGCCAGTTCTGTGGGGTCTTGGGATTCAGGTGATTAGAAAGTATTTCACTGGATTTTCCAGGAAATTTCAGTCTTCTTTTTTTTTTCCTTTTCAGCATACAGGAGAAACTAGATCATAGAATGTCAGAGAAAAAAGGGAATCTAAAGTCATCTAGCCCATTCCTTTCATTTTATAGTTGGAGAAATTGAGAGAGACCCGAAGAAGAGAAAGGAATTACCTAGTTTCATTGTCCAATAATAGGCTACTGTATACCAATTGGTATGCGAGGTGATGAAGGTACAAAGACAGAAGTGAAGCAGTCCTTACTCCTAAGGAGCATCCAGTCTATCAGGGTAGATAATCTATACATATAAAAGATTATGCAAAATCAATACAAAGTGGTTTGGGGAGGCAGCACACTAGAGCCTAAGAAAGTGAAGAAAGGTTTTGTGCTAAATGTGGTCCTTAAACTGAGTCTTGAAGGAAATGGTTTCTAAAAGTTGGAGGTAGGAGAAGGGAGCTTATTCCCAACACAAAAGACGATCAGAACAAAGGCATGGAAATGAGAAGTAAAGTGCCAAGTGTGAGAAACAGCAAGATGGATGTTTTGGATGGACCATGGAGTAGGAGAGACGGGATAATTTGTAATAAACCTGAAAAGGTAGTTTTGGGACTGGGTGGTAAAACCTAGCTCTGAATGCCTAGTGGAATAGTTTGTATTTTATTCTAGAAGCAATAGGAAGTCACAGAGTTTAATCAGTGGGGAGAAACATGGTCAGACTTGAACTTAAAGAAAATTATTTTGGCATTTATGTGGAGAATATATTGGTAAAGGGAGAAACGAATCAGGGAGAATAATTAGGGGGCTATTGCTATAGTCCAGGCAAGAGGTAATGAGGACATGAACCAGAGCATTGGCCATATGAATAGTAAGAAGGGGCATGTGACAAGTGTTGTAGAGGTTAAAATGAAAATATTTGGCAACTGATTAGATATGTTGAGTGAAGAATCAAGGATAACGCACCAAGGTTGCAAACCTGGAAGACATGAAGAATAGTGGTGCCTTCTACAGAATAGGGAAATGTGAAAGAGGACTGAGTTTTGGGGTAAAGGTAATAAGTTCTGTTTTGAACTTACTAGTAGTTAGCAATGTGAGGCTAGATGGAGCTCAGGAAAGAGAGTAGGACTGGATATATAGATCTGGGAGTCATATGTATAGAGATGATGATTGAATCTGTGAGAACTAATGAGGTCATCAAGTAAGAGAGTTTAGAGAGAGAAAAAGGCCTAGATCGGATCCTTGGGAAGTGCCCACAGTTAGGTAGAGTGACATGGAAGGTGAACTGGCAAAGGAGGTTGGTAAGGAGCATCAGAAAGATAGGAGAATCAAGAGGAGGCAGTCACATAAACCCAGGAGGATAGTATAGTTAATAGTACCAAATGCTACAGAGGTCAAAAAGGATGTCATTTGAGAAAAAGCCATTAGATTTGGAAATTAAAAGATCATTGGCAACTTTGGAGAGAGCAGTTTTATTGAATGATGACATTAGAAGCCAGCTTGCAAAAGATTGAAAAGTGAGGGTAGAGGAAATAGAGGCAAAAAGGATAGATAACTTTTTCTAGAAGTTGGGTAGTGAAAAGGAGGAAAGATATGATTTAAGAGGATAATAGAGTCTAATGAGGGTTTCTTAAAGATGACTAGATATGTAGATATATATAAATGAAAAGGAAGAACTAAGTAGGTAGATATTGAAGATTAAATAGAGGGAAGCTGAGTAAGGGGCTACTCTGCTGGAGAAGATTGAGGGAGAATAGATTCATAAGTATATGTTGAGGGATAGGCCTGGGTCAGGAGAAGGGCTGCCTCTTTGTCAGACTAAAAAGACAAAAGTAGGAAAAGGCAATAATGTTAAGATAAGAGAGAGCTCATATCAAATGGTTTCCGTTTTCTCAGTAAAGTATAAGATGAGTTTCTTGGTTGATAGTTTGGGAGGCTACTTGAGAGAAGAGAAGCTTTAGAACAGGCTCTGAAGGAAATGGGATAGAGAATCAGTGGAGGAGGGAGGAGTAAAGGTTACTGCCTTAGTCCAGTTGAGATTAGAGTGACATAGTTGAGACTTTATTATGGGTTTGAATTTTACAGATAGAATTATAGATTTAGATTGGAAGGAACCTTAGATATCATAGACTCCAACCTCTTCATTCTACAGATGAGGAAACTGAGGCCTAGAAAGGTAAAATGGCTTGTCCAGGTCACACAAGCAATCAATAGCAGAGCTAGTATTTATTTATTTTTAAAGTTTTATTGATGTAGTTTTTTTTTTATATAACAAATATTTATTGAGCACCTCTGTTTTGTGAGGTCTTTCAGCAAAGGAATAGCAATAGTTAATAGTTAACATTCATGTGGTACTTACCATGTGCCAGGTGCTGTGCTAAAGGCTGTGCCAGGTACTGTGCTAAAAGTTTTACAGTTATTATCTCATTTGATCCTAACAACCTTTGGAGGTAGGTGCTATTATCATTCCTATTTTACAGATGAGGAACTGAGGCAAACAGAGGCTAAATGATTTGCTCTGGGTCACACAGCTGCGAATTGTCTGAGACCAGCTTTGAACTATGGTCTTCCTGACTCCTGGCACAGCACACTATCTAATTGCACCACCTGGGTGCCTCATAAACAATTAAAATTAATAGTCTGAAAATGTATTCATCATTCCAGCACATCCACCTCTCTATTTTTTAATTCATTTTTTTTTAAATTAGCATCTATTTTTTCTCCTTCCTACCCCATTGGAAAAAAGAGAAAAGAAAAACAAATTCCTTGTAATAAATATGCATAGTTAAACTAAACAAATTTCTTTATTGACTGTATACAAAAATACGAAGTCTCATTCTGCATCTTAAATCTGTTACCCCTTTGTCAGGAGGTATATAGTGTTTTATCTTCAGTCCTTTGGAATCATGGATAGTCATTGTAGTGATAGTTCTTACAGCCTTCCAGATTGTTTTTACATTATTATTATTCTATGAATTGTTCTTCTGATTCTACTCATTTAATTTTTTACTAGTTTATAAGTCTTCAAAATTGTTCATTTTTATGATATTGATGTTAAGAATATAAATGGTTCTTCTTCACTATGTATCAGTTCATGTCTTTCCATCTCTTTGAAATCATCTATTTCCTCTTTTCTTACAACATAATAATATTCCATCACATTCATGTATCATTCATTCAGCCAGTCATCATTTCACATACATTCCTTAAAAGCACATACGTACACACTATATGGCAATATAGACAGAGGCTCATCCCCATTGATTCAAGAAACCCACGAGCTTGAGGGAGAGAGAGGCATGTTGGGGGCAGAATATGTTCAAAGTTAGGCTTCAAGCAAGGTGGTTATATACCCTAAAAATTGGCTTTCTGGAGAACAGGTAATTGGTGCTAGATGTAAGAGGGGACATTACACATCAGATGTGATAGAGAAGTCCTCAGGATGATTTATTGATAACGGTCTTAGAGGGGAGTTTCTTTATTAGGACAAACAATTTAAGAGGGTTTGCATTGACTCTCTGAGGTAGTAAAAAAAGGAGTTACTCAGACTGCTGCAGTCAGCCAAGAGTTTTATCCAGTTAGAAGCTGCAAACTTCACCAGGGCAGTCAACCACATAGCAACAGCAGAGCCAGTGCCAGGGCAGACAACTCTGCAGCACCAGCACTGGAAAGCTCTGAATTAATTAGCATCTGGCTAAAGTATTGAACAGAGGCAGTGCACAACTAGCGGCATCCTACCAAGCCTGAAAGAGAGAGCATAGCATCTAGCTGGGGTTAGTTCTGACCACCCAAAAGTCACATGGGGTCAGAGACCTGACACTTTAAGAGCCAGCCCCCAAGGAAATCACAAGCAGAGGGAAGAGAGTCAGAATGTGAGCAATTAAGGAAAAAATAAGAAAAGAAAAAAAAAACACTAGCATTACCAAACATTTCAGAAAAAAAGAAAATGCAAAGATCTTGAACATAAGCAAATAAATCAACAAAGAAAACACAACAGAAGGAAACATGGCCTCCAGATTAGTAAAAGAGTTCAGACGTCTATGAATAAATACTTTTTTTAAAAAAAGGAAAACAGTCCAATTCTTTTTTGTTTTTTTTTTTGAGGAAGGAAGGCAGGGCAATTGGGGTTAAGTGACTTGCCTAAGGTCACACAGCTAGTAAGTATGTCAAGTGTCTGAAGCCAGATTTGAACTCAGGTACTCCTGACTCCAGTGCCCATGCTCTACTTGCTGCACCTCCTAGTTGCCCCAGACAATCCAATTCTTAAAGACACAGAGGACCCTGTGGAATTTCAGGAGAACATGGACCTCCAACATGCTGTTCATGAGTAATTCAAAAGAGAAATGAGAATTATGAAGGCAGAATGTATGGCCTGCACAGAAAAAAATAATGGGAAGAATAGAAAAACTAGAATCTGCGATGGCAAGCGTCACCAAAGAAACAAAAAAAAGAACAATAGATTGGAATTTCAGATATGCAGAAGTAAAGGACAGTCAAGTCGAAAAGAAACAAAAAACAACATTAAAAGAAAATATGCCCACTGTTCAAGCAAAGCACACTAATCTTGGAGATTGGATGTATAGAGACAATCTAAGGATCAATAGTCTTCCAGAAGAATAAAGTACAAAAAACCCTTAACACCATAATGAAGGATATAATCAAAGAGAACTGCTCAGAATTAATGATCATAGAAAATGAACTACCAATTGAAAGAATTTACAGATTTCCTCCAGAAAAAAAGACCAGAGCTACAAACTCTGACACATAGTGATTACATTTAACAATTTGATTCAGAAACAATTTCTGCAATTGAGGAGAAAGGAGAAAGACCTTCAAATACAAAGGAAAAGAAACTCAAATAATGGGATACTATTCTTCATCCTTTAGAAAACATACAAGGGAATAGAATAATGTGTTCTGAAAAGCAGTGGAGCTCAGGATGTAGCCCAGAGTGACCTGTTCTGGCAAATCCGAACTTAATCACACAATAAAAAAAGGTAGACCTTCAATAATAGATATTTGAAACATTTTCAAAAAGAAAACCAGAACTAATAAGATTATTTGTTTCTTGAACACCCCAAATAACAGAAATGCAGGAGGAATTAATAAATGCAGCAGCCAAGGACAGCAACAGTGACCACAGAGAAAATAGTAAGAGATTTCTTTCTACATGTACAAAGGGAGACAGGCAAAGATCTTGTGGAGGTAATAGTGAAGAATACAAGGAGTGTTATAAACAGAACCTGACAACACTTTGCCTACAAGTGAATCAGTGTTTTGTTTTTACAGGACTATATTACAACATGAAAAGGGAGGAAGAGAATGGAGGATAGAAATGTGTGATGTGCTCTGGTCAAATCAAGGGCTAGCAGTGAGGGAAAGGTGACCTCTGTGGGTTCAAAAAGAAAAGAACCTTCAGGGGAGTAGGTAAGAAGGAAGTGGGGAAGGACTGAAAAGAGGGAGAAAGGAAGGAAGCTTTACTTAAGTAGTGAGAGAAGGTTCAATTGATGAATATTTCTACAAGTGAAGGGAGATGTAGACCTTACACTCAGTGAAACCTGGGAGATTTGGTATTTGAAAAGTATCGATCCTACATTGGGAGGAGTGGAGTTGGAATCCCTGAGAGGAACTAGCCCCTGGGAGGTAGAAGAATATGGACACAAGGAGATTTTGAAGCAAATGTAGTGGGGAGAAAGGTAAACAGGAGAAGGTATAGAATAGTGGCAGGCTACATAATCAGTGATGTGGGGGCTGGGGCCCTACTAGGGGGCAGCGTCCTCACTGACACCTGCAATAATTTACATTGTTACATGAATGAGGCACAATTGAAAGGGGAGATCCATTTTACAAACTCTACAAGGAAATGGCAGAAACCTAGCAGGGAAAGGCTAAGACTGTATGAGGATATATGATGTATGGAAAATATAGAGAGAGACTAGATAATATTAAGGGTCATGAATTAGAGAATGAGGTTCTAGAGTAGGCAGAAAGAGAGGATGGGTAATGCAGAGAGTGAAAGAAATCCTTTTTTGGAAATGGGTGCAAAAAATGAAATTTTAATAGTTAATGAGCAGGACTAGTTGAAGGGGAGAAGAAGGGGGAATTTACTAGAGTGATAGGAAAGAAAGGGGCTAAGAATTATAGAACCAGATAAAAGCATGAGAGAAAAAGGAACTAACCCTGAAGGGAAGGGAGTAACAAATGAGAGAAGGAAATGAGGAGTGAAGGGAAAAGAACCTGTGGGAACCGGGCCACTTAAAAAAAAAAAGAGTAAGGTAAAGTAACTGAAGGAATATAGTATTGTGTTTACAGCAGAAAAAGGGAAAAATAGTAATTCGCAAAACCCCACAATATTAGAGATAGATAAAGATAAAAGCCTAACTTTCTTTTTAAATTTTTTTTTGTTACATCTTAAGTTCTGAACTGTCTCCCTTCCTCCCTCTGCACTCCACACTAGAGAAGGCTACCATTTGACTTAGATTTATAAATACATGTAAAACAATACTATGCCTACTAAATTTTTATCAATTCTTTTTCTGGAGATGGATAGTGTCTTCCTTCACAGGTCATTTATAGTTGATTTGAGTATTTATAGTACTCAGAATAATTTGTCACAATTATCCTTTGGAACAATATTGCTGTTACTAATATTGCTGTCACTATTTATCCTTTGGAACAATATTGCTGTTACTATTGCTGAACAATATAATGTTTTCTTGGTTCTGCTCACTTCACTTTTCATTATTTCATGCAAGTCTTTCCATGGTTTTCTAACATAAACTAGTTCATCATTTCTTAAAGCACATTTCATCACAACCACAAGCAGTCTGTTTAACCTGATGAGCATCCCCTCAATTTCTAGTTCTTTGCTGCCACAAAGAGAATTCTGTAAATGTTTTAGAATGTATTGATTCTTTGCCTTTTTGTCTTATCACTTGGGAAACTGACCTACTAGTAGTATTGCTGGGTCAAAGGGTATACACAGGTTTATAACTCTTTGGGCTTAATTTCAACCGAAATGGTTGGATCCGTTCACACAGTTCTACCAACAATGTATTAATGTCCAATTTTTCCACATCCCCTCCAACATTTATCATTTTCCCCTTCTATCATTTTAGCCAATGTGATAGGTGTGAGATGACATCTCACAGTTGTTTTGATTTGCATTTCTCCAATGAATAATGATTTAGAGCATTTTTCATGACTTTATAGAGAAACTACCTGTTCATATCCTTTGACCATTTATTTGACAAAGTTCTCTATGTGTTTGAGATTTGAAGCCTTTATCTGAGGAAGTGTCTATAGACATTTTTTCCCCAATTTTCTGCTTTCCTTCTAATTTCAGCTACATTGGTTTTATTTGTACAAAACCTTTTTAATTTAGTGTAATCAAAATTATACATTTTACATTTATAGTATTTTCTATCTCTTGCTTATTCATAAGTTCCGATAGGTAATGTGTTCCGTGTTCTTCAGATTTTCTTATGCTGTCTCCCTTTATATGTAGGTCATGCATCCATTTTGACCTTATTTTGATAAATGGTGTAAGATACTGATCTATACTCAGTTTTTGCTAGATTGCTTTCCAATTTTCCCAGCAATTTTTACCAAATAGTATATTCTTATCCCAAAAGCTTAAATCTCTACATTTGTCAAACACAAAGTTACTACAATCATTTCCTCTTGTGTATTTTATGTCTGCTTTGTTCTATTGATATATCTTTCTGTTTCTTAGCCAATACGAGATAGTTTTGATAGCCTTATAATATAGTTTAAGATCTGGTACTGCTAAACCTCCTTCTTTTACATTTTTTTCATTAATTCCTTTGATATTCTTGACCTTTTGTTTTTCCAAATAAATTTATTATTATTTTTTCTAGCTCAATAAAATAATTTTTTGGTAGTTTAATTGGGATGGCGTTGAATAAGTAGATTAGTTTAGGTAGAACTGCCATTTTTGTTATATTGGCTCAGCCCACCTACGAATAGTTAATATTTCTCCAATTATTTAAGTCTTACTTTACTTGTATAGAAATGCTTTGTAATTATGTTCATACAGTTCTTGTGTCTTGGCGCAGGTTATTTTATATGGTCTACAATTATTTTCAATGGGGTATCTATTGCTGTCTCTTCTTACAGGGTTTTGGTGATATGTTAAAATGCTGATGATTTATATGGGTTTATTTTATATCTTGCTACTTTGCTAAAATTATTAATTTTTTAAACTAACTTTTTAGTTGAATCTCTAGGATTTTCAAAGTATATCATCATATTGTCTGTAAAAAGAGATAGTTTTATTATTTTTTGTTATTATTTTATTAAATATATTTATTATAATTATGTATTTAATATATTTATTCTTATTTATATTGCCCAGTCTAATTCTTTCCATTTCTTTTTCATCTCTTCTTGCTATTGCTAGCATTTTAAATACAATAGTGAATAATATTGGTAATAATGGGCATCATTGCTTCACTCCTGACCTTATTGGGAAGGCTTCTAGTTTATCCCCATTACAAATAATGCTTAGTGATGGTTTTAGGTAGATGCTTCTTATTTTAAGGAAAAATGCATTTATACTTATGCTTTTGAGTGTTTTTTTTAATTTATTTTTAATATGTTTAGTTTTCAGCATTGATTTTCACATGCGTTTGAATTACAGATTTTCTCCCCATTTCCACCCCCCCCC
>CM053625.1:70892888-70911191 GCA_028646595.1 Phalanger gymnotis | reverse complement strand
ACCCTAATACTGAGGTCTCATCAATCATACACATCATCTTTCCATGTAGGAATATAAACAAAACAGTTCAATTTTAGTAAGTTTCTTGTAATTTCTCTTTCTTGTTCTTTTTCTTGATTACCTTTTCATGCTTCTCTTGATTCTTGTGTTTGAAAGTCAAATTTTCTATTCAGCTCTGGTCTTTTCACTGAGAAAGTTTGAAAGTCCTCTATTTTATTGAAAGTCCATATTTTGCCTTGGAGCATGATACTCAGTTTTGCTGGGTACGAATGAAATTTTCAACATTTTATTTAATTAGAATATTAACAAATAACATCTTCAATGTGATTTTCATCATTTGTGATGCAAAGGTTGGTGCGCTTTGCAAGATCCACGTGAACTCCATGCAATAACTCCACATTGCCATCAATTTTAGCACGTTCACTCTTTATGAGTTTAATCAAGTGTGTTGCATCTGTGATTTTCCTTGGATACACCTTCTCCTTTAGTATACCCCAGAAAAAGAAGTCAAGGGGACTAAGGTTTGGTGAACAAGGATACCACTCCACATGGCCACATCTTCCAATCCAGTTAGGGAAATTGTCATTCAGCCAGTCTCTTACCACCGTGGCGAAATGGGCAGGGGTGCCATCCCGTTGGAACCACTCAGGAAGTCCTTCACCTAGCTTTTCCAAGTTGGAGCATTAACTGGTCTCTCAACATGGCAAGATAAGTCTCACCAGTTATATGTTCATCAACGAAAGATGACCCCAATACATGAGCTTTCCACAAACCACACCACACCATAATTTTTTGTGCTCCTTGCTGTTTGGAATGGTCCACCCAGTGCAGATTGCTTTGCGACCAGTATCGAACATTCTGTCTCTTAAACTCACCATTCACATAAAACAGAACTTCATCGCTGAACAACACAGAGTCTTCGGTGAAACGGTTAATGAGATTTCCTGTGTGTCCAGACTTTAGGGATACCCTGTAGAGATGACTTCTAGAAACCCACCTAGAATGTCAGAACTGGAAGGGATCTCAGAGATTAATTAGTCCAATCCTCTTAATTTATTTTGTTTTTTAAATTAAATTTTATTTCATATTCAGATCTGTATTCTCTCTGTCCCACTTCCCCGCTTCCCCCCCAACCTTCTTATTTTAAAGAGGAGGATTTTTAGGCCCATAGAGGGGAAGTGACTTGTCTAAGGTCATGTAACTAAATTGGTCATATAGCAGCAGGACCCCATTAATGGTATATATTCAAGGTCCACAGTTAAGCAGAGACATTCACAGGGTTTGACGGACTGTTATAAGTAGTTCAGCTAGTATCCAGGGAATATCAGTTTGTAAAGTCCCCATGTGTTCAGATGTTCTTGCTTACAGAATAACTTAGAAACAAGCGGCTGGAAGGAGCCTTTTACTAGTTCTCTGTTCCAGAAAGGGGTCCCAGCTTTTAAGCATCTGTGAAGTAGAAGTTATTTATGTAAGGTAATTCACTTCACATTTATCTAAAACGTTGTTTTAGAGCGAGACTAGACATTGCACGTAGCCCACACTCACCTCCACCCTTTGAAGCACATAATGTATGATGAAATACCCAACCCCCTTAAATCATCCAAATGATATTTTGGGGAAAATGTCAGATTATTTTTAGGGCATGTTGCATCCAAAAGCAGTTATAGCAAAAAGAATAAATCCAAGATCAGCTATTTTTGCCCACTTTAGTGTTCCTACTTTGGAACCAGCCAAATACTCCTTTTTGTATATATTATCCTATCGTGTTAATTCTGTATATACAGTGTACATCAGATGCTTGCTTTGCATATGCATATTATGAAATTATTGTCTTCACTAGAACACAGACAATGCATTTTCCCCTTGTGCCAGCCCTAGATAGGCTAACAGAGGAAAGGAAGAGAAAGACACAAACTCACCCAATCAGAGAGAGGGAGTAGTCCTAGATACTGAAGGCAGGGAGTTCTGTAATTTTTACAATCTTGTCTAAGAGTTTTGGCTATAAAATTAGAGGCTCTGCTCTACAATCACTTTACTTAACTAGATGGAGACAAGCGTCTATATTCTTAAATTTTGTGACCCCTTTCAAACACTCTTTTTAGGGTTCCCAGCTTTCAAACCCTCTGCTGAGAGATGGACACCGATGTTGGACTCTGTAGGAGGCATACAAGGAGAACAGCTTAGGGGAGGCTCCTGTAGGAGTCCTTTTTGACTTTGACTCCCTCCTGAAGCACCTGTGGTGCAGTAGGAGACATCTCTAGTGAAGAAAGTCAGGAGGACCTTCTTTTCTCTATACCCTAGTCCCTAGTTAGCATAGCTGGCATGAATTTGGTTGGTCTGCTATAAACATGGCTGCCACCCAAGGAACAGCTCTTTAGCCTTTGGGAGGTTGGGATTCCTCAGGGTAAATAGTGTGGAGATTTCAGAACAGTGGCCAAAGAGGACTCTTAATATCTTGTTTGGTGGTCTAGAACTTTGCAAATTTAGGCCCCCATTTTGTGACACTATCTCCTAGATCTGTTGCTTTTATTTCTGAAGACTTCCCACATCCCTTAATTTTCATGCCTTATAAGATTGGCTGAGTTGGTAGTATTTTGGTGTTAATGTTCCTCTGCTTTTTGCCCCATATAGGTTCATAAAATGATAGCAGAATTCAAACTGATCCCTGGGCTTAATAATCTGTTTGACAAGTTAATATGGAGGAAGCATTCAACATCTACCCTTGTTCTGCATGGACATAACCAGAATTGTGACTGTAGTCCGGTGAGTTCTGCTGTGAATTGTTCTCTTTCAGGAGTTTGGTTCATAAGTACAGGTGACTACCTAGTAAGGCAGGGCCCATGACCTTGAATACAAGAGCAAAATACACAACTTTCCTTTTATTTATTTGTTTTATCAATAATGGTGTCATTTCCCAATGACTCCTCCACCCCAATTACCTCTTCCCTCATAACAAAGTATAATTAAGCAAAACAAGCCAACTCAATAGCTGAGTCTAACAGTATCTTCTTTCTTATGTTTCTGTAATCTAAACATATCCCAACAAGACAACATGGGAGGCATGCCTCACCATCAGTCCTCAAGGTTGATGACTGCTTCCATCATAGTTCTGTTATCTCTTGTTGTTTTCCTTTACCTTATTGTGCCCATTCTCTTGCTTCAGCTTACTTTATTCTGCCTCAGTTCACACAAGGCCTCCCAAGTTTACCTTAGTTCTTCAGGTTTGCCATTTTGTTCCATCGCATTCATATATCTGTTTTTTTAGCCCATCTCTTAAGAGATGGTCACTCACTTTGTTTCTAGGCTTTTTGCTACCACAAAAAGTGCTACTGTAAATATTTTTTGTATTTATGGGTCCTTTCCATTTAGTCTCTGACCTTGGGGGTCATTCCTAGTGCTGGTATCACTGGATCAAAGAGGTACATAGAGCACAGTGAATTTTCTGGTGTTATTTGAAATTGTTTTCCAGAATTGTTGGAGCAATTCACAACTCTACCAGTAGTGCACTTGGCTGCCTGTCTTCTCACAACTTCTTCAGCATTTTTTATTTTTGCCAATCCAGATATGAGGTGAAACCTTAGAGAAATTCTAACTTGCACTTTTCTTAATAATGAATGTCTTCCTTCATTTTGCTGTAACAGTTACATTTTGATGTAACAGACCTAGAGAATGGACTTGATTTGCCTGAGGTCACATACCTGTCTGTCTTATTTGCTTTCATAGATGCTTAATTCTTGTTTTAACAGATTCTGTAGTCTATTTTGAAGACATTTTGCTTTTTTTTTCCCCTTAGGACATCACCTTAAAGATACAGTTTTTGAGACTTCTCCAGAGTTTTAGTGATCACCATGAGTAAGTATGATCCTCATTTTGGAAAAGGGTTTTATGTTGGCTGCTTCTTTTAAGCATTTTTTCCTCCAAGTCATTAACCTTAGTCAGGATAGCCAGGCAGTCTGAGTACACGCTACTGATATGGTATGTTCGACCAAACATACATTCCTCTTTCTTAGTGTGTTTTTTAATATTGTGATTTTTATTGATGTAGAGAATTCCTGCTGAGAGAAATCCCTCTCTTAATGCAGATGAGCAGTTCTTCTGCAATTTCTAGTCCCTGCTAAGTTCTCAGAGAGGCTGAGCTTGAGCTGATTGCCCAGAGTCACTGAACCAGGGCATGGCAGAGGCAGTATTTGGAACCTGGTCTTACCAACTGAGGCTGGCTGTCTCTCCAGCCAGACTGTACCTTGCTGGGTATTCTGAGAAGCACTGTTGAGACCTGGATTGAGTTGAATAATCTAAATTAATAGACTGAGTCCTGGCAGGGTCCCTCTAGAGTCTATTTAATTCAATTCAACAGGATTTATTAAGAATCTTCCTTGTACTTAGTATTTGGGTCTGTTGGGAGATAGCAAAAAACACATGGATTCTTCTCTCAAAGAGATTGTAGTTTCGTTAGGGAGACACATGAAACAGAAAACTGTAGTAGTCACTAGGTGGTTAAATGTCAAATGGGTACATTAGATTGTGGGTTCCTTGAGAGTCTCTTTTGCCTTTCTTTGTATGCCCAGCACTTAGCGTGGTGCTAAGCACATAGTGAGGACAGAATAAATGTTTACTGACTGACTGACTTAATATAGTGTATATGGAAAACACTTTTAGCTGTGCTGTATGAGTCACTGCTTCACTTCAGGGGCTTGGAGAAGGGCTTTTAATTCCTGCATTGTCAGTCTTGCCCTCACTGTCAAATGGACCATAGTATAGCTTGTTGTGAACTTTATGGTAACCAAGAAAAAAGATAAAAAGAACAGAATTTTGTGTGGGAGGAAGAAGTCAAGTCAATAAGAAGGAAGGTAGTCCTACTCACTATTTAAAAAAAAATTTTCTGTTAATATTCTTTACATCAGTCAATTCCTAATAACTTTCCCCCCTCTCTCCCCACCTACTCCCCAACATGAAACAACTTCCTAGTTGTAAATAAATACAGTTAAGTAAAACAAAATAACACATTGGTTATGTCAGAAAAGGTATTTGTTATTGCTCACCTGTAGTTTACCACCTCTCTCCCAAGAGGCAGGAAGCATGCTTTGCCCCAAGTCCCCCAAAGTCACAGTTGGTCATCACATTGGTCACAGTTTTGAAATCTTTTAGCATTGCTTTCCTTTATATTGTTGTCTTTGTCATGTAAATTATTCTCCTAGTTCTGCTTACTTTGCTCTGCATCTGTTTATACAAGTCTTCCCAAGTTCCTTAGAATTCATCATATTTGTCATTCTTATAGTAATACTCTGTTACGTTCATATGCCATAATTTTTTAGCCCCTCCCTAATCACTTTCTTTCCAGATCTTTGCCACTACAAAAAGTACTAATATAAATATGTTTGTATATATAGGAACTTTCCCATTCTCGTTGACCTTCTTAAGGTATATGCCCAGTAGTGGTGTCACTGAGTCAGAGGATTTAGTGACTTTGCTAGTATAGTTTAAAATTATTTTCCAGAAGAATTGAGCCAGTTCAAAGCTTTGCCAGCATTGCTTTAGTGTGACTGTTCCCACATGGAACCCTGGTTCAATTTCTGTCATCTGATGGATATAAGTTGAAACCTCATAGTTTTGATTTCCGTTTCTCTTTTATTAATGATTTTGATAATTTTTCCTATGGTTTTTGTTAGCTTGAATTTCTTCTTTTGAAAACTGCCCGTCTATATCCTTTTACCATTTTTCTATTGGCAAAAGGCCTCACTTATTTTCTGGAGGCCAGAAGTGATCTGCTGTAGTCAAATCAACCTAGGGAGAAATGTTCCTACTCCTTGTGGGCAGGAATGCAGCCCTAGCCTTTGGTACCATTCTGTGGTACACACACACACACACACACACACACACACACACCTCTCCTGCCCCAAATACCCACAAAGATGTGGGCCTAGCTGAAGTCACAGGAGTGTCTCTTGTGTTGAACCATCTCTAGAGCTCCACCAGGACCTTGCTATGTGCTCAGCCCTATGCTAGGCTCTTGGAGGAAATAACTTGGTCTCTGCTCTCAGGGAACTTAATGTCTAGTTGGATATATTTCATATATGTCACTTATGCATATGAAATAACGAAAAGACAGGACACTCCACTACAAAATTTAGTACAGTCCATGAATGCTGTGGATGGTCAGGACAGACTTTGGTGAAGGCAAGAGCTGTCAGGGAAGCAGACGAGCGAATGTCTCATAAGCCCTGAGAACACGGCAGCCGCACAGACTGCAGAGTCCTTTGGCTAGTGAGGAAACTATAGTTCTTCCCCCTTACCTACCTCAAATCCTGTCTGTTTCAGGAACAAGTATCTGCTGTTAAATAGCCAAGAACTGAATGAACTCAGTGCAATCTCCCTCAAGGCCAATATCCCTGAGGTAGATGCAGTTGTCAACACAGACAGGTAAGTCACTTGTGGAAAACCTCAGCAAAACTCACCGCAATCTCACCTCGATTCACCCTGTTGCAGCTTTGTAAGGAAGGAAGGGCTTATACTCCACTTGACATGATGGCATTGACACAAACAGTTTAGAAGTAGAAGCTGAGGTACAGGAAAGAGAAGTTAACTTCCTGAGTATGCCCAGTTTGGCCACCTTCCATTCCACCTTGTTCCAGACCCATTCTTCCTGGACTCAAGTCTAGTGCAACCTCAGGCACACGTCCAGCATCTGAACACTAGCCAGTAGTTTAGAGAAGGAAAAGCTGCCCGAGAGTTGATGAGGAGATAAGTTGAAAGGGAAAACTTGTCCAAAATGTGTGAGGGAAGTGCTTGGCTGTCAAATTCTGAGTTCTGTAGAGTCCCCTGGGGAGAAATGGGGTCCTGGAGGGGAAGGAAAGCTGACAGCTGTGCTGTGTGGCATCCAGCCGATCTGGAAGGACTCTCTTCACCAGTCACTGCCAACACAGGAAGCCTGTCCTGGATTCTGGGGCTAAAACTTAAAACTCTGTAAATCTTTTAGACAGTGCTGATTTCCTTTGTTGGCTAAGTTGTGTCTTGGCTTCTTCCTTCTCCAGCCTCTCAGTTCTGTGTCAACTTTTACTTTTGTCTTTTGATTTTAGAAGTTTGGTCTGTGATGGAAAAAGAGGTTTGTTAACTCGCTTGCTGCAGGTCATGAAGAAAGAGCCAACTGAGTCGTCCTTCAGGTAGGTCTGGAGCTGTGGCCCTATCGGAGTGACTGGCACCTCACAGCCTTGCCATGTTATTAGAAAGTCTTCCCAGAATTACTTCAGGGGTTTGGTTGTCCTCACATACAGACCTTCCCCCTTTTCACTCTTGTGTGGAGTTGAGTCTCACACGTGAATTAAATCCCTGCTGTATTAGTGTAACATATTAGGAATTATGAATATTAGGAACAACAAAAAGCAGCCAATAAAGTTCCTGTCCACGAAGAGCCCACTAGCAACCAGTTGGAGATGAGGCTACTACTAATACTAATAATTGTGATTATTGTAGTTAACACATTACTTAGTCTAAGCCTTTAAAACCCTATGAGGAAAGTAGTATGAGTATCATTATTTCCATTTAACAGATAAGGAGGCTGAGGTCCAGAGAAGGGAAGTGACTTACCTAAGGGCATTCTTTTAGTAAGAGGCAGAGTTCAGCCTCAAGCCCCAGATCATCTTACTGGAAATTCAGCGTTCTTCTTGCTGCACTGAGCTCTCCTTTTAAGACATCCAAGTTTGGAACAGTTAAGGAGCGTACCCGCAGGATAACAGGAAAAAAAGTATTGCTGTGGTGTCTGGAGTGTAGGGAAATGGGGCTGCTGCCTACAAGCTGGCAGCTTCTTTGAGGGAGAACAGCAGATTGTGTTTGGGTCACAGGTTTTGGCAAGCAAGGGCTGTTGAAAGTTTCCTCCGAGGGGCCACTTCCTATGCTGATCAGATGTTCCTGCTGAAGAGAGGCCTTTTAGAGGTAAGTACCCAAATGATGAGGGATTAATTTTTTTTTTTCAAAGCGAGTAGGGTTTTTTTAATTGTTTGATTGTTTATTTGTTTGGGGTGGGGGGGAGGTTTTATGTATGTGTGTGTTTTGAAAATTTTTACTGAGCTAATTGAATTTTTTATAATGCTTATTTCCCTATAGCAACCAAAAGAGGGTATATAGCTATACTCCCAAGGCCTTCACAGATGGTCTGCTATTTACTGAGTGGCTTTCAGTCCCTAACCTTTAGGTTATAGCAGCATGAAATCTTAGAGATCATTAAATTCAACTCCTTTTTGGAGAAAAGGAAATTGAGTCTCAGAGAGAAGTGATTTGCCTAGATTAGAACTCGGGTTTGCTGCCTTTTGGCTTGTCACTTTCTATACCGAAGTAAAATGGGTGTTACCTTTAGTTCAGGTTTATACTTCAATGGACCAATGATTCCCATGAGTGTGGGTGCTGTCTTCCCTGGTATAGATTATAGCCCATCCTTACCCTTTCATCTTGCTCATGTCTTTGTGTTAATCCAACAGCCTAGAAGCACATTCCACTTCTTTCAATCTTTCCTGGGTACCAGTGCAGCATTCTGGCCATCTTTTATTCCTCTTTCACCAAATGATGGGTGCATTGACAAAAGAGATCTATGATGTTTGGGCAGTGATCTTGGGGAGCTGTTTTTAAGAGTAAAACTTGAACAGCTTCAGTACTAAAGAAATGTAAAAACCTCATTTCTAAGGACAGTTCTGCTCCTCCATTTATAGTAGAGAGCCCTGACCAACTTTGTCGGAGCAATTTGGCTCCCCACCAACACCTGGAGACAACCCTGCCACCTCAATTACTTATGCTGCCCCAGCTCAGAGACAGGTCAAGCCCTGGGGTGTTTGGTCATTTGGAATGAGTGACTTCTACTGAAAATTTGGATCCAGGCAAAGGGGAGATTTCTGCAGATCTGAGTTTGACCCAGTATTCAGATTTCTGCTTCATCTAAGGAAGTATTTTCTAACAATGAACGTTGTTTAGCAGTGGAACAGGCTACTTTGTGAGATAGAAAGTTCCTTGTCACCAGAAATACACAGATGCAAAGTGACTACTTGTAATTGATGTTTTAAGAGATTTGTCCATTGGGCTGTGGGTTGAACTAGATGACCTCTAAGATCTCTTTTGCTTCTAGGATTCTATTAGTACTAGGTTGAAATCTTTATTTCATGAATAAGTCACACCTCTGTGGTTCACCATTCATAGCAATATGGATTTCCCAGTGCTTAGTCAGTTTGTCTTCACTCCAGGTGAACAGCTTTCTGGGCTGCTTAGGAATCTTGTTTTGTTTTGTTTCCACAATAGCATATTCTATATTGCATCGTGGACAGTGAGTGTAAATCCAGGGATGTGCTTCAGAGTTACTTTGATCTCCTGGGTGAACTGATGAAATTCAACATCGATGCTTTTAAAAGATTCAATAAATATATCAACACAGATGAGAAGGTAAAATATAAGAAACTTTTGCGGTTGCCATAACTGTCTTCAGAAATTTGTGTTAGCATAAACATATCTTTTTCAAAATCTGCTAATTCTTGGCACATGCTCAGCTCTATTTGTGGTCTGTAGTGCAAATGGCCTTCAGCTCCCAAACTAGAGAACATTGAGAAACTAGTAAGTTAACAAGTATTTGCTGAGTACCTACTATGTGCTCAGCTCTAACGAAGAGCTGTGAGGGAGACAAAAGAAGTAGAAGTCATGGTCCCTGCCCCTGAGGAGCTCATGATCTTATTGGGGAGACAAACGGGAAATAAAACCAAAAAAATCGTTAAGAGAGCATTAGATTGTGGGGTTCATATGGTAAGTGCTATTAAGGGTTGAAAAAATGGGAAAGATGGATGTGGGCTGGAGCCATTAGGGAAAGCCTCATGCTGGAGATAACATCTGATGTAGACTTTGAAGAATGGTAGAATCGAAATAGAGGAAGGGGCAGTGTCCCATGTGGACAAAAAAGTGTTAGCAAAGGTAGCATGTGATGGGGACTGCATCTGGACCAGCCTGATTGGAGCATTGTGGAGTAGTGGGGGGTATTATTGGTTAGGTAGAGTGTCAGATGTTATCTCTCAGGAATATTTTATTAAGTGTAGGGAGATGTATTACAAACAAGACCCATTTAATACAGTGGCTCTTAAGAGTCACACTCCTTTAGAAAGGTGGGCTCCAGTGATCCCTTCCATTAAGAATCTTTGGCGGAAGGCATTGGGGATAAAGGTAGCAAACTTGTGAAAGTAGATCAGAAGCTTCAGCATGCAGGTGGTTTGAAGGTCAGGAGATCTAAAGTTTAGGTCCCATAGGTGGTTGGCCTATGGACCCAGCAGGTATAATACCCCCCTTGTCAATTTGCCCATAAGTTGGGATTGACCAGATATGGATTTCCACATGAAATCTCCTGTTGACTCTTCAGAGATAATTAAAGGTAATTAAAGGAATAAAAAGAAACCACATATTAAGGTCTCAGTAGCTGAACAAGCAGTGAGGATGACAGGAGCTCATGGCCTTATCTTTGTTAAGGCTCCCAGATTTTGTCACGCAGAATGCTTTCCACTACCCACACCGTGTTTCAGCGAGATTTCTGCTCTAGTTCCAGGTTTTCCTGAGCCAGATCAATAGTTCATTGGTGGACTCCAATATGCTGGTGCGCTGTATCACACTCTCTCTTGACCGATTTGAAAACCAGTCGGACATGAAAGGTAATGGGAAGGTGGCTCCTGGGGAGCTGAGTGCATTCGTTAGAAGCAGTGAAGGTGGAAGCTGTTTTTAGCTGTGCTCCTTATTGACAGCAGTAGATGGAGAGTGGCTGAATTTTCCTTCTAATTTTTGCCTTCTACACAATTCAGAACTGTTTGCATTACTGCAACTTAACACAAGGGGGTAGTCAAATTTTAAAAAGTTACTCATCTTAGCCCTTCTACTTTTCTAAACCTTTTAGTGATTGGCCTGTGGTAAAGAATATAGTGTTAGTTCTCCTGACACTGATGAAATTGTGGTGTTTTCTTCCCTAATCCTACTATGTGATATGAACCACCATTGATGTTTGTTTGCTTTAGCTTCAGTAACCCATTGTCAGCTGATGTCTTGTAATAGAGCTGGGAAATATTAGAACCAGGAAGGTACTCATGGATCATCTAGACCATAGAGGCCCAGAGAAGGGAAGGGACTTGTCTCAGGCTGTCCACTAACTATAACTGCTTACTGCAGGGAAAGAAAAAAACAATAGATCACTAAATTAGACTACTGTTGTCATGACTGATCATTTGGGGCGGGGCGGCTAGCTGGGGCAGAAGTCTCTGCTTTTAAGGTAATTTTAGTCAATGAGTTAATGAAAATGTTGTGTTCCTTGAGTTTTATATTCCATAGAATGGATTCACACTCATACTTTTCTGGAATGACATGTAGTATAAATATACCAAGAATCTACCTAACATTTGTTTAGCCTTTACGATACAGATATGGACAGAACCCTAAGCCTTGAGTTTTCTGATTTGTTTTTCCTTGATGCAGTAGCCAGCGTCTGGTCTTATCTGATGGTCATGTGCTGCTTACATGAGCAGAAGAGGAGTGACTAAAAACTCAAGGCAACTAGATCTGATGATCTCTCAATGCTCAGCTAGCAAACTCTCTGGCTTCTTTGCTCAGAATTTATTGACCAGTCACCGTAGTGTCCTGTACAGGACCCTCTAAGCAGTTTTAAAGAACATAAGATATCAAATGTGATTCTTACCTTGGAAGAACTTATGGTTATGCCGAGTTGTCCTTTTTAGAAGATAATGTGGGTGTGGCTAACAAGACCGAACGTGGTATTAAATAATGCGCTGTGTTCACAAGAGTAGATAGCACATGTATTAAGACATAGATAACCAGTGAGTCATAAATTGTTAAAATTAGTGCTTGAGGTTCATCGCTGAGAACTAGTCTTGGAAAGAGCCTTGTTCTGGGAGGTCGGAAACCTGGATTCTAGGCCTGGCTCTGTCACTGACTTAGCATGTGACTATGGGCAGGTCACCTTTGCTGAGTCTCAAGCACCTCTGTAAAATGTGACAGTTTGACTAAATGATACCCGAGGTCCATTCCAGCTCAAATATTCTGTGATTCTTGATAAACCCCAAAAATTCATTCATTGACATTATCACCACTTGTAATTTCCTATAGGTATTTTTGGTTTAGATTCATTGAATTTCCTCTAATGTATTGAATTATCCCATTTTCCATATACTATCCTCATGTGGAATGCCTCACAACTGTTTGCCTTGTTTTCTAAGAAATTAGCTCTAAAAAATGGACAAAGACTCCTATGTAAGCTGCCAGTGGCTGCCTAGCTCATTTAGAGAGTTGTTGCTCACAGACCAATTGTCAGAGGTAGAAAAGACCTCAGAAACCATCTAGTTCACCCTTCTCTTTTATCTTGGTTTTTTAAAATGTTTTTATTAATATGTTTTGGTTTTATATCACCTTCATTTCCCTTCCGTATTCAGTAAGCTCTGTCTTTTAAGAAAGAAAAGAAAAAAAAGACATATCAGCAAAATCAGAACCAACCAACACAGTGACTGTGTGTGTGACAATATATGCATTATTCCACACCCCTGGTTCTAGTCCCTGTAGGCAGTGAAATCACCCGACTCCTTTCAGGAGTGAGGAGGAGACTGAAGTCCAGAGAAGTCAACCTTGTATACCTGTCTTTATGAATACATAAGATACTAAGGTTGGAGTGAGCTTGCCCAGGGTCACATAAGTGAGTTAGTGCTTACTCTGCAGCAGTTCACATATGTGCCCCAAAGGACTCTTGGCTTGCATTATGCAATAATATTGTCACCAGTATTAAAGTAGAACAAAGGATATCCTGATTACTCCCCTCAGTTCCTATTTACAATATTGTTACCCCACTCCTGGGAATATTTGAAAGAGGAGGCCTTTCCACATAGAGTAGTCATGGGCGGCAGTCAGGTGGGGTAAGGAAAAGCTCCCTAGAAAGAGATGAACTAAAAGCACTATTTAAAGAAAGAAAGCTGTGGATTGGTAGAAGGAAAGGGTACTCCAAACAGGAGGAATATCTTCGAGGTAAGAGCAAAGAAGTTACAGTTCATTAGGTGCCGGTCACTTTTTAAATACCTACTCCCGTGATCATTGCTGTAAGGAGACAAATTGGACTGTCAGAGAACAAAGGTTAATAAGTTATTTTGTTTGGCCTGAGTCAAACCCCTAGCAGATGAGGGCTCTTAGCCAAATCTGCCCTCTTGAGCTTGTCTGTAATTTCCATTGCAGACCAAACTCTGACCTTTTTTTCTTTTGTCTCACAGTTGTACACGTTTTGTCAGAGTGCCGCCTACTCTCCTACATGTACCAGATGTCCAACAGAACTACTTTCCTTTTCCGTCTCATTAACATTATTCATGTACAGACTTTAACACAGGTAAGAGACTAAAATGTGATACTCAGGAGTATGTGGCTAGCACAAGTATTAAGGCATGTCGCCAACTTCTGTAATTCAGATTCTTGTATGTTTGGCCATGCTCCCATTGCTCTGTGTGCATAGCCTTCTGGGCTCTTCGGAGAATCCTGTTCTTTTTTTCAACAGTAGTATGTTCTGTCTACTGGAAATCTTAGTTCTTTGATATAACAGGGTCCGCCTCAGTTATTGGTCCAAGAGGAGAAACATTGAAAACTTGCCTACATAGGTGTCATAATACTACTAGGGCTGATCAGAAAGAAAGATCCCTTAACTTTTATAGGAAAAAAAAACCGTCGAAGCCCTCTTAACTCTCAGCAAGCTATACTGAGAGAGGTGTAGTACCAGCATAGGACAGCATTGTTATTTGGTTGGTTGGTTTTTTCATTGTGATCCTGGAAGAGGATAGTATATCGAAAATATATTACACCTGGCCCAGTGGTGAGCTTCTTACTGGAGTCCGGGGTTACACAAGAAGATAATTTCTAGAGGCCTCAGAAGCGAGGCAAGGGGTGAGGATGAAACAAAAGTCTGGGAAATGGGACCATTAAGGAGAAGTTGGGAAACTGAAAGGCTCAGTGATCTGTAAGCTTCTGAAGGATGTGTACAGAGGATGGTGCCCACATATTCTCCATCTCTGCTGAACAGAATTTTAAAAATGAACAGGAGTTGCAGTGTGAATGACTTAGGTGAAATGTGGCAAACCTCTCAACATCCAGGGTTATTGGGGAAAACTAATGAAGTTAGAGATATCCCTCCTTGGATATCTGGGACTGGTCCTGGGAGCTGTCTTCTGCATCTCAGAGTGAATTCAGAGACCACAGCAACAATCACTTGTTTGCACAACAAAAGCTTTGGGATTTAGGAAGCATTTACAGACTAACAGCCCTTTGGAAGAAATGCCCGTTGTAATAGAGTCAGAGATTAGTCTCCTCGATTTAGAGATGACATTACTGAGGTCCATGGTGTGTCCCTTGAAGCTCGCAGCTGTCAAGTGATGGAACCGGGCTGCCAAGGACTGGAATCCAGGTCCTTTTATTTCTAATCCACAGGCCTTTCTGCCAGGAGCTAGATTGGCTGTGATTACTGCTGGCCAGTTAGGACAGGAAGCATTATTTTGTGATCATCTGTTATACTTTAGGATCACAGAGTTGAGGGGACCTAGTGGGCCAGCTAGTCCAGCCTTTAACTAAGCAGAGATCCCCTTAGAGCATCCCCAGTGACTAAGAACCCACTTTAGACAGCTTGGATTGTTAGGAACTTACTTCCTTCATCTTCAGCTGAAATTTGCTTTCACAAGTTGCACCCTTTGCTCCTAGTTATGTTTCCTATAATGGCCCTCCAGATATACTAGTGGTTGTGTTCCTGAGTCTTCTCTTCCCAAGACTGAATAGCTTTAGCTCCCAGGACCTAGGCTGCCAAACTTCCTGTCTAAAGCCCACTTTTGTGAGAAGAAATGGGGGGCCCCTAACTAGGCCTCTGACAGGAGTGACCCTTTTCATCTCCCTACCTCAGGTCAGAGCTAAAGGCCCTCAGGCTTCATTCCTGCCTGTTTTCACTGTGTCTGGCCCCATGAAATTAAGCCCATTCCTCCTCTCAGCCTGTCACTTGGTCCCCTCCCCCTGTCTGGGCTCCAGACCGCTGTCCTGGCTCTGAGCTCACTGGTTTGGGGTGGGCTGGGGCTCTGGCATTTCAGGAGAATGTCAGCTGCCTGAACACCAGTCTGGTGATCCTGATGCTTGCTCGGAGGAAAGACAAACTGCCTGGGTACCTGAATGCCCTCCAGAAGATGGAATATGATGAGAAATATCCTGGCTTCATCCTCAACAACTTTCACAGCCTCCTGCGCTTCTGGCAGCAGCACTACCTCCATAAGGACAAGGACAGCACCTGCTTAGAGAATGTAGGAGTGTGTGGGAGCCCAGGGGGATGGGCAGATATTCCCACATTTGGGGATTGGAGGGAGGAGGCTATGAATGGAGCTTATTCCTTGAGCCCAAGACACCTGGGGGTAACAGAAGGAGGGGATGAGGTGGGGTCTAACCTTGAGTGTCCACTCCTCCTGCCTATTTCTTGGAGAACGGTCAATTCTGGCCTCATTACCTTGAATGCTATAAAATGGTCCAGCAGTTCCATACTGCCTAGAAACAGATTGTATAAAACCAAGAGAGGGGAAGCCTAAGCCAGGCCTCTACCATAGGCCCCTTCATGTCATGGAGACCAAAGCCACTAGAGGAGTTCTTGAACTTTTTATGTGTCATTATTCCCCACCCTCTCTCCCCTATCTGTGCTAAATATTGGTGGAGTTTAGTTGGCTGCCCTCATTCTGAAATTCTCCCACAGTCTTAGAGCCAGGAGGCTATTCACCTCTTCCTGAGGGCAGTGTGGACTAAGATGTGCAAATTCTGTGTACCAAGGGGCCTAGATACAGAAGATTCATCTTTCTCTCCCCCCTTCAGCAAAGCCTCAGTCCTAGCTGGAGGACAAAGCTGGCCCAGGGGGAGGAGCTATGAGTGATGGCACCAGCTGGCCCATTTCTAGCCTTGTATGGGGGACAGTGAAATGGAATGTGTGGTTGTGCTATCTCTGCATCCCTTCTACAGCCCTTTCTCCTTTCTCTTCTCCATAGAGCTCCTGTATTAGTTTTACCTACTGGAAAGAGACTGTGTCCATCCTGCTAAGTCCTGACCGGACATCACCCTGTGCCCTGGTCAGCTATATTGAGGAGCCCTATATGGACATAGACAGAAGCTTCACAGAGGAGTGACCTTCCAGGGCCAGGCCTCTGAGGACATCTTGCAGACAGTGGTGATTCAGGGATTACAGTGTGTAGTGTGTGCACTTCTCCATTTGGATCCATGGACCGTGTGGGCCCCCTCCTTCATTCTTGCCCCCTATTGCTACTCCCCTCTCCATCCCCTGCTCCCATTGCCCCTGGGATGGGACATTTCAGGGACTTCTGGTTTGAAGGAGAAAATACCTCTTCCCAGAAGAGACAGTGCTGTTTTCTCTCCCTGGGGGAGGCAGGGCTCACCGAGAGCTCTTTCTTTCTTTCCTGCCTCTCTCCCTAATCCCTCACAATTGAAGCTTCTCCTGACCAGTATCACCAGGCGCTCTGTTTGGCTGCCATTTCTGAGGCTAGGCCTGTGCTGCAGGCTCCTGGCTTGGGTCACTGATACATGAACTCAGATGTTCCCTGAGCAGGGGCTATAGACGGACTCATCATTTCCTCTCTTCCCCTTGCTCCTGAAACCTGGTACTCAATTTGAGGGTCTCCATCTTTTTTCTGGTGTTCCCTCCGAGCCTCTCATCGTTTTTCTCCCCCGGGGAGAATCCTTTTCCCTGAAGCACTGGGCAGGAGCCTCAGACCATTGCTTAGATGTTGTTCACTGCCCCCACCTGCGGCCGAGTGGAACTTAAAATCTTCATGTCTCAGATGTTTCCTCAGCGCTTTTCTGTGGTACCTCCTCCCACCCTGGCATTACGGTCCTCCATACAAGGGGAGTGGGGCTGGAGAGAGGAAGAGAGGGTATACTGGTCACTCCAACAATTGGGACACTTGGCTTTCTCTGGAGCCAGAGAGAGGTCAGAAGGAGTAGTAGGAAGCTCCCCACAAAGTGTCCACCTCCCCAGAATTCAGACTGTTTAGAAGTATGTTGTCCCTCATTCTCTGGTAAGATGGCCCACTGCTGATGAAGAGCACAGAGAAGGGGCCCAGGGAGTCCTTAACCTCTCTGGGCCCTTCCTGTGGGAATTTCACCTTGATTAGCCCAAGACCAGTCCAGCCCTAGCAGGCCCGTCCTGAGTTCTCAAGCTTCCTTCCCAGGTCCAGCCCCAGAATGAGGGCCAGCCCACCCCCATCAGCTTCTTGTTTATTTGATCCCTCTCCCCTGTCTTCCTTTTTTGTTTTGCCACCTTTTAATGCACGGGCCGCTCACGAAAAGACGTGTCGTCCTTCTGACCTGCCCCATGTCTTTCCCCTTAAACTCCAAACAGTCTAAGTCACTTTTCCTTCCCACACCGGACTCGAGGGGGCTGCCGCCAGCAGAGCAGGGGAATTTGCCCAGGGAGGGCTGGGTCCCAACAGCCCATGCTCCCTGGAGTTCTGCCAGCAGCTCTGGGAAAGGAAGAAGTTTGTCTTCTTTAAATCCAGATGTTATGGAGTTGTGTCCCTTGACTGTCCCCAGGGCTGACTCAGTCCTTCCCCTGAGGGACTTCTCCCCAGGCCCCCCCCGCACACACAGATCAGCTCTGCCCCTCCCCCAGGATGAGGACCGCACCACGGTATTGCCAATTTATTAACAGCAAATAAACTGATTATTAGATGGAGAGTATTAAAAGTATTTTAAGCGAGGGGTGTGGAACTGACCTTTGTTTGGGTGAGCAGTGCTAGGGTCTGGGAGACTGGATGGACTAGGGGTGTGCTCTAGGCCCAGTTTCCCTCTTTGTGCTCTTTCTGCCCAGAGGCCTGAGTCTGACTCTCAGGTTCTTCGCCACTCTTAGCTCCAGAAAGGTTTCTCCCCCTCTCCCTCCCCTCAGCAAAAGGCACACAAACTAGGCTGGGTTTAAGGAAGTTGCATTTATTCGGGAAATTAGAAGGGTCTGGAGGGAGAATTACACTAAGCAATGGAGCTGGAGGTACTAGGGATAGGATAGGGAAGCAGTGAGACAGTCCATGATGCTGTTGCAGCAACCGTTCTTCTTCAGATATCAGGCCCCCGAGGCCTTGGGGGCTTCTGTGCCTTCACTCTTTGTGCTGAGGAATGGTAGAGACATCCCAACTGGCCACCTGTGCCTCCCTCCTCCCTCCTCCCTCCCTTCTACCCATAGGCACAGACAGCCCTGCAGAGAAGGAGGAATTCTGAATTTACTTCCCCCCAGACCTTCCC
>CM053625.1:70875087-70892388 GCA_028646595.1 Phalanger gymnotis | reverse complement strand
GGAAGGAGGAAGAGGAGGAGAAAGGAAGAGGAGGAGGAGAAGGTGGTGGAGGGGGAGAGGAGAAAGAGGAGGAGGAAGAAGAGAAAGAGGAGGAGGAAGAAGAGAAAGAGGAGGAGGAGGCAGCTTGTTCCTTGGTCCTCATTGCCACTTCTAGACCATCCTTTGCCACCATCACTCAGCAGCCTCTTCTCTAAAGTTCCTTTCATCCATCTAGGTCACCTGGTACTTCACAGCCTCTTGCCTGCCCTCCTGCTTTTTGGTCTTTTTACACCTCATTCCCTTCGCCCCAACCCCCTGTAGTGACACTGGCCTCCTTCTTCTTTGCACAAGACACTCTGACACCAGATTCTGAGCATTTTCACTAGCATCCCTCATTCCTGGAATTCTCTCCCTGATCCCCCATAATAAAAATGTTTATTGACTGGTGAATTATTTTAGATTCTTGTTACAATCATACCAGCTTCACTCACGCACACGCACATGTGCACGCACACACACACACACACACACTCTAATGTACAGAGGTTTAGGAGTACAAAGAAAGAGTTTTCTACCTCCTCAAGAGAAGCCCAGACTTAGGATCTACTTTCTAAGGGTGAAGGGCCTAGAGCCCTTGGAGGGCTCACTCAGTGTCAGGGGGAGCCAAGGCTGAGTGGGGCATCTCTGGCCTTCCCACCTGAGGTTCTCACTCTCCTCATTCTTCTCCGCCAGCTTCCGGTCCATGTCTGCCTTCACCTGGGACAGTTCCAGCTGGCTTCTCAGAGTCTTTGTCTCCTCCAGCTCCAAGGCCCCCTGGAAGTCAGTGACAAGGAGTCAGGGGGCATCCAGGTGGTCAGTGTCCTAGCAGTCAGTGTGAGGAGGTTAGTTTGGGAGGCTCAGTATCTGGAGATCAGTGAGAGGAAAGCTCTGACCTCAGCTTCCTCCAGCGCGGCCTGGAGCTCACTCTTTTCTCCCTCTAGTGCCTTCTTCACTTTCTCCAGCTCTTGTAAATTCTTCCCACTCAGGCTGATCTGGTCAGTGAGGTCACTGATTTCCTCTGGGGAGGATAGGAAAGTGTTGTGAGATCTGATCTCTGGGGATGCCCCTAACATGGGAAGACCCCCATCCAATCCCATTGTGACTCCCCTAGATGCCTACAGATGTCAGGATGACCCCAACCCTCCAAAATGACCCTATGACCTGGAATGATCTTTGACCCCAGTGATCTCTATAATCTTAAGGGCCTCCACATTAACCCAGACTGTGGAAGCTGCTGACACCCAGAATGACCTTCTGCCCCTGAGATGCTGCTCACAGGGTAGGTGGGCAGAGAGTCATACCCTGGAGGTGCTTATTCTCCCTCTTGAGGGTCTCCAAGGCCTCGAGCACCTCCTCATGGCTGTGCCGGAGCCTGAAGAGCTCAGAGCCGAGACTTCGTGCCTCCCTCTGTGCAGCCTCTAGCTCCCGCTGAGTCTCCTCCTCCTGGCGCCTCCGCTCCTCCAGTGCCCGTTCCAGAAGGCGCTGCTTCTTGTCCAGGGCAGCTGCAGCGGAGGTGGACCGCTCCAGCTCCAGGCTCACGTCATCCACCTCAGTCTGCAGGCGTAGCTTCGCCTTCTCCAGGGATGAGCACCTCGCATGGGCCGCCTCTGCAACCTCCTCAGCCTCCTGCAGCCGAGCCGCCAACTTCTTCCTGAGGCCATGGGGAGAGTCATAGGATCATGGCCAAGGGTTCATAAGGTCAGAGGGTCAGGAACATTGGGGTCACAAGACAGAAGCATGACTAAGGGTTCACAAGGTCAGAGGGTCAGGAACATGGGGTCACAGGGCAGGATCATGGCCAAATGTTCATGTCAAGAACATGGTGGTCACAGGGTCCTAGACACAGAAGTGATTGTAGGTCACAGACCTAGAGCTGAAAGAGACCTCAGATTCACACTATTACTTTGACTTCAGTCATTGCCCTTTCCACTGACCATATGAACGTGGGGTGAACGGGTCAGAGACAGGGCCAAATGAGGCCAAGGGGAATAAGGGAATAAGCATTTATCCAGCACCTACTATGTGCCAGGCACTGTGATAAGCACTTTTTACAAATATTATCTCATCAGATCCTCACAGCAACCCCTGGGGGTAGGTACTGCTGTCATCCCCATTTTACAGATGGGGAAACTGAGGCAGGCAAAGGACTTGCTCAGGATCGCACAGCTAGTGTCTGAGGCCGTATCTGAACTCGAGTCCTCCCCACTCCAGGCCCGGCACTCTATCCATTGGGCCACCTGGGGGAAGGGGGTGGAACAATCACATATGGGTCAGAGCATGCCACCAGTTCCTGGCCAGGGGTTCACAGGGTTAGGAACATGGCGGACGAAGGTTACAGATATGGCAGTGACAGGATCCTAGATGGGGGTCTCAGACCCTGCAGGCAGGCAGGCAGCGGGGCCTGGCCTGGGGCTCCTTACTTGGCCTCCTCCAGCTCCTCGGTCCTCTGGATAGCGTCAGCCTCATACTTGCTCCTCCACTGGGCAACCTCGGCATTGGCCTTGGACAAGAGCCGCTGCAGCTCTGCCTGGGCCTCGGCCTCCTCCTCGTGCTGCTCCCTGAGGAGCTCACAGTCGTGGCGAGACGCCTGAATGGTGTGGGCCAGCGCACTCTTTGCCTGTGTGGAGAAGATGGAGAATGAGGGGTGTCAGGAGCCAGGCAGCCCTTCCCTTTCCTAACTGCCCAGGTCTGTCTTCCCTAAGCCTCTGGGTCCCCTGGGACCTTGGTCTCCTCCTCTAGCTGCCGCCGCAGTTCCTCCAGACTCTGGGTCACCGACATCTTCCCGCGGCTTAGCTGACTGATCAGAGACTCCTTCTCCTCCAGCAGGCGGCTCAGTTCCCCTGGAGGTGGGGGACAAAAGGGATCAGTGAGAGGAGCTCCATCCCCCTTCCCCTGCCCCAGGATCCTTCCCGCCCTGCTCATGGGGACCCCACCATTCTCAGTCTGCAGCCTCCCACGCTGGGCAGTCACGTCCGCCAGCTGCCTCTGCAGCTCATCAACCTTGATCTTGGCTTCGCTCAGATGGTCCTCGGATGCCCGGCAGAGCTTCTCTGCGTTGGTCTGGTTTGGGGAAGGGGTATTGCAGGGTGACATCAGAAGGTCAAAGTGGTGGGGGTCCCAGGGAGTGGGAACAAAGGTTGGTAAGTCAGGCATCGTTAGAGTTTGGGGTCAAAGGCTTTAGAGCTTGTGGATCTGAAGACAGGGGCAGAGGGTAAAGGGAAGTCATGGACCCATAGTCTGTTGATCCATAGATCAAGGATCAGGGTTGGGAATTCAAGGGTCATCCTTAGGTCAGGAGTCAAAAGACACCTTAGCAGTGTGGGGCCTAAAGTCAGGAAGATCTGAGTTCAAATCTTGCCTCAGACATATATAACCCCTGTTTGCCTCAGTTTCCTCATCTGTAAAATGGAGATAGTCATAACTTCTACCTCCCAGGGTTGTTGTGTGAATTAAATGAGATAATACTTGTAAAGTGCTTAGCCCAGTGCCTGACTTATAGTAAGTGCTTCATAAATGTTAGCTATTATGCAGAGGAGGAGGAGGCATGTTGAGATGAGGGTAGGGCGCAGGGTCATCAGATGGTGTCTGGGTTGGGTCAGCCAGGGTCCTAAGCCTGAAGGCAAGGTCAGGGATGGGTGTATTGGATCGGCGGTCAAGCATCCCGAGTCTACCTTGCCCCGGGTCAGGGCCTCCACATTGGCACTGAGGTCATCCACCTCCATCCTGAGCTCGCTCTTCTCCTTCTCCAGCTTCTGCCTGGCCCGCTGGAGACTGTCGATGTGCTCCCCCAGCTCGGCCGCGCCGTCCGCCTGCCTCCGGCGCAGGGCCGCCACGTTGGCCTCGTGCCTCAGGGTGGCTTCCTCCAGCTCCCGCCGCAGCCGGCCAAGCTCTGCCTCCAGTTTCCGACTGCCCTCGCGCTGCCCGGCTGATGCCCCTCCTGCCTCCTCCAGCCGCTCGCTCAGCTCCTCCAGCTCCTGGGCACTCTCTGCCCGCTGCTTCTCCACCCGAGCTCGGGCCGCCCGCTCTGCCTCTAGCTCTTCCTCCAGCTCCTCTCCACGGGACTGAGGAGGGGGGCCAAGTAAGGTGTGAAGACGCTGGGGCTGCTGAAGGGATTCCCGCCCCCACCCCTTGGTGGCACGGGGGAGCATTTAACGCTGCCCAAGCCAGCCAGGCTGGAACCTCACACTTGCTGACCGCTGGAACCCATCAGGAGGAAGGGGGTGAGGGCGCGAGGGGAAGGCACCTGTAGTTCTTTGATCTTTTTCTGCATCTGGGCTCCCAGCACCTGTTCGTCCTCAATTCGAGAGTTTAGCTGGCTCATCTCAAAGTCCTTCCTGCAGTGGATAAGAGATGGCTGTGGGTGATGTGATGGGAGGGCAAGAGCAACCAGCCTGCTGCCCAGTCTCAGACAGGGCCGAGGAGCCATGAATGAATGAGACAGGGAGGTGGCTTTTGGTTCAATGAAAGAAAAAACTTCTTAGCAATCAGAGATGTCTAGAAATGGAACAGACTTCGAGGCAGGTGGTGAGCTCATCATCGGAGGTCTTCAAGCGGAGACGGGATGACTGTTAGGGAATGTAAAGGGCATTTCTGGTCAGGTACAAGTTGGCCTGGATGGGCTCTGTGGGCCCTTCTAACCCCAACTTCTTGGGATTCTGTTCTGACACAGAGAAACCGTAAGAATTAGAGCCCTCTGAGCTTGTTCACTCTATAGAAGAGGAAGCTGAGGGTTGGAGAAGGAAAAGAGTAGTGTTCAAGGTGACACCAGCAGTGAGGAGCTGGGCCAGAAATGGACCCCAAGGCCTCCAGCTCTAAATACAGAGTTTTGTGCCACTATACCCATTTGGCACCTTTGTCCCTAATTCTGTGTGCAGGACACTATGCTAGGCACTGGGCAAATAAGGATGAACATGGACCAGCCCCGCTGCCTCAAGGAACTTAAGAAATACTTCAAAAGACCTGTGATTTCATCAGTCTGGGAACTCCCTCCATCCAGTTTCTTGAATTGATATGGCCACAATATTCCTCACCTGATGGCCAGCCTTTTGGTAATGTGCCTCTGAATTTAGCTAAGCTGGCCATTGAAGGACAGGCCCAAGGTCTATCATTATGCCCATACTTGAATAATAGCACTAACCTCTCAGGGCTGTTTTGAGTTTCAAATGAGATAATATTTGTCACAGTGTCTAGAACGTGGTAGGTGCTTAATAAATACTTGTTCCTCCTTTCCTCCTTCTTTCTCTCCTCTGCTTCCTTCCCTTCTTCCCTCTCTCCCTCTCACTCTTCCTTCTTTCCTTCTTTTCTTCCTAGTACTTTAAGACCCAGCTCAAGCACCATCTTCTGAATGAAGACTTTCCTGATCCCCCCCAGTTGCTAGCATCCTCTGTCCCTACCTTGTATTTAACTGCTTTGCATGTATTTATATTTATTAGCTTTCTGTCTGTGCTGTTTACATTTTTATATGTACGTTTCTTCTCTATAAGAATGTAACCTCCCTGTGACGGGGATCATTGCATTCTTTGCACTTATATCTTCGGCACCAGCACCTGACACATAGTAGGAGCTTAATACGGTCTTATTGACTGATCGATTGTTCCTTCTCTTGTCCCTCGGAATCATGCCAGGTTTATAAAATGTTAATTACCAAAGGTCCATATTTTTTACTATAAACTCAAAAACCCATCTCAGATGCTTCCGTGTCTTACTTCTCCCACTTCTGTCTCCCCCAGACCCTAGGCCTTACCCACTGAGTCCTGAAGTGTGCAGAAGGCTGAATAGTCTCCAGAGCAAATTTAGATATTTACACATCAATAGTATGGTTTGGAGTTGGAGGCACCAGCCCTGAGAGTCTCTGATATTTTGAGCCTGACCTGGACTCCAACATCCCTACCTTGAAGCGGGCCTGGCCCTGAGCTATCTGATCCACAGCTGCCTTGAGGGCATATAAGAGCCCATTTTATCCAAACCCTCTTATTTTACTGATAAGGAAACTAAGGCCCAGAGAGAGGAGAAACAATGCCCCAGATCACCAGCTTCTACCCTCTATCACTATACACTAGACCCACTTTTTGAGCTTCTCCTCCAGCTGCCGCCGATCCCGCTCTCCATCTGCCACTGACTCCTGGGTGAGCTTCAGGTCCCCCTCTAGCTTCCTCTTGGCCCGTTCCACATCCAGACGTAGTTTCTTCTCCTGCTCTAGGGAGCTTTCCAGCTGTAGAAGGCAGGAGTACGAGCTCAGGCTTTCTCAGTTCTTTCCTCTCCCAGCCCCAGGGCTGGCCATCCTCTCCCATTCCTGTCTGGGGCCCAGTCCAGGGCCCAGATGGTTTCCTCCTCCTGCGCACACCTGCCAGGTCACACTTACATCATCCAGCTGCTGCTCCAGCTTGACCTTGGCTTTGCTCAGAGTGTTGACCTTGTCCTCCTCAGTCTGCAAGTCATCCAGCCCTTGCTGGTGGGCTTCCTGCAGAGCTTTCTTCTCCTTTGTCAGCCTGATGATTGTTTCATCCCGCCCAGCCATCTCTTCCACCAAGGTCTTCACCTGAACCAGGAGAAGTGATAAGATGACAGGTGGAAGAAGACAAGGGAGCTGGAGGGGAGATGGTTCTTCTTCCCTCCATTTCAATCTTAGGTCTTCATCCCCAAATCTTGGGTCAGAGCTGGAAGGAAGCTTAGAAGTCATCTTGTCCAAATCCCTAATTTTTTTCTTTTTTTAAAAATTGTTTTATTATTTAATATTTTTTAGTTTTCAACATGGATTTCCACAAGAATTTGAGTTACAAATTTTCTCCCCATTTCTACCCTCCCCCTGCCCATGGCATTTATTCTGATTTTCCCCAGTCTGCCCTCCCTTCTATCACTCTACTCCCCACCCCATCCCCTTTTCCCATACTTTCTTGTAGGGCAAGATAGATTTCTATACCCCACTACTTGTATATCTTATTTCCCAGTTGCATGTAAAAGCAACTTTTTTCTGAGCATTTGTTTTTAGAATTTTGAGTTCCAAATTCTCTCCCTTCTTCCTTCTCCATCCACGCTCCTTGAGAAGGCAAGCAATTCAACATAGGCCACACATGTATCATTATGCAAAATCATGTTGTGAAAGACTAACTATATTTCCCTCCAACCTATACTGTCCCCCTTTATTCAATTTTCTCCCTTGACCCTGGCCCTTTAAAAGTGTTTGCTTTTGATTACCTCCTCCCCTGCAAATCCCTAATTTTATGGATGAGAAAATTGAGACCTAGAGAGAGGAAGTCACTTGCCAAAGATTACACAACAGTAAAGAAGCAGGACCAGGATCTGAACCTAGAATTTCTGACTTTAAGTCAAGTTAAAACTCTTCCCATGATGCCATGCTTTTCTTCAAAGGGCTCATATTTCTCAACCATCCAGGTCTCTATGTCTTGGTGAGGGGAGGAAAGGGCACAGCAGGAGATATAGAGCCTATGGGACACCCCCCAGGAGATCTATGTTCCCATGGTGCCAATATCCCCTATCTGTTGGCACCAACCCTTCTACAAATAGTAAAATGGAGGTTGGTGAGATGGTGTGCTTTAGTGGAAAGGGTGCTAGAGCAGCAATTGAGAGACCTGAGTTCAAATTCTGGTTCTGCCATTTTCTAACTATGTGACTTCACTGAAGGCCTCTGAGCTTCAGTTTCCTTATCCATGAAATGGAGCTAATGACAGGGGAATTGAGAGGACAGTACCATATAAACTTTGGAGGGCTACCTAGCACTGAGCCACTCATGATCTTGGACTGGTCTTTGTGGAAATAAACAGAGCGTTTAGTGGAGTAAGTGTTCTCAGTGAAGGGAGAAGACCATGGAGGAATGAAGCTGAGAGGCTTGGGTTTTTCTCCCTGTATGTCTTTACTGTGGCATGGGGGTAAGACCTAGGTGTGTGTGTTGGTTGCGGCTCAGGCCTACGTAATGGCATGAATTGGGAGTTAGCAATGATGGGTGCCATGTTGACAATGTGTTCTCAGACATTGACAGTGTTGCTTGCCAGAGCAGTACCAGCTGAGATGACCCCCTGACTTCCCATCCTCGGAGAACAGGGCCCAGTAGTACTGAGTGTCTAACAGTGTTTCTCTAATTCTCATTTTCCAAGGATTTCCGCACTGACCTAGATCAGGGCTGTCCAACCTTAGGTTTTTATTGAAACAATAGACAATGTATTTTGATTTGCCATTTTAGTGAGAGCTCAGCAGTTTACTAAAGCATTTATGTAAATTTCTATTCTTGTAGGCAGGCCACATAAATCACAGGGATTGTGCGGCCTGTGGGCATTTTGGACAGCCCTGACCTAGATCATTGACCTAGGTTTAGAAGGGAACTTAGAGTTACCCAAACCTCTCATTTTACAGGAGAGAAAACTGACATGCAAAGAGGTTAAGTCACATAGGTAGCCCAGGCAATATTCAGTCACTTAGCCAACAAGCATTTATTAAGTACGTACTGTGTTAAGTGTTAAAGATACAAAAAAGGGCAAAGAGGTGTTCATAGTCTGATAGAGAAGACAACATACAAACTCCATGTCTGTACAAGATATGTATATATATATATATATATATATATATATATATATATATATATAGGTCCGATGACTCCAAGTTCAGTAGTCTTTCCAGACTCCTTACCTTCTAGATCCTAAGCCCTTTACCCTATTCCTTGACACAATGCCCTCCACTCCCCCCCCAGATCTCTGCTTCAGGCCTTCCTGGTGGTCTGGGTTCCTGCCTATTTCCGAGCCCTTCCTTGTTTTAGGCTTCACCCTGGTGCCTTTCCCAGTCATCTGCCCTAGTCCTGTCCAGTCCCAATTCTTTGCTATTTTCTGAGCCTTCTCTTTGCATTTCCCTCTGAGTTGGTTTTTCTTTCCCTGGTTCTCTGCTCTGGTCCAATCCAGCCCTCATTCTAGGTCTTCCCTCAGATCTAAGCACCAGCTCCTCTGGTTCTCCTGGGCCCAGCTTCTTGCTCTGGCCCCAGTCCTAATCCTGGGCGGCGGCTCTCCCTCATCCCATCCCTCACCACACACAAACCTTATTCTCTGTGGCGTGCTTCTCCTTCTCCACCTTGGCCAGAGTCAGCTCCAGGTCATCGATGTCCTTCTTGAGTTCGGTGCACTCATCCTCCAGGTGTCGTTTCCTCGCTGTAAGATCTGAGTTCGTCTCCTCTTCATCCTCCAGCCGCTCACTCAGCTCCTTCACTTTGGCCTCCAGCTGCACCTTGGATTTGATCAGAAGGTCACAGCGCTCCTCTGCATCTGCCAAGTTGTCCTGCTCCTGGAGGGAAAGGGGACAGACAGCAGGGATTGGCACTCCAGGCCCAGGGGCAGAGCAGGACCCAGAGACATGAAGCTGGGACTGAAAGGGACAAGGCTGCAGGCAGGTCAAAATACAGATGGGTCTTACCCATTCATTGGTTCATTCATTCATTCATTCACTAATTCATTCCCAAACATTTACGGAGTACCTATTGGGGTGTTTAGCCTAGAGAAGAAAATACTTAGGGAGAAATTTGATCACATATCAAAGGGAAGAAGAAGGGAATGAGCATTTATTAGGAGCCAGCTATGTGCCAGGCACTTACATTGCCTCATTTGAAACTCAAAGCATACCTGGGAAAATAATTCCCATTTCACTGAGGCAGACAGAGGTGAAAGAAAGACTTGTCCAGAGTCACAAAGCTAGTAAGTGTCTGAGGTCGCATTTAAACCCAGGTCTCCCTGACTCCAGGCCCAACACTCTATTCCTTGTGCCAACAAACTGCCTGTAAAGGTCATTATATGGAAGAGAGGAACTTTGCTCTGTTCAGTCTCAAAGGGTAAAACTAAGACGAGAGACAGAGAGACAGAGAGACAGACAGACAGAGACAGAGAGACACAGAGATAGAGACAGAGACAGACAGACAGACAGACAGAGAGTTACAGGGGCCAAATTCAACTCAATATAAGAAATTAAAAAAAAATAGAGCTATCCAAAAGTGAAATGTGCAGTGATGCAGTGAACAAGGTAGGTAGTGATCTCCCTGTTACTGGAGGTGTTCAACTAAAGTCTAAATGGCCACTTGCTGGGGATATTGTGGAGAAGACTGGACTAGAGACCACTGAGGCTCCTCTTCCAGCTCTCAGACTCTGCATTTCTTTTAGCTTGGGGAACAAAGATGAATAAGTCAAGATAACTCATAAAATATTAGGCCTTAAAGATACCGACTTCATATAACTCAGTTTAGTAGGAAGAAGTGGGTACATCTGAATACAATTCAGTTCAGTTGGGGGCATTTGCTAAGAGACCTGTCTGAAAGACATGGTGTGAGATGACCTAAAAGATCATAAAATATTAGAGCTGGAGGGAACTTTGGAGACAATCTAGGCCAACCTTTAGAGGAAACTGAGTCACAGAGAGATGACACATGATCCTGGGTTATAGATTTAGGCCTGGAAGGTACCTTGAAAGTCATCTAGTGCAGAAGGGTCAAATGTGGCCACAACACCCCTGAGTGCTGCCAAATCAGACTGAAGTATAATTCAGAAATATTTTTAACAGTAAATAGAAACATAACAGAACATAAATACCATTAATATGTGGTTTTCAAAGTCAATATGAACCTTTAGGGATCCTTATTACGATTTAGTGGCCCTTGTTTCTATTTGAGTTGGACTCCAGTGAGCCAGGCTAATCCTCTTGCTTTATAGATGAGGACAGAGGACCAGAAAGGGGAAGGGACTTCTCCACATTCACAAAGGTAGTAATTAAATTATTTACTACTTTTTCCCACAATATCACATTGCACCAGTTGTGATACAAGCCTAGCATTCAAGGATCCAAGGAAGGCTTTTCTTCCTTCCTTCCTTCCTTCTTTCCTTCCTTCCTTCCTAACTTCCTTCCTTCCTTCCTTCTTTCCTCCCTTCCTTCCTAACTTCCTTCCTTCCTCCCTCCCTCCCTCCCTTCCTTCCTTCTTTCCTTCCTTCTTTCTTTCCTTCCTTCCTAACTTCTTTCCTTCCATTAATTCCTTTAATTCCATTAATTACTAATGAGATCATGATTCAGGCCCAGGTTTCACTGATTCTGAATCCGGCCCACTTTCTGATGCACTGTGACACATACCCAATAAGACCTTCAGGGGAAATTCCATAAAAGGAGATGCTATTTGATCTGGGCATTGAAGGATGGGTAGGCTTTTTAATAAGGCAGTGGGGAAGGCAAGACAGGAGGAGGTGATGGAGAGCAGGCATTCCACATTGGGACAACCACATAAGCAAACAGGTGGAGGCAGGAAGGTCCAGGCCTATGAAGGGGACATTGTGTAGACCCATTGGAATAAAGGGGCAGGATATGTGGGGAAGTGGAGAGAAATGAGTCTAATGAGGGGTGTGCCACATCACTGGCCTGACATAAATGTCTGCTGAATGAATTAAATGAAATGGAAGGAAGGAGGATAGGGGAAGGAGAAGGAAGGAAGGAAGGAAGGAAGAAGGGCAAGAGGGAGGGCAGGAAGGAGGGAAGAAAGGAAGGAAGGAGAGAAGGAAGGAAAGAGGAAAGGAGAAAAGGAAATATGGATGGAGGAAAGAAAGAGAGGAAGGAAGGAAGGAAATAAAGGAGGGAAGGAAGGAAGAAGGGTAAAAGGGAAGGAAGGATGGAGGGAAGAAGGGAAGGAAGGAGAGAGGGAAGGAAAGAAGAAAGGAGGGAAAGGAAGATGGATGGAGGGAAGAAAGAGAGGAAAGAAGGAAGGAAAAAAGGAAGAAGGAAAGAAGAAAGGAGGGAAGGAAGGAAGAAGGGTAAGAGAGAGGGAAGGAAGGAGAGGACGGAAAGAAGAAAGGAGGGAAGGAAAGATGGATGGAGGAAAGAAAGAGAGGAAGGAAGGAAGGAAGGAAGGAAGGAAGGAAGGAAGGAAGGAAGGAAGGAAGGAAGGGAGGAAGGAAGGAAGGAAGAAAAGCCTTCCTTGAATCCTAGGCTTGTATCATGACTAGGAGACTATGATATTGTAGAAAAAGCAGGTTTAGGGTCAGGAGGCCTGATTTTAAACCTCAGCTCTATTACTACTCATATGGCCTTGGAAAAACTGCTTGTCTTCCCTGTTTCCTCATCCCCAAAATGAAGAACTTGACCTGAATCCTTCAAAGGGGGCCCCTAAGATCCCCGCCAGTTCTAAATGCTATCATTTGAGTCTGAGTCTTAGCTCCAGTAACTTACTAGTTATATTGACCCTAGGCAAGTCACTTCTTTCTGCCTGTTTCTTCCTCTCTAAACTGAGTATAACCGTCCTTATTCTGCCTGTCTCGTGGGGCTAATGTGAGGAGAGCATTTTTGCAAACTTTAAAGCCTCTTTCTAAATGTGAGTGGACGCACTGGTGTCCATTGCGGGAGGCCAGAAGGGCTGGTGCTCTAACTGCAGCTCCCGAGGGCCCAGCCTCCCCCCAACCCAAGCCCAGCCTCTCCCTGCCAGGGCTCACGGCCTGCAGCTGCAGGGACAGGTCGTTCTTCTCCTGGGCAATGCTGATGTGCTCCTCCTCCAGCTCCTGTCTCTTGGCCTCGGCCTCGGCCAGGGAGCTGCGCAGCCCCCGGAGCTCAGCCCGCAGGGCCCCCAGCTCCTCCTCCGCCTGCACCGAGCGCAGCAGCGGCTTCATCTTGAAGAAGAGCTTCATCCAGGACCAGTTCTTCACGGCCGCAAAAGCCCGGATATTGCACTGAATGGTGTAGAGGGCATCCCTGGAGAGGGGGAGCGAGGGTCAGGGGGCAGTAGGAGCCGGGGGGAGGTCTCCAGCCCCCTGCCCCATCATGGGCAGGACACCCCTGGACTCCTCATACCGTCCCCCTCTCATGTGCTGGTGCTCAATGCGCATGAGGTGGCCCCGGATCCTCGCCTGCAGCAAGGTCAGGATCTTGGCCAGCCGCTCATCCCGAAGCTCCTCCAGCACAGCCAGCAGCCCTGACTTAAAGAACACCTGCAAGGAAAAGATGGGCTTTCCTTGACCCAGTCTGACCCCTGACCGCCCCCCCACCCCGTTTCCTGTGTGAGCCCTTAGCCATAGGACTTTGGGAGAGTCACGTGCCCTCCTCAAGTTCTCAGTGTCTACATGTATAACATGACGGGGGTGGACTGGATGGCCTTGAGGTCATTTCAAGTTCTAGACCTATGATCCTATGAATCCATGTGTCTGGTAACCTCAGAGTGACCCTGACCTTGATATAACCCCCCTTGGTATCCCCCTGACCTCAATGGGACCTCTGATCCTTTTGAACCACTCCTAAACTCAGTGGGACCCCCATGTGCGATTCCCAACCTCAGAGTGACCCTTGACCCCTGACACTTGAGAGTGTGCCCCCCCTCATCTTAGTGTGACACCCCCCCTCACCTTGGTGTGACCAAACTTGTACTGTGTATGGTCAATGTCCAGTGAGCCAAGGAGCTTCTCAGTGGCCTTCCTGCTATCCACAAAGGTGTCATCTGGGACAGCACTGGGATTCAGGATGCGATACCTGGGGAAAGGCTGAGAATGAAGGAGTGGCTCCCTGGAAGTGAGCAGGGGATACATGGGGGAGGGGGTCAGGGACTAGGTATCATGAGGTCAAAGGGAAGAGCCATGCGTGGCCCAGACTTAGGGCTTAAACTAGAAGAGGTCAAGGTGGTAAGGGCAGGTAGAAGGGCAACAGAGGACACTGAGTCACGGGAAGAAATTGCTTTATATCTTGATTTTAGAACTTGGTTCTATCCTGTTAAGAAGCCTTTTTTAAAAAGGTTAATTCCTTTGATTGGGAATAGATGGTCAAACATGGTCACTGTGTTGGTTGATTTGATGTTAAACTGTTGGACTACGTTGGAGTGGTTTGTTTTCTTTTTATTAAGTTTTCGTTACAAAGGATGGTGTACTAGTGGGGGGGAAGGGAGGGATATATTTGGAAATGTGTGTGATATAACCAAGAAAGGCATCATTAAAAATAATATTTAAAAAAGTTAACTCCTTTGCAATGTTCCTAGCATCATAAGATAACAGATTTTAGATCTGGAAGAGTCTATAGAAGTCACTGAGTCTAACCCCCTCATTTTACAGATAAGGAAATTGTGTCACAGAGAAGTTTAGTGACTTGTCCAAGGTAACACAGCTAGTAAGTATCTTAGGACAAGATTCGAACCCAGGTCTTTCTGATTTGAATTCCAAATCCCTATCTACTATCTAGTATGATGTTGCCTCTTAGCTCAAGCTTCCTCCTGCCCAGACATAGCAGCCTCTTAAATGACTTAACTGTCTCCAGTCTTTCCCTCTACTCCATCTTGCACCCACAACCCACATTCTTCCCTTTCTATAAGGCACAACTCTGAGCACCTCCCTCCTCTTGCTCAAAAACCTCCACTGGCTTCCTATCACCACTAGAGAATAAAATTCCAAACTCCTCATCCTAGCATTCAAGGCCTTCTATGATCTGGCCCCAGTCTCCTCTGCTACAAACAGGCTACGTTTCCCCAAATACTCGATTACCAACTCTGAGCCTTGGCTCATACATTCCCCCCTCCTAGAACGCCCTCTTTGCCTCCTCTTGTAATCCAAGACCCATCTTGGAGCAGCTAGGTGGTGCAGTGAATAGAGCACTGGCCATGGAGTCAGGAAGATCTGAGTTCAAATTTGACCTCAGACACTTGACGCATTTACTAGCTGTGTGACCTTGGGCAAGTCACTTAACCCCAATTGCCCTGCCTTCTCCCCGCCAAAAACTTCTGTCTATCTTTCTCCAAGTGGCTGACCATTCTTCTAAGTCCTCACAGACCTGACTATCATCTGGCCCCAAGCATGCAAAATCTTGTCTGATTATTTAACTTTTCATATGCATTATGTGGATTTTGTTTTTCCAACAAGACTCTTGGACTTCACAAGGGCAGGGCTTGCAGCTTTGTCCCTATGTGGCCATTTAGTACCGAGGAAGAAACGGAGGAGAACCTATAGCACTGTCACATTGTCACAAGGAGCAGGGGAGTCACGAACCGCTGTCGGAAATCCATATAAAGCAGGCGGTTGGGGAAACCCTGGCGGCAGATGCGGATTCCCTCTAGAACTCCATTGCAGCGTAGCTGGTGTAGCACCAAGAAGGCATCCATCACACCTGGGATGGAGATCAGGGGGTAGAGGTCAATGGAGACTAGATCTCAGCCCAACCTCCAGAAAACCCAGCAAAGACAAGTGAGGACAGGCAGAGATCTCTGAGGTTGTGTGCAATATATCAGGGAGGGGGGAGGGGAAGGGATGATGATATCAGGTGAGGTCACCCAGCCCCAGGTTTCTCTGCCTAATACCCTCCGGACACCAAAATTCCCCAAATCCCCAAGTGCACAGTCAGGCGCCTACCTGGCGTCTTGCTCTCATTAGGGACGATGCAGCGGACAAAGTGTGGCTGGGTGGCTCGTAGGTTGGTCATCAGTTTATTGAGGTTTTCCTGGGCAGGAGAGGAGGCAGTAGGTGGGAGATAAAATGAGAGGGAGCCCCTGGCATCCCCTCTCAGCTGATTGCCCCTCTCACCTCCCGGTATTCCTGGTCATGTCCCAAACCCCTGGCTTTGGGGTTCCTTATGTCTGTTTCATGGCCTCCCCATCCCCTATGGAGTTTCCACATTCCTCAGCTTTCTCTGTGCCTTCATGAGTCTCTCTTACTTCCAGAGACCCTCTATGCCTGAGCTGGCCTGCTTCTTGGCTCATGAGATTAAGAATAGGAAAGGACCTTAGAGATGATATAGGCAATGCCCTCCACATTTTACAAAGGAGGACACCAAGGCCCAGAGAGAGCAAAGGACTTGCTGCCCAAGGTCACACAGCTAATAAATTGAATATCTTTCTACATGCCCCAGGGCTTCAGTGACCCTTTGGTGTTCTCCACTGGTGACTCCCACGGCCCGTCCTTCCAAGCCCCCAACCCCAATCCCCATCTGCCACCAGCTTGGTCCCAGATGTATGGGGCTAGGAAACTGTATAGACTTGTTGTGATGTTCACGCAGAGAAGAATTAAACATCACTGCAAGTCTTAACAGCTGCCTGCCCAGAGATGCAGGGGCCTGGCTGAGGAGAGGGGTTAGTGCCCAGGGGAGCAGGGAAGGCATTGCCCCCTCACCTTGTGTACCTGGGACACCGTCTGAAACGATGCCGCCTTCTTCCGCTTTTCCTTCACCCCAGATTTGGGGCCCTCAGCTAGTGGAGACAAGGACATGGGTCACATGGAAGGGACAGCTCCCCATGGTACCCCTGATCCCTGGATCCCCCCACCCTAGGCTATGGGGGCGAGGGGGGACTGACCTGAAGCAGTGGTAGAAGCTGAGTAGCTCTCATAGAGCGAAGCCAACAGTTTGTTCTGGGATTTCTGGAAGACAGGGACGACGGTCTCATTCAGCGGGTCCTTGTTCTTCTCCAACCATCCCACGATGCTATAGGGTACCTGAAGTGAGAAAGAGCCAGGAGCAGGGGTGGGGTCAGGCCTTTAGTATGCAATGCTAAGCACCTCCCATGTACATGATACTGTGGTCAATGCTGGAGATACAAATGACAAAAGCAAAACAGCCCTATATTCTTATATTCTATTGGATGGAAGGTTGAGATGAGGGTAAAGGATATGAATAGGGTTAGGGTCAGGGATGGGATCAGGGTCAGGGTGTCTGAGGTCAGAGTTAGGATTACGGTTAAGGTTAAGAAAAGTTAAAGAAGGTTGGGGGCCAGGGGTCAGGACTGGTGCATACCACCCCAGCGTAGTGCACAATCTCAAAATGTGCTTCGTATTTGCGCTTCTTGTCTGGCCGCGGCTTCTGGAAATTGGGTGATTTCCCAGCATGGTTGTCATAGAGCTTGGCCCGGAAGCTCACATCAGAGGCCTTGGGGAACATGCACTCCTCCTCCAAGATGGACAGGATGCCCATTGGCTGCAGAGTCGGAGCAGGAGGCAGGTCAGTGGGCACACATGCATGCAACACACCAGAACATCCGAAGTCCTTCCTCACTTTCTGATCTTTTTATACCTTACTCTTCTTCATACACCTTACAATCCATCTACACCAGCCTGCCTGCTGTTCCTCAGGGGACGTTCCATTTCCCAACTCCCTGAGTATGAAGTGGTCACCCCAATGCCTGGATGCTCACCCTCCTCCCCTCTGACAACTGGCTTCCTGCAAGGCTCAGCTCCAATCTCACCTGTGGCAGGAGGCCTTCCCAGCCAACCCCCATGGGGCCCCTTCTTTCTGAGATTACCTTTCATTCATTCTTTATATATCTTGTGTTTGTATGTGTGTGTATGTATTATATATATATATATA
>CM053625.1:70827104-70874587 GCA_028646595.1 Phalanger gymnotis | reverse complement strand
GTTTGCCCTTGTAGGCAGCCACTACGGTTGCAGTATAGACAGGAAGCCACTTGTAGGGATTGATGGTGACACAGAACAGGCCTGAATAAGTCTGTAAGAGAGCAAAAGCCTGGTCAGAATCTGATTGCTTCCTACCTTTCCAGGGTCTTCACACATTCTCACCCATCCACATACTCCACGGTGCAGCCAAACCACTGTAGTTGCTGTTTCTCCTACTTGGTACTCCATGCCTTTTCTTGGTTTCTTTGCCCGGGCTGTTCCCACTCCTGGAATGTTCTCCCTTCCTACCTCCCACTCAGAATCCCTGACTTCTCTGGAGACTCAACTCAAACACTGTCTCTAACATGAAGCACCTTCCTGATCATCCCCAGCTGCCGGTGCCTCTTCCTGAGTCTCCCTCCCCCAAATTATTTTGTACTTCCTTATAGATCTTTTGCATTTACTTATCTGTGTATATGCTGTTGCCCCTTTCCCTTCCCCTTCAACCTCTCTGCACCTATATCCCTCCCTTAGAGGGCAGGGGCCATGTCATTCGTGCCTTTGGATCCCTAGTACCTGACACAGGGCCCAGTTCATCAAATAACAAATACTTGTCATTTGATTACTTGTCAGGTGCTGCCTGAGATGCCTATAGAAGCCCGAAATTCCCTCTATCTTGGGCTGAGGGAGTTCTCTGAAATGTAGGACTCCCCTGTCCCAGGACCTTCTGAAGGGCTCCTGCAGGTCCCCTGGATGCCCTCCCCAGCCTTGGCCTCCAGGGACTCACATAGATCATCCAGTGGGCATAGCGTTGACGAAGGTTGTGTAGTACCGAGGCTTCGTTGAGGTGGGTCATCATGGACATGTCCTCCAGCAGGTCAAAACGAGGTGGGTTCATGGACTGCACGTCAGCCTCACGTACAGTTAGGACCTGTAGGGGAGGTGGGGGCTTTCACCCGGGAGTCCTCAGAACCCTTCCCTCTGGCCCCAGGCCCTGGGACCCCTCCCAGCCATCCAGGGCCCCGCAGCCCCTAATGTCCCTCAGGGAGACCAAGGGGAGGGTCCAACCTGACCCAGAAGATCAGTCTTGGGAAGGAAAGGGGCGCAAAGGTAGGGAGGGCAGGGCTACTATTCTGGAAAGAGGGGCAGGGGAGGATAGAAGGTCAGAGATGGAAGGGGCTCATCCAGCCTGCCCCCCAGTTTAGGAATCCCATCCCAGACAGGGAGTCGTCTTCTGCCTGAAGACCTTCAGTGACAAGGACTTCACTACCTCCCAAAGCCAACTATTCCATGGCTGGACTGCTCTCCCTAACTCTTAGAAAGTTCTTTCTTCTACTGAACTGAAATCTAGTGCTGCCTTCTGGGACCAAATGGGACAAGTCTAGGTGGTGTAGTGCCTGGAGCATTGGGCCTGCAATAAGGAAGACCTGAGTTTTCAGATGCTGATTAGCTGTGTGACCCTGGGCAAGTCACTTAACCAGTCTACCTCCATTTTCTCCCTGTAAAATGGGGATAAGAATAGCACCTGCCTCCCCAGGTTGTTGAGATCATATTTGTAAAGCACTTAGTACAGTGCCTGGCACATAGTAAGCGCTGTATCAATGCTTGTTCACCTCCCTCCAGCCAGATATTTGATGAAGGCTATCAGAGAATCAGAGATTTAAGGCTAAAAGTGACTCTAAAAGCCATTGAGTTTAACCCCTCCTCTTTTTCTTAACATGTAAGAAATTTGAGGCAGAGACAAGTTGTGACTTGGCCAGGGTCACATAGCTAACAAGTATCTAAAGCAGGATTTGAACCCAGGTCCTCATGACTTGAAGTCCAGTGCCCTAGACCAGGCTGCTTCATAATATCCATTATGGCTCTTCTCTTCTGAAGACTAACCCATCCCATTTCCTTAACTGAGCCTCGTGCGGTATCAAGTTCCATTCAATTCATTTCAACAAATGCCACACACATACCATGTGCCAGGCATCATGCTAGATGCTGGGCATACAAACAGAAAACTGAGACAGAGTTCCTGCTCTCAAGAAGCTTATGTCCTCCTGAGGGATACAGCCTGAAAATATAAGTGAATAAATGAAGGATGATTTAAGAAGGGAGGGCACCTTTACTCATGCCTGGAATGGCTCCCTCCTCCCTTGCCAGTCTCCACCTCCTGAAATGCATCCATCATTCTCTGCCCTGCTCAGGTGCTACCTCCTCCATGAAGCTCTCTGTGATCCCTCCTCTCAGTTCAAAGTGACCCTTCCCTCTCCGCGTCTCTCAGGCTTCTCTATTTGACCTTTAGTTCACTTAATTGTGGTGCAGTGGAAAAACTGGGGGACTCGTAAATGGGAAAACTGGGTTCCAATCCTTCCTCCAACATTTATTAATTGTGTTACCCTCAGCAAGTCTCTGGACCTCATTTTCCTCATATTTAAAACAGGTATAATAATAACCATCCTATTGTCTCTCAAAGATATAAAGAAAACACTCTGTCAATTCAATGATTCAATTAAATCCAAAAGTATTTGTTAAGTATTTTACTATGTGGCGGGAGTACAGGGACAAAAAATAAAATTCATCCCCAATCTCAAAGAGCTTATATTCAAACTATAAGCTCTACAGAAATGGAAGCAATTAATCATGATATCACTTACCCAGTAATCATCTATATTATACCTATACCTATATATCTATAGGAGCTAGGGATAGGACCTGTGATTTCATTGGTATAGAGAACTCCCAGGTGAGGGCATTCCTCCACCAGTGCAGGTCGGCATCTTCTCTGCAATTTGTATTCTTAGAGAGGTTAAGTGCTCTATCAGGGGTCACACAGCCAAGATGTCAGAGATGGGGCTCAAACCCAGGTCTTCCTGGCCTCGAGGCTGGTTTTCTATCTGCTGCTGTACCCTGCCTCTCATTTATATATCCATCTCCCCCTTTTTCCAAATGGTAAGCTCTCTGATGACAAAGACTATGTCTTTTTTCATCTTTGTACTCTAGGTGCCCTTAGAGCTTAGGAGAATAGACCACAGGATCATAGATTTCAGACCTGGGAAGGACCCTAGAGTCCACTGAATCCAATTCTCTCATTTTACAAATGAGGAAACTGAGGCTGAGTAAGGTCAAGCAACTTTCCCAGGGTCATATATCTGCTAAGTGGCAGGTAGGTCTTCAACTTAAGCCTTCCTGACTCAAGGCCCAGTGTTCTCTCCACTGAGCCCCCTCAGAGATATTTAATCGAATCAAATTTTAATTGAATCAAAGTGATCCAAGCAGAGTGGCCAGCAGGACCACCCACCCTCTTCCTCACTTTGTTCACTAGACTTCTGTTAATTCAGCCTTAGAGCCCATTAGCTTTTGGGGGTTGCAACTTCACACATGATTCATATTGAACTTGTGATCACCCAAGTCACCCCCCTCCCCAATCTCTTTTTCAAATGAATTTTTTTTTCCTAATCAGGTCTCCATTACAACCACGGCTAGATGGCCAATATTCCCATGGGGAAGTGTATCAGGTTAATCATGTGTTCCCCTTCCTTTCATTGCTTCCTGTGGATTGGGCTCTCTCTCTCTCTCTCTCTCTCTCTCTCTCTCTCTCTCTCTCTCTCTCTCTTTCTCCCTCTCTGTCTGTGCATGATAGAGAGACAGAGATAGAGAGACACAAAGAGAGCAAGTTTATAGGTTTGAATGACCTTTGATTATGCATGTTTGCTGTCAGGCTCACAGCTGCAGAGCTGAAAGGGAGCTTAAAAGGCCACTTAACTCAACCCCCTCATTTTGCAAGTGAAGAAACTGAGGCCCAGAGAGGCTAAGTGACTTGCACCAGGTCACACAGGTCCTCTGCATCTTCTCCTGTATCTTACTGTCTCTTTATCACAGTCTCAGCCCTGTCTTACCTGTCTGGATTAGAGTAAGATTCTATTCCTCCTTGGGAAGCTGATTTCCCTTGAATCCTGCCTCCTTGGGCTAGGGAAGACCTGTTTTAGGAGTATAGGCCTGGCCCCAGGTGGCCTGAGGGTCTCAGAGTAGTTAAAGTGGGAGAGACCAGTGATGTCAGGGGTTTTCAGGTGAAGAACAGCAGAGTCCAGGGGCTCTTACCTTCTGATCCTTGGTCTCCACAGTGACTCTGCCTGCCTTGATCTCCTTGACCTCTGCCTCCAGATAGGCTTCCTGCTCATCTGGGACCCAGACCCATTTCTTCCCTGGAGAAGGGGAAATAAGAATGTCAGAATGCAGGGGGGGGGGGGAGGACCTCTTCGAACTGAGGTTCAGGAGCTAGGGAGAAGGTGTGAGAAATTCAGTTCTGTCTGATCTCCTCACCTCCAAGACCACCTATTCCCCCCAACAATGCTACCCCACTAAACACCAGGCCTCCTCCCACCCCCAGCCCTGAGGCTCCTCATTTCCCTCCCCACCAGCCCTAAGTGATAGGTATGTAACTTTCCTGTATACACAAGGGGGACCTAGGTGCAAGGAAACCTGGATTCTGACCGGGCTCAGCCACTAACTCACAGGGTGATTTTGGACAAGGCCCCTTTGAGATTGATTTTAGTCACCTGGGAATGAGAGTGTTAGTAATACTCATCTCTATAAATACGAGCACGGAAAGACAGAGACGCAAGCACACCGAGAGGCCCAGCCTTCTCTCTTGGTTCCAGCTTACGCCCCTCAGGGCCCTAGGGGTTTAACTGAGGTGGCCTCCCCTAGCCATCTAGGGGCTAGGCTCCTCGTGTCTCTGACTCTCTCCAGGGCCCTTGGCCCACAGCCCCATTTTCCTTGTGTTCACATCACTCTGCCCGAGTCTCCACCTTTGTTCAAACTGTTCTCTATGCCTGGAATGTCCTCCCTCCCCCTCCTGGCTGGTTGGATTCCTACTCATCCTTAAAAATGCAACTCACTCATGCACCGACTCTTCCCCTGACACCCTCAACCTTCCTCCCCTCAGATCACTACTCACAGCCCCTCGTTTCACACCTCTAATGTGCTTATCCTGTTATATTGGGTTTTATAGTTCCAGTATCTATGAATGTGTCTTGTGTCCCACCGTGAGCTCCACGAGGGCAGGAACCACATCTTGGCCAAACTTATCCCAAGGCCAGCAGAGTTCTCCACACACACCCCCTATATTTGTACTTAATAAATGTCTATTGAATTTACCGATAGAATTTACTACGTGGCCCCAGGAGGTAAGAGTATGGGACTGGGAGTCAGAAACACCAAAGTCTGAATCTGCCTCAGATACTTGCTACGTGAGATTTTTCAAGGCATTTAACCCCACTTGGCCTCAGTTTCCTTTTTCATGAAATAAAAATGATAACAGCACCTACGTCTCAAGGAGCGTGAGGATCAAATGAAAGAGTATATGGTATTTGGTAAACATTAATGTGCTATATGAGTTTCTATTATACTAATACCTATCATTACTGCATTGAAGTATCGGCCTTCTCTGCGTCATGGTCTCCTGTCCATGCTCCTGTGACTCCTGGCTCCCCATACTAGCGTCCCACATCTGTGTCTGTGCCTGCGTGCCTGCGTCCCTACATCCCATGCCCGCTCTCACCATCTCCCGGAATGGTGTGCACCTTCACCATCTCCTGGTAGCTCTTCCTCAGGTAGGCTGCGGCCTCTCCCAACTCACTCAGGTCCATCATGGCGACAGAGGTGGCAGCAGGGCAGTAACGACAAGAAATGAGGAACAGTAGGAGAATCTGGGGAGCCCCGCGGGGAGAAGATAAGAAAGAAGGAAGGGTCAACGAGGAAGCCCCAGGGCTGGCAGAGGGCAAGTCAGCCTGCAAGAGTCCTGGAGTACGGAGCAGAGCAGGCCTCGGAGCTTTATGGAATCATTCCTTCAGCCTCCCTTGGCTTAGAAGCCAACCCAAAGGTCCCGAGTTAGGGGCAAGATAACAGCCCGGTCCTCCTTCCTCCTCCACATGCACACATAGACATAGGCATGGTAAACCTACCAATGTAGGACACAGCAGTTCACGGGTAAGTATATCCACGCTCAGACCCACTTGCAGAGAAGTGGACTTGCCCACTCAGACTCATACCCATGCGCTGTCTTGTACCCCTGCACACTCACAGCCATAGTCTAAGACACAGCCTCCCGCAGACATACCCACAGAGCTACCCTCTCCCACATACAGCCAAGTGTGAACAGCTACACACACAGTCAAGTCCCAGCACACTCAAGCCCAGCTCACACTCCCCCACCCTGTATCACCAACCTCAGCACCCGAAGTGAAGGCCTGGGGCAGCTCAGGCTCTTTTATCAGCCCTGTCAAGGTCAGCAGGGAAGCTATGTCAGCAATCCCCATGTGTCAGCGCAGGCCCAGCGACCCCCCCATCCTGGCCACAGGACACAAAAGGCAAATTCCCTTTTATCTCTATCCCAGCCAGCACCGCCCAGGGGCTATTTTTACCTCCTATTGTCAGGGGAGCACAAAGACAGAAAGAGACACTGAGAGACGGAAATACAGAGATACAGAGAGACACTGAGAGACTGAAATGCAGAGATATAGAGATACACAGAGAAACTGAAATACAGAGATACAGAGAGACACTAAGAGACTGAAATACAGAGATACAGAGAGACACTGAGACTGAAATACAGAGATACAGAGAGACACTGAGACTGAAATAGAGATACAGAGAGACACTGAGAGACTGAAATACAGAGATACAGAGAGACACTGAGAGAATGAAATACAGAGAGACATTGAAAGACTGAAATACAGAGATACAGAGAGACACTGAGAGACTGAAATACAGAGATACAGAGAGACACAGAGACTGAAACATAGAGATAGGGAGAGACAACTGAGAGACTGAAATATAGAGACAGAGACGCTAAGAGACTAAAATACAGAAACGGAGAGAGACACTGAGAGACTGAAATACAGAGATAGGGAGAGACCCTGAGAGACTGAAATACAAAGATAGGGAGAGACACTGAGATACTGAAATACAGAGACAGAGACACTGAGAGACTGAAATACAGAGATAGGGAGAGATACTGAGGGACTGAAATACAGAGATTGAGAAACGTAGAGACAGAGTCACAGAGAAAGAAACAGGGATAGAAATATGGAGACAAAGAAGGAGACAGAAACAGAAACAGACAGGCATGGAGACAGAGAGACACAGCAAGACTGAGACACAGAGACCAAGTCCCAGAGACAGAGACATGGCAAGGGTGCAGGGTGCAGAATGCTGTGCACACTGGGACACTAGCATTGCAGAGACAGAGATACAGAGACATGCAGGTAGAGGCAATGCCTGAGAAGGTCAGGGCTATAGAAACACAGGGACAGTTGGGGATCTTCGTGTCCCCAGAGCCTGGCATAACAAGAAACCTTTCAAGTGCTTAATTTAATGCATGTTTATGGATTGACCGAGAAAGGAAAACATAGAACTAGTGAATACTAGAGTTTGTAAAGGCCTTAGAAATTAGACAGTTCATTCCCTTCATTCCATACATGGGAAAACTGTGAGCCAGAGAAGGAGAGGAAAGGGACTAGCCTAGAGTCACCCAGAAAGTCAATGACAGAGCTGAGACAGGAAGAGAAACAGTAAAAGATGGAAACTCCCTGACTCTTCTCCTAGTCCACTGTCCTCTTCCTTTGCTCCCTCCTGTCCCCACTCCCTTCTGTGAAAAGTCCCACACAGAGACCTTGGGGTCAACTGGCAATACTACAAAGGAAATTGGACCTGGTGACTCAGAAATTACAAAGAAAAAACACGGTTTCATAGAACCCACATGGAATTAGATTAAAAATTTAAACTTAATTAAATTAAAAGCCAAAGTAAATTAATAGTCACAAATTGTGAGGGGTTTTTGGGGGGAAGGATTCTGGATCTCTGATTTTATTAGTATCGTGAACTCTCAGTGTGGAAACTCACTCCACTGATAAAGAGCACCACCTCCTCAGTAACTTAGGGTCATAGAATTAAGAACTGGAAGAAAACTGAGAAGTAAATAGTCTAATCCCTCCCTTTTATAGATGGAGAAACTAAGGCTCAGAAAGGTGGAATGATTTGCTCAAGGTCACTCGAGTAGTAATTTATAGTCTTAGAGAAATGTCTGGGACACAGAAAAGTTAAATTACTTTTCCAGGGTTACAAACATAGGATTAAGTGGTAGAGTCAGAATGTGAACTCAGGTCCTCTGACTCTAAAGCCACTGTTTACTCCACTATGAATTTTCAAAAAATTTTTGTTGTTATATTTTAATTTACATGACCTTAAGTATTGAATGGCTCCCTCCCTCCTTCCCCACTCCAGAGAGCCACCTTTACTAAAAAAAAAGAGAGAAAAAGAAAAAGAGGGGTGGAAATAGTATAGCAAAACTAACCAAAGATTAAGACTGACAGTAGAAGACTTATATGAACTGATGCAAAGTGAAATGTGCAGAACCAGGAGGACATTGTACACAGTAACAGCAATATTGTAAGGATGATCAACTGTGAAAGATTTAGCTATTTTGATCAATTCAATAATCCAAGACAATTCCAAAGGACTCAAGATGAAAAATACTATTCACCTCCAGAGAGAGAACTGATGCACTCTGAGTACAAATAGAAGTGTAATTTTTTCATTTTCTTGCTTTTTTCTGAAACATAGTTAATATACAGATATGTTTTGCATGATCTCATATGTATAATCAATATATTGTTTGCATTCTTAATAGATGGTGGAAACTGAGGGAAGGGAGAGAATTCATAACTCAAAAATATTTTTCTAATGAAGTTTAAAATAAATAAATAATGGATTTTATTTTTAAAAAAAGACTGACAGTATAAGTAGTGTCCCACACTGCAACTCTGCAAGGGAATGAGACAAGTGATTTTTCATTTCTTTTCCTGGGAACCAAGCTTGGACATTATTATTACACAGAGTTCAATTTTGCATTTTCTTGTTCTTTCCACTGATACTGCTGCAGTCACTACATATTCTGTTTTCCTGGTTCTGCTTACTTCATTCTGTACCAATTCAGTATAAGTCTTCCCACATTTATCTAAGTTCTTCATATTTCTCATTTCTTATGGTATAATAACATTCTGTTACAGTCATGTACTATAATCTGTTTAGCCATTCTCCAATCAATGTGCGTCTATCTAGTTTATAATTCTTTAATGTCACCAAAAGTGCTACTTTTCATGTTTTGTTGTCTGGGACCTGCCTTTCTCTCTTCAGTCTTCTAAGGGTACATGCCCACTGCATTCTTGGAGCCATTGTCCTTTCTTGCTATTTCATCCTTCTTCTGCCCCCAGATCAGAATTTAGCCTCCTCTTTGATCCCCAGTTCCCTAAAGAGAAAGAGTCCTTATCTGCCTAGGTCCCTGCTTCATTCCTCTTAGCCTTAATAGGAAAGAATTGCTATCCTCAAAGTCACCTGAACTCTAATGTAGAAAATACCTTCTGAATTCTTCCCACAGAAATTTCCTCATTGATTTTTTTCCTGCTTGGTTCTGCATGGGCAATATCTTATTCAGTTTCCTTGAGCTGAAACTCCATCTCAGTTACACCTGCAGTGTTCCCTTTCCCCTTTCCTTCTCTATTCTTTTCCTAAAAGCTTGCCCTCTTTAAACCTTCCCTCAAATCCCACTTCCAGGTCTTCTTGTTCCAAACCCAACACTCTCTCCAATATACCACCCAGCCTCTTAAGTTCTCGACCTTGGCTCTAAGCAGCTAACTCAGAGAGAAAGGTAGGCTGGGACTAAAGTCCCCTAGAGGAGATAACTAACAATGAGTGTATCAACAATCACCAAGCATTTATTTAGCACCTACTAAGTGCTAGGCAATATTAGGCTCTGGAGAACCAGAGCCTTCTAGGCAACTATGGGACAGCCAACATGGAAACATACAAGTATGGTCAAAATATATGCAAAGAAGACCAGAGTAAGGATGATGACAACATGAAGACTGGGGAACTGAAGACAGAGAAAAGGTCTGATGAAGGGAGAGAGTGCGAAGAGTAGGGCTTGCAGCAGCCTGGAGAGCTGTAGTTTTGTTCATTCATCTGTCCCTCCATCCATCTGTCTCTATACTCATCCATTCACCCATCTTTTGAGTTCATTTGTCCATTTATCCATTGGGCCACCTATCCATTTACTCATCCTTTCACCTATTCATCCATTCATCTATCCATATGTTTGTCTATCCATTCAATTCAATTAAGCAAACATTTATTTAGTGCTTAAGTATCCTACGCAGTGAGAATTGTGCTGAGAATACAAAGGCAAATGAAAAATAATCCCTGCCCTTAATTAACTTACATTCTACAGAGAGAGGGGAGGGTTCACAGATAAGTAAGCTCAAGATAATTTTGAGGATGGGGAGAGCATTAACAACCAGAGGTATCAAGGAAAAGCTATAGAAAGCTGTCTCGGAACTGAGACTAAAATGAAACCAGGGATCCTAAGGTGAAGAAGGAATGCATGAATTGGGTAGGAAAAGAGGGGAAAGTAGTAGCCTTTACGAAGTCAAAAGAGAGAACACCAAATTTGAGAAATGGCAAGTGGGCTCATTATGCAGATTGAAACTGAGTTCAGGGAACAGCAAATAAACCAGTTTAAGGCCAAAGTGCATGAAGGGAAGTAATGTGAAATAAATTTAGAAAGGTAGGTTGGAACAAGATTGTGAGAGCTTTTCAATGTCAAACTGAGGAGTTGTATTTCGATTCTATAGGCAGTTGAGAACCCCTAAAATTCTGGAGCAAGACAAAAATTGTCCGAAGATAGGTATGGCTGCCAACTATATAATCAACAAGGCAGAAATGGGGGGGGATGGCTTATTATGCTCAGAACATAGATTCATCACATACAAAAATCATTCAGCCCTGAGCAGCAGTTTCAGCAAACTTATGTAGGATAAGCAGGATGGGTACAGTGGAATTTCAAAAAGTTAATAAAGATGATGATTTATAGACCAAAAAACAGATGGCAGAAAGGCAAGATCTGTATCAGATAAAGGAAACTAGCTGACAAACACTGGAACTATAATTGATGTCTTTGCAAGCTCTGGATAGTTATATGGTCTGCTCATCTTTAGTAAATAGCAATTAAGAAAGTTAAGCCAGAAATTCTCTTATCATAGCGTAATAGGTTCAGATCTGCAGTTTAGGAAGATAATTTTGTTGAATTAAACTTATCTACCAGATCACCCATCATCCATCCATAAAGTAACGTCAATTCATCCTTCCTCTGTCTATTAATTAATCCACTAACTTATCTATCCATTCATCCATACATCTATTATTCACCCATTCCACAAAATTATTGAGCACGAAGAACAAAACCCAGAGCAAGAAGAGGGTATACTATATACTCTATATAGACTGTAGCTAAAAGTGAATTCTCTCAGAGTTTAGATTGTGGCTACAGGTTAGGGCAGGGGTGGGGAACCTGCCATCTCAGGTCCATTTCTCCTCCATCAGATAGAGCTTGAATACCCCCAAATTATTTGCTACCCTAACCCAGAAGTGGGGAACCTGCAACTTCAAGGCCACATGTAGCCCTCTTGGTCTTCAAGTGCAGCCCTTTGACTGAATCCAAACTTCACAGAACAAATCCTCTTAATGAAAGGATTTGTTCTGTAAAACTTGGACTCAGTCAAAAGGCTGTACCCAAGGACCTGGAAGGTCAAATGTGGCCTTGAGGCTGCAGGTTCCCCACCCCTGGGTTAGGGTAGCAAATAATCTGGGGTATTCAAGCCCTGTCTGATAGAGGAGAAATGAACCTGAAATGGCTTTGCTCTCTCTGACACATACCAAGATCAAGGAAGTCACTGCTCTCTCAGAAGCCTTAGAAAAGCCCATGGAAGAGTTTCCTCATACTCCTGATCATTGCTTCTATGAAAGAGCCAATCCCACAAAAAACACAGAAGAGAATCCAGAGGCCCAGATTTTATTAGGACCATGATCTGAACTAGGGGTTATGTTGCTGGGATCTTGAAGACCAAGGCCTGAAGGTTGAGGGATGAAGAATTTAGGAAAGTTCAGGTTCGGGGGCTACAGGCAGGTTCCAGGCTCAGGTGAGTTGGGGACTAGAGGTTCAGTGTTGGAGGCAGGAGTTTCAGGGCTGGGAGACTAGAAATTCATATCTGGAGGCTCAGGGTTCGAAGTTGGGTTCTTAAGACTAAAGTATCAAAAATGGGGTCTGGCTTCTAGGTACTGAAGGATTGGGGGTGTCTAGTTAGGAGCTAGAAGCTTCAAGTTGAATGGACTAGAGGCTTAGGCCTGGGGACCTGGATACTTGAGGATGGGTGGATACTAACAGGAATCAAGGCTAAAGGTCTCAGTGGAACTCGGGTCTGGGGGCTCATTAGAGAGACTGAGATGTGACGGGCTGGAGACTTGGGCTGAGTTGGGGAGCTAGCACCTCTCAGCTGAAAGGGCTAGATAGTCAGGGCTAAGGGCTTGGATCCTGAGACTGGGAAAGCAAGACAGGACCTGGAGGCAGAGTGCTGACAGCTGCCATCCCCCAACACCTTCCTATCAGCAGTTGCTGGGAGAGATATTGCTCATGGAGCCCTCAGTCACTGATTATCAAGGCAGTTTCTGAGCTGGGAGCTATTTTGGGGAAATTGGGCCCCACTGGAAAGAAGGGTGAGAGATTGGGGGCTTGAGGTGGCTGGGGGTGGGGAAGACCAATCTCAGCCCAAGTTCCATCTAAGCCTGTATCTTGTCTCATTGGGACAATCAGAGCACAGGTTGTAATTGGGAGTCAAACCATGGTCGTAGATTCCCAGGACAAAGAAGAGGACTTCCATGAAGCCCAAAGTAGTCAGGAAAGGTTTCCTGATAAACTTTGAAAGACTTCAGAATTCTGCTCAGTGCCATGACCAATAACAGCTCTGGAAGACCAATGAAGCATGTTTCCTAACTCTTGGCAAATAGCTGGTGGCTTTGTAGGTACAGAATGAGGCATACATTTCAGACATGATTGACATGTGAAGTAGATTTTTGACTATACTTGTTTGTCATAAGGCAGGGCTACTGTGGGAGTATTGGGAAATAAATAGGAAAAAAGAATGTCAACTAAACAATACTTGTTAACATTTTCATAACACTTGAAGTTTTACAAAACACTTTACATATATCGTCTCATTGAATCCTCACAACAACCATGTCGGTACTTATATAGTCCCCATTTTACAGATGAGAAAAGTGAGACAGCTTACCCAGGTCACAGAGATAGTAAGTATAGAACACAGATCTTCCCAACCCTAAGTCATCTGTACAATGGGGATGATATTAGTCCCAGGTGCTAATTCTCCTTAACTACTCCCTCCCCTTACATTTCCCCTCTCATTACATTGTATAGATTTGTTCTGCTTATTGATTAATTATGTCCATGTGTCCTCATCCATAAAATGAGCTGGAGAAGGAAATGGCTAACTATTCCAGTATCTTTTCCAAGAAAACCCCAAACGGGGTCACAAGGAGTCAGACATGACTGAAGAGCAACGACAAAGATTTAGGAAAGTGGTAAAGAAAATGTTAAAATAGCAAATTAAATTTCAAACTGTGTCCTTTGGGACTCATTATGAAAAGTGCTCTCCACCTCCAGAGAAAGAACTGCTGATCTCTGAATATATACACTTTCTTTACGTTTCTTGCTTTTATTATTTCATTTCGTTTTTGCAATATGGCTAATATGGAAATATGTTCTACATGACTTCACGTGTGTAATTGAGATCATATTGCTTGCCTCCTCAATGAGTGGGGGAGGGGTGGAAGAGAAGGAAAGAATTTGGAAATAAAATCTTTTTAAAAATTAATATTAACAATAAATAAAAGAAAGTATGTCCTTTGTCCATTCCCTACCCTCTCCCCAAGAGCTGTTTGTCACATATGCTCTAGAAAAACCCTTGCCTAAAAGGCACCTCAGAGGCCATCTAAAATAAAGTTGGAGGGGCAGCTAAGTGGCGCAGTGAGTAGAGCACCATATCTAGAATCAGGAGGACCTGAGTTCAAATCCAGCCTCAGACACTTGACACACTTACTAGCTGTGTGACCTTGGGCAAGTCACTTAACCCCAATTGCCCTACCTTCCACCCCTCTGAGAAAATAAAATAAGTTGGAGAGATGTGACTGAATGCCTGTAACTCACTCAGGGGAATGGGAAAGGCAAAGATGGAATAAGACTCCTCTGTCCCTGAACTTCTGGAGCTTAAAATCTAATGGAGGTAAGACAGAAACAAATAATTATACTGCAAGGTGGTATGTTATCTAGAACACTTGAAAAGTACGAATCAGTCTTGAAGTTCAGAACACAAAAAGATCACATCTACCTGAAAAGACCCAGGAAGACTTTCTGGAGGAAGAGCCATCTGCAAAGAGCCGTAAGGAAGGGATAATTAAAGAATAAATAAGGGATAATTAAGGATAAATAAGGAAGGGATAAAACCTGTTAGCCCAGGTATAGGACATAGGAGAGAGAGCTTGGGTTATTTGGAAAATGAATCCAGTTTTACTGGAGCAAAGGACATGTGTAAAGAAGTATTGGCAAATAAGGAAGGACCTATAGGTGCCCCTACCTTCATTCTCTCTTCTCTCAAGTCCATCTTTCTTACTACTGCCAGAGGTGACTTTCACATGCAGAGATTCTATTCAAAAATATCCCATGATTTCCTATTGCTTTCTTTTTAAGGTCGAATTTTTTTTTCAATTAAGAAAAACCCATTTTCTGTCCCTTTGACTCCTCCTATTGGAAAAAAAGAGAAAAACAAAACCCTTGTAACAAATAGGTATAGTCAAGCAAAACAAATTCCCATGATGACCATGACCCTCAAAATATGTGTTATTTTGCATCTTGAGTCCATCACCTCTTTATCAGGAGGTAGGTAGCATATATCATTGTTGGTCTTCCAGAATTGTTGCCAGTCATTGTGTGGATCAGAGTTCTTAAATCTTTCAAAGGCGTTCATATTTACAATGTTGTACTGTTCAGCAAAATATATTTCTGAATCCAACTGTGTGTATACTTTCTTCCTTTGACCAGTTCAAATGATAGTGTTATTCTTATTTGTATAGATACATACTTGCATACAAGCCTGATACCCATCAGTGAGTTAGGGGGTGTCTACCCCAAGAACATGAAGACTTCCCCCAGTGGAGTGGGCACATGAGAATAATTTGTTCCACCGGCCACGAAGGCAGCTGAAGCAGGCATTGTGGCGTGCTTAGAGCTTGGTCAGACATCAAAGACACCAAGGTTATCCACTGCATGGCCATTGCCAGTTGTCCTGACTTTTGTCCTGCCACCAGACTTTAATGACTCTGGAAGAGAGAGTGAGGCTGATGACTTTGTGCAACTCTACCTCACTTAGATCCAATTCACTGTCAAATCAAGATATCACCCCATGATATCACCCCATTAGTCCTTTTCAAAACCAAAGGATGAACAATTTATATATCCCAAATTTATGAGATAATTTTCCCTAACCTTCTTTTACTCCCCCCTCCAAGTATATTCCTCCTCCCCTCCCTTTCCACTCTTCTTTTAAGACCATCAAGACATAACAGAACCAATCCCAAACCTTCTGTCCAGTTAGACTCTATGATCCCTGATGATGATGCAGTTCAGAGAAGACATATATTAGAATGTAATATTCTCTTTCCTTATTAGAACATAAACAATTTATCCTTGTTTAGACTCAACATTGTTTGCTCATGTTTAATTTACATTTCTCTTGACTCTGTACTTTCAAGTTTCTATTCAACTTTGGTCTTTTCATCAGAAATCCTTGGAAGTCCTCTATTTCATTAAAGATCTATTTTTTCTCTTGCAGGATTATACTCAGTTTTGCTGGGTAGGTTATTCTAGGTTGTAAACCTATATAACCTTTGCCTTCTGGATTATCATATTTTAAGCCCTCTGCTCCTTTATAGTGATGGCAGCTAAATCTGGTATGATCTTGACTGTGACTCCTTGGTATTTGAATTCTTTCTTTCTGGCTAGTTTTCGTATTTTTTTTCTTTGACCTGGAAACTCTGGATTTTGGCTCAATTCCTGGGATTTTTCATTTGGGGATTTTGTTTAGTAGGTGATTGATGGATTCTTTCTCTATACATTTTATCCTTTGATTCTAGGGAATCTAGGTAGCTTTTTTTTTAAGATTTCTTGAAATATGATGGTTAAGATCTACTTATAGTATTGGTTTTTGGTTAGCCCTGTGATTCTTAAGTTATCTCTCCTCAATCGGTTTTGCAGGTCAGGCATTTTTGCTATGAGATACCTTACATTTTCTTCTATTTTCTTTTGACTTTACATCGATATTTTTTTCTTTCTCATGGAATCATTAACTTGTTTAGTCTATTCTAATTTTTAGAGTTTGGTGCTTGGGCAAGGTTTTCTATTTCTTGCTCTAAGCTGCTAATTCCCCTTTCCATCCTTCTTTCCATTGTTCTTATTTCTTTTCTAATTTTTTTCCTCTAGTCTTCTCATTTCATTTATAAAAACATTTTACTCTCTTTGTTTAACTCTTACATTTTTTGAGGCATTGATTACAGATGTTTTGGGATCATTCTCCTCTGGTTTATATCTTAAGCATCCCTGTCCTTCTGGTCACTTTTATGGTGGGATTCTTTTTTCTTTGCTCATTTTTCCAGTCTACTTCCTAACTTCAGCTCTGTACACTTCTGATGGGAGTGTCTAGGTCAGTCCTGCTGCTGTTTTCTTGGGGTATTGAATATTGCATTACTCCAGAATTTCAGAAACAGTTCAGGCTGGCGCCTACAAGTTTTCAGTGCTCCTAAAGTGGCACGATCTAGGGCAAAGTCTGATTGCTGCCTCCCTGATCTGAGTTCTGCAAGTTCTGGACCTGGGTTTGGTCCCAGCAATTTGAGCAATACATCTGTGGGTTTGCCCTACTTGGAGTTTCAGGAGACTGCCGCTGAACTCAGCCATTATCAGTCCACTGGAAATCACTCAGAACTAGGTAGTGAGAGACAGATTTGCCAGTGGCCACCTGTTCCTGCACCCTCCACAAACTTGGGTCCCTCTAAGCTGGATCCTGGATCTCTTCTAGCCTTGGTGCACAGGTGCTTCCTCTATCCAATCCTCAGTGTCCAAAGACTTCTCTGTCTGTCTCCCAATGCTGACCTGTGCTTGAAAAATGACTTGCTATCTTTGTTCTTGGATTTCCTGATAAAAATTCATTATGGTTCATTTTCTGGATGTGTTTGGGTAGAGGATCTCACTATATTTCTTCCTGTTACTTCAGGATCTTGGCTCTGCCTCTGTCTTCACAGGTTTTTCTGAAGTCATCCGTTTCGTCATTTTTCATGGCACGGTAGTATTTCACTGCATTCATATGCCAAAGTTTGTTCATCCATCCCCTAATTGGTGGGGACCCTTCCCTATTGCATTCTGTAGGGTTTAAACTCTATATTCAAGGCCCTCCCCAAGTTGACCTCACCCTCCCTCTCCAGCCTTCTCTTATAACTTCCCTTCAATGGAATAGTGGACACTCCAGTCAAAATAGACAACTCTGCTCCCTAAGCATACCCCACATTCTGCCACCTCTGTGTGGCTCATCATAACCTCACTTCCTTTTCAAATAGATTCCCTTCTCCCCTTTGCCAGTTGAATTCTTACCTAGACTACAAAACCAGAGACTCAGATGCCACCTATCACCTCCAGGAGCCTTCCTTGATTCCCCTTTGTCAGTAATGACCTTCTCTTTCTTTAGCTTATGTAACCCTTTGTTCTCTCTTCTCTGGTGAGAAAGACCATCAAGTAAGCAGTTTGAACATGATCCTTTAGGCACTAGGGAGTCATGGAAGGTTTTTGAGCAAGGAGACCAATATACCTAGATATAATAAAGGTTACTTTGGCAGGGTATAAAGAATGGTTTGGATGCTGATACTGGGTAGAAAAGCTCATCATTATACCCTTAAAGTTGGTAATCATTGGCTGCAAACATTTGTCAGAGTTATGGTGGTCCCAAGAAAACAAACATGCTTGCATAAATTGCAGAGAATTCTGTGGGGCCAAATGGTATATCACATTAGAAGTGATATGGTCAGTATGGAAAAAGATGCTCAGAATCCTGGTTCATATTTTAAAAGACCTCAATTTTTTTAAGTAAAAGATTAATGAGCTTGTGTCATTTCTAGATTTGTTTATATGGATGCAGTCCTATGAACATTCCCTGGCACTGGTTTCAAATGTTTTGTAAATCGGAAGCATCTGTTGAACTTGGTAATATGTGAAAGTTTGTCATTTTCTGAGCAGGTTTTCTTACGTAGCATTGTCTTTAAAAAGCCAGATCATTTCTCCAAGGTTGAAAGTATTTTATATTTTCTAATTCAAAAAATCAAAATTTTTGTAGAGTTATCATGCAGTCAAGCTGAAATAAATAGAACATATGGTTTTTATGAATGCCTTACCAGCTGATAAAATTTTATGTTTGTAAAATTATTCTAATATATTGTACTGATACAAAAGAGTTTTTAAACTCCCCCAAAAGAAAAGGATTGGTGGGGAAGACTTTTGTTATAAGGGATGGCTCTCTGGGAAGCAGAGGGGACATATTGGGAAATGTAATGGATATAAAAACAAAAGATAGCCGTGACATTTTTTTTTTTTAAATGGAATGGAAGAAGAGAGAGTAGAAGCAGGAAGGCTGTTTAATTGTGCAGGCAAGACCAGATAAGGACCTTAACGAGGACGGGGGTGGGTTGGTCTCAAGGTCTCAGGACAGCTGGACAGAGAACAGAGGCAGGTTCTAGTCATGGGGGGTTGGGGTGGGGGAAGCGGCATGCGGGGGAGACAGGAGATAGGGAGTCAGATCAGAGCCATGAGAACAGATGGAAAGGGTAGGGACTATTTATCCAGGAGAAGATAAAATACAGTGGATTTACCACACCAAGGTTATCCTAAGGGGAAGGTTGGCCAGCTGTTCCCCACGCTCACAGAGTGGGGCTGGGGGGTGGCTTTGACTGCAGTGGGAGGGAAGAAGGGTGGACACACTCAGAACAGTGGGAGAATGGTGAATAACCACAGAGCATCAGCGCTGGTAGGGCCTTAGAGATCATTTACCCCAACTCTCTCCTTTTCGAGATGAGTACATTGAGGCCTAGAAGGGGAAGTAATTTGCTGAAGGTCATACAGTGAGATGATGGCAGGGCCAGAGCTAAAACCAGGGGTGTCCTATTCCCAAGCTCATTGCTCCTCTCCTCTCCCTATGGGGGAGTAGTTGGACCCCATAGAATGATACTACAGCCTTCACTTCAAAGATCTTTGGGAGGATCCCTACTGAACCCAGGGAAATCCAAGGTATGTTTTATGCTGCTAGCAATATTTCCATACTTCTGCCCAACACGACTTTCTCCCTCTCTCGCCAGGTTCCATTCCCCAGCCTGACACTCAAAAGCTGTGACTGTGTTTAAATCTGGCCTTTCACTAGCTGTGTTTCCAGGGCCTTACCAGTACCATGGAGACAATAATAGCACCTACCTCACTTACCCTGAGCCTCAGTTTCCTCATCTGTAAGATGAAGCTGATAAGCATCTGAACTACTTACTTCTATGGGGTGTTGTGTGGAAAGCTCTTTGTAAACTTTTAAACATAACAAAGATGTGAGTTCTCAGAAAATTGGAGAATCTCAGAAGGGACCTCTGAGGCCATCTATCTAGTTCATGTGTCTTCAACTCCTCTCTGGGTCTGGGCTGGGCCTTTTCTTGTCATCCCCGAGGCTGGGCCCCGAGCCCCATGGTGCTGCCCCACACACAGACAATGCCTGGGCACTGTGCCCTTGGGGGAGGTGGAGGGGGAGCCTAGGACAGACAGTGGCAGCTGCAGGCCTATCTATAGCTCTCTGTGCCCTTCAATTGTTGTTCCCAACTTCAAACAATAGTCGGACAGAGGATTAGGACCCTCTCTCTGTCCCCTCCCCCTCCCAAGTGAAATGGATCTTAAAGGGCCTCCCCCGCCAAGGCCTGCTGCGCGAGGCCCCCAAGGTGTCTGGGGCCTGGGACACCATGTGGGATATCCCTAACAGGTTAGAAGGGCCCTGGAGAGAAAGGCTAGACCCCAGCGCTAAGCAGGGGTGAGCCTTCTGTGGGGCTGGGGAGCAGCCTAAAATGGAAAGTGGATATGCATTGCTGAAAAAAGCAGGGGGAAAAGAAATGGCTAATGGCTGGATTGGGAGAATGTCAGAGGGCATAGACCATCAGAAGGAGGAAAGTCAGAGCATAGAACCCCAGAATGTCAGAGCCAGAAAGGAGTTCAGTATACAGAACACAGGATGTGAGAGTTGGGAGGTGCCTAGAATGTCAGCGTTGAAGTGAACTTTGGACCATGGAACATCAAATGTCAGAATGGTTTAGAACCCAAAAAACTACATGGTAAAATCCTCTCATTTTATGGAGAAGGAAACTGAGTCTCAGGGAAGGGGTATGATCTTCCCCAAGGTTACAGAGCGAAAGCTGAGCGTGAAACCAGATGTTCTCACTCCCAGACCAAGACTCTTTTCTATTATATTATAATGAGGTTTTGGCGAATGGGAAGTTGGGGGGGATGGTGGAGGCAGGTAGGGATGAGGGATTATAGAAAGGCAGTCAGGCCAGTATGTTCTGGTTTGTAGCAGCTGGGCTGGTGCTGGTGCTGGATGGAAATGGAGTAATAGTAGTAATATTAATAATACCTAGCCTAGCATTTATGTAGCACTTTTAAGGTTTATAAAGCTCTTTACATAGGTTTTCTCATTTGATTCTCACGGTCCAGTGAGGGAGGTACTATTATATCCCCATACTACAGATAAGAAAACTAAGACCAAGAGAGGTATAAATAACTTGCCCCACTCAGAACACCCAAGCTAGTCTGAGACAGCATTCAAACTCAGGCCTGAAGGTCCAGACCTAACCCAGAGACTGCAAATCCTTGGAGGAGGCATCAGCACATAATAAACACTTAATAGAGTTCACCGAATGAGTGAAATGCGGGTATTGGATCATGGGGTCCATGGTCTAGGGGTGCAGTCTAAGAGAGTAGGATTGTAACCTACAGGTAGACAGAGGCCATAGAACATTACAGTGGGCCTGAGTATCCCGGGATGGTGGGTGTATGCATATATGTCAGTCAGCCTACATTTATTAGCACTTACTATATGTGCCAAACATTTTGCTAAGCACTGGGGATACAAAGAAAGGTAAAAATAGCCCCTGTCCTCAAGGATCTTACATTCTAATATAGCATGTATATAACTAGAGCCCTCCCAGATGGCAGGTAATCTCAAAGAGGAAGGCATAAGCCATTGTTGAGGGACGGGAGATTAGGAAAAGCCTCCAAGAGAAAGTAGGGTTTGGGCTGAATCTTAAAGGGAAACCAAAAACAAAAACAAAAAGAAAAACACACACACACACACACACACACACACACACACACACACAAAAGAAAGAGAAGCCAAGAGGCCAAGGTGAGAAAGGAGGACATTCCAGAGATTGAGGATCTCCAGTGAAAAGGCCTGGAGGCATAGTGGGATAGAAAGGTGGGAAAGTGCCAGGTTGTGAAGGGTTTTTACATACCAAAGGGAACATTTTATACTTGATCCTGGTGTAAGGGACAGACAATCTATTTCTATAGTCTTTGTCCTCTGAGTCACATCTGTCCAATGAGCTAACATCTGTCCCCAGGAGACATGGAAGCTTGTTGGATCTCAGATTGAGAAGACCTGCCCAGGGCCTGTTGAGAGCAAATCACAACCCTAACAGCCTAACACTGCAGAAAGAACCCCGCATAAGCAGTCAGGACACTTTGGTTTTAATCCTGGCTTTACCACTAATTTTATGGGTAACCCATCCTGCGCTTATTTACAGAACCTGGCACATAGTAGGTACTTAGTAGATGCTTGCTGACTTGAACAAGGACACATCCCTCTGGGCCTCAGATTCCTCAAGATGTAAAATGAGGATAAGAAGTATTGTTCTGATTCTCTCACAAGGCTGCATAGAGAATAAATAACAAAATGTACTGGAAAGTGTTTTATAACTGAAGAGTGACCACCTCCCTGGGAAGGAGTAGTATGTCTGAGTTCCAGATGGTGAATGGACAAGTACCTGATTTGTACCTAGTTTCCTCACGCTGTGTTAGGCTCTGTGAGGAGGCCTAGCAGAAGATGACACAGGTCTCTGCCTCTGAGAGCTCACAGTCTGATTAGTGGTACAAGAGTCATCGACATATCGTCGTTGTGTTTGTTCTTCATTCTTGAAGAGGACCACGACATCAGGGAAATTACATGACTTGCAGTTGACTTGGATTTGAGTGAGGGAGGGCTGTGCAAAGTCACCAGCTTCACTTTCTCCTCCAGAGCCATCTGGGTCCAGTGACCAGATATTCACCAGGACGACTGGAGATGGCCCAAGATGTAATGGGAGACCCTAGCCCTTTTAAGCTAAGGCTTTTTCATGTACTCACTTAGAGAGAGGTAGCCCATTCAGTGAATAGGACTCTAAAAAGTGAGTCAAAGGATGTGCCTTTCATCAGAAAAAAAGATTTAAAAAAAATCAAACTGGGAGGGGAAGACTCTCAGGGTTGCTGTTCCAAAGAGAAACAGTTACCGTTGACATTCACTCTAAGGCAGGAGGGCCCAAAATACAGCCATTAAGTGGAGCTTGGGCTGGGACCTATGACTAGTGGAGGAAGGAACAAGGTGAAGAGAGCAGTTTGCACCAAGGGAATTCAGTTCAAATCCTGCCTCTGGTAGTTCGATTACCTTTGTGACCTGGTGCAAGCCATGTCACCTCTTAAGACTCAGTTCCTCCTAATTAAATCAAATGAGATATTTGTAAAGTGCTTAGCCCTGTGCCTAGCATACAGTAGGCACTTAATAAATGTGAGTTCCCTCTCTTCCCTTAAAATGAGGAGGTAGGTGGAGGTAATGTCTAAAGTACCTCTCGACTCCAAATCTTAAAGATTCACTTTTTATCGTTTTTTTTTTCTAGCCTTTCTAGTGGGAAAAGCACTGGATTTGGAGTCTGAAGGTCTGGGTTCAAATCCTAGCTCTATTAATTATTAGTAGTATGACCTTCTCACACCAGTCCCTTAATCTTGCTAGGCCTCAATCTTCTCATTTGTAGAATAAGGAGGGTTAGGTTTGATGACTTCGTAAGTACCTTCCAACCCTAAATTTATGATCTTTGCAAAAGCCCAAAGGCGGGACTCAGGAATGCCTGGGCTCTGTACCGGCTCTGCCAGTTCAGTTTCCTCTACCCAAAGATTTGACATAGGCTTCGCTGATCTCTAAGGGCCCTTCAGCTCTTATCTTCCATGAAACAATTACACAATTGAGACAAGACAGGAAAGCCTGGACCCATGCATTCCATTTCAGGGTACAGACAGCAACTGAAAAGGAATAGGGAGATAGCAGGCGCCCAGAGTAATCCAGGCAGCCTTCCCAAAGGAAGGGACCATAAAATGAGCTCTGACTTCTCTCCCCAGGCCTCAGTCTCACAGTGATGAGTCCAGTCAGCTATTCCTAGCCCCACCCCCCATCTCCACTCCTCCCCAGTGGCTATTCTTGGGCCAGAGATAAGGCCCTTCCAGCTGCTGCTGTTTGTCTCTGTCTACTCCCGGAACCACCACAGCCCTGGATAAGGGGCTGGAGCCACCCAAGGCCCACAGGCGGTTGGGGGGTGGGGGCCGGGAGGGTCCTATCTGCAGGCCAAGGGGCCTGCTTTGTGCTCTGCTCCTCTCCAGTGACACATGGGCTAAGCAAGACAGGTATGTAGTAGGCGTCTGTCTGGCAGGCAAGTAACAGGCATGGGGCATAGACAGCAATCCTCTCTTTCCTTGGGGCCCTAGGCGGGGGGCTTAGATACCAGACTCCCATGCAGAGAACCAGACTAGATGCTTTTACAATCTGTTACAGCTGTAAATCCTAGGATTCTGTGACCCTTCCTGGTCACAGGGCCAAGGCTGGAGACTCCACAGAGGTGCAGGGGGGTAAACTGAGCTTTCTGACCCACAAAGAATGCAACCTCAGCAACTCCCAAACTGTCCCTGATATCATGGGTGAAGGGAGTTTTAGGGGGCTCTGATATTCTAGGGGAAATGTCCCAGACGCTCTGATTCTTTGGGAAAGATTAAAGTTTGGGGGAGCCTTGTAGAATGGTGGTTTGGAAGGAGTTATCAAAAGTGCTCTGACATTTCAGGGGGAGCAGAGTCCTTCTGTGAGGGGGAAGAAACAATAGGAAGGTAGTGTGGTACAGTAAAAAAAAAAAACAAACAAAAAACCTCTTGCTCCAGAGTCTGAGGACTTGAGTTCAAATCTCACCTCTGACCCTCACTCTCTATGTGACCTTGGACAAATTGATTATTCTTCTTGGGCATTGGTTTCCTTATCTATAAAATGGGTTGGGGGGTGTTGAGGAGAGATGGCATCTGAGGTCCTTTCTAGCTCTGGATCTATGAGGATGCACAAATGTTCACCCCCTGGGAACCAGCCTGAACTGCACCCTCTCGCTAGATACAAAGCCTGTATGCCAAGATTATGCAGAAAGAGGCCATAATATAGAGCAGACAGGGAGTCTTTTAGCCTTTATTGGACACTTGTTTCTTTCCAAATCCCAGGAAGTACTCCCCTGACCCCTCCAGGATCCTTCAGTCCATCCCCAGGATATTACTACAGGACAGAAAACTTCGAGGATGATTAAAGGGTTGGACGGCCTAGGTCTGTGTCTGTTTTCATGCGAAAATGTTTTTTTCTATGTATGTGCTCATGCTGATGTGCTTGAGACAGCGTCTCTATGTGTATGTTCATGTCTGCACGTGCCTGTGTGCCTGACCATTCACCATAGGGCTTCAGGCTAGCACACCCTTGTGTGGGACCCAGGTCTAGCTGAGGTGGCTGCAGAACCCTTGCTTCACCAGAGTCCGTATGACCAAAAGGCTGAGGTTGGCCCCAGTATCCTGATGCAGGCCGGCCTGCCTCTGCGGTTCCATGATATGCCTGGCACACATGCATCTTAGGCCATAGCTGTCTGGCAGAGTCAGGCCTCATTGAGAAGGAGCTCATCAGCTCCACAATGTCTTTCCTCTCTTCTGTGTCCATCCTCCAATCACTTTGTCTGGGATGGGTGGACCGGCCACGGGAGGAGTTGCGTGTCACCGACTCTGTGGCCTCTGGGAGAGAGAAGAGCGCTATGGGGCCCAGCTGCCCACAGTTACAGCTAGCAGGGTGCTCTGTGCTTGGGGCCCCCAAGGCCTCAGAGATGGGGGTGAGGCTGGATTCCCACAGCAGCTTGCTTCTGTCCACTACCCCAGTGGAACCCTCTCTGTCAGGGGATAATACCACATCCCAAGGGCCCTGGTCCTTCTCTGTGCTGCTCGTACTGTCTCCCTCTGGGAAGCACGGCATGTTGTCTAGGAGGATTTCATTCTCCAGAAGGGCATGTTCTGCCTCTGACGGGGGCCGGCCCATGATCTGCAGCAGAGGGCCTTCGATCTCGGGCAGGAAAGGCTGGCTGTTCTCGGACCCTAGAAAGCGTCCAAAGCAAAAGCTCAGGATGTTCTGGATACTGACGTCCATTTCCCAGGGGCTGGGAGCCCACATTTATGAGTGGGCACAGAGATGGACCTGACCCTCCAAGGGGGAAGAGGAAGGGGGAGTTCTTTTTTTGTAGTGAGGCTCTTGGACAAAGAGGTTTGGAATTACACAAGGAGCTGCCTCAAGGGTGAAGTCTCAGGCTGAGGGGATTTGACTTTCCTGTTAGGCATTAAATATTTGTGCCCCAGTCTTCTTAGTGAATCAGGTTTCTTTAAATCTGGGTGCTTGTAGCCAGATTTGTAGGCCTGGCCTGGCCTGTGGTTTCAGGGTCTTGCTGTCTGACTCAGCTGCCCCTGGGACCAGGGGTGGTCCTGACCCTACTTGGACTGAGCAGGCAACGTCCAGGACTCTCTTGGGCTCAACGGCTGGTGATGGTGTGTGGGGCCTGGAGGGACGGATGGATGGATGTTGAGTTCCATGTCCATGACCACCGAGTGGCCACCAGATGATCACAAGGGCAGGGGGATGTCTGACAGCCTCTCCCAGGCCCTGGGCAGAGGGACTGGGACAGCTTCCCTGCAGGAGAGAGGTGGGATTGGAGAGGACGGGGTGATTTGATATTCTCAAGGCCCTAGATGGCTAAGGGTAGGAATTGTCCCCACGTGAAATGAATCCTGGGCTGGGTTTTTGGCTATTAGGTAAGAGCAAAGAAGACCTCTATCCTTCTGCCCTGATTCAGTCATTTACTATTCACTAATTTCCCAAGTAGTGACAATCTCCTAGCCCAGGAGAAGAGCCCTCTCTCTCTCTCTCTCTCTCTCTCTCTCTCTCTCTCTCTCTCTCTCTCTCTTTCTCTCTCCCCTTCATTCCCTCCCTCCCTCCTTCCCTCCCTTTCTCCCTTCATCTCTCCTTCCCTCCCTTCTTCCCTTCATCTCTCCTTCCCTCCCTTTCTCCCTTCCTCCCTCCAGTGGACGGATGGAGGCAAAATGCCTAATGTCTATAGCTAGTTAGCCAGTTGAGGCCTCCCTGATGCCTTGGGACACCAGAAGGAAGTCTCCAGTACACCTGTCAGGTATCCCCCTGGAGGAAACGGAATCTTCCCTTGGTGTGTTAGGAATCATTACTGGGAATAGCGCTGAATTTGCAGTTGTCACGAAGGTCTGGCTTAAATTCCAGCTCCAACATAACTAGCTGTGTGACCCTTAACCTCTCTAAACCCTAATTTCTTAATATGCAAAAAAAAAAGGAGGTGGGGAATAATGCCTATACTATCTCCTTAACGGGTTTGTTGGTAGGAATCCTGCACTTTGTTATCTTCAAAGTGTGTGAGGATTATTTATTTTTCCTAGACTTCAGCATTTGGGCCTCTTGAGGGGAACATTATGCGTAAGCCGAGGAATATTCCCGGTGGGGACAGGGATCTCACTCATGGGTGTTTTCTGCCTCTTTGTCCCAGAGCCACCCCGGGCCCATCTCCTCCTCCCTCCTTGGGTCCCGGGGACAATACAGCATAAGTAACCCTACCCCTTTGATAGAATGAAACTGAATTTTGGGGGAGGCTGAATGTTGCAAGGGAGAGGGTGAGGTTAGTCTCTTGGGGCGTTTGAACCATCCTTACCCCCCAAAAGTGTGTAGGAGACCTGGGCCGAGCTCTGGGAAATCCCCTCCCCATCCCAGTGTCCTCCCTTCAGGCTCGAGTTTTCATCATGCCCCCCGGGAATGCTGTGACTTTCCAGTGACCGCCCGGAGCAGTGCCCCTTGCCCTTATCCATCGATGGGGCATCTCCTGCTCCCCAAACCCTCCCCAAACTGTCCCCAAACCCTTTTATTCACCTGCAGAGTCTGGCGCCGCCCGGGGTTCTGGTCCTTACCGGCATTGTGGGGGGGTCTCAATGCCGGTGACTACGTCACAGCAGCCCCAGTCCCTCCCCCGCCCCACTGTGAGCCAGGCTCTGGTCCGTCTAGAAACCCCTCTATCATCCCTCCCACACCCATACCTCTAAGGGGGGAGCGACCTCTTTTTCCCGGTCGGAACGAATAGAGCCCAGGCGCACAGCCCCTTGACAGGGCTGCCGCGCGCTGACCTCCACTGCACTCCCTGGCCCCACGCCAGGGCAAAAGAAGACTGGAGATCGAAGATCCGGTAGCTTCACTCTCTAGGTGAGGGGAAGGCTGGACAGCGCACCTACAACCTCACCCCTATCCCATGGGAGCAAGTTCCAAACCACGTATAGGGTTGGATAAGGCATGATGTGAGAGAGGCTTTGCGTGGAGATCAAATTAAGCAGCTGGTTTCTGGTGGTACTATCATGTCTGGGAATTCTCTCAGCTATGTCACAAAAGAGTGTGACCTTAGACAAGTCACTTAACCCTTCAGTTTCTCCAATCATAAAACTGGGGCATCTAGGTGGTATAATGGATAGAGTGCTGGGCCTGGAGTCAGGAAGACCTGAATTCAAATCCCACCGCAGACACTAACCTGTATGACCCTGGGCAAATCACTTAACTCTTTTTGCCTCAATTTCCTCATCTGTAAAATGAGGAGAATGAAAGGGCAAACCTCTAGTATCTTGGCCAAGAAAACCCCAAATGGGGTCATGAAGAGTTGGACACACTCAAGAACAACAAAGAATAAGGGCTGGTTGACTCGGGCAGATCACCTCTAAAGCTCCCTTAACTCCATTCTTGCTCTCAATGATTCCAATAAATTCATTCGACAGAAATTAAGTGCTGACTCTGGTCTACTGCTCTGGACCCTTAACTACTTACTACTACTACTAGCTAGCTAGCCCCTACCATGTGCTAGATACTGTGCTAAGCACTTTACACATATAATCTCATTCTCTCTGGCTGTCTCCTATGCCTGGAATGCTTTCTCTCTCTCCTACTCTTTGGTAGCTGGCTTTCTTAGCTTCTTTTAAGTTTCAACTGATATCTAACTTAAAAACTAACCCTTCTTAATTCTGGTGCTTTCCCTCTCTTCTAATTATTTCCTATTTATCCTCTGCATAGCTTGCTTTGTAAATGTGTTTGCATGTTTGTCTCCCCTGTTAGATTGTGAATTCCTTGAGGGTCCTCTTTGGCCTCTTTGTATCCATCCCCAGGGCTTAGCACAGTGCCTGGCACATAAGAGATGCTTCATAAATGTTTACTGATTGTTTTTTTGATTGCTCCAATAACCCTAGGAGGTAGGTGCTATTATCATCTCCATTTTACTGTTGAGGAAACTGAGGCAACAGAGGTGAAGTGGCTTGCCCAAGGTCACATGGTAAAGGTCTGAGACCACTTTTAACTCAGGTCTTTCTGACTAGGCACACCCTAGTCACTAACACAAAAAAAGTCTCCCTCTTCAAGAACCCTACACCCTACTGAACCTTATGAGCAAGTCCCCTGGGCTGAAGTCCTGAGCAAGACCAAAATCAAAATCCAAACCACCACTACCACACACAATATATATGGCAGAGAATAGTATGGAAGTAGTCTTAAGAGGTAAAGTAAACCAACATCACTACTGGTGTTCAAATGGAGACTGGATGACCACTTGTCAGGAATTTTCAACTTATAAGGAAAGAATGTTACTTTCTTTGAGTCTGGGAGTCAGAAATTATTCCAGGATTGAGATCTAGAGGATGTTAGATTTGGAAAAGTGTTGTTTTAATGGGGGAAATTTGAGCTTTGCTTTCTACCCCTTCCCTGCTTCCCCAAAGGCAGAGCTGGAAGGAATGTGTAGAAGTTGTGGAGAGACAGGACTTCTTAATGTGACACCTGTGGGTTGTGGGTTCACTTGGTGGATCCTTGGTGTGACACTTGGGGCGCTGTGGTAACAGCTTACATCAGTTTCCAAGCCTCTTTCCTTAAGTCTGCAAAAAAAGCAGGGTACCACTAGATGAGTGTAATATCAGAATTGTCCACCAGGCAACACTATATTCAAATCAATCCGCTAACTGGTCTCATCAGAGTCTCTCTGGCTTGCTTGCGTGAGCTTCGCATACATCCTTGGAGCTACAGGTGGCTGAATAAATTAAATTCATTGCTGGCCAGGTTCTGGGTCTAGAATAAGGAATAATGAAATAATAGCTTTACAATTTTAAAGTTTTTAAAATTATTTATTTTTAGTTTTCAACATTCACTTTTATAAGATTTTTAGGTCTAAAATTTCCCCCTTCCTCCCTCTTTCCTCCCCAAGACAGCATGCAATCTGAAACAGGTTATACACGTACAATCATATTAAAGGTATTTTCACCTTAGTCATGTTGAAAGAAGAATCAGAACAAAAGGGAAAAACCACAAAAAAGAAAACAACAATAAAAATAGAGAATAGTATGCTTTGATCTGGATTCAGATTCCAAAGTTCTTTCTTTAGATGTAGACAGCATTTTCCATCATGAATCTTTTGGAATTGTCTTAGATCATTGTATTGCTGAGAAGAGCTAAGTTTATCAAAGTTGGTGTAGCTGTTACTGTGTACAATGTTCTCCTGGTTCTACTCACTTCACTCAGCATCAGTTCATGTAAGTCTTTCCAAGTTTTTCTGAAAACTGCCTGTTCATTATTTCTTATAGAATTTTGGGGGAAGCTGAATGTTGCAATTGAATCACGGCAGCAATGGCAGTTTCCAAACCTCTCAGCCCACAGACAGTAAGGGGATCAGTCAGAAGGGCATTTACAGGGGGTTCCTTGCTGGTACCAGGGGCAGGACTCTGTTGCATTGGCTATACAGTCCTGGGTCTTAGTCCCAGTGTGAGGAAGAGCACTAGCTTGTGACTGCAGGGGAGTAGAGACCCTGGTCATAGTTTCAGGGTTGAAAAGATTGCTTGTAGTCACCCACAGACCAGTGCACAGTACAGGAGAGTAGTAAACAAACTTCCCCCTAGATTATACCATCTTAGAAAAAACAGAAACTTACAGGTCCCCAGAACTGCTTCTGAAAACAGTTGCACAAAAACCCTGAAGCTTGAGGCAGTCCCCCACTTGGGGCAGAGCCCTGCTTTAGTAGAGAATTAAATGTCAAGAAATATGCTGGAAAATGAGCAAACAGAAGAAAATTCTGACCATAGAAAGTTACTATGGTGACAAAGAAGATCAAAATACACACTCAGAAGAGGACAATCAAGTCAAAATTCCTACGTCCAAAACCTCAAAGAAAAAATATGAATTGGTCTCAGGCCATGGGAAAGCTCAAAAAGAATTTAAAAAATCAAGTTAAGAGAGGTAGAGGAAAAAATGGGAAGAGAAATGAGAGTGATGCAAGAAAATCATGAAAAAAGGGTCAACACCTTGGTAAAGGAGGCACAAAAAAAATAGTGAAGAAATTAAACACCTTAAAAAACAGAATAAGCCAAATGGAAAAGAGGCACAAAAGTCCAGTGAAGAGAAGAATACCTTGAAAAGCAGAATTGGCCAAATGGAAAAAGATATACAAAAACTCACTGAAGAGAAGAACTACTTAAAAATAAATTGGCCAAATGGAAAAGGAGGTATAAAAGTTCACTGAAGAAAATGATTCCTTAAAAATTAGAATTATGCAAGTGGAAGCTAATGACTTTATGAGACATCAAGAGACAAATCAAACAAAATCAAAAGAATGGAAAATTGGAAAAACAACTGACCTGGAAAATAGATCCAGGAGAGATAATTTAAGAATTATTGGATTACCTGAAAGCCATGATAAAAAATCTTTAAGAAATCATCAGGGAAACTGCTCTGATATTCTAAAACCAAGGGGTAAAAAAGAAATTGAAAGAATATTGATCACCTCCGGAAAGAGATCCCAAAATGAAAACTCCCAGGAATATTATAGCCAAATTCCAGACCTCCCAGACCAAGGATTAAATACTGCAAGCGGCCAAAAAGAAACATTCAAATATCATGGAGCCACAGATAAGATAACACAAGATTGAGCAACTTCCACATTAAAGGATCAGAAGATTTAGAGGGCAGCTAGGTGGAGCAGTGAGTAGAGCACCAGCCATGGAGTCAGGAGGACCTGAGTTCAAATCCAGTCTCAGACAGTTGACACATGTACTAGCTGTATGACCTTGGGCAAGTCACTTAACCCCAATTGCCCTGCCAAAAAAAAAAAAAAGAAGATTTGGAATATGATAATCTAGAGGGCAAGAACTAGGATTACAACCAAGAATCACCACCCAGAAAAACTGAGTATTTTCCTTCAGGGGAAAAAAATGGATATTCAATGAAATAGAAGACTTTCAAGCATTCCTGATGAAAAGACCAGATCACTTTTTCATATGACTATAGATATCTTTAATCTCTTCCTCTGAAAACTGCCTGCTCATATCCTTTGACCATTTATCAGTTGGGGAATGTAAAATCTATCTTAATATACAGGAAAGTTGGAATGGAAGGGTATAAGAGAAGGGGTGGGGCTGATAGAAGGGAAGGCAGTTTGGGGGAGGTTAAAGTCAGAAGCAAAACACTTTAAAGACTGGACCAGGGTAAAATGAGAGAGTAGGATAAATGGGGAAAATAGGATGTAGGGAAATGGTTAGTAATCATTACTGTGAACAAAAACTTTTACAGCGAGTTTCTCTGATAAAGACTTCATTTCTCAAACGTATAGAATGAGTCAAATTTATAGAAATAAGAGGCATTCCTCAACTGATAAATGGTCAAAGGATATGAACAGGTAGTTTTCAGACAAAGTAATCAAAGCTATAATTGTATGAAAACAATGCTCCAAATCACTATTGATTAGAGAAATGCACATTCAAAACAACTCTAAGGTACCACATCACAACTATCAGATTGGCTAACATGACAAAACAAGAAAATTATAAATGCTGGAGAAGATGTGGGAAAATTGGAACACTAATGCATTGTTGGTGGAGTTGTGAACTGATCCAACCATTCTGGAGAACAATTTGGAACTATGCCCAAAGGGCTATAAAACCATGCATACCCTTTGATCTAGCAATACCTCTACCAAGTCTGTATTCCAAAAGAGATAAAAACAAAAAAGAAAGGGACCTATATGTACAAAAAAATATTTATAGCAGCTCTTTTCTGGTGGCAAAGAATTGGAAACTGAGGGGATGCTCACCAGTTGGGGAGCTACTGAACCAATTGTAGTATGTGGTTATGATGGAATATTATTGTGCTATAAGAAATGACAAACCTGGAAAGAATTACATGAGCTGATGCAAAGTGAAAGTGCTGTGTACAAAGCAACAGCAATATTGTAAGATGATCAGCTATGGATGATTTGGCTATTTTTAGCAATACAATGATCCAAGACAACTCTGAAGAACTTATGATGAAAAACGCTATCCATCCCCAGACAAAGAACATGTCTGGATACAGACTGAAACATACTTATTTTTACTTTATTTTTCTTGAAGTTTTTTTGGTTCCATGTTTTGTTTTACAACATGACTAATATAGAAAGGTTTTGCATGACTACACATGTGTAACCTATATCAAATTGCTTGCCTTCTCAATGGGGGAGGGGAGTAGGGAGTGAGGGAGAGAATTTGGAACTCAAAGTTTCAAAAAATGAACATTAAAAATTATTCTTGGGGAGAGGGAGGAGGGAGGAGGGGAGGGAAGGGAGGAAAATTTGAAACTCCAGAACATGTAGAACTGAGTGTTGTAAACTAAAAATAAAAAATCTAATTTAAAAAATTAATTGAACCTTTAAAAAATGTTCTTACATGTAAATGGGGAAAAATAAAAAGCTAAAGAAAAAAAAAGAAACCAGTGCTAGAATGACCAGCATGTGGACTATTTATCCATTGTTTCCCTCACAAGATTGACTTGTCATGGGTGACTTACTCCTCTGTCTCCCTGGCCTCCCCCTGCCCCCTCAGTTTTGGGAAGGAGAGGAAAGGAGGGAAAAGCTGTAATACGAGGTTGAGGGTAGGGGAGGCTAATAGGAAGGTACCTGGTTTGAAAGGTGTACCTGGGTTGAAAGACTAAGAATACACTTTTGAAATTTACACCACCTGTACTTTTCACTTTTTTGTTGCTTTCCCCCAATAATTATGTAGCACCCGGGGACACCTCCCAACTTACAAAAGGATACCCTAGACATGGTTACTTTTGGGTCAAGGCATCTGATGGGCCCCCATCCTCTCAAAAGCATAACTCACACCAGTGTCCCTTTACTGTGTGCCAGAGGACACAATTAGTTCAAAGACATTTAATGACACTGCAAGAAAAGTACCTGATCTTGCTACCACTCTCCCAGGTAATACGCACATGGAAAGAACACACCTGGGGGATATACAAATACCACTCTGTAGTATGGTGTTCACTTAGAGTTTGCCTTTTATGCACAATTGTAGAAGGTAAAAATCCAGCCGAGGGATTTGAGTGAGCTCAGAGTGCATTGTCTGAGTTATTTCAGTCTTTCTACAGTGGCTATGCATGGGCTTGTCACTTTATAGGAGAATGACTTGAACAAATTCAAGCAGAAGAAAAAACAATTTAAAGAGACAGTCCTGCTCTCTCCCCTCCCCCCAAAAAAATGAATGGGGAGAGGTTAAGGTTCTGTTCACATTAAGGTTCACATTAAGAACTGTTACTCTCCATAACTCATGTGCTCCCCATTCATTGAAAAAATCCCCATTTCCTCCTAGATCCTGCTGGTTGTTCACAAATCACTTCGACTTAAGCCACTGTTAAATAGTTCAATTAGATATGTAAAAGCATGGTAATGGCAAGAAACATCAGACAGCTGCATCATAGGATACAGTAACCCAGGAACTTTCCATTTCTAACACTCCTTTTCAGACTATATAAATAGTTCAGATGCTAGTCATTCTAGCACCTTTTTTTCCCTTTAGTATTTTATTTTTCCTTATTTATATGTAAGAACAATTTTTAACATTTGTTTTCTAAAACTTTGAGTTCTAAATTTTATCCCTTCCTCCCTCCCCACCCCACCCCCATTGAGAGGGCAAGCAATTTGATATGGGTTGTACATGTGTAGTCATGCAAAACATTTCTATATTAGTCATGTTGTAAAAGAAAACAGAGCCAAAAAAACCTCCAAGAAAAATAAAATAAAAAAAATATGTTTCAATCTATATTCAGACACCATCAGTTCTTTGTCGAGATGAATAGCATTTTTCATTGTAAGTCCTTCAGAGTTGTCTTGGATCATTATATTGCTGAGAATAGCTAAGTCATTCACAGCTGATCATCTTACAAAACGGTTGTTGCTTTGTACACAGTACATTTCACTTTGCATCTGCTCATGTAATTCTTTCCAGGTTTTTCATTTCATACAACACACTCCTAAGCTGAGAAAAAAGACAGCCTCAAAGTGTCAAGTCTTAATAAATTTCCCACCTCCCAGTACACACACCATGCACTCTGGGACCGGAAAGTGCTACAAAGGCTTTTGGTGACTGTTGGACAAGGCTGCATGGGACAACCCGACAGCCCAATCCCTGATTCTGTGGTCGCAGTGGCTCCCAGTTTCTGGAAGCTACATGGCATATTGCTCTGGCTCAAGAGAGGGAGCATTTCTGCAACACCAGCCCTGGAAAGAAAGGCTTCTTAAATACCTCATAGGGTAATAATGCTATAGGAAGCCACTCATGAAAAACCCAACACTGATAAATCAGGAAGGGGAGAAGGCAGACATAACTGTGTGGAAGCCTTGGCCACCTTTTCTTTTTCTTCTCTTCTTCAAGTTTCTCATGCCATCCCCGATGTCTGGGGTCACATCTGCAGTCAAATGAATTTGGGTCGTGCTGACACCAAAGCCAACCAACCGTAAAGTGTCTTGGTACTGGCAGTCTCTGTGGAAACACTGTATCTCAACAAACACATTACGTATTTGAAGAACTGTAAAAATGTAAGCTATGAGCTACACTTACTATTTTTGGATTATATGCCCCTGTTGGGCCAGCTCCAAGACTTTTTACCTTCTCTCGAATGCCACAGTACCTAGCATGGAGAAGGCACCAAACGAATACTTGATCAATGAAGCTGTAAAATAACATAATCTTACTAAAATACACCTTGCAAACAACGTGCCTACTTGCAATATAAAATGGAAAATGTGACTATAAGCTTCCTCCTTTTATATCAGCTAATTAATTTTTGTATGATTTCAAATAGGGTCTGGGTCTTCTTTTAGAAGCCCCAAACTACAACGTGGGGAGTTCATGCAGTCAATCTGGGCTCCCAAGTCTACTTTCATTTCAAAGCTTCCCCCACTGCGGTTCTTTCCCTCCCACCCTTATTTCCCATTTCATCAAATTCATTTATTCAACATTTGGTAAGACACATACTACCCTTTTTTGTAAGGCCCTGGTGGGACTGGGAGATGAAAAGATTACCTGGTCACTGTCCAAGTGAGACTCGCAGGACAGTAGGGAATATACATGTTTCTTAACATTTAGAATGTAAGAGAATATGTAATAAGAAGCCATATAAACAGAGGCAACATGGGCAGTGGAAACAATGTTGCATTTGGAGTCAAGGGCCCTAGCTGCCAAGCCCAACCTTGCCAAATGGCAAGTAAATAATAATACTGTCAAAGCCATACCTCTTGGGCCTCTGTTTCCTTATCTGTAAAACTGGGGAGTTCGATTACTTCTAAGATCCCTTCCAGCTCTAATGTACGATCCTGTATAATGAAAATGGTTCGACAGTTTGAGGAAGGAAGGGTGGTGGGGGTATATGTTCTGCCAGTTAACTCCCTGTGTGACCTTGCAAGCCCCCTCTGGACCTCCTGCATATGGTGGGTGGGAAGGGTGAAGACCAGGATCAGGTGGTTTGCGGTCCCCTCCAGCTCTGACTTTTTGCATTTGATCAGGGAAGGCTTTGCAGAGCACTTATCTAACGATTTCAGAAAAATCTTTATGCCCAGCCTTTATGAGCTGGTGCCCTGGTCCCCTGCTCCCGTTGGAAAGGACCTCTCCTATCATTTTACAGAGGAAGAAACTGATGCAAGGAGAGGTGAAGCGATTTGTTCAAGGTCATACTGCTAGTAAAAGACTGGGGTGGGATTTGAACCCTTGTCCTAGGAGAACCGCATCACGCCTCCGGGTCAAATTCCAACTGAGGAATTCCATGACGTCACCATGGGGATCCAGAGCAGCGGAGGAGCCGAGCCTGGGGAAAGCTGGTACGCGTGCGCGTCCAGAGGACACAGCTCTCCGGCGGTCTGCCTTCCCCTCCCTGCCTCTCCACCTCCAGTGCACGTCTCTTCCCGGCCTCGGATCAGCACCCTTTGTACATGCAACCTTTACCCCCTGTCTCTTCTTCCGTCTCCCTGGCTGCACCCAATGCGCAGACGTACGCTTCCTGGCCCCGCCTCCTTCGTGCCCCGCCCCCTCCTCCGTTTCTCCCCTCCCTTCCGGGGCTAGGGGCCTCCCACCCTGGAGCGGCGCTTGAAGCCCAGTTGCTGCGGCCGGGGCTGTGCGAGCGCTCGGGTAAGTGAGGGGATGCCTGGGATGGTGGCCTGCGAGGGACATGCTCCAGGAGACTTCTTCCAGAGAGCGGGGAGGGGCCGTAGCCCGCACGTCTGGACCCGGGGACTAGGGGGCGGGGGAAAGGACGGCGATAGGTCCGCGGGTGCGCCCGCCTTGGCGGAGCCGTCTCGCGGCTCAGATCCGAGCTCGCGTGGGTGAAGGTAGAAGCTCCTGGGCCGAAAGGAAGGACGGGGCTGGAGCCTCCAATCAAAGGTCCCCCGAGGCGGCTGTGGGGCCCTGAGCCGGACGAGATCCACGCCCTTTCCCCGGGCCGCCCCCGCCTTCTTCCTTCCCTCCCTCCGTACTTTCCCCCCTTCCGCCTCCTCTCCCCTTCTTTCCCTCCCCTCTTTGCCCCCTTCCCTCTTTTCCCCTCTCCCTCCATTTCTTCGTCCTTTCCCCTCCCCCCCTTACTTACAGCTCCCTTCTTCCCTTTCTTTCCTCCTGTCTCCCTCCTTTCCCCTTGTTTCCCTCTCCTTCCTTTCCCCTCTCTCTTTTTTCTCTCCCTCTTTTCCCTCCTCCCCACCTTTCCACTTCTCCCCCCCTTCCACTCTCCTACATTACTTCCTCTCCATCCCTCTTCCCACTATCCTTCTGTCCTCCCCATCCCCATTCAGTGGGGTGTCCTGCAGCTTCTTCTCACAATGGGGACCTAAGTGCTCTTAGACCCCCGGGGAAGAGCTCAGGGTTTGGAATCGGGATCTGAGTTCAAATGCTGTCTTTTCTATGTGACCATGGGCAAATCACTTCTTTTCTACTGTGGACCCTAGTTTTCTGCTCTGTAAAACAGAGTGACAGATTGGACTAGGTAATCTTGTTTGAGGCTCCTTTCGGCTCCCCGTCCTGTGTTTCATGAACAAAGGGGCCATTTGCATCTCTCCTCTGTGCTCTTTTGGGGGATAAGCAGTACCACGTTGTTCTTGTCCTTGAGGATAGAAGAGTTGGAGGTAGAGGAGGGGGTAAGGACAGAAGAGATGTGTTAGCAAAATAAACGTAAGAGAAAGTCGTTGTTGTAGGATAAAGGCAGAGAGAGGCCCTGATAAGGTGCTATTAGAAATTTGAAGGATAATCCTTTTATTCCTGCACAATGGTGTTGTGAGAGGGCAAAAATATTTTAAGCCTTAAAACCCTATAGAAATGTGATTCCATTATTCATGGTACTAGAGTCAGGAAGCCTAAGGTCAGATCTATTCATCTAAATGCAGATCATTGTCTGGACATTAGGTATGTTCAGTTGGTAGTTTCCCTTCCCCCTTCCTGGAATTATTATATTTGTTCCATTTTTGTCTTTGGTATCCAGAGTACCTGGCACTTTTTCTTTTTTAGTAGATGGATAGAGTGGAGGGTGTGGAACTATGATTTCACCTCTACAGGTAGTTCCCAGAGTTGAAGCTGCATCCCTGATGGCAACACTACAACTCATCTGTAACTTAAAATATTAGATTTGTCTGAGGCGCTGAAAGCCTGTATGTGAGACTAGTTGCGTATCTACTACTCCAGGGTCTCTCCCCCTCCTCCCCCTCACAAAGACCAAAAAAGTCCCTTCCCTCAAGGAGCTTACATTCCATATGAAATAATGTCTGTATGTGACAGAATAAATAGAAGGTAATTCCCATAAAGACCTCATGTAGGAGAAGGCATTTGAGCAGATCTTTCAAGAAAACTAGGGATTCTGAAGCATGGGAGTGAGGAATTGCGTTCCAGGCAAGGCTCGGTGATGAGAAGATGCCATGTCTTTTGAGGAATAGACAGAAATTCAGATTGGCTGGATTGAAGAGGGTGTGAAGGAGAGTGATGTATGAGACTGGAAAGCTAGGTTAGTGCTAGGCTGTGAAGGACAGAAATCGAACCCATATATTCCTGGCTTCCAGGAAGGAGCCTGTACTGAGCTGCCTCTCACCCGACACCTGGCATTTTTGAATAAAAGCTTGTTGAATGAACAGTGACACTTAGTAGCTTTTGTGGCTATTTTCAGATTACTTCACCTCTGTAAAATTCAAGCGATAACTTGTAATATTAACCTTACAGATTTTTTGAAGGGGTAGGGTGGGGTAGATAGGCAATGCTTTGTGGACCTTGTGGTTTATTATTAATTGGGAACCCAAACCTTAAGGGAGCCAGAAACATACACACTCATTTGCTAAACCTGAATTTCTAGTATACTACAGTAGTTACTTTTCTTACCAAAGTACTTAAAAACTCCCACCTCATTAATGCTCTCCCTTCTCTTTTTCTTCTCTTTCTCATCTCTCCTTTCTCTTTATTTTTATTCTCATTTCTTTCTTCTTTCTCCTCTTATTTTCATTCTGTCTTTTCATTTTCCTTTCTCTTCCTTTTCTCTTTCTCCTCTCTTCTCTCTGTATCTTTTCTCCCTCTATTGTCTGTCTCTGTCTCTTCTACTTCCTCCCTCCCCCCCCCCCCCCCCCCCCCCCCCCCCCCCCCCCCCCCCCCCCGGCCCACTAGTAAAAGGAATTTCTTCCCTTTGGAGTTCACTATGCTCATTAGTGAAATAATAGATCTAGTCCCTACACATCTATATCTTTAAAGTTCTTCATTTTTCTAAAACCATCCACCTGGATCATCTGGATAGCCCCTGAACAAGACTACACTGTTTAATTCCAGTGAAACTACGTTTTTCTAAAACTACTGAATCAGATCATTTGTACATTTCCCTAAATGAAGGTATATTTGGTACAGTTTGAGGCCCTAGCTCCTATCCACTTGAAAACCCAAGGAGGCACAAATATACCAACAGATTCTATCTGCACGACCCTGGTCTAAGAACTGTTAGCTAATACAGAACTGTTACCAGAGCGGTATGGCCTAGAACATGTCTGACTTTGCTGTGAAGCAGGCCTGGGCATGGTGCCCATCCGTCTGCCTTGGGGCAGGATTGAGGAAAGCCTGCCTCCTGGTTACTCTAATGAATTAACAATGCACTGGCTGCCTGAGTAGTGCCCCAGTTAGGGTAGTTAGAGCCTTTCTTTCTAACAGCAAGACAGCTAGGAAGCCAGACCTCGCTTTTCTTCTGACCTCCAGTCTGGTGGATGGATGGAGCTCAGGTGGGTGGGAGTAAGCAGGTAGGAGTGTGGAGCAATTGAGCACCTGAGTCAAGAGATCTGGGTTCTTATCTCGACTCTGCCACCAATATGCTCTATCATGTTGGGCAAATTGCTTCATGTCTCATCTCAAGTTTCCTCATCTGTAGAATGGGGATAATGATACTTCCCAATCAAATTAGGTAATGTATGTGAAAGTATGAAAAGTCACTAATATCACAGAAGAAATGCTGGATTTTAAGTCTGAGGACCTGGTTTTGTTATTTTAATACATGCGTGGCCTTGGGAAAGTCACAAAATCCATCTGGGTCTGAGGTTCTCATCAGAAAAATGAGAGGTTTGGGCTAGATTGTCCTTTCCAACTGTAAATCCTATGTTCTGTACCAGGGATCATGGGTAACTAGTGGTTCAGTGAATAGGGCACCAGCCCTGCAGTCAGGAGGACCTGAGTTCAAATCTGGCCTCAGACATTTACTGCCTGTATGATCCTGGACAAGTTACTCAACCCTGTTTACCTCAGTTTCCTCATCTGTAAGATGAGCTGGAGAAGGAAATAGCAAACCAGTATTTTTGCCAGGAAAACCCTGTAAGGAGTTACTAAGAGTCGGACACAACTAATCGACAAAATAACCAGGGATCAATAATATTTTGAAAAAGTAGGGTGCTAAGATTCTGTTCTATTTTTCTATTGTATATGGGTGCTTTAAGTGGCTCACTCCTATATAAATACTAAGAATCATAGAAATTGGTTAGGATCTGAGAGATAATTTTGTCCATTCAAATAAGATAATGTATGATAACATTAAAACCATGATGTATAGGTAAATGTAAGCTTGTTATTACAAATAATAACTTTACAGATGAGAAAACAGGCCCATAGAGGTTAGGTAGTATGCCCAACGTCACACAGTTAGTCAGTCAGTCAACAAGCATTTTAAAATGCCATGTATCAGGCATTGTACTAAGTACTGGGGACATAAAGAGAAGCAAAAACATGGTTCGCTGCTGTCAAGATGCTCACAATCTACTAGGGGAGACAATGTGCAAATAATTGTGTGCCTAAAAGACAAATATAGTATAAATGGAAGATTAATCCCAGATGGGAGGGATTGGAGGTTTGGGGGATAAATGGAAAGGGAACAACAATTTGAGCTGAGTCTTGAAACCAGGCAAACCAGGAGGCAGAGGTGAGGAGGGAAGGCATACCAGGCATGGGGCACAGCCAGGGCAGATGCTCAGAGATGGGATGTCTTGTGTGTGGTACAACAAGGAGGACAGTGCAGTTGGATCAGAGTTGATGGAAGATAGTCAAGTATCGGAAGACTGGAAAGGCAGGAAGGGACCAAGTTGTAAGGGCTTTAAATTCCCAAAAGAGGATTTTATATTTGAGTCTAGAGGTAATAGGGAGACACTGGATTGGGTGGAGGTGTGTGTTGTATGTGTGCTGTAGCATGGTCAGACCTGAGCTTTAGGAAAATCACTCTAGCAGCTAAGTGGAAGATGGATTAAAATAGGGAAAGACAGGGCAGGGAGACCCAATAGGAGACTATTATAACAATCCAGGTAAGAGGTAGTGAATTTCTGAACTAAAGTTGTGGCTAAGTGAAGAGAAAAAGTGTGTGTGACGTGCACGTTGATGAGTCCGACTCTCCATGACCTCATTTGGCATTTTCTTGGCAAAGATACTGGAATGGTTTGCCATTTCCTTCAGATCATTTTACAGATGAGGAAAATAAGGCAAACGGGGTTAAGTGACTTGCCCAGGGTCATATAGGTAAGTGTCTGAGTCTGGATTGGAATTCAGGTCCTCCTGACTCCAGGGCTGGCACTCTATCCAGTGCACCGCCTAGCGGCCCTATGTATTTGAGAGATGTTATGGACGTAAAAATGATGAGATCTGACCACAGACTAGATGTGTTCGGTGAGTAAATGAGCCAGTAAAATAACAGACCTGAGACCTTAGTCTCTCAATTTCCCAGTCAGTCAGTACTCCAGCCCCCGCCCATTCTAAGCAGGAGTCCAAATTTAGAAAGGTTAAACAACTCTGAGGATTGTGGCTTTAGAGCTGAAGTGGACCTTACAGCTCATCTGGCTCAGCCTGCTCGCTCATTGTGTAGTTGAAGCAGAGATAGAGAGAAGACGGTTTGTCTCATGTCACTTGGTAGTGAAATCAAGAACTCTCACCCACTCCCAATCAAGTGTCGTTTAAGCACATCTCACCATCTCCATGGAAGATGAGTTAATACAAAAGCCCTTCTATAGGGTTATTTGGTGTAGCTTAGTAAGTAGCCTCTGTAACTTGTCTCTTGCTTGTCCTAGCAGGGGTGATGGCGGCCAGCTGGGAAAGCATTCTGCAGAATGAAGAGCAGCTGGAAGAGCTGGCCCAGCAGGCCGTGGACAAGGCCTTGATGGAGGGAGTGCTGATGAGAACCAAGCAGGACCCTGGTTCCTCTGATGTAAGCTGCACCGAGTCTGGTCTGGGGGAGGACGATGGTGGCCTGGAGTGAGAATGTTGGCTGCTTTGCTGATGGGGCAGCCACTGAAGCTTCTCTGAGCTACAAGCCATGATAGGACAAGGCTTTTTCCTTCCTGAGATTTCATTCCTCCAGTCAGCAGACATTGATCTGTTGAGAAAGGCCACCAAGGTCCTGTACGTGTTCCTGTGGAGAGTTAACTCATAAAGGGACAGGGGATGTGTGTGTGTATGCTTGTGCATGCCAGCGTATCCATTTGTGCAGAGAGATAGTCTTGTCAGCAGTAGCACCTCTGTGTGGAAGTGCAGGAGTTGTCGGTCATGAGACTGTTGGATGTTGTTGGGGCCTGACAGGACACATTTGGGAACAGTGAGTTCCAGGTAGAATTTTAAAGATGGGAAAGGACTGTGGAATTCTCATAAATCAGTGCTTATTCTAGAGCTAAATTCCTAAGCCACCTTGTAAACCTGTAACACTTAAAAGCATACTTCAGCTTAATATTGTTTGAAAACTAATGCCAAATTCTTTGTCCTCAAATAACAGCTAATGTACATAATGCTCAAGTCCTTCAGCTTTGTGAATTATGCACTAAAGCCGCATCCGATAGATAGCCTCAAGCTGTGAATGTACTTTTTCAGAAGTTATTTGTAAACTTGTTGTTTGGAACTAGGATTATATTTTTGCATAGACATGATCTTAATAGTATAGTTCAACTAATAATGGATTAAAAAGGGCTTTTCTAGATTGGCTTGAGAACCTAACCTGAACAGTTATTCTCTTACCCATTCTGAGTTCCAACTTGCTGTTCTGTGTTTGTGTTTCTCTTCTGAGGCTCTAACAGTGAGATCAAGGAGCCTCCCTGTCCCTCCTCCTGGAGTGCCAGAGGGCCTTGGGGAGAGGCTCAGCATCATGGCCTGAAATTGGGAATTAGCACACCGAAGGTTAATTGGCTGTATAAGACTCTTTGGCTCCACAGGACTTGCCAGAGCCAGCAGGGAGCAGCAGTGGCCTGGCTGAGAAGAGCTTATTCCCATGGACACCAAGAAAACAAGGGAGCTATCAGTAAACCACCACAAGCACTGTTGCGGATATCTACCTCAAATGGAGTGAAAGGCAGGGCAGGGCCTAAGCAGAATGATGGACAGCAGCAAAATTATGATATAAGCTGGGAATCGACAATCTTGGGAAGCAGATGGAGCACAGGGTCAATGGAACCAACTGGATATGAGTAGAATCAGAAAAAAAAACCAACAGGAAGTCCAAGCAACAAATGGCAGAGGTGAATTACCCACCGACTGGGCTCTTTGAACAAAGAGTCAATGAAGAGCTGTGTAGAATACTATCTTCCCTTTTAGGATAGCTAGTGGTACAGTGGATAAGAAAGTTCTGGGCCTGGAATGAGGAAGACCCAGACTCAAACTCAGCTTCAGAAACTTAGTGTGATCCTAGGCAAGTCACTTAATCTCTGCCTCAGTTTCCTCAACTCTAAAATGGGAATAATACTAGTACCTGCTTCATAGGGTTAGTTAGGATCGAATGAGATAATATTTGTAAAAAAAAAAAAAAAAGCCCCTGGCACACAATGGGCAGTGTATAAATCCTTATTCCCCCTACCCTGAGGGTAACATACTTCCTAGGAAGCTGGCAATCAGCATTTGGTTGGGTAGTAGCCATTGAAAGCCTTTGGAAGTCTAGAAGCACAAATGCTAGTTCTTACGTGTAGTCCTCTAGATAAGAGCCTTTCCAGGCCACTGTGGTAGACTGGTAACACGTTACCTTATAAACGGTAGGTGCTTCATAAGCATTCATTGAATTAAATCATGGCAGCAGCAGGAGACCTAATGGCCCAGATCTTATCCTTATTCATTTAATACTGGAGGGGCATCTTGGGAGCTATAGGTTGGAGAGTTGAGTCAAGCCAGACATGCCAGGGCAGATACTGATAGAAAACAGGGTTGGATTGGACATGGAGGTCCAATTGAAGGCAAGAGGTCATTTGATTTATCACTTATGGTATAGGAAGGGGTCCCTCCTAGAGGTCCTTTATTGTTTGGGTTTTTTTTTTTGAGGGGCGGGGCAGGTATTTCAGAGGTTATAAGTAAAGAGCCATAGCTGGTATCTTATCTGGAGAGACTCCCTGGAGAAACAGAATAATATTTATAGGCCCATTGGAGAGAGCTTTTAGATTGACTTGGGTCATCTCTAGTTCCTTCAGGAAATGTCCGTGGCAAGCACTTCCATGTGGGGAAGGGGTGGTATCTGGGAAGTATAAGAGGTCAAAGCTATTGTTATCATGGAGAAGGGAATCATCTGTGCAGATAACCCTTTGGTTAGGCTTATAACAAAATCCAGGCAGCAAGGTGACCTGGTTGTTCTGTAGCATCAGATACTGCTTGAAAGGTTGATTGGCGCATCAGTCTTTCTACCAGCTTGAGGGAGATAAGTGGAAGCCAGCTCTCCTTGTATTCGCAGGATAGAGAACAGGGAGTTTCAGAGGTGGGAGATGATCTGGGAGTGGTGGTCCAAGCTGAGGAGCTTGGGAGGCTGTGGAGGCAGGTCATTCTTTTTTAAAATTTATTTTTAAGTTCAACATTCACTTCTATAAGATTGAGTTCTAAATTTTCTCTCTCTCCATTTCCTCCCCCCACCAAGACGGCATGCAATCTGATGTAGGCTTTACATATACATTCATATTAAACCTATTTTCATATTAGTCTTGTTGTAAAGAAGAATTAGAACCAATGGGAGAAACCGCAAGAAAGATGAAACAAAAAAAAGAGACAGCGAGCAAATAGTATGCTTCAATTTGCATTCAGATTCCAAAGTTCTTTCTGTGGATGTGGATGGCATTTTCCATCACAAGTCTTTTGGAGTTACCTTAGGTCCTTGCATTGCTGAGAAGAGCTGAGTCTATCAAAGTCAGCCCTCGAAAAATGATGTTAACTGTGTACAGTGTTCTCCTGGTTTTGCTCGCTTCACTCAGCATCAGTTCATGTAAGTCTTCCAGGTTTTTCTGAAGTCTGCCTTCTCATCATTTTTTATTGGGACAGTAGTATTTCATTACATTCATATACCACAACTTGTTCAGCCATTCCCCAATCGATGGGCATCCCCTCAATTTCCAGTTCTTGGCCACCACAAAAAGCTGCTATAAATATTTTTGTACATGTGGGTCCTTTTCTCATTTTTATGATCTCTTTGAGATACAGACCTAGAAAAGTGTTATTGCTGGGTCAGAGGGTATGCTCAGTTTTATAGCCCTTTGGGCATAGTTTCAAATCGTTCCCCAGAATGGTTGGATCAGTTCACAGCTCCACCAACAATGCATTAGTGCTCCAGTTTTCCCATATCTTTTCCAACATTTGTCATTTTTCTGTTTTGTCATGTTAGCCAATTTGATAGTTGTGTTGTGGTACCTCAGAGTTGTTTCGAATTTGCATTTCTCTAATCAATAGTAATTTAGAGCATTTTTTCATATGACTATAGATAGCTTTAATTTCTTCATCTGAAAAGGAGGCAGATCATTCTTGAAAAATGGGTGGGCCGACTTGGTGGCTCTGGGAGGACCAGAGCAAGAGAAAAAAAGGGGTCTGCTAGTGAAAATGTCTTCTAGGAAGAAAATTACGTCGTAGGTATCAGATGGGAGAAGGTGAATTCAGAAGTTGAGAGATAATGTGGCCTGCAGTTGCCCAGGGATGGATAGGAGCTCTCAGAGGCCTTCTGTTTTCCTGACTAGATGGATCCTTTGCCAGGGCACAGGCTTTGCCTGTGCTGATGTCGTTCGTAGCTGACAGAAGTCTGAGATAACCAGAGGCTCTGGATGAAATGGAAACCTCTTCATTAGGCAGCTTCAAGCCAGCATACAGGGCAGTAAGCATGGCTCATGTGTGGTTTGCTGTTTGCTGGTGAACCCTGGTGAAGGAGACTGTGCTAACTCCTAGCTGGATGTTGGGGGCTTGGGGGGGGAAGAGGATGATGGCTTCCAGTATTCTGTTTTGTGTGAGCGTACCTCAGCCCTCTGCTTCTTAGGCCTAGATAGATATAGAACTATGTAAATTTAATCGTATGCAGGTAGAGACCAAATATTTGCTGCTGACTTAGCTCATGGCTTCTGATAGATACGTGAGGTTGGGGTGATTTGTTCTCACGTTCCCTGACTGTTTGAGTCCTGTTTAGGTGTTGCTAAGCCTTGAACATGGCCTTAGTGATCAGGGCTCCTTTTTCTAGGGGATATTCAGTGAAAGTTAGGGGAAGGGGAGAGGGAGGGGGATGGTGTATAAAGGGCCAAGTCCAGAGAGCAGGAGCATGGCCCTGGTACAGGCCCGAAGGTGAGAAGCCAGGGGAAGAGACTGAGCCAACAAAGTGAAGTCTGGAAAGCAGGGGCCCAGTCAAGTACCTGAACAGACTGGTAGCAGATAGCAAAGATCGGAGGTAGGGTGAGAGAGCAGAGGGAAGGGGGGATGTGGAGCAAGCCACACTTGGGAACCTGGGTAGTCGACTAGAGAGATGTCTGATGTGCCCAAGACCAATAAGGAAGTTGGAATGAGGAGTGGGTAGAGTGAGAATTTGTGTCTACTCATCACTCTTTGTCCCTGAAAAAAATGAGAATCATGGATATTCGTGTGTTGGGGCCAAGAAGAGGGCTTATTCACCAGCTTCTATGGTAGAACTTGTCACTGTGGTAATGAGGGCCGGAGGTGGGGAGGTGCCTACATGGCTGCTGCTGCTGCTGCCTACATCTTGTTAGGGTATGTTTTTCCCATTGTGAGGAGGCTGCCTCTTGTAGCCAGTGCAGGCCAGATATAGGAGCAGACAGAGGGAAGGAGTATTGAACAGAGATGGTATGACTGTGTTGGAGAAAGACCACAGTTGTTTATGAGGAGAGGGATGGTGGGATGTGATCTATCTTCCCACCCTCTATTTGTTCACTATACCTGGGGATCAAGCCACAGTCCTCAATTTGGAGACCCCTGTGGGTGTGATGGCTTAGGAGGATGTGGTCATTGATTCTATTTCAGGATCTAAAAGGGCCAGCACATCAGTGGA
>CM053625.1:70801371-70826604 GCA_028646595.1 Phalanger gymnotis | reverse complement strand
AGGTCTTGACTTGGTGTGGGGGTCCTGCTCGTGCATGAGATACTTCTGCGACCTGCCTCATATCCATGTGTGTAGAAAGGCTAATAAGTTGTTTTGTCTTCTGTCATCTTTTCCTATTTAGATTGTAAGTTATGCCCCCTTCACGCTGTTCCCCTCCGCAGTACCCAGAGAGCTTCTGGAGCAAGCCTACGAGGTGCAAGTGGACTTCAACCTCCTCGTAGACACAGTCAGCCAGGACTTGGCCTTCTTGGAACAGACTCTCTCCAGGTACCGAGGCTTCCAGGTGGGAGACTTGGAGGCCAGGGAAGGGAGCTGTACAGGGCATCAGAGCAGGGCCTGTGACTTCACCAGGGCTGCTGACTTCTTGTTTTGAAGACTGGCATTTCCATTTGGAATCAGGTCGGGTGTGAGTGACATAACCACATTTTCAGCTAGATTTGCCAGACCCTACTCCAGCGAAGGAACACTCTGGTTTGCTGACTTCTGCTCTCCCTGCTCCTACTTTATATAGCCTACCCTGCTTGGGTACAAACCAGGCCCATGCCCACTCACCCCCAAAATTCATGTGTAATCTGTCACAATCCCAAGAGTAGCTGACCTTTTTTCTCCTATGAGTCTGTCTCTTTCTCCCAAGAGACAGAAGGAAGGAACCTGTCTTCATTCCCCAGAGCTCAGGTGGTCTGACCTTGTACAATTCATGACTTTAGATAGATTGTTAATTTGGGCCATTCTTGTTGTACCATATGTTCATGTTTCCCTAACTCACTCTTTCTAGCACCTTAACTCTGCCGTATCGTCCAGGTTCCAGGAAGACGAAGTCTAGGCAGGTGCTAGGAGTTGGTATGAGCAGAATAATGTCTCCTCTGAGGGCAAAGCAACAATTGGGACATTTTTATTTCCCCGAGCTCTGGGTTGGGATTTTTCACGATGGAGTGATCCGCAGGGTCTCCAGCCTGGCTGGGGACAGTGAGCTCCTAGTAGATGATAAACTGGGCAATAGCCCATTCTTCTGTCTCTTTTCTCCATCTTAACTGAGTCACCATGGAGGAACATGTGAGCTAGGCCTGGAGATTACATGGAAAGGTCGTTTTGGCTCAGATGATTAGTTTTACCCACAGGTCCTTGCTAGGGGCAGCTAGGCAGTAAAGCGGCTGGAACGCTGGGCCTGGAATCAGGAAGAGACTTGAGTTCAAATCTGGCCTCCGACATTTATTAGTTTTGTGACCCTGGGCAAGTCACTTAACCTCTCTGTGTGCCTCAGTTTCTTCATCTGTATGTCTCACAGTTTTTATGAGAATTAAAGAAGATAGTATTTGTAAACCTTTGCAAACCTTAAAGCACTGTATAAATGCTAGCTATCTTCATCATCATCATCCGATACAGTTCTTCCCGAGCCCCTTTCAAAGTGTATCAGGACAGGGACAGCTTTTCCTTCTTATTGCCTCAGGTAGGCATCCTGAGACTCATCCTTTAGTGGAAAGCCCTGGGCCAGGGAAGGATCGTTGGTGGAAATAGGAAAAAGGCCATAGTTGGTGTTTACTCTGTGGTGAGTGACTGCTTTCTGCTTCTTCTTCTAGCACCATTAAAATAGATGACTTCATTGCTCGGCTCTTTAGCATCTACAAACAAGTCTTGAAAGAGGGCATTGCCCAGGTAACTCCCCCACCTAACCCACCTTGCCCCCGACCCCACCACACGCACTACCAGGCGTGGCCTCTGGGCCTCTTTTCTTTTCCTCTAAAGCATTTTATCGGGTGCTGGAGCTCATTTGAATCTATCTGGTAGAGATGACAGGGAGGAACAGATAAGCCGTCTCATTGGATTTGAAAAGTGTTAATGAGCTCCCCTGGGGTCTCTGGCAGATTCTCTAAGAGCTGTCCTGTAGTGATATGGCCCCAGGAAACCTCTCCCCGTGGAAACGGGTCTGAGTCCCCTGCTTGCTGACAGTGCCCAAGCAGACCCCTGGTGACGGCCGTCTTCGGCGTTTTGTTTTCCCTCCTGCAGACGGTGTTTCTAGGACTGAATCGCTCTGATTACATGTTTAACCGCAGTGCAGCTGGCCCCCCGGTCCTGAAACAAATCGAGATCAACACTATTTCTGCCAGCTTTGGGGGCCTCTCCTCCAAGACCCCAGCTGTGCATCGGTGAGCCACTTCTAGGCCAGAGTTTCTCAGTCCACGAGGCAGACCTAAGGTGTCTCTATCCACAAAGGACTGTAAGACCCAATCTGCTGCAGGCAGAGAGCACTGGCTGTAATGAGAGAGTTTCAGTCACACCTGGGGGAAAAGAGCACAAGCTTGGCTCACAAAGACAGGCCTGGGCTTCCATATATCCAGCTCCTGACCCTCTCTTTATACCTTCGAGTGAAAGTTTCAGGATTCAGGTCATTTCCACACATCTGTATTGAGAGGACTGCTCTGTGCATAGCCATGTTCAATGCACCATGGAAGTACAAGAAAACCCACCACCCCTGACCTCAATAAGCTTGTGGTTTGTCCAGGGAAAACTAAGCACAAATCAGATTTAAGAGATGTTGTGCAGTGAAACAAGATGGATTGTCCTCCGGATCCTGCCAGAGCCCCACAGCTGAAGCAGCGTTGTCCTGTAAGCACAGTAGCTCCCAGAGAGGCTGTGCATTTATTTTAACTCAAAACATGCTTGGAAATCCTCCTTAGAAACTGCCTTCAGTGTCAGGTTACAAGTCACCTAATGAGAGAATTGGCCTCCTTACTTAAGTTATAAATGCAGCTGACATTTACAGAGGATTCTGAAGTTTGCAAAATATATGCATTCTCCTGTTGGATTACTGTATAACCACAGCTTGTTTCTATCCCTAAATAGTAATGATCAGTCTACCTTATTCAGTAGACTCCACTTACCATATTTTTTGGCTATTTCTACCTTTGTCGGACAGCGATTTGCCACTGTTAAGATTGTTCCAAAAGGAAGGGCTTTGGGCTCTCTCTGGAAGCAGCTTCCAAAGCAGTGGTGGCCTCACTGATGTCAGTTTGATGCTTTCCAAGGGACTTCTTTGCATAATAACACTCATGTGGATGGATGAATTCTGACATAATCGATTTAAAAAAAAATGTAAACACATTATGGTCTCATTTCATATGAGATAGTGTGTAATCTCCTGAGGTGTGTGGTGTAAACAGTGAGGTAGCCCTCCCTTCAGCAGGAAGAGACCATGGGCTGGAATTGCCAGGGAAGACTCCCTGGACGAGGCGGGACCCCGGTGGGTCTTGAAGGATTGTGTTTCTAAAATGCTTTGAGTTACTCAGCAGACATCGAGGATGTAGCAGTGCTGTTAGGAGAGTGACTAGTTAATAACAAACAGACCCTCAGATATTCCCCGGGCCCATACTATAACCCTTGTCCTTCCTCCTACAGGCACATCCTTAATGTCCTGGGCAAAACTAAGGAAGCCGCCAGTATCCTCTCCAACAATCCCAGCAAGGGGCTGGCCCTGGGCATTGCCAAAGCATGGGAACTCTACGGTTCACCCAAGTAAGGATGAGGCAGCGAGGCAGTGTCTTTATAGAGGTTTTGTGAAGATGGTGACTACAGACAGCAGCACCTCATTTATTCCACGTCTCTAAGGAATAGTTCTAGGACTAGGGAGGTAATAATAGTCCACCCACTGTACTGTGCTCTATGTGGACCGGATATGGAATATCGCCTTCATTCCTGAGTGCCACATTTTAGCAGGAACATGGATGAGCAGAAGAGTCTAGAGGAGGGTAACCAAACTGGTAGATAGCTTTGAGATTATGCCATGAAGATCATTGGAACGAAATGAGAACATTTAGTCTGGAGAAGAGAAGACATAACCGTCTTCAGATATTTGAAGGGCTGGCCTGTAGAAGAGAGATTAGGCTTGTTCTGTTTAACCCCAGAGGGCAGAAACAGTGGGTAGAAGATGCAGAGAGGCAGATTAAAGCTCTGGCTGAAGGAAAGCTTTTTAACAATGGGAGTTGTCCAGAGAAACACAATGGCTTCCCCCTCCCTGAAGGTCTTTAAGCTATGGGCACTTGTGGAGTTTGTTGTAGAAAGAATTCTTGTTCAGGTGGGATTGGACCAGATGACTTCTGAAGCCTCTAAGATTCTATGAACCGAATACTCCATTTAACAACAATCGATTGGTATTTCCCCTCTCCCATTCTGCTAGCAAACTCCCTCAGTCTGTCTTGCTCCCATTCCCACCCTGACCCCACATAATTGTGATTCAGAGTCAGAGTCAAAGCAGAAAACCTGCCTTCTTTCCTTTTGTGGCGCAAGTGTAACTATTCAGGTCTAGTTGTTCCTGCACCAAATTTTCTTATAGCTTCTGGGTTCCCTAACATCTTATTTATGTTTTATAATAGTTCTGTTTTACTATAACCACATCCAGAATCCATGCCCTTAGAGTTCGTTGCTTTTAATCTGTTGTGGCAAGCCAGAAATCCAAGTTCATTAGAATTATGTGCAAAGTAAGAGTAGAAAGATCCTGAATGAGGGCCGAAGGGCTTTCCTAGGAGCCTTAATGCCTGAACTTTTGATGTTGTTTTGGATACTTATTTTGAATTACGTTTTTGTTTTTGTTTGGTTCTTACCTATATTCCAGACCACTTAAATTGCCAAATATTGTGTGAGTATTTACTACATTGGCCACTCATGATCTTTTGACAAAAATGATTACGAGACCAGAGCCTGATACTACAATTCTCATTATTACTGTTTGCCAGGCCCTCTCTAACACTTGAGGAAACTCAGGCTCCTGACGGTGAAGTGGCCTTGCAGAATAATGTGGCATATGGAAGAATTTGCTAAATCACATTTTTAGAGTCTTGGACAAGAAGAGAACGAGCCTGGGAGTTTGGAGGTCATGCCGTTTGTCCTTCTAATAAGGGGACAAGAGCAGCAGAAAGCAGGAGTGTGAAGCGAAGATCCATTTGCATAAACTCAGCTAGCGGCAGCCCTTACTTGCATTCTTTGTCTGATTGCCTAAAAGAGCACTCCCCTATTGGGAGAACAGTACTTTGTAAAGGGGAGGGTCCTGCTGCCCTCAACAGGTGGTCTTCTCTTTTCCATTGGCCCCTCTTATCTTATCTCCCTTCATTTCCCATTCCCTTCTTTTTGTCCATATGTTTTCTACTGTCTGCCAGTGACCTCCACAGCTAGAACATTTTCCCTTGGTCAGATGAGATGGCATGCTGGCTTACCCAAATTACATGTTTGCATTTTATAACCCATGAGGCCTCCAGCCTTTGCCCCCTCCTAAAAAAAGGGAAGTCCAGGGCTTTTTGCCATGGCCAGAGAACATATTGTTAAGCACATCTAGAGTTCATCCTGGCTATCGGGTAAATGCTGTGGCCAGTCTTTGGGACTGTCACAGGATGGAGTAGATCGTAACCACCTTGTTTTTACTTTCTTGGGTGTCTATCCCTGGGCCTACCATTAGGCTAACACTCCCCGTATTACACCAGGTCTTGGATAGTGACTAAATCAGGAAGGCCTAGATTTGAAGTCCAGGAGAATCAGCTAAGAAGAGTCCCATAGGTTCAGGCAGGTAATGGGTCCAGTTTTAGAAGTCAAGCAGTCGGTGTCAGGAATTTGAAGAGACAAGGGAACCCAGGCCAAAGCATTCAGCATCCAGGAGTCAGGATCTAGGCCAGGGCGGAGAACCTTCGGCCTCAAGGCCACATGTTGGCCCTCTGGGTCATTGGGTTAGACCTTTTGACTGACTCCAAATTTTAAGAACAAATCCTTTTATTAAGGGGATTTGTTCTGAGAAGTTTGGATTCAGTCAAAGGGCTGCACTTGAGGACCTAGAGGGCCACATGTGGCCTCGAGGCTCCCAGGGATGATATGTTGAGAAACCTTACATGTGGCATTCTGGATGAGTTGAAAGATATGTCTCAGTTTGGGAAGTTAACTCACCTCTTAAGTATTGGGGAGGTATAACAAAAGGAAAATGGAATCTGTGAACTTCGATGTCCTTTTTGTAGGGCTCTGGTTCTTGTCATTGCTAAGAAAGAAGAAAGAAATGTGTTTGACCAACACTACATAGAACATGACCTATTAGCCAGGTAAGTGTGACCCCTTTGGACCTTGTCTGCATCAGCAGTCCAGGACTTCTTCCAGTGACCTGCGCCTTCTTTCAGGAACATCCATGTGATTCGGAGAAGTTTCGAAGATGTTGCTAAAACAGGATCTTTGGCCCAAGACCGGAAGCTGTTTGTGTAAGTTCTTAGGTGGGCTGTTTACTAAGGGGAGAAGATGAAGAGGACTCTGGAAAAGCCACATCCCCTTCATCCTCTGTAGGAAAGAGTGTGCTAGCCACAATGTCATCCAGTCAAAGGAAGTCGGTTTCTGATGGGTTGGACAATAATGCTAACAGTTGTGTTCTGGCCCATAAATGAGCACGTCCATCCTTAGTACTGTTCTCCGTGTCTTGGCAGTCAGTGCAAGAGGAAGGGGGAAAGGGAGCTGACACCCAGTTCAATGGAGGATGTGCCTGGCACTTGGAGTTTTGGAGCAAGTCTTTTAAGGGTCTGCTTAGTTCCTCCCTGAACTATGCCCTTCTCATTCGTGAGCTAACTCAGCCACTTGTTTAGGCAAAGACCTTTAAGAGTGGGAAGTCACAAATCCCTAAGGAAATCCCTGATTTCAAAGGTGTTTCCTAAAGTAATCCTACACCAGAGTTTTTATACCAAGAATATCCATTTATTGTAACAAAACTAAAACTGATCTCTCCCTCTTGTAGCTTCCTTTGGCATGTTGTCTGTCCCCTTTGTTTTGTTTTTTTTTTTCCCATTCTCCTTTATGTCATGTGTTTTTGTATATCATCCATCCTATTGGACCATAAGCTCTTGGAAGATGTGGCTGGTGTTGCTTTTCTTCTTTATCCCCAATGCCCATCTTAGCATCTTGTGTATGGGAAGCAATTTGTTGAACTGAAATGAATTCATGAATTACTTCTGTCATTTATCAACTTAAATAGAGAAACCAAACAGTAGAGAAAAGGAAAAAAAATCCTTCCAGGTGCAGAAGGTTGTACTTTGTCTTTTTTAAACAGAACTGTGATCATTCATCCATCTTGGCCTAGTCCTAGGTACTTTAAGCATTAGAGTCCCAACACCTTGTCACCATCCGCACAATGTGTAACTGCTCAGTTAAGAGTGGCACGGTGCCTTGGATTTACCTGTTTGTTTGGTTTTTTTCCCCCATGGTTCTTCATGCATCTTGTTTCTTCTTTTCTCTTCTTAGCCTAGCTCACCTTCTGCACTAGCCTGAAGTGGGCCTCCTTTCTCTAGTTTACCTGTGCCTTTAGTGGGAGGCATGTAATGTCATGAGAGTTTACCTAGACTGGTTCCAGTTAACTCCTAGCCAGGATTTTGCTGTGTAAATGACACTGTAACTTAGCTTTCTTAAGGAGCCTTTGATACATAAGACATAGGTTATATTTAATTCAATAATTTAACTGACATTACTCATTAACATAAAAAGATTTCTTTATATTGTGTTCCAGGGATGGCCAGGAGATTGCTGTGGTTTACTTCCGTGACGGCTACATGCCCAGTCAATACAGCCCCCAGGTTGGTGTTTTAGGTTTAAACCATTGTTTTGTTCCCAGGAATAAACCACTGCATCCCAGAAATGTATTTTCAGCCTCACATTGGCCTGGGGTTCTGTCCGCAGGTGGCTTCCTCTTGGGGCTCTTCTGCATCCTAATTGTCACTTGGCCCTTATGTGCCTGTTTCTTCTCTCTGCTTCCCTGAATATGAAGCCTGAGGACTTCATAGTACCTCATCCGTGCCCCTTTGGAGCAGCTGGGTATCAGTGTCCCTCTCTTCTTCACTTTCTCTCTTCAGGATCAGAGGCATACGCAGTCTCCTCAGCAACCTCTGACTCTCTTTTGTGGCCACTTGAGACAATGGTGGGACTCATTTCTCCCCAGGCTTGCTGTGGTTCATATTTATAGACATACCACACAGTGGCTCAAGGATCACAGTGAATATTAGATAGGCCCAGACTAATAGCAGATAATGTGGCATGTGACACACACAGACATAGAATTGAGGGCTTGCCATACAAAGAAATTCACGACCTGGGTTGTCATTATAATTTTTCTCCCACCAACTTGCTCTGTGACATTAGGCAAATATCTTCCCCATTCTAGGCCTTGGTTTCCTCCTCTAAAACTAGGGAATTGGACTGTAGGATCTTTAAAGCCCCTTCCATCCCTGGCATTCTGTGAGTCTGTGAAAAAGTTAGGAAACCCTGCCTTAGGTTGGAGGCTGTCCTGATAGGAGATGAGAAAGTTGAGATGACTGCAACAGGCCTACAGCTTCTCAGAAGATTACCAGGGGCCTTCTGGATACGTTGGATAAATAGGTTGTTGGGGGATATACGGAGGGAGGGGAAAACCAAATGAAATGTCTTTACCTCCACTTCTGACTGGATCACACTATCTAGAGAATGGGAAATATGCTGGGCAGGAGGCCAGAGAAAGCCAGGCCTGGGCCTGGAGGGAAAAGTGTTCCTAAAGATTTTTTGTCTGGTAAAGAATGGTGATTCCTCAGGGAACTGACTGAGAAAGGGTGACTCCTTAGGGAACGACATACATTCCATGCCAAGGAAGCCAAGCACTTGGGGAGCTAGAGGGATATAGTTTGAGTGACAGAATCAGTGAGAGAAGCCTTCTCAAAGGCTCTATGTCTGGTCTGTGTGCCAATGATCGCCTGCCTGCCTGTTGAAATACCAGTGTAATTGTGTTATGTTTGAGAGGACTGACATGGAGAGCGTATTGTTGCTGGGATGGCCCATTACAGAGAGGAAGATGGGAACAGAGGAAAGACTAAATTAACTCTAACAAGTTCCTGCTAATTCTTACAGTCTTGATTCTGTCAAAGCATCTCCAAGCCCTTGGTTGTAAAATACGTGTGTTGTGTGGCTTCTGGAGGTTGGGGCAGGCTCCCCAGTTGTTTTGGATGTGAAGCCAAAGCAGCTGCCCCATCACAGCAGTCTGGGATGGACAGTGGGGAGACTGGAACACTCTCTTCCCTTCTTGCTGCAGAATTGGGAAGCACGCTTGCTCCTGGAGAGGTCGTGTGCTGTTAAGTGCCCAGATGTAGCCACTCAGTTGGTCGGGACCAAGAAGGTCCAGCAGGAGCTGAGCCGCCCAGGGGTGCTGGAGACCTTGATATCAGACCAGCCAGAAGCTGTGGCCCGCCTCCGGGCCACATTCGCAGGCCTCTACTCCTTGGACGTGGTAAATAGTCACCCACTGTATCTAATTTCCCAGGAGCTCTCCAGCCTGTTCTCTCTTCTCAGATGGAATTGGCCCCAAGGAGGAAGATCTGGTGGGAAAGCTGGGCTGTTTGGGGTAGGATTTGTAACAAATTTCTTAGTAGAGAAAGAGGGCTGTAGTCAGGGTCAGACCTGCTTTGTGTTGTAAATCAGGGCTGACCTCTTAGTAGGACAGCCGGACTATGAGAAGGAGCCTGGGAGCTGTGGCTGAGATCAGTCTCAGTCTGTGAAGGGGGCAGGGCTAAGTCAGGGTCACCCTTGCTCAGTGAAGATGCTAAATTTCTGCAGCTGTTGCTATTTCTGTGCCTATTGCATAGAGCAATGGGCCCCTGCTAGTGCCGGTGCCAGGAGAGGAGGGGCTGTCTCATGAAGCTCATTTCTCTGTCTTGTCTGAGGAAGAACAAGGGGCAGCTCTGAGCTAGCCCAAGGAACTAGCCTTGGCCTTCCATTCCTGACCGCCTTGCCCTCAGGTGGCCTAGTGCCAGTACGTGCTCTGGGCTCTTCTCCCAGCCTTGTTTGGTATTTGGCTTAGTGTTGGCCAGGCCCCCACCCCCACATTAGATCCATACACCACAGCTGCCAATGATGGGTCAATTGCCTCATGCCAGGGCGAAGAAGGTGACCGGGCCATCATGGAGGCCATCGCTGCCCCAGACCGATTTGTCCTGAAGCCCCAAAGGGAGGGTGGAGGTAGGTGGCCAGTGTCCCTCTTTCTCTAGGATGTGCCAGCAAGGGAAGCAGGCAGTAGGACCTCAGGCTTTAACCAGTGCTGACACACTCCCCCTTCCCCAGCAGCATCCCCATACCATGCCTCGGGGTCCCATCCTGTCACCAGATCCTGGGGCTTTGTTTCCTACCTGCTGCTGATACAAGGAGAGACCAAACCTTGCCGTACGTGTTCCCAAACACAGCCATGTTCCCAGAGGCTTTCTCTGGCTGCTTAGGAACCAGAATTGTCCCTCTAGCCCAGAGGCCAGTCACCATTTTTCTCCCTGATGTCATCTGAAGTTTTGACATCACCCAAACATTCTAATTAGCCTTAATAGAACCCTTTATGTGTACGCCATTTGGGGATTAATTTGAATGTTGCTTGAACCAGTTTATACCTTCAGCCTAGACTGTCTGTTGGGGGGATGAGTTCTCTAGGATTTCTCTTTACTTGTACTTGTCCTACATTTACTTCTTTTGAGTTTCAAAGGGCTCTCCTAGTGCCAAGGAACAAGGCCCCCATCTGCGAGATGATTTTGTAGATGTTGGGCAGGTCCTCCCTTGTTCCTTAGGTCGCAGGGAACCACAAACCCAACGTATGCAAACAGCCACTAAAACAGTTGTGACCTTCAGCTTCATGAACAGATGCACTGTGTTCAGGGGTGTTAGGCCTGGTGGTTTAATTAGCATTGACTCTAACACTAGGGACCCTATTTTAAGAAGGTCATTGACAGACTAAATCCGTGGCCAGAGGAAGGTGATCAGAATGTTGAAGGTACTGGAGACCACAGAGGAGGAGGAGAGCATTTAAAGTTTGTGGAGTGTTTCCTATACCTTATCTCACTAGAGCCTCACTCTTAGGGCAGGATCCTCCACACTACAGATGAGGGAACTGTCAGAGCTTTGTGAGTTACAGGAAGGATTGGTTGGTTTTATACCTGGAAAAGACTTAGGAAGAATGCGATCATCACTGTTTTCAGGTATCTAAAGGTTTGTCGGGTGAGAGGTTGTCCCAGAGAGAGGATGGCGGAAGTTACAGGATGCTAAGAACTTTTAGATGAGTAGAACTGTTTAGCACTGGAAGGAGCTGCCCCAGAAGATGCTGAGCTCATTAGGAGTGTTTAAGCAAAGGCTGGATGACCATGTGTCAAAGATACTATTGAAGGGTCTTTCTCATCCTGCCTCTCTCTGCCTCCATAACTAGGAAAATAGCTCCTGTCATCATTCCCGCTCCCCCCACCCCAACAGCCATTAGGGTAGCCTTCTTAGATTGAACTGATAGGATGCCCAGCCCCAGCGAGCTAAGCTCTCAGGCAGGAGCAGAGCTTGCTCAAAATTGGGTCAGCTTGGCCCCTTACAGCTGCTGGAGAATACCTGATAGGGCCCGAGGCCCCAGCAGTGTGGGGATGGGATAATGGAGCCATCGGGGTCCCCAGAGTGACTGGCTTTGGGGCGGTCTGTTTCAGGAAACAACCTGTATGGGGAGGAGATAGCCCAAACCCTGGAGCAGCTGAAGGCCAGTGAGAAGAGAGCCTCCTACATTCTCATGGAGAAGATTGAGCCTGAGCCCTTTGAGAACTGTCTCTTGCAAGCTGGGATCCCTGCACGGATGACTCAGTGTATTTCAGAGCTGGGCATCTTTGGTGTTTATGTCAGGTGAGCCGGGTGAAGGCTTAGCCCCACATGACAGCTTCCTTCCACATGGACATGGGAAGCCCAGAGTTGGAACCTAGTCTCTCGTGCAGCGGTGCAGCCCGTGGGTGCACAGTTTTAATATGTCCTGCTTGGTCAGTCAGGAGTCATTCTGTTTCTTCACAGGATCCTGTAGTAGGCCCAGGCCACCAGAAAGTAGGTATAGATGGCATGAGTGGGGATAAAAGGTACAGTGAGCTGCTTCTGGGGTCTCAGGACATGGGAGAACTCCTTGGTCTGCCCCTCCAGAAAGTTGGCCATCAATCAGTCAACATTCCTTAGGCCTCTACTATGTTCCAGGCACTGAACTTACAAAGAAAAGAGTCCCAGCTCTCACAGAACTCACAGTCTGCTGGAGAGAGATGATATGGAAACAACTGTGTAGAAACAAGCTATGTACAGGATAACTGGAGTCAGCAGTGGGAAGGCATTAACGTTCTGGGGGAACAGGAAAGGCTTGTCGTGGATGATGGCATTTTGGCTAGGACTTCAGGGAAGTCAGAAGGTGGAGGATGAGGATCCCAGGCTTGGGGGAGAGCCAGTGAAAATGCCTGGAATGTGGAGGTGGAGCGGTTGATCTGAGGAACAAGGCAGCCAGTGTCACTGGATCACAGACCGTGTCGAGGGGACTAAGTGTAAGGAGCCCGGAAAGGTAGGATGGAGTCAGGTTGTGAAGGGCTCTGAACACCAAACACAAGGTTTGATACTTGATCTGGGAGATGACAGGGAGCTGCAGGAGGGGAGGGGAGGGGCAGGAAAGAGACAGTCGGAGACTTGAGGCAGACAGACCCACCAGCAGCTTTTGCAGTCGCCCAGACATGAGGTGATGAGGGACTGCACCAGGGTGGTGGCAATGTCAGAAGAGAACGTCTTCCAGAGATGTTAGGATGGTAAAAATTTGATACGACTTGGCAACAGATTGGATATGGGAAGGCGGGAGGGGGGGGGGTGTGAGAAGGAAGAGTAGAGGATGACACATTGCTTGAGAGCCTGAATGGGATGATGGTGGTGTTCCTGACAACATTGGGAAAGTTCAGAAACAGGGAGAAATTAGGGGAAAAGAGAATGAGTTCAGTTTTAGACATGTTGAGTTTAAAATGTCTACAGGACATCCAGTTTGAGAAGTCTAATAGTTGGAGAACCTAGAGGTCAGAAGAGGTTAGAGCTTCATAAAGCAGAATCGTCAGCATAGAGATGATCATTGACTCCATGGGTGCTGATGATGATGTCACCAAGTGAAATAGTTTATAGAAGAAGAGGAGAAGAGGGCCCAGAACAGGCCCCTGGGGGACACCCATCATTATTGATGTGACCTGGACAAAAATCCAGCAAAGGAGACAGAGAAGGAGCAGTCAGATGGGTTAGAGAACCAGTAAGAAAAAGTGGTGTCACAAACCTAGATAGGAGGATCACGAGTGTCAAAGGCTGCCAAGAGGTCAAGAAGGATGAGGCTTGAAAAAGGCCACTGCATTTAGCATTCAAGAGATCATTAGTAATTTTGGAGAGAGCAGTTTGGGTTGAATGATGAGGTCAGAAGCCAGAATATAGAGAGCTAAAGAAAGTGAGAGGAGAGGAAGTAGAGACACCCATTGCAGACGATTTTCTCAAGGAGTTTAGCCACAAAAGGGAGAAGAGATGTGACATGGTGGCTAGTGAAGATGAACAAATCAAGTGAAGGTTTTCTGTGGTTGGGAGACAAGGGCATGTTTGTTTGCAGGCAGTAGGGGAGCAGCCAGCAGACAAGGAAAAGCCAGAGTAGGGGACAATCCACTGGAGAAGATGGGATGGAATGGGAAAATTTGTGCACATAAAGGAGGCCTTGGAAGAAGAGCCACCTCTCCATGTGAGGCAGGAGTGAAGGAGCAGATAGTGGAAGGAGACTTCTGGGTGGTGTGAGATGAGGAGATGGGGGAAGGAGACAGCTCTTGTTGAGTGGCCTTTTTTTTTTTTTTTTGCTGTTAGTAAAACATGAGGCAAGGTTCTCAGGAGAGGGTGGGAAAAGGGGAAGCCATGACAGGTTTAAGGAGAGAATCTTAAGGGAGTTGGTGGTGAAAGAAAGGCTGTTGGGCTGGTCTTTACTATTCTTCGGTGATTAAAGGGACCATGGAAAGCTTTACCAGGGGCAAAGAACAACAAAGAACCAGGTTTCTTTACTCCCAAATTCACTACTCCCTCTGCAGCCAGGCTCTTCCTCCTTTCCCCCTTCCCAAGCACACATTCCCCCACCCCTCCTCCTGTGCCTGTTGGTTTCCTGCCAACAAGTATTTCTTCCTCTCCCTTTGCAGGCAAGGGAAGACGCTGGTGATGAACAAGCATGTGGGTCACCTTCTTCGTACCAAGTCTACGAAATATGCAGATGGTGGGGTGGCTGCTGGGGTAGCCGTCCTAGACAACCCCTATCCAGTGTGAGGGACTGGTAGAGAACTCTGTCATACTGCCTTGTGTATGTATGCAAGGCGGGGCAGGGACTGGCTAATGAATGGCCTGGGATTCTCCCTGCTTTCTTCAGATTTCCCCTCCTTTCGCTCCTCACAGCTTAGATTGCCTTCAGATGACCAGAAAAGCAGCAGGAAACTGTTTTTTTTCCCTAAACCTTAGGCCCTCGAAACCCAGTGGGATCAGAGGCCTGCCCTGCTCCTACCCTCTGCAGAGGCCAGACCTCAGCCTGGAATGGATTAGCTCCCCACCCCTCAAATAAAGATGCATTGATTAAAGCTGTTTTCTCGCAGAGTTCTGTCCAACCCAGGTTCAAAGTGGACATTTTCTTGATTCCGTATGAGCCTGGGTAGCAGTGGTCACAAGCAGCTTCCATTCTTCAGCCCAAGAGTATCAGCCCTCAAACTTACGGCCTTTTTGACATGGCCAAGGCCTACCAAGAGGAATGAATGAGCCCTGCCCACAGGTTGAGGCACCTTGACACCTTTTTGGTGTCAAGAACCCATCTCAATGTTTTAAATGCACAAAAACACTTAGGATTACAAAGGAAACCAAATATAGTGAAATAGGACAGCTAGGTGGCACCGAGTTCAAATCTAGCCTCAGACACTTGCTAGCTGTGTGACCTTGGGCAAGTGGCCTCAGTTCCTCATCTGTAAAGTGAGCCAGAGAAGGAAAGAGCAAACCACTCTAGCATTTTTGCCAAGAAAACCCAAAACCAAATGAGGTCACGGAGAGTCAGACACAATTGAAGTGACTCAACAACAAAAAGAGTGAAACAAAGTTGGAATTTTTTTTCCCATCCATGTTCACAGACCCCCTAAAATTTATCCATAGATCCCTTGGAGGGATCTGTGAACCCCCGGTTAAGAATCCCTGCTTTGAAAGGCCCTGGGCAGACTTGCTCACTAGTGTGTGATGGATGACACAGTTGCATTTAAAAGTTCACCAGAAAGAATATCCATTCCCTCCATTTTAGGAACTTTATTCCTACAACCATAGGGCTTGAGGATTGTTCAGCCCCAATGACAGTGCGATGGAGGCAGGAAACAAACCTGAGAGCAGCACAAATTCTAGCAGCAGCCCCTCACTTTTCCTGACCTGGACATCACAGGGCCCTGAGATTCGTCGTTCCAGGGAGAAAACATCAATGGGGTCCAAGAAAATGGAAGAGTTGCAATTCTTCCAAGTGGTGAAACTAAGAGGTCGGTGGCCTCTAGAATTTGTGGACATGCTTTCTCCTGATGCCTCCACCAGTAAAGGGAGAAGAATTTTGCTTTTGTTTTTTTTTAAATCACCTTGTACAAGCTGTCAATAAGGAACAGTTTCTAAACACAGATCTAAGGTAAGTGCTGGTGCTCCTGGGGAAGGGCCTGTGACCCAGTCCAGCTGAACATGGACCAAGCGCCTGCCCTCATTGCCAAGGCTCTAGCTCCCTTCCCACCCAACTCCCCTCCATCACCTGACTGGCAGAGGCTCCAGCGCCTGGCAAGGCCTAGAGGAAGGGGTCTAGCCTGTTCTGTGCCCTGGCTGTCAAGGAGAGAAGGTGCTAGGCCCTGTCCCACATCTTCTAGCCCTGAGGATACAAGCTACATCTCCTGTTCTCTTGGGTGATGACTGGCAAGGGTGGCAAGTTGGACACGACTTTGGACAGTCAAGCAGGGATGTCTGGAGGAGGAGCTGTGGGTAGAACCTTGGTTCACAGAACTGTCTGGCAGCGGTGGCTGAAAAGATGGCTGATGACAGACTGGTCAGCCACAGTGGACGTATCCCCCAGGTCATGGTCATTCTGTGCGATCTTCCTCAGTACCCGCCTCATGATCTTCCCTGTGGTACATGACAGGACTATGGTTACCCCAGGTTCCCACTGCCCTTGGTCAGCACCAGCCTACCCACAGGAATGAGGATGCATGCCTACCTGACCGTGTTTTGGGCAACCCAGGTGCATTCTGGATGTAATCTGGGGTGGCAATAGGGCTGATTTTTTCTCTTACTGTAATGAAGCAGCAAACCTTTACTGAGAATTTGTGCTTCTAGGGGAGGAAAGGTCCTGCTTTTGCCGGACCAAAGTCCACCCTCTTTGTCCCCAGTGGCTGAGGATGCTTACCCTGCTTCTTGAGCTCCTCAGTGAGGGTAGGGGTGAAGCTATGGCCTTCCCGGAGAGTGACAAAGCAGTAGAGACACTCGCCCTTTACAGGGTGTGGGTGGCTAACCACGGCTGCCTCAGCAATGGCCTTGTGCTCCACCAGTGCTGACTCCACTTCTGCTGTGCTCAGCAGGTGACCTGGCAAGAATGGGCATTGTGAGAAGCAGCTCAGCTTCTCACACTGATCCTGTATTTGCCATCCACTCTACCTCACAAAGGCCACCATGATTGTCCAAGGCTGCTTAAATCTCAGAAGGCCTCAAGTCCAACCTCCTCCTCAGGCCTGACATCCCCAGTGAGTGGCTCCTACGGCGCCCACTCCACTTCTGAACAGTGCTCAGTGTTACAAGTTTTTCCCTGGGCTTAAGCAAAATCTGCCTCTTTTAACCTCTACCCTTATGCTAGTTCTGCCTAGTGAGGCTAAGCCAAGCAGGTCTAATCTCAGCCCTGCAGATATTGGAAGACAGCTATCTGCTCAAAGTTTGCTTTTCTCCAAGCTAAGTATCCTCAGTTTCTTTTTCTCAGTCATCATTTCTTTCCTTTCCTTGTGATTTTCTTGTGGATGTTCCATCTGTCAATATCCCTCCTAAAGTGGGGTCCCAGACTTGAGGCTCGGTTTGGATGTAAGATGTAAAAAAGGACTGGTCAGATGAGATGGGTCAGCATCCCTCACCAGACACGTTGAGCATGTCGTCAATCCGGCCTGTGATCCAGTAATAGCCATCTTCATCCCGCCGACAACCTTAGAAGCACACAGAAGCACAAGGGGTATGACACACAAGTCCGGCTCAGGCAGGGGCCCAGACCCAGGGAATAAAAGAGAGGTATACTACCTGACCCGGGGGATAGAGCCCTGCCTTTTCTGGGTGACCTGGCCAAGAGGTGAGAGGCTGGGAAAGTGGGAGAGCTCACCGTCTCCTGTTACATAATAGCCTGGGAACTTCCGGAAATAGGTGGCCTCAAAGCGCTCATGGTTCCCGTAGACTGTACGCATGATCCCAGGCCAGGGCTGCTTGAACACCTGAAGGACAAGGGAGGAACATCTGGCATGTCTGTTAAGTGTCATACTCTCCCACCTTCTCCATTATGCTATATTACCTATGTGACCTGTCTCATGAATCACCTATAGCCTACCACCTTTCCATGCCAACTGTCACATACCATCTGAAAAAACCAGCTCACCTGTCATGTATCATAAATATTGCCCAAGTCCTATTTCTTATGTACTCAATCATCCATGTCATGTCTTTCTGTCCTACACACCACCCCTGTCTCCCCAGGCCTCAGATGCAGCCTTACCAGGTAGCCTTCTGCTTCTCCTTCCAGCTCCTCCCCAGACTCATTCAAGATCGCTGGTGCCACACCAAAGAACGGGAAAGTCTGGGGGCACAGGCAGACCCAGTGTAGGCAAGGGGCGGACGCTGATAAGGGGATCTGTTTCCTACTGAAGCCCAAGAACCCAGGGCCCACAAAATTCATGAAAGCAACCACTCCTTAACCTCTCACTCCCCCCTTAGTCATTCCCTTCCCTGGGGGTTAGGAGGAGGGCTGGCCTCACTCACCGCAGAGCCTGGCTTCATGGGTGTGGCACCAGGGAGAGGGGTCAGCATATGGCCACCCTGTTGGAGGTCAGAGGTCAGTCCTGACATCAGGCCCCAGCCCCCCAACTTCCAAGGTATCTTGTACTCACTGTCTCTGTCTGCCAGAAGGTATCCACAATAGGGCAGCGCTGGGCTCCCACAACACGGTAGTACCATAGCCAGGCCTCTGGATTGATGGGTTCACCCACTGTCCCTAATACCCGCAGGGATGCCCGACTATATCTGTGAAGATAGAAGCAAGGATTTGGGCACCAGGGACACCCACCAGTTTCCCTGCTGCCCAATGGGAAGAGCCCTGGATTGAGAATCGGGAGATGCGGGCCCCAGCTGGTGGCTGTGCCATGACTTGTTGGTTCCCCTTCTATAAAACAAGGAAAGTGGCCTTGATGGTCTTCAAAGCCTCCCAACTTTGCACTTCAGTGATGGACCCAGGGCAGGGGCTTGTTCCCCTTTCACAGCAAAGTGACTAGCCTCAGTGACTCCATCTCTACAATAAGGAAAATTAATTCCACTGCCTCGGGGGTGCCAAGGAGGAAGGCAAAGGTGAGGTGAGGGACTGGGCCTTACTTGGTGACGGGCTCATCCCCAAACTTCATGAGCAGGCGGATAGCTGTGGGTGCCGTGTAGAACTTGGTCACCTTGTACTTGTCCACAATGCTCCATAAGCGGCTCACATCAGGGTACGTGGGGATCCCCTCAAACTGTGCCCAACCAAGATGTTATCCCATGTTCCCTCAACCATCCCCAAGGCCTACCCACTGGAATACCTTACCCTACCAGAGCCTCTGCCCCTCTCTCTGAAGCCCCTGTCCAAAACCACCCAGGCCCTATCTCCCCAGAATCCTTGGGACTTGACCCTCGTTCCAAGCTGGACAGCCCACCCTGTCTCACCAGGACACTTGTAGCCCCATTAGCCAGAGGCCCATAGGTGACATAGGAGTGCCCAGTGATCCAGCCGATGTCTGCTGTGCACCAAAACACATCATCTTCATGGAAGTCAAAGACATACTTGAAGGAGGTAGCTGTGTAGAGCATATATCCCCCTACTGTGTGAACCACTCCCTGTGGCAAGAGTATGAGGCAGAGAGTTAGGGCACATCCTCGTCCCCTCCTACTAATGTGCCCACCCAACCCTCGCCCTCCCAAGCACTGACCTTGGGCTTGCCAGTGGAGCCACTGGTGTAAAGGATGAAGAGTGGGTCCTCTGCGTCGCACCACTCAGGCTCACACTCCTCCCCTGCATCCCCCAGGATCTCATGCCACCACAGGTCAACCCCCTGATTCCAGGGGATCTGAAGGGACAGGAGGAGAGAGGGAGGACGAGAAATATGTCCAGGGTGGTTTTGGAGGGATGCCCTAAGGGTCTTGACCTGAGTCACCAGTTAAGGGGAATTCCCAAGGCTCGGACTCCCCAAATGGCCATGGCACCAATCCCCTTTATGGTCTACCTGGGATTAACACACAAGTCCCACAGATGCACAGTCAGGACTTTGTGTGAATACTTCTGTTCAGCCCTGGATGGACTTCATTCAGTTTTTCACACAAAATTCCAGAGATGGCCTGAGGGTGGCCCCAGCCACCAGGCCTATGTAGTTCTTCAGTGTCTTTCAGATCTAATTTCTCCTCTCTTTGTGCCGCTACCATCCTACGTTTGGCCCTTAACCAACTTTCTGGATTGCTGTCATGGTTTCCTCCTTGATAGTCTCCCCCATTTTCAGGCCCTGCTACAATCCATGGCCCTCATACTACCAGATTAACCTTCCCAAAGCAGAGATTTAGAGCCAAAAGGCCCTCAGAGGACACGGATAGCACTTTCATTTTGCAGATGGGGAAACTCGACCAAACATCCTTTACCTGCCCATGAACCTAGGGTGGCTCCATTTCCTTGGGGGTCAAATCCAAGCATCTCTGCTTGATATTCAATGTCCTCTGCAACTCAGCCCCACTCTCCTGCTCCAACTTCATCTATGACTCTGACAAACTCTCCACTCTAATCAGATTGGTTTCTTTCTGACCAATCCGCACTTCCTCTTATACCCCCCCCCAGAGTTATTACAACTTCCCCTTACTCTCTTGACCTTGCCATCTAAAACCTGTTCACCCTTCAAGTTCCCCTCCTTTGGGAAGCAATCTCTGATCACCCCAGCTACTCTGATCTCCTCAGATTTCCTACAGTGCTTGGAGACGAAACCATGGTCCTGAATTCCATCCTTTGGTGTGTGATCATTAATATATAGTTCCATGTATAAGTCACATTTCCCCGACTAGAATGAGCTCAAGAGCTGAAACTGCATTTCCTCCTTCCCTAGAAAGTACTATAATGCAGTGGTCACAGGGCTCACGGTAGGTGCTCCATAAAATGATGGGGACCTGAAGATGGGAAGAACCCCCAACAAAGACCATGGAATTGACAGTGTTCCCAAGAGTCAGAGAGGGAAGTGTCAGAATTTTCACTAGTAACAGTGTGGGGCATGGCACCAGCCTCCCCCTTAGCTCACTTTCCCACCCCAGAACCACTTCTCTCAGGACCAGTGGTTCATGCCAGTAGGTTCTGCCAGGCTCCCCAGGGATCAGCTCTCAAGGCTAATATGCTCTCAACACACACTCACACTCACACTCACATACACAGATAAGCATGTTGATGCATGAATGTCCACAGCTTAGGAGCAGGAATGCATATGCACAAACACTAGAAGCAGCAAAGGCCCGGATGCCACTCGGCCTTGTTAGCTTTGCGGCAGCTTCTGTGCGAATCCCCAGGTCCTTGTATCTCAAGGTTCAAAGCCCAAGTCCTGAGTCAGCAAGGAAGATGTCATTCCTACTACCTGGGGCAGGAGGGATCAGGAGCTGGAGCTCCCTCTACTGCCTGTGGGCAGCTTAGGAGGACTCTGTGCACACATGCCCCATGTGGGTCTGGGCAACTGGATCTGAAGCCCCCTGCCCCAGGCCAGGATGCCTACAGAAACCTCTGTTTACAGACTTTGGAAATGGATCAGTCCCAGAGTCAGCCCAGAAGCCAGGTACTGATGGTGTCTCTCATGATAGCTGTCCTCCCATGATGTCCTCAAACATCTGAATTTCTTAGCCTTATATATCTTCTGTCTAGCAATCTATCAAAAACCTTCCTAAATCTGCTTATATTTTCAAACTATGTCACCCCTTGGGGAAATTAGTTTACATGCTGGATGAGGGTCTAACGGCCTCGAGTTTGTCCTAAAATGGCCTTGTGGCGGGCAGGAAACGTGATGCAACTCCACTGTCCAGAACTGGTGAATAGCATTTCCTCTCACTCCTTGTGGCTTCTATTTGTCCCCCCCCCCCTTCTTTCTCTCCACACACATAACTTAGCCATTCATTTAATCTGCACTGAGGTCAAGTAGTGTTCTCTGCATACCATGATATATCGAGGGCCAACTCCAAGGCCAGTACCCAAGAATAGCTAATCTGAGACACACCTGCAGGGAAAGAGGCTGAGTCCAGGATCCAGGGTTTGAAAGGACTGTGGGACACAGGAAACAAAAGCGGCCGAGGTTTCTGGTTTTCTACCCCACCAGCACCAGCACTGCTACGAAAGGGGCCTTCAGGGAAGTCCCTTAAAATAACAACCCTAACTGTATCATCATTCAAGTTCCTCCTGCAGAAAGAATTTCTCCAATATTGTTGCTCACAGGAAGCCCGTTTTTCTTTAACCCTGAATCTCTCCTAAATATGAACTATACTGTGACTTCTATCCAGTCTGCTACTTGATTCTCTATGCCTTCCCAGCACTCTGCTCTGGTCCCATTTCTCCAGCAGGACTGCCCGCCTCGCACAGATCATGGAAACTAGAAACAGCCCCAGAGTCCTGGCTCTGCCACAAATCTGTGGTGCAGCTTTGGGCAGCTCACTGCCACTGCCCATCTCCTCTGTAAATAAAAAAGTGGTCTCTAGGTTCAAGTTCAAATTTTTACTATACTGAATTCCACCTCCTTATCTTACAGATAAGCAAACTGAGGCTCAGAAGAATGTAAGCATCTGGAGGGTAGATTACATTTCTGTCTTTATATCCCCAGAACAGTGGCTCACAGCTCAAAACCTACAGCAAAAAAACACTCTTCCAACAGGAACTCGATAGAGTCAATTCTCAGTTATCCAGTGGTTAATTGCCTAGGACCCTTGCTTTCTCTGATTCTCAATCCCATGCCCACTTCTTGGTAATTTCTTTACTGGTTAGAAATTCCACCTGAAGCTATGCAGAGCCAGAAGAAAGCCAAACGTATCCTTTCTACACTGCTGTTATCTTTGTAGCCTAGGTTCATGCAACAAATGGCCAAAATGATATTTGGGTATCCATAGAAACCCCAAATTGTCCGTTATCTTTTATCCCTTTTCCTTATACTTGGCAGGCATAAAAAAGTAAGTCTTTCCCACTACTGAGCATCTACCAGAGAGCTTGATGCTGCTACCTGTGTGGATTTAAAAGGAAAAGCAAGACTCCAGAGAACAAGGAATCTACTAGAGAATAAATTTAGAAAATTCACTCAGACCCTGTACACAGCAAGCACTAGATAAATGCTTGTTGAACTGAAAAGATTTGTGCAAGGGCACAAAGCCGATGAGGGTCTACGTCAGAGCCAGAACCCTGGCCTTCTTAACTCTTCCCACTATACGGTGCTGGGTTTTTGGTTGGTTTGGTTGACTGTTTTGTTTCTTTTTTTTACCAATCCCTGGGCTCCCTTCCCAGAGAGATGCGCCTCACACTGTCATCCTTCCCAGTGAGTCAGTCAGAGTCCAAATAGCATTTATTAACCACCTACTATGTGCCAAGTACTGTGCTAAGCCCTAGAAGCAGATGCATAGTGCAGTGGCTGATGACCAGAGTGAGGTCAGCAGAGGTCTCAGGGACCATGAAGCAAGCTCAAGTCCACACTAACAGGGCAAGCAGGTGCAAAGCAAATGTACACACAGACAAGGGCACAGTGAAGCAGTGCCTGGGACAGTGGATACCTGGGGCCGCTTGGACATGGGTTTCTCTTTCGTTTTGTCCTGTTAAAAGCCCATGGAGAGGCTGGTGAGTAGGAGAGGGAAGTAACAAAGAGATGGAACTAAGATCCCCAAGCCACCACCCAGGGGTTCCTCAGCTACTCCTCTGACTGCCCCCCAAGATCTGATGCCCCACCTCAGGAACCCTGTGACCTCAGAGCTGCCCCAAACTTAGGTCTAGAGGCCCAAGCCTACTATTTTCCAGCCAAAAGTAGGTGAACAAATAACCATCAAGTTTCCAAGACTCTTTCCTGGAGGCTCAAAAAGCAGCTGGTAGTAGCCATGAGTGCCTGTGCTCATCTAAGACTCTTTTCTGGAGGCTCTTCTAAAAATGGGGTGGGGCGCCCCCCAACCTCCACACTGGGGCTCACCACAGGGGCAACTACAGAGCACCCCTTGCCAAGAGGGTCAGTCTCCAATCACATAGGCCCAGATGAAGCCAAGAGCTCACAAAGAATGGATACTGCCCCCCAGGGATTTCATACCAACTAGAACCCCAGGGGAGCTGGGTGCTCCCAACTGGTACTTTCATGCTGCTGCCTCCCCCCATTCCCAATCAATCTACAATATATACACATACTACAGCCTCCCAAGCCAGGCTATCTCCTTCCTGTGGACATTGGCCATTCTCCCTGACTACATGCATCTCCTTGCCCAAGTTGCTCCAGAAGTAATTATGATAATACTATGGTAGTTGTACATATCGATGAGGGCGAGTGGGGAGAAGGGGCCTACCTGCAAGTCCTGGCATGACCTCTTCAATGGGGGGGAATGGCTGGGAGAATCACCCGTGCCCAGCTCTGCTCGGCCAAGGTGCTTGACTACAATGCAGCTCTTCACCGGGAAGCCCCTAGAGAACAAAGGCGGCCCTGTGAGGTATGGCAGCAGGGAGAACCTAAGGAAAACCTATGAGGGACTCAGAGTAGAATACTTACTTCTCCCGGCACTTGTGCAGGGCCTCATCCACAAGCTCCTTCAGTTTCACTAGTTTCTCTCCTCTGTAGAAGGCATCTGTGGGAAGAGTGGGCATTATGCTCCCAGCTCTTTCCCTGATTGCCAGAGGCAAGAAAAGGCCTTAGTCAATGGGGCCAGTGCCAGAAGAAGGACGGGTGAGAGGGCGAAGCACTTGGAAGGGGGCTCTCCTGAACAGCTACTGGTTTTCCCATCAGAGAGTCCATATAGAGGTTTCACTTACCCCCTTTCAAGATTCAGTACACCCCTCCTCCTCCCACTCCCCCACCTAACCTGGGAAGAGCCAACCAGGAGCTGGAAGGTTGCCTGGAAGAGCCAGCCTAGCCTAGAGAGAGGGGACCCAGTCACCTGCTGTAATAAGGAGGCTACAGCTCGAGTCCAGGATCCGCTCACATAGGGAATCAGCCGAGAAGCCTGCAAACTGAGGGAGTAAGGGGAAACTGAGGGTGGGATCTTGGGGTAAGGAAATGAGCTCCATTAGGGTCCCAGAACTTCTGTCATCCCCCACCCAACACTTTCTGTCCCCAAGACCCCTACCACGATAGAATGCAGTGCACCGAGACGAGCACAGGCAAGCATGGCCACCACCAGCTCCAGGATCATGGGCATGTAGATGGATACGCGGTCACCTTTCCGAATGCCTGCAATCAGGAGATACGGCCTATGTGCTCGTTGATCTTTCCGCTCCCCGGCCATCTGTCCCCTCCGGCTTACTCTCTCTCAATCTTATGCCCTCCTCAAGCCTCCTGGGCCCACGAGTGTGGCCATCAGCTCTGTCTGGGGCCCTCTTCTCTTCTCTCCCTGTACTATTTCACTTGGTAATACCATCAGCTCTCATGGATTCAATGATCATCTCTATGCTAATGACAGAAAGATCTCACATCTACTTCTCCAGCCTGAACCTCCAGTCTTGAGTCCCCAACTGCCTACTGAGTATCTTGAGCGGGATGTTCTGAAGACACCTTAGATTCAACATATGCGAACTAAACTCGTTATCTTAATTTCCCCTTAAACCCTCCCTCTGAAGCAGAAAACCAGGAGAAAATCTTTACAACTAGTGTCACTGATAAAGGCCTCATTTCCAAAATATACAGAGAACTGAGCCAAATTTACAGGAATACAAGTCATTCCCCAATTGAGAAGTGGTCAAAGGATATGAACAGTTTTCAGAGGAAGAAATTAAAGATATCTATAGGCATATGAAAAAATGCTCGAAATCATTACTGATTAGAGAAATGCAAATCAAAACAACTCTTAGATATCATCTCTCTCCTGTCAGATTGGCTAAAATAACAAAACAGGAAAATGATAGATGCTGGAGAGGATGTGGGAAAATTGGAACATTGTTACATTGCTGGTGGA
>CM053625.1:70774763-70800871 GCA_028646595.1 Phalanger gymnotis | reverse complement strand
TTTTTTTCCCTCTCTTTTGTATTTCTTTCTCATGATTCATTCCATTGGTCATAATTCTTCTCCACAACTTGACTAGTGTGTAGATTAATTCAACGTGAAGTTATATGTGGAAGTTATATGGGATTCCATGCCGTCTTGAGGAGGGAGGGAAAAAAATCTGGAACTCAAAATTATGTAGAACCATGGGTTGCAAACTAAAAATAAAAAAAAAACCCTCCTTCTTCCTGACTTCCCTATTACTGTGGGGATTACCACCAACCTCCCAGCATCCCATGCTGAAAACCTAAGTGTCATCCTCAACTCCTCACTCTCCTTCACCTCCCATATCCAATCTGTTGCCAAATCCTCAACTCTGACACTGCCACCACTCTGGTCTAGGCTAGTATCACCTCACACCTTGACTACAGCAATAGCCTGCTAGTTGTTCTCCCGGCCTCAAGTCTCTCCTGGTTCCAATCCATCTTCCATTCAGCTGCCAAACTTAATCTTTGTAAAGTGCAGATATAATTGTGTCACCCCACCCACCTCCTCCTGTTCAGTAAACTCCTGTGGATCGCTATTACCTCCAGTATCAAATATGAAATCTTGTTTGGTTTCTAAAGCCCTTCATAAAACTGGCCCCTTCTTAACCTTTCCAGTCTTCTTAGACCCCACATCTTTAACCCTAACATTTAACCTTAGCATTCTCACTGACTATCTTTCACGCCTGAAATTTTCTCTCTCCTCCTCTCCATCTTCTGGCTTCTTCCAAGTCTCAGCTAGTCTCACTTTCTTCAGGGTATTTTTCCTGATGCTCTTTAATCTTAGGGCCTTCTCTCTGAGATAGATCTCCTCCAATTTTTCCTCTCCATACTTTGTACACAGTTGTTTGAATGTTCTCTCCCCCATTAGGTCATGAACTACTTGCATGGGGGAAATGCTTTCTTTTCCTGTTTGCCTTTGCTTGCATCCCCAATGCTCAGCATAGTGCCTGGAACACCACAGGTCCAACAAATGCTTTCTGACTTGCCTTGCCTTGTGCAGCCTTCAGTACTTACCCTGCTTCCGGAGGGCATTAGCGCACCGACACACCTGGGTCAGGAGCTCTTGGTAGGTGATCTGGGTGGCTTCCCCAGGCTCATTGCCTTCCCTGAGAGACACCAGGGGAACTTTGTGTCAACGGACACTCTTTAGAAATCCCCAAGAACAACTACAAAGGTAAACCCCTGTATTCCACCTGCTGGCACGCAAGCTGATGTCTGAGATCTCCTCTGTCAGGGCTACTGCTCACACTCCTGTGCTCCAGATGGTTACATTTGGTATGTGACTTTGGGAAAGGCATTATTCCCTCTCTGAGCCTCAGTAAGACTGGGTGATTATCCCTTCCTCTTCTCCTCTCTCCCAGGGCTGTTCAGAGGAGGGACTGGCTCGGTGAAAGCCAGGATGAAAACTACTCCGGGCCTCCAAACGTAGGAGACAGGTGTAACAAGTACCTGAAGTGGGGATAGAAAGGGGTGGTGGGAGCAGAGCCCAGCTATGTGCTCTCTCCCATGGGACTGTCCTAAGGATGGGACTGTCCTAACCTTGTCAAGGGCTTCAGAAGCCAAGGGATCACTGAGCTGAGCAAATCAGTCACACTCCTCACCTCAATCCAAACTTGGAACACTCAGGAGGCTTTTTAGGAGTCAGGAAACAATTGGAATTCCCAGAAATCCAGGCCAAATACAGGGAGCTTAGATCAATGAACCAGTGCCTGAAATGTTCCGGGTAGGAAGGCCATTTTCTGGGCCAAACACATGATAGCAGAGAGCCTTGGGAAAGCCTCTGAAAGGTGTCAATTAAGGTGCTTTCAAAAAGTACTACCTCCCATTCCACATAACCATGTTCACCTGAATGCACATGAACTAACGTGTCTGCATGCTCCCTCCACATGAACCAGCATGTATATGAAGACCAGCGTGGAAGCATATTAAAAAGTTTCTTTTTTTGGCTTCTTTAGAAATACAAAGAAATAATATTTTCCTCTATGGATATGGATTAAGAATAATACCAAACCTTTTAATAAAGAAGAACTTGTCTTGTTCACATCATTGCCTTCCCCACCCCTACCATGATTTGGTTATTGACTTAAGGGCAGTCTGCTCTTTACCTGTCCACAGGAAATGACTGAGGACTAGCACCTACCCTCCTCCATTGAGAAAGGAGTAAGACAGAAGAAAGGAGTTCCCCAGGAGTGAGGAAAATGGTCCTGGAGACATGAGATGGTGACCTGATTGCTCAATCATGAAACGTTAATCCGAAGGGAATTTTAAGACATCTTTTCTTGTTTCAAGAGTCTTACAAATGTTAACTGAAATCTTGGTTCAGAGTCATGTCCGAGGACATGGGGAACTATGCCACATCTCTCTAAGCTAGGAATAGATATAGATTAATGATAAATTAATTTCTGGAAAACTGGTACCTAAACACTTATTAGTATTAGTATTAATATTTTTTTACTTCAACACCAGCCTGTACAAAACAGACATACCTTATGCATAAACCTACCCAAATGTGCACAGATGAATAGGTATACACAAATATATTTGCATGTATGAAACATGTGTATAGCCTTTTCCTTTCATGCCCATAAGGGATGCCAATCTGTCCTTATCCTAAATTATTGATACAGTTATTCCATTTTCCCTAGTGTTCACTTTCTCTGAGAAAATCCAGCTCTAGGCCAACAATAAATACTGTTCCTCTGGCAGGAGTCAAACCATATGCCCCAAAGCCCAGCCCAAGGGATAGATGGATTTCTAACCTTGCTTAGGAAAGGAAGGAAACAAGCATTGATTAAGCACCTACTATGTGTTAGGCACTGCGCTAAGGTCTTTGACAAATATTATCTCATTCAATCTTCACAACAATGCTGGGAGGTAAGTGCTTTTATTGTCTCCATTTTATAGATGAGACCAGAGGGTAAATGATTTGCTCAGGGTCACGCAGTTAGTAAATAAGCGTCTGAAGCTGGATTGTAACTTGGATCTTCCTGAATCCAGGCCCAATACTCTGTCCACTTAAGACGCACCCCCCACCCCAAGTAGCAAGCCCTAGGTCCTTTAACCTAGAATCCAAGCAAAACAGGCTCACAAGGAGGCTCAGTCCCCATCAGTAGGGCTAAACTGGCCTTTGTATAAGTGATGACCCAAGTTTTAATCAAGCTTCAAATCTTACCTCTTACATGAAGCCTTTCATAATTCCTTTAGGCCACAATGATCACTGACCTTTCTGATTTTCAACAGCAATTGGAAGCCTGAACCATACACCTAATTCCATCCTGTCTGAGCTTGTCTTCTGACTGTACCATGAATGAGTCCTATTTCTCTAACCAGGCACTACACAGAGACAGGTTTCATCCTTTCGTCTCCCCTCCTGCAGCACAGTAAACCCCAGAGTTTGCAGTGTGAATAAACTACTCAGGAAAGATTCATAACACCCGTTAGATAATTATTTCTTTTTAAAGGATGGTAATAACCTTGCTGCCTTCTACCCTCTGAATATGGATTAGGGTTTGACTCAGGAGGAAAGGGAAGGACAGTTAATGGGCAAGAAGCAGCTGGGCAAGCTCTGAGGTTCTTACCCTACCTCACATCTCATCTAAAGAGCCGCTTTCAAATGAGGAAGTGAAAGCCCTGACACCCAGAACCAGGAAAGAAAGGGCCCAGGTGACCCACACATAAAATAAATCCTTTTATTACCAGTAGGAATGGTCTGCATCACTACTGTAGTTTTAATCATTTGTCATATTATGCTATGGGATTGTGGAAAGTTACATGGGGTGGAGCAGAGAAAGGCACCTGAGTCATGAGTTATCACAAATAGTCCTGAGGAAGTAGGTGGAGCTGAGAAGCTGGTCCTGGGGGTGTCTATCATTCCAGCTCTGTGAATGGGCAGCTGAAAACAGGACTGGGAAGGGGAGGTACAGTGAGGAAATAAAAACAGTACCAGGTTCATAACAGAGATGTGCAGTTTTATATATAATCCTATTTTTCAGTTCTTCTTTGGATATGGAAATGTTCGTGTTAATTGGTGTTTGTCAAGCACAAAATAACAAAAATTAAACAGTTTTTTAAAAAGAGTGCTGGGCTAGGAGCCAGGAGACCTGGCTCTGCCATTTTCTGGCTGTGGCCTTAGTTGCTTCCCCTTCAAATAAAGGGGTTGCACGGTCTAGTGGGGAAAGAGCACTGCGTGTGGGTTCAAATCCTGGCTCTGCTGATTTCTAGCTCCTTGATCTTGCACAAGATGGCCTCTAAGGTCCTTCCTGCTCTAATGTTACATACTACCTCAAGAGAGGTACTCTGCCTTTACTGAACCTACTGCATCATAGAGAAGATAAGGAAGGGTCACTGCCCCATCTATGAAGGTCAGTCTTGGCTAGCTAGTGTCACACTGTCCTTTTCCTGCTTTGCCCTGGTGTCTCATTCCTGCCCCAACACCACCCCACCCCTCCTCAGGCTATTTCAGTCCTAGACCCAGAGCTCTCTTGCCTACCCCTCAGGCTTCTTGCCAGGCTTCCCCAGGCCTTCTGCCAAGAGAGCTCAGGTACCTGTCTGCCCTGGCCCTCAGAGAGACAGCATGGCATAATGAAAAGAACACCATGGACTGCTTGTACATAGCTGTTTGCAAGTTGACCTACTACTCCACCCTACCTCAGCCATACACAAAGATGACCACACCCTTGATCTTGCCATCACTGCCACATGCACCACCTCCAAATTCAAGAATTCTGAAACCTCCTTATCTGACCATAATCTATTCACTTTCCACCTCTCTCTCTGCCTTCTCATACCAAATCCTGCTCTTCTTCCACACCAGGACTTCCAATCCTTTGACCTCTCAATTTTTGCTCGGCTATCACCCCTGCACTAGCCACTCTCTCTTCTTTTCACCATCTTGAACTCTTGGTTACAGTGTTACAACTCTACACTGTTCTCTTCTCTTGAGTCCTTGGACCCCTTAAGATACTGCCAACTGCACCCTACCAAGCCTCAGCCTTAGATAACTCCCACCATCTGCTGCTTTTACTCCTACACAAGTACTAATAAATGAAGGTAGAGAAAATCAAAATTGTTCTGACTGGGTCCACTATAAATATATGGCATACAACCTCAACTGGGCCCTCCCTGATGCTAGGCACTCCTACTATATGTCCCTCACTAACTCACAATCCCACTCTCCAGTGACTCTTCCAAATCTTTTCATCCCTCTTCAAACCTCCTCCTCCTCCTCCCATTCTCTCAGCTGAGATCCTCGCTTCATATTTTACAGAAAAAATTGAGGCCATCCACCAAACGCTCCCTCTTCTCTTCCTCCTCTCGTATCACTCAGATGCCTTCTGCCACTATCTCCTCTTTCACTCCTATCTCAGCAAAGAGATGGTCCCACTTCTTTACCTGTACAAATGATCCCATTCCATCCTGTCTCCTCCAACAGATTGTTCCCTCTTGTCATCCTCACTGTCACTTATCTTCAGTCTTTCCCTGTCTACTGGTTCCTTCCCTACTGCCTATAATTACATGCCCATTATCACCTTCAGTCTCAAAAACCCTCACCTAATCCTTCCATCCTATATGTCCCCCGCCTTTTGTTGCAGATCTCCTGAAGAAGTCCATCTACAAAGGTGCCTCCACTTCCTCTCCTCTCACTCTCTTCTTAACCCCTAAAAATCCAGCTTCCAACCTCATCATTCCATCAAAACTGCTCTCTTCTTATGAATAATGTAGGAATTTATGACCAAACAAGAAATAGAGACCATTATGAAATGCAAAATGGGTAATTTTGATTACATTAAATTGAAAAGTTTTTGCACAAATGAAACCAATGAAACCAAGATTAGGAGGGAAGCAAAAAACTGGGATAGTTTTTACAACTAGTGTCTCTGATAAAGGCCTCATGTCTAAAATATATAGAGAACTGAGCCAAATCTACAAGAATACAAGTCATTCCCCAGCTGATAAATGGTCAAAGGATATGAACAAGCAGTTTTCAGAGGAAGAAATTAAAGCTCCCTATAATCATGAAAAACTGCTCTAAATCACTATTGACTAGAGAGATGCAAATCAAAATAACTCTGAGGTACCACATCACACCTATCAGATTGGCTAACATGACAGAACGGGAAAATGATAAATGTTGGAGAAGATGCAGGAAAATTAGAACACTAATTTATTATTGGTGGAGCTGTGAGCTGATCCGACCATTCTGGAGAGCAATATGGAACTATGCAAAGGGCTATAAAAATGTGCATACCCTTTGATCCAGCAATACCGCTTCTAAGGCTATATCCCAAAGAGATCATAAAAATGGGAAAAGGACCCACATGTACAAAAATATTTATAGCAGCTCTCTTTGTAGTGACCAAGAACTGGAAATTGAGGGGATGCCCATCAATTAGGGAATGGCTAAACAAGTTGTAATATATGAATTAAATATAATATTACTGTTTCATAAGAAATGATGAGCAGGCAGACTTCAGAAAAACCTGGAAAGACTTATATGAACTGATGTTGGGTGAAGTGAGAACCAGGAGAACTCTGTACACAGTAACAGCCATAGTGTGCAATGTCTGATTTTGATAGACTTAGCTCTCCTCAGCAATGCAAGGACCTAAAACAATTCCAAAGGACTCATGATGGAAAAAGCCATCCACATCCAGAGAGAACTATGGAGTCTAAATGCAGAGCAACGCAGACTATTCTCTTTGTTTTTTCTTTCTCATGGTTTCTCCCACTCATTATAATTCTCCTATACAACATGACCACTGTGAAAATATGTTTAATAGGAATGTATATGTAGAGCCCTTATCAGATGGCAGGCTGTCTTGGGGAGGGAGGGGGAGAAAATTTAAAACTTCTGGAAGTGAATGTTGAAAACTAAAAGTAAATAAACTAATAACATGGGGAAAAAAGAAAATATCATTGAAAATAAAACTTAGATTCTAGAAATGCCAAAAAAACAAAACTACTCTCTTCATAATTACTAGTGGTATCTTAGTTGCCAAATCCAATAGTCTTTTCTCAGTCCCATTCTCCCCGAACTCTCTGCAGCCTCTAACACTGTTGATCACTCCAAACCTTTTCATCCCTCTTCACACCTCCTCCCCTTCTCTCTCCCTCCTCTTTGATGCTCTCTTTTCTCTAGGTTTTCAGGACACTACTTCTCTTCTGATTCTCCTCCTAGCTATGTGACCACTCCTTCTCAGTCTCTTACTGGATGCTCATCCAGATCATGCCTTCTTACCACAGGCGTCCCTCAGGGCTCTGTCCCAGGCCCTCTTCTCTTCTCCCTCTATACTTCTTCACTTGGTGATCTCATCGGACCCCGTGGATTACCCCATTCTATGCTGATGATTCTCAGAACTGCCTACTATGTCCTAACCTCTCTGATGTCCAATTTCATATATCCAACTACCTCTTAGACATCTCAAAATGGAGTCCAATAAAAATCTTAAACTCAACATGTCCAAAATTGAACTCATTGTCCTTCCCCCTAAACTCTTCCCTCTTTTAACTTTCTTATTATTGTAGGGGGCAACATTTCTGGTCTCCTAGCCTCATGACCTAAATGTCATCCTTGATTCCACATTATCTCTCACTCCCCACATGCAACCTGTTGATTTCACCTTTGCAGCATCTTTCAAATATGCCCCCTTCTCTCCTCTGATACTGCTATCACTCTAGTACAGACCCCCATCACCTCACACCTAGATTACTGCAGCAACCCGCTGGTGGGTCTGCCTGCCTCAAGTCTCTCCTTTCCAGATCATTCTCCTTTCAGTTGTCAACGTAATTTTCCTAAAATGCAGGTCCAATCATGTCACCCACATATTCAGTAAACTCCAGTGGCTCCCTCTAACCCCCAGTATCAAATACAAAATCCTCTGTTTGGCATTCAAAGCTCTTCATGACCTTCTCCCTCTCCCCCCTCCTTCCCTACCCCCATCAAGTACTCTTCCAGCCAGTGATACTGGCCTCCTTGCTGTCATATGCACAAGATATTCAATCTCTTGGCACTGGGCATTCATTCTCTGGCCATCCTCCATTCCTGGAATGCTCTCCCTCCTCATCTCCACCTCCTGGCTTCTGTAGCTTCCTTCAAGTCCCAACTAAAATCCTACCTTCTACTGGAAGCCCACCCTAGTCTCTCTTAATTCTATTAATTATTTCCAATTTGTCCTGTACATAGCCTGTTTGTACATATTTTTTGCTTGTTGTCTCCTCTGTTAGATTATGAGCTCCTTGAGGGCAGGGGCTGTCTTTTGCCTTTCTTTGTATCCCTAGAGCTTAGCACAGTGCTTGGCACATATTAAGCACTTAATAAACGTTTGACTGACTGACATTTGGAATTGAGATCTGAGATCTAGTCCTGGACCTGCTACTAATTCTGTGTGACAAATAATGAACCCTCCTTAGAGCCTAAGTTTCCTCATCTGTAAAATGGACACGGGTAATATGAGACCCAAATAAAATAGTGGAGGGAACTTCAAATCCTAAGAATGTTACAAGGAATGGTTAATGGTTCATAGGCAACAATATGGATGTCCTCCACAGTCTACAAAGAACAGTTGACAGGCTTGGGGATTTTAGATTAAAAAAAGAAGATTTAGAAGAATATGCCCACTGTGGTCACCTATTTGTCATAGCAAAGAATGACTGGGCTTATTCTGTGTGGCTTCATAGGTAGGAACATGTGGGTTAGAGTTATAGTAAGGCAAACATCAGCTTAATATAAGGAAGAATTTCCCTATAATCAAGACACTGCAGTAATGAGGTACTTCCTGGGGTAAGTAAGATTTTATTGCTGGAGGACTTAAAACAGAATCTAGATAACTCCTTAGGGATGTTATTATAAATGGGATTTAGGAATGCTGAGTGAAATAAACAGAACTGAGAGAACAAGTTACACAACTAACAATGTATATGAAAAGATCACCAAAGGGAAGCTGAACTCTGTGTAACAGAAAAAAAAAATGAACTAAAGGGTCAGAAAAGAGAATAGACGTAGTTCGTCTCTCACAGAAGCGGGGGATCTCCTAGGCCAAAGCACTGTATACATTGTCAGCTACGGTCAAACACCAGCTATTTGAGGCTGGAGGAAAGGGGAAGAGAACAAAGAGGAAGCAAAGTAAAGGGAAGACAATTATGGAGAGGGAATGGAAGTCCATGGGAGCTTGACAAGAGGCCTGGATGGCTAGAGAAGGGATCATAAAAGCGGGGAAAGAGATTCAGACCTAGTCAAGAAGCCAGTGAGAAAGAATGTGTAAGGCTGGATGCTTGACCTGCTCTCTGCGCTATGGATGTAAACCTGACTTCTTACAGAGCTATGGGATGTTGCAACTGAAAGGATTCTAAAGATAGATGATCCTATCTATCTAATACCCTCCTTTTGCAGATGGGTAAGCTGAGGCCCAGAAAGAAGAAATGACTTCCCAAAGGCCACACATGTTAAGGGTGTAGTGTAATGGAAAGAGCGCTGGATCGATGGGTCTAGGCTCTGCCACTTGCTACTTTTAAGATTTTGGCCACATCGTTTAACTCTAGCCTCAGTTTACTCAGCTGCAAAATATGGAGGTGACACTAGATGACCTTATGAGGGCCAGGATCATAAATCTTGGAGGCAGAACTGGAACAAGGCATACAGCTACTTAATGGCAGAAACCAGCAAGCTCGTGTGTGACCCCACACAAGTCATCTAGCCTCTCTGAGACTACTTCCTCATTTGCAGAATGTGGGGGTTAGATGAGATGCTCTCTAAGGGCTCTCCCAGAAGCATGATGTGAAAAGGACACTCTGAAAACAACCACCTGAGGCTCTGAGAAGGATCCAATTTCTTCCTTCGCAGAGACTGGCAATGCTCAGGTGACAGCTGGAACAAGGGAACGGGGACCAGCACCTGGGGAAGAACCCCACCCCCTTTACCTGCTGTGATGCAAGAAAAAACACAACACCCCAGCACCAAATATCCCCTTCTCAAGTTAAACTCAGGCCTGGTGGTCAAAACTCTGCTTTAATCATGGGGCTGTGTTAGAGTAGAAAACCCTTGGATGAGGAGTCAGGCTAAGTAGGGTTTTTTCCTAGCTCTGCTAGGAATACGCCGTGTGATCTCAAACAGCTGACTTCTCTTCTCAGGGCCACGATTCCTCCTGAAAAGTTAAGGTAGGCTCCAGCCTACCTTTCTAAGCTTTCTTCACATTCCCCCTCTTTGCAATTCAGTGTTCTAGCCAAAACAGGCCAACTTAGCTCCTGCCTCTATCTTCAGACAGGGCATCCCCCAAGCACGGGATCTTCTCCTAAAGTTCTCAGCTCAAGTGTCACCTCATACGCATGGACTCCCCTGAGCCTCTAATTACTAACGCTCTTCTTCCCTAAAAAACTACATTGCAAGTAATTTGTGTTTACTTATTTGCATACACATTGTGGCCACCAAGCAGATGATAAACTCAAGGGCAGAGACCATTTCACTGTTGCCTTTGAATTCCCTACCACCTAGCACAATGCTTTGCACACAGTAAGTGCTTAATAAATGCATGCTGAGTGAATTAAAAAAATAACTGAAGGGCTGTCAAGTGGAAGAGGGGAGCCAAATTATTCTTAGGTGCTAATTCTGAGTCTAAGTTATAGAGAGGCAGGTCTCAGTTTAATATAAAGAAGAATTTTCCAAGAATTAGAGCCTTCCACCAATAAAACAGGCCACCTTATGAGGTAATGTTTTCTCCATCACTGGAAATCTTTAAAGCAGAGAGGCTGGATGGGTGGTCAGTCACCCAGTGGTTGGACGGCTGACTGGAGTCGGGATGACAATGACTCCAATCTTGCCTCTAATACTGAATAGATATGTGATGCTTGGCAAATCATTCAGTTTCTCCAAGGCTGTAAAATGAGGTTAATACCTATAATACCTAGCTCCAACACTGTTGTGATGAAAGTACTTCACTGACTTTTAAGTACTACGTAAACGTGATTTATTATTACTATGTTGTAAAGAGGACTCCTGCATTTGGTAGGCCTTGTATCAGATAACCTCTGAGGTCTGTTTCCAGCACTAACATCCTATGAGAGGGGCCTCTGGAAAAGAAGTACAATGGCAATTTTACCTCTTCCTGCAAGAGGCACATGTGGCCAATCTCTCTCAAAGCACAAGCGGAAAAAGATAGGGCATCTCCAGCTCCATGGCTAGTATTCTGTGAGCGACCTTGGTGCACAGTTAGGGAGTCAGGGGAAATCCAATCTCAGTGAAGAGAAGAGGACATTTCCCCCATGGCATCCATCCAAATAAGTTTCCCGAATGCCTATTCAGTTACACCATAGAAGCTTGCAGGTAGGGGCTACTCCCAGAATCAGGGAACCAAATCGGAAAATACCACCCAATGAAATGTACCTTAAGGAGAATACAGAATGGATAAGAAGTCAGTAAGCTCATGGTTTGTAAAGGGGTTCTGGTTGAGTGTCTCTTCACTTCAGTCAAAAAAGCTGTCACCTAATTAATTATATTGTCCCTCATGAGCTAAGGTTGTTATGGCAGAAGAAATTGGTCTACAAGGTGCCTGTAGAACCCAAGAGGAAGAAAATATCTACACTGCCCTGGGGAGAAGTTACTCTAGTTCTAGGTGACACCCAGCTTCTTTAGTCAGAAATTTCTTTATGGCTAGAGAAAGTTTACCAAGCTATTCTAGCTTGAGAGCTTACCAAGCAAACTTTCCAACAAATTAGGTTTCCTGAATAGACTTACTAACTAAAGGGAGGGTACCCTATAGACAGGTAACAATACTTCTGGAGCCAGTAATATTCCTATTGTAAATCAATACATTGGCATCTGGTTAATCAGCTCCTGGTTTGTGTGATTAATGGGAAGCAGGTTCCTGTAGCCTGATCACCTTTAAGAGGATGGATAAGATCAAATTACGGAGACTCCTGAGCCAAGACTCAGACCCTGGGGCCTGAAGTGACCCCCAGGGTACTACCACCCTGTGAAGCTTGCTGCCTCTCTTTATCTTCATTATGTGTTAGCTTCAATACCTACTTGAGGCGAGGGAGACAGGAAAGGAAGATGTGATTCTTCCCACACAGCTCCCCAAAGGTTGCAAAAGAACTCCTGAAAACCACTTCCTTCCTCCTAGCAAGACAGAGCCATAGAACCACTGGATGTCAGAGCTAGAAAGGATTTTGCCCAACTCCTTGATTGTATAGCAGAAGAAAATGAGGCCTAAAGAGGCAAAGGGGCTTGCCAGAGTTCACCCTAGCCATTCTCAAATGTTTATGGAATTGACAATACCCACAAGAGGAAAGCACTCAGCATGGCCACAGGACATGATTGTAACTACCCACAGCCTACCCACCCCACTCAGTTATGCCTCCTCAGGGGTAGGTTCTAAAAATATCAAGGATCCACCATGTAGGGAGAAAGTTACCATCTACAAAAGGTAATCAGGCTAAACAATGGTGATAAGGGTAAATCCATTAGATACAGAACCAGGAAAAACAAGAATGAGGCTGGGACAGACAGGAAAACCTCTTCCTTGTCTCTCAAATCTGGGACCCCATCCTTTGGTAGCAAGAGTAGAGAAATGAGAGGATCAGGGGAAGTAAAATAGCTAATTTTGATTATATGAAATTAACCAAACTATGTGGCCAAAATTAGAAGGAAAACAGGAAATTGGGAAAATAGTTTACAACAATTTCGTTTTATAAAGGCCTCCTTTATCAAAGATATAGGGAACTGAGTCAAATTTATAAAAATAAAAGCCATTTCCCAGTTGATAAATTACCAGAGGATGTGATAGACAATTTTCATAAGAAGAAATCAAAGCTATCAAGAGTCACATGAAAAAAAAACTCCAAATCACTACCGATTAGAGAAATACAAATTAAAACAATTCTGAGGTACAACTTCACGCCTATCAGATTGACTAACATGACAGAAAATGAAAATGATGAACGCTGGAGGGGATGTAGGAAAATTGGAACACTAATGCATTGTTGGTGGAGTTGTGAACTAGGCCTACCATTCTGGAGAACACTTTGGAATGAGGCTGAAAGGGACATAAGACGGTGCATACTCTTTGATCCAGAAATACCACTCTTATAAGAGAAATATCTGTATCCCAAAGGGATCAAAAAAAGAAAAAAGGTAAAAGGACCTATTTGTACAAAAATATTTACAGTAGCTCTTTTTGTGGTCATGATGAACTGGAAATCAAAGGAAGCCCCAACGATTGGGGAATGACTGAACAAGTGGTTGTACATGATTATGAAGGAATATATTGCTCTATAAGAAATCAACAGCAGGATAGTTTCAGAAGAACCTGCAAAGACTTCTATGAAATCATTCAAAGGGAAGGTAGCAGAACCAGGAAAACATACACAGTAATATCAATATTGCAAGGATAATCAACTGTGAAAGATTTAGCTACTCTGATCAAGACAATGATCCAAGATAATTCCAGAAGACCCTTGATGAAAATGCTATCCACCTCCTGATCGAGAAGCAATGAACTCTGAATGCAGAGAGTGAAGTAGACTTTTTTATTTTCTCCATTTTTTCTTTCTTTTTTTGTCTGTGTTTTCTTTCGCAACTGTTTAATATGAAAATGTGGTTTGCGTGTGACATCACATGTATGACTAAAATCAAATTGCTTACCTTCTCAAGGCAGAGTCTGGGGCAATTAGGAAGGAGATAATTTGGAATTTGAATTGTTAAAAAATGGATGTTAATTTTTTTACATGTAATCAGGAAATTTTAATAAAATAACTAAAAATATATTTTTCAAAAGAAAAAAAAAGTGGAGAAATGATAAATCCCTGAGGAGACTATGGCATCTTGAAGAGGGGAAAAAGGATGCACTTTTTGAGTCAAGGTCCCGTGGCCTTAGAGACACACACACACACACACACACACACACACTCTACATTCACTCTCCCCAATCCTAACACAGACAGGGACTTACATGGACTTAGATATACCCCAGATACGTGGAACTCCCCTAGAACCTGATTTTCCTCTCATGACCAAATCTTACTTCTTCCTTCTTCTCTGTGGGTTTTTTTCCACCACCACCCCACCCTACCTAGGATCCTAAAGCTCACATTCTGAGACCCAAAGCTCAGAGCCATCTGAAGGAGCTCAGCCTTCTGGTGCTTAAGGTCAGCAAGTAGGAAGCAGAGCTTCAAGGTTACCCACAAGGTCATCAGTTCCTCAGCATCTCTAGTTTCAAAGCGAAGGTTTGAAATAGGTCCAGGAGCTGGCAAAAGGGAGAAAAGTAATTTCAGCCGACCTTGTCCAACCAGGGAAGGAGGGAGATCTTTCAAGAGGCTCTTAGCCCCAGCCACCATCCTGCTGCAATACCAGAATCTCTGACTAACAGCAATGGCTGCAGGGGACTTGGGACAGTAGCAGACCACTGAGAGCAAGGGCAGCAGGGTGGCCCACAAAAAATGGCAAGTTTAGACTAGGGACTTCCCCCAGACATCCTAAGGCCATGGAGTCAGAGGCAGTGATGCAGAAATCACTAAAGGATCAGTGATGACTCCTTATCCACAGTCCCTTTCAAAACTCAGCCCTATTCCTCTAATACTGACCTGCCCTCAGACCCCCAACCCAGTCCCCAAATGCCCCCATTGCCTCCTCCCCTTCCTACTTACTTCCAACACACACACACTGTCCTACTTCTGAAGCCCAATAGCTATGAAGTTACTGGCTAGGGTTATTGACTAGTTTGGGGAGAGGGAGAGACATATGAGGTTCTGGGATCAAAGAAGCTAATACTTTTTCAAAACTAAAAGTTCTAGATGCAGATTTGTCAAGGCCCTATAAAGCCTATTTTGTAAAATCTCTCAAATCCATCCCCATTTCTCCATGCTTACTACTCCGACCCTAAACTAGACCATCATTACCCATTTCATGGACTATTGCAAGAATCTAACTGCTCTCTTCACCTTCTCCAATCCCTCCTCTACAGGAGGCCAGATTAATTTTCCTAATGAACAAGTCTGTGTCATTCCTTTGCACCCAAATCTTTCAGCTACTCATGGATAATTTCCAGATTTCTTGGTTTAGCATTCAAGGCTTCCACTATCTAGCTACTTTTCAGCCTAACCCCCAACTGCTCTCCTTCATGTACCCTCTAGCCAGGCCAGTGTCCTAGCCCCTCACATCTCCCATCATCATTATGGCCTCTGAATCTTAGCTCACACAAACCCTCTTCTTTGGAGGACATCTTCTGTCCCACCACCTGAATTCTACATAGTCTTCAAGGCCCAGCTCCAGCCCTTTTTATCCTGTGAAACCTTCCCTGATAACTTCATTTTTCTGAAATAGCATTTAATTGTTCTCTCAAATTTGCTTCCTGTATCAGTTTCATTTCCCCGATCAGACCGTGAGCCACTCAAGAGTAACAGTCAGGTCTTCTTCCTCTCCACCATGACATAACTTAGCCTCAGGCTAGGCACATAGTAGGCTCAATAAGGATGCTTATTGACTGAGTAACTGATGTGCGGTCTCTTCCCATCTACCTTCCTGCCTTCTAGATCCTCTCTTGCCCTGTGAATGAATAACCTCTGCTCTTCCAGTCTATCACCTTACCCAGGGGGTGGACACAAGATTTCAAGGCTCCAGCCAAGTAACAGTAACAGCAGCTGATACCTATACAGCACTATAAAGGACCCGGCAATAGTACCCAAGTAAAGTCTCCTGGGTCCTGGCAGTTACATGTTCATTCCTGGCTGGTCTTTAAAGGTCTAGGATGTCTCCAAGATGCTCAGGAGGTAGCCTGAGCCCACAGGAAAGGAGTACAACCTGGAAGCTGAACAGTAACCAAGAGAAAACAGTTGAGTGGTACTGGAGACAAGATCGGAATAAGTAATAAATATAAGATAACCATAACAACCCATCATACTTTGAGAGCAATAATAACTTTTCAAAGCGTTTTCATGGTGACAATCTCATTTCACAGAGCCATAGACCTGGAGCTGGAAAGGACCTTAAAGGTCACCTAGTTCAAACTTCTTAGTTTACAGATAAGGAACTGAGGTTCAGAGGGGTGAAATGACTTACCCAGGGTCACAAAGGCTACGAGTGAGTGGCAAAGCCAGGATTTGAAATGAGGTCCTCTGATTCTAAATCTGATGTTATGCCTTTCATGATTCTCATAAAGATTGGAGCCTTTGGGCAGGCAAAGAAGGTGTTATTATCCCCATTTTAAATATAAGGAAACTCAGGCCCAGAGCGTTTAAGTGACTGACCTAAAGTCACTAAAACCTAGGTTTCCTGATGACCTGCCAGGGCTCTTTCCAGCACACCATACTGCAGAAGACTAAGCAACCAGGACTGTTACTTGCCCTAACCTCCAGCATTTTCCTAGGGCATCTACTGAGGGAGGCAAAAAAAAAAAAACCAGAATACAACATTAGCAAGGTCCTATCCACATGCAAGTGTATGATACCCAGCAAGGGATGCTGGGACTACAGACTCTCCAGTGGGGATGGAAGCAGATTATAGGAGGGAAGAACAGAGACAGCCTGGTCCCCACGTATGCATAAATACGAGGGAAGCCAGAGTTGCCCTCTTCCAGTTTCCACCCTAGCTTTTACTCTGGCTCATGTTGCCTAGGAAGCTATTTCCTGGGACTAGGAACCGGATGTTTTTACCAGTAAAAGGCCACTCGGTCTCCAAGTTTCTTCTCAATAACATTTCGGTCTAGCACGTTGTAGCAGATGTTGGTAGTTGCTCCCTTCATCCATTCAATGAAGATCTTCCCTTTAGTCACATCAAAATTATACTGAAGGAAGGGGCCAGAACATGGAGTTTTCCAGTAAAATTCCTTAGCAATTTCTCCCCAAAACTCTGTACAGAAAAAGAAAGTCAGATTATTGCTTAGCTTCTCGGAAATCCTTATTTTTTTGATCACACAGGTGACCAAGTCTAGGGACCAAGTTCAAACATCTCCCTTCCAATTTGACCCTATTTCATCTCCCTAAAGTTCCACCAACTGCAGGTGGCATTGGGTTCCTCCCTATTCCCTCTTGGCTCCTACTGCTCCCTTTCCACAACTCCCTCTCCCTTGCTTCACCTGTCCCACTCCTGCCTTTCAAGGGAATAGGGATAGGGACTGGACCCTCTGGTTTCATTAGTTATAGATAACTCCTGAGTGGGGAAACTCATTCCCCTTTGTAACTTACAATCTTAAAGAGCTGCCTAGAGCACTGAGACATTAGTAACCTGCTCAGGATTACACAGCCAGTTTGTGTTTGAGACAGGTCTTGAACCCAAGTCTTCTTGGTTCCATGGCCAGTTTTCTATCCACTGTGACACACTGCCTCTTTGCTGTTCAAGGCTTAGCTCAAATCCGGCTTTCTCTGGGCCCCATGGGGCTCTCTCTTCTCTGAGCTCCTGCTGCCTTTGTCACAAGACAGAGCAACATCAAGAGCTAGATTGTTGGGTACAGATTGTAAATGCTGTAGGAATTCAGGGAAGGGAAATCAGGGGGACAGCAGAGAGCAGTAGGAAATGGGACTTGGTCCCTAGGCAGTTCTTTTCTAGCTGTATGACCTCAGCTATTTCACCTCTCTGAGATTCAGTTTCCACATCTATAAAACGGGGATAACCATGGGGTTATTTACTTCATAGGGCTGTTGTGAGATTCCAACGAGATTGTGTATATAAATCGATTTGTAAACCATAAAGCACTATGAGAACAGGCGCTATTGATTATTATCATCATTAAATCAGTGTGGACTTTGGAGGTTGAGAGAGGTTTCCTGAGAGAAGGTGGATTTGAAAAGGATGGTACAGTCTAGAACAGTAAAAGGAAGAGGGAATGGGTTAATAAAGGGGACCACTGTAGATTTGACATGTACAGAGGCATGAAGACAGGACTAAACATGGTATGTGAGACACTGAGAAGACAGGCTTGTGGAGGGTTTTGAGTGCCAGGTTAAGCTTGGGAGACACAGAATGTTTTTGAACGGGGAAGTGTCTCAATCATAGCTGCCTATAAGGAATATTAAACTGGCAGAAAGCATAGGATGGATAGGAGGGTGAAGAGACTGGAGAAGGGAAGTTAGGCATCTATTGCAACAGCCCAAGGGAGAGGCAACAGAACAAAGATGTTAATCAGGGTGTTGGCAGTAGTAACAGAAAGGAAGGGCAAATTTGAAACACATTTTGAAGGAAGAATAAACAGGACTTGGTGACCGGATGTGCATACCTGAGAGAGAACAGTCAAACATGACTTTTAGTGATGAAAATTTCAAGTCTGAATGACTTGGGGAGATGACAACGTTGCTAATAGTCATAGGAAAGTCAGTCAGAAGGAACAAGTTGGGTGAGGGAAGATGGTAAGTCCAGCTGTAGACAAGGTTAAGCCTGAGAGATAGAAACTCCCAAGAAGAAGTTGGAAATTAAAGAATGGAAGAAGTAGGGAAGAAAGCTGAAATGGGAAAGGAGAGAGGTAGACCACAAAACTGGGAGGAAACTTAAGAGATCATTTAGCTCAACTCATCTTGTAAATTAGGAAAATGAAGTTCAAAGAAATTACTTCCCTGGCATCATAAAGATTAGAAGTCAGGTTTCCTGACTCCTAATTCAATTTAATATACATTGACTGTCTACTACTACGTACAGGCACTGTAGGAGGGAGACGGGACAAAGACCAAAGACAAATGGTCCTTGCCCTCAAGCGGCTTACTTTCACGGGGGTAACACACCAAGCATACAGATAAGTAAACAAGACAATCTGAAAAGACTGGGGGATCAGGAAATAAGAGGATGCTTGCGGTGGGGAGGAAGGGCTAAGGAAGAGAAACCCAGATGGGGCAGAAGCTTCCATCCTTTCCCTTCCATCTCTCACCTTTTCTCTAATTCTTGTCCCCCTGACATCCCACCTTGGCAAATCTCCTTTCCCCCTCCTTCGCCCTCCAAATCTAACTTCCTCTATCACCTCCTGGGGTCTCCCCGGTCACCCATACCTTCTTCCCACCAACTCCCTCCAATCGTCTGTTCTGACTCCCGAATAATCATCTTCCCCTCTCCCCACCAAAGAATCCCCTCCACCGTCCTCCCCTTACAACCCCCCCTCCGTGCCCCGCTCCGCGTCTCCCAAGCTCCCAGAACACCGCGCCCCACCCCCGCAACCCTCTGGGGCGCGGAGGCGCAGGCGCAGAGCGGCGCACTCACCCCGAGGCTCGAGCACCGAGCGCCCGTGCAGCTCCCGGTAGCGCGCCATGGAAGGGACGTGCGCGGTGCGGCTGAGCTCTGGCGGCGGGGACCAGCTCCGCGTCCGCTCCCGACTCCCGCTCCCGCTGACGCTCCCGCTGCCATTCCCGGTACCGCTTCTTTCCTCAGGCAGCCCCATCTCTCCTAGTCCCAGCCCGTCTCTCTCACTGTCCGGCTGTCCCGGCGCCCTCTGGCCAGTCACTGCCAGTACCTCACCCTGACCAGCTCTGGGGGAAAACAGCCCCGCCCGTCTGATCGGGGGCGGGGCCCAACGGGAAGGGGAGGAGTCTGACATGGGGTGGGGCTCCGTTGACTAGGGGTGGGGCGGGGCCACGCCAGGGCGGAGCCCAAATGGGAAAGAGAAGAAAGAAGATAGGCCAGGGATATAGGAAGGGGGAGGGGCCAGATCATGTAGGCGGGACCTGGTCGGGGCCACCAATGGGCGGAACGTGAGCTCCCTCTGTGTGATAGCGCTAGAAGAGGTGACTATCACCCCACCTGATGGAGGCGGGGTAGGGGTCCCAGGCTAGGGTCTGACCATCCTCCAGCTCAAAGGACAGAGACTACTTTCAACAGGTCCTAAAAACAAATAATCCCCAATCCCCTCCTCCAGGCCCAGGAAGTGGACCCTCCTCCAACCTCAAATAGACTTAGACATCTCCCACTACCACCTTAAGCCTGGGGGCAGAATGCCACTGCAACCCCCGGGACAGAGCTCACCACTCCCCACCCTAGATATGGAGGCCTCCCTCCCCCTCTCCACTCTGGATATAGACGCCACCCCAGGAGTAAACCTTCAACTCTCAGGACTGAAAGAATCCCTACCTGAGAGACAAGAGGTTCCCTGAACCCTAACCCCACCTCCCATCCCCCACCTCTATGCCCGACCCCCCCTGCCCCGCCCAAGCCCCTACCTCCTCAAATCTACTTACCCAGCTCACTCACTGTCATAGACTCATAAATTGTAATAGCTGGGAGGAGGCTTAGCGATCATCCGGTCCAACTCCTTCGTTTTACAAATGGAGGAACTGAGGTTCAGAAAGTGGGAAAATGTCTAAAGTCACCCTGTGAGTTACTAACTGGGACTAAAATCAGCAGCTCACTTTCAGCATGTCCAAAATAGAACTCATTATTTTTGCCTTCACACACCCCAAACCAACCGTTCCTCCAAACTTCCTTATTCTTGTTGAAGTCACCATCATATTTCCCATCACCGCAAGGTGCGACCTTGACTTGCCTCATTGACTCTTTTTCCTTTTCCTTTATTTTCGTATCCATTTAGTTTAGAAGCCCTGGTGATTCTACCCCCACATTCTTTGAATCTGGCTCCTCTGGGCTCACACTACCAGTACCCTAGTTTAGAACCTCATTGCCTCTCACCTGGACTATTGTACTCCCCTCCTAGACGTCTCCGCTCTGACCTGACCTCCATACAGATGCCCAAATCATCTTCCTCAAGCACAGGTCTGACCATGTCACTCTCCACCCCCAAAACCTTTAGTGGCTCCTTATTGCTTCTAGAATAAAATACTGCAAATTCTTTGGCCTGTCTTTTAAACTCCTCTATCAACTGGCTCCAAAATATTTCACTATTTCATATTACCTCCTTCTTGCCCTTTGTTTTCCATTCAAACTGGCCTGTTAGTTGCCTTACAAACTGACATCCCAGGAAATGAAAAATGCTATCCACCTCCAGATAGAGAACCCAGTGCCAGGTTAAGCTTGGGAGACACAGAATGTTTTTGAACGGGGAAGTGTCTCAATCATAGCTGCCTATGAGGAATATTAAACTGGCAGAAAGCATAGGATGGATAGGAGGGTGAAGAGACTGGAGAAGGGAAGTTAGGCATCTATTGCAACAGTCCAGGGGAGAGGCAACAGAACAAAGATGTTAATCAGGGTGTTGGCAGTAGTAACAGAAAGGAAGGGCAAATTTGAAACACATGTTGAAGGAAGAATAAACAGGACTTGGTGACCGGATGTGCATACCTGAGAGAGACTTTTAATGATGAAAATTTCAAGTCTGAATGACTTGGGGAGATGACAACGTTGCTAATAGTCATAGGAAAGTCGGATGATGATAAGTCCAGCTGTAGACAAGGTTAAGCCTGAGAGGTAGAAACTCTCTTCTACCTGAGAGGTAGAAGCATATTTTTTCTCTTTCTTTTTTTGTTTTTATTTTGTGTGCATTTGTGAGTGAACATGGCTAATGTAGAAATAAGGTTTGCATGACTTCATATGTATAATGGGTATTGTATTTCTTGCCTTCTGGAGGGGTTGGACGGAGGGAGGGAATTTGGAACTTAAAATTTTTTAAAATTCCATTTCCTATCTCTATAAATGCCACTGGCTTTTCTTCATGTCCAGAATTCATTCCCTCCTTACTTTCACATCCATTAGCTTCCCTCAAGGTCCAGTTCAATTGAAACCTCCTATGCAAAGTCTTTTCTGATCTAGCCGTTAATTAAAAATGGTTTTCAAAATATCATGACTGAATCATAAGTGAGAAAATCACTTAACAGCTGAGTGGCAGAACTAAGGTTCAAGTTTTTTCCTTTGGTATCCAAAATTGGTTTTCGAGTCTAGATTCATGCTGTAGTGAAAAGCACATTAGCCCTTGAAATTAGGAGACTTGGGTTAGATTATTCCTACCATTATGGGGCAGCATGGCAGCTAGCCTCAAAGCCAGGGAGACTTGGGTTCAAGTCTCACCTCTAATATAAATTGGCTATGTGACCCTGAGCAAGTCATTGCTCAATGCCCTAAGCAACAATCTAACCTGAGAAGGTACACATCTGTAGTGTGTAGAGGGAGCTTTCTTACCAAAGATGTCCCTATTAATGAAATCATAGGTCATGTCCCTGTCCTTTAAAAAAAAAATGTATTTTCTGTTCCAAATTCTCTCCCTCCTTCTACTCCTTATCTTTTTTTTTTTTAAATCCTAACACTGCCACTACCTGGGTGACCTGAATATTGCTGGGCCTCAGCTTTCTCATTTGTAAAATGAAGAGATAGGACTAGGTGAACCCTGAGGTCTCTTCTGTTATTCGCCTTCGGGACTCTTGGGTCCAGCTAAACCTGTTTTGTTCTTCACACTGAACACTCATCTCCTGTTTATATGCATACCTTTGCCCAGGCTGCCCCCCATGCCTGGAATACACTCACTCCTCACATCTGCCTTTTAGAATCCCTAGTTTCCTTCAAAGCTCAGTTCAATCAGCACTTCCTATATAAGGCCTTTCCCAAGGCTTACAGCCTGATAGTGCCTACCACCAAAAAAATTATCTCGTACAGTATATCTTTTTTTTTTTAGGTAATCGTGATTAAATGACTTGTTCAGGGTCACTCTGGCAGAGAAATGCTATTTATTATCCCCATTTTGTAGTCAAGGAAACTGAAGCAACAGAGGTGAAGAGATTTGCCTAGGGTCACGTAGCTACTAAGTTTCTGAGGTCAGAATTGAATTCAGGTCCTGTGTTCTATCCACTGTACCACCTAACTACCCCTGTGTATTCTTATTTTGTATATACTAATATGTGTATGTGTCTTTCCCTACAGAATGCCCTCTTGGAGAGCAGGGACTTGTATTTTTGTCTTTGCATCTCTAGTTCCCGTCATCTAGTTCCCAGGCACACAGTAGGAACTTAAAATATTTGTTGATCAATAGACTGATTAAATTCTAAATCTATAATCCTATGATTCAGCTTTTTATTTCAGTTTTTTAATGGCTCTGTTACCTTTTTTTAAATTAAATTGAGTTATTTATTTTTAGTTTTCAAAATTCACTTCCATAAGATTTTGAGTTCCAAATTTTTCAATTTTTAATGCTGTCACTCCATCATCAAAATATCATGTGTTTCCTTATCTGTTTAGATGTTGCATTCCCCAGCAGAGTGAAATCTTTAGGTCAGAAGCTATTTTTTTTGTCTCTGTACCCCCAGTTCTTTGTGCCTAGTAGGCGCTTAATAAATAAAATAATAAAAAGTACGTTTGCATCCATTGCCTCTCCTCTCAGTTCTCACTCTATGCAGTCTGGCTTCTGACCCTACTACTCAACAGAAACTGCTTTCTGCAAAGTTACTAATGATCTCAACTGCCGAATCATAGGGCCTTTTCTCAGTTATCATTCTTTACTTCTCTCACCTTTGACACTGTTGACCAACCAAATACCCTGCTGAATAATTTCTCCTTTCTAGGTTTTGTGGCACTGTTCTCTCTTAATTCCACTCCTTCCTGTTTAACCAATCCTCCTGTGTTGTCTTTGTGGATCATTATCCACAGTTACTCTAGCTGTGGGTGGTACCCAAGACTCTGATCTAGGTCCTCTTCTCTTTTTGTCTCTAGACTCTCTCTTGGTGATCTTATCATCTCTCACAGATTTCAATATAATCACAATGCAGATGACTCCCTAATCTATAGATCCAGCCCAAGTCTCTTTTCTAAGCATTAAAGGCACAGGAGAGTCTCCACAACACCAACTACCTATTGGACACTTTGAGCAGGCAATTCAAGTTTGGCATACAGTTCCTTCACTTTGGCGACCTTTTCTGGATCTTTCTGTCCATAACTCTCCTCCAACATGTTTCTTTGTTCAGATGATGCCAGCTGAAGGCACTTCACCACCAGCCAGCTGCATTTGTTGTCCTTGATGTCAGTACCAATCTTGCCAGTCATACTGGGGTCACCAAAATCATCCTGAATTTGAAAAAATTCCCCCATCTCCAGACGGATGTTCTTGACGTTGGCATGTTCTTTCTCCCTATCTATGCCTGCCATGAACAAAACAGCAGGAAATAAATGGTAAGTAGAAGGAGTAGAAAGCCATCTTGTATTTGACAATGGTCTTATATCTCTGCTCAGTGAATCTGGTAAGATCAATGTTAGAAATACGCTTGACACTGAAATTCAGGAATCGAGAGCAATATATTATTATTATTGAGGAATTCAAAGGAATTAGTAAATGTTCCTGGCCAGGAGCAGACTCCACCCTCCTTTAGGAAGAGGGAGTGGGGAGTACAGGAGTGAGACCAACTTTATTCTGTTAGATTGACATAGATTGATGCACCATCAGCTCAGTACCCCACTTCAGAGAATGGATTGGTCTGCTCCCTTCTAGGTTACAATCTTCCCTATATGCCCCTAACATGCAAGTCCTTGGCATGTTCCACTCTCCTCAACATGCATCCCATGGTGGAAAACTCCTCCCTGTGGGTGTGTAAGGTAATATTCAACTAGCCAATTAAGCTATTTGACCCAGCTTTCTCTTCAACCCTGACTGTTATCTGGCCAGTTTAGATCAGTTTTCCTGACATCCTGGATCTGCAGTTTCTGCAAAAGCACAAACTCTATTCCCATTGGCTGAGGACTCTCATCCTGGTTAATTTTTACTCCTTTGTTCAAGCTGACAATTAATTATTCTGTGGACCTCAATTAACTCTTCCGTGGAAACCTAACTTTCTCTTTTACCTATCTGTCACAATCAACCTTGCCTGAGGGGCTGTGATAAGATTAAAAGTTTGGCCAATCTCAGTCTGGTAAATGCTCTTTAGGAAGAGTTCCATGAGTTTCAGTAATAGGGCTACTCATGGCAGTAATGCTTCAGCAGGCAGTAGACACAGGCTTCCAAGTACATGGCATCATTGATGGTGTCTAAGCCAATGACAGGCTTCTTATACCAGCATGGCTGTCCTCAGTGGGTAAGAGCAGCGTTCATGATGAGAGCCTGGAGCAGCTCCACACAGCAGCCCATTGCTAGTGCTATCTGTAGACTGTCAGCATCCTGTTTTCAGGGTTCCACCAGATCCTGGAATACCATGAGCACTGACAAGCCTCGATTGTATTTTCCTCCAAGGACATTGTACTCTAGGACCTCCTTGAGTCTGGCTATGGCATCTCCCACTTCAAGATACCCCGTCCCATCTTCTGTCAGGATCTTTATAGTCTGGCAGAAATGCTGGACTAAGTCTTCCTTGTCTTGGGCAAAAACTGATTTCTGGTATGGATGAAGCCACAGCCTTCTCTGGGGGGTGGGGGGATTACATTGTATTTTAAAAGTATGTTTTATTTTCAAATGATCTGCCTTCTCTTTTTCCTATCCTCCTCCCCCACATTGAGAAAACAAGAAAAAAACAACAACCCTGTTACAAACCTATATTGTCAAACAAAAAATTCCTGCATTAGCCATGTCCAGAAAAATATGCCCTAATCTGTACTCTGAGTCCATTATCTATTGGGAAGTAGATAGCATGTTTCATCATAAGTCTTCTGGAATTATGATTGGTCATTGTGTTGATCAGAGTTCCCAAGTCTTTTAAAGTTGTTTGTCTTCACAATATAGTTGCCATTGTATAACTTGTTCTCCTGACTCTGCTTACTTCATTCTATATGAATTCATACAAGTTTTCCCAGGTTTCTTTCTGATTGCTTACAATATTTACTCCTTGACCTGGGAACTCTGGAATTTGGCTACAATAGTCCTAGGAGTTTTCTTTTTGGGATCTTTTTCAAGAGGCAATTGGTGGATTCTTTCAATTTCTATTTTACCCTCTGGTTCTAGAATATCAGGGAAGTTTTCTTTGATAATTTCTTGAGAGATGATGTCCAGGCTCTTTTTTTCATCATGGCTTTCAGGTAGTCCAATAATTTTTAAGTTATCTCTCCTGGATCTATTCTCCAGGTCTGTGGTTTTTCCAATGAGATATTTCACATTGCCTTCCATTTTTTCATTCTTTTGGTTCTGTTTTATAATTTCTTGATTTCTCATAAAGTCACTAGCTTTCACTTGCTCCATTCTAATTTTTAAGGCAGTATTTTCTTCAGTGGTCTTTTGGACCTCCTTTTCCATTTGGCTAATTCTGCCTTTCAAGGCATTCTTCTCCTCA
>CM053625.1:70752624-70774263 GCA_028646595.1 Phalanger gymnotis | reverse complement strand
GTCATGAATTCTTTACTTTTCCATAAATCTGATAGGCAAACTATTCCTTGCTTTCCCAAGTTGCTTATAGTATCAGCCTTTATTCCTAAATCATGAACCCATTTTGACTTTATTTTGGGATATGGTATAAGATATTGGTCTATACCCTCTAACTATTGCTTCTTGACTCACATACAGGTTCCTCAGGAAACAAGTAAGATGATCTGATATTCCCATCTTTTTGAGGACTCGCCACATTTTGTTGTGATCTACACAATCAAAGGTTTTAATGTAGTCAGTGAAGCAGAAGTAGATGTTTTTTTCCCTAGAATTCTTCTTGCTTTCTCCAAAATCCAGCCAATGTTGGCAATTTGGTCTCTAGTTCTTCTGCCTCTTCAAAAGCCAGCCTGCACTCCTGGTAATTCTCTGTTCACATATTGCTGAAGCCTAGCTTACAGAATTGTAAGCCTTGCTGGCATTTGAAATGAGCACATTTGTTCAGTAATTTGAACATTCTTGGATATTGCCCTTCTTTAGGTTTGGTATGTAAACTGATTTTTTTCCAATCTAGTGGCTACTGTTGAGTTTTCCAAATTTGCTGGCAAATTGAGTGTGGTACTTTAACAGCATCGTTTTTTAGGATTTTAAATATCTCAGCTGGAATGCCATAGCTTCCACTAGTCTTATTGTTAGCAATGCTTCCTATTCTCCATTCTCTAGGATGTTTGGCTTTAGATTTACATAGTACCACACCATCATGATTATAGATAATGTTAAGATCTTTCTTGTATAGGTCTTCTATATATTCTTGCCACCTCTTCTTAGTCCACTTCTGTTAAGTTCCTACCATGCTTTTCCTTTATCATGCCCATTTTTACACAGAACATTCCCTTGATATCTCTAATTTTCTTGAAGAAAATTCCCATCCTATTATTTTCTTTTATTTCTTTCATTTCTCCTTTAAGACAATCTTATTTCTCCTTGCCATTCTCTGGAATTCTGCAGTCAATTAGGTATATCTTTCCCTTTCACCTTTCTCTTTCCCTGTCCTTCTTTCCTCAGCTATTTGTAAAGCCAGGGTGTATGGGGAGTTAAGGGAGGACTAGTATCACTGGTGTGAGGGCTTGAGGAGCCCTTTTTAGAGCTGCTCATCCATCTTTAGTGTCCACCTGTCACCCAACTCTCACCTATGGCTCCAAGAAGCTGTAGCAAACTGAGAAGTAAGATATATAGGGAATGGAGAATAGAAATCTATCCTTCCCTACAAGAAAGTAAGGGGAAAAGGGATGGGGTGGAATGGGAAGACAGAAGGGAGGGCTGACTAGGGAATGGGGCAATCAGAATATATGCCATCTTGGAGTGGAGGAGGGTAGAAATGGGGAGAAAATTTGTAACTCAAAATCTTGTGGAAATCAATATTGAAAACTAAAATATTAAATAATAAGATAATTGTTGAGAGAAAAAAACAGAAGCCGTAGCAAGTTCAGTGGCCACATCCTGGTAAACCATCTCAGCAGACAGGCAAAAGCAGGTTGAGGGCAACTGACAGATCTCAAACCAGTTGGTGAGTTAGGGAGCTGTCTACCCCAGGCATACAAAGACTTATTCCTGGCAGAATAAACGGATAAGAATCATTTGTTCTAATAGCCAGGAAGGCTGCTGAAGCAGGCTCTGTGGAGTGATGAAAGCTTGGTCAGACATCAAAGATGCTAAGGTCATCCACTGCATCCCAGGCCATCACCAGTTGTCCTGGCTTTTTTCTTGCCACTGGACTTTGATGACTCTAAAAGAGGGAGTAAGACTGACGATTTTGTGCAACTCTACCTCACTAAATCCATTTCATATACAAGTCAAGACATTGCATCATGATGTCATTGGTTCTCTTCAAAAACAAAGAACAAACAACAACAACATCTGTCAAGCCTCAACAGAGAGCCATTTTTATTTCTTGCTCTTTTTTTTCCTTTGGGATTTTTTTTGTTGCTGCCTTTTGAATAATATTGAAAACCTTCATCCATAGCTCTTTAGGCACTCTATCTACTAGGTCTAATCCTTTAAATCTGTTCATCACCTCCACTTCATGTTTGTAAGGGGTGTTATTTAGGGTATACCTATATGGTCTGAAGGGTTTCCCTATTTTCTTTAAGTCTAAATTTTGCAATAAGAAGCTCATGATCTAAGCTACAGTCAGTTCCAGGTCTTGTTTTAACTCACTGTTTAGAGCTTCTCTACCTTTGTTTACAAAGTATATAATCATTCTGATTTCAATATTAAGCAAATGGGGATTTCCATGTATAGAGTCACCTTTGAGGTTATTGAAAAAGAGAGCTTGCTATGACCAGTGAGTTATCTTGATAAAACTTATTAGTCTCTGCCCTGCTTCATTTTCTACTCCAAGGCCAAATTTGCCTGTTATTCCAATTAGCATTCCAGGCCCCTACCATGAATGTGACATCTTTTTGGGGTGTTATTTCTAGAAGATGGTGTAAGTCTTCATATAATTGGGCAATTTTGGCCTCATAGACTTGTATTATTGTAATGATGAAGGGTTTGCCTTGGATTTGAAAAGATTTCACTCCGTCATTTTTGAGATAATACCCAGTACTGCTTTTCTCATCCTTAAATTGATTATGAAGGCTACTCCATTTCTTCTAAGGGATTCTTGCCCACAGTGGCATATGTAATGATAACCTGAATTAAATTCATCCACTCCCATCTATTTAAGTTCACTGACACCCAAGGTGTCGATATTTAAACTCCATTTCCTATTTGACCACATTCAGCTTACCTTGGTTCATAGAGCTTACATTCCAGGTTCCTATGCAGTATTGATCTTTATAGCATTGGATTTTCCTTTTGTCACTGGACTTATCCACAGACAAGCTTCCTTTAGGCTTTGGCCCAGGTGCTTCATTAGTACTATAGTTACTTGTAGTTGTCCTCCACTCTTTCCTAGTAAAATAGTAGACACTTTTGGACCTGAGAGGCTCATCTTCTGGTGTTATATATACTGTTCATGGGATTGTCTTGGCAAAGATACTGGAGTGGTTTGCCATTTCCTTCTCCAGTGGATCACCTTTTGTCAAAATGCTTCACTATAACCTGTCCATCTTGGCTAACCCTGCACAACATAGCTCATAGTTTCATTGAGCTGTGAAAGCTCCTCTACCATAAGGCAGTGATCCAAGAGGAGAATTAGCTTTGAGAAAATATTTACTTTGAGGGTATATAGCAAGAACATAATTATAGACATTTCCCCACAATACCCTGGGGGAATACTTTCCCTTATACCACCTTGTTTTCTGGGTAAAGTAGGCTCAGATTTAGCCCAGTTCCTAAATAGCTTTGTTCCCACCAAATTTACAACCAAATGTGGCATCAGTGCTAGATGATTCCTTTTCTGAGATACCACTAGGCTGGGTCAAGGAGCTCGCTCCATGCTCCTGAGGATATTAATGCTGAACTACTGCAAAACCCATCCATAGCCTCCAGTCATGGATTCCCAAACTCCCATGTCCAGTCAGCTTGATCTCCTGACCTTTTGGGGACTCACAAGATCATAGTCTCTAATCCTTTTAGGTAAAACTAAAGAAAAAATGTTGAGGCAAAGGACCTAGGCCCATATTCACAGGACCACATGTTGGTCATATGGTGTCTTACCAAATACCATAAGTGAAGGAGTTAAACCAAAAGTAGGTATCCACTGAGAGAGAGATAAAGTTGATAGCCAAGGCTCTTATTGGTTAGTGCCTTTGGAAGTTAACCTCAGTTCTAGCTACACAGCCAACCGAAGAGGCTGACACTCATCAAGCGGTTAGACCAGAACCAGTTACGGAATGCCTATGCATGCTCCATATTCTCTCCAAAACACTTCCATCACACATCACCAAGACTCTTCCACAAACAGATTCCTCAGACTCTCCACCGGGGAGGGGGGCGGGGCGGGGAGTAGCAGCAAGAGCTGTGTGTGTGTGTGTGTGTGTGTGTGCGTGTGAAATAATATGAGCTTAAATGTAGCCTTCTTGGAGTGAGAAGGAAGAGGAGGAAAAGAGCAAAGTAAAAAATGCACAGCAGAGAACAAAAGAAAACTTAGAAGGAAGCAAAGGGAAGATGGACAGCTCTGAACACAATGTGTAGTATTTATTATATAGGCTTTATTGAAATGGAAATTTATTGCTGTATGTTTTGAATTCTCTCTTACATTTTGCTGTGCACATGGCAATGCTTTTTCCCTCTTATTTTGTATTTAAGTTTTAGTATTTAAATTTATAACATGTTTCTTTTTCTTATTGTGAATTTAAGTTTAAAATAAATTAATAAAAAAAAAGAATTGAACAAGTGGAAGCTAATGACTCCATGAGACATCAGGAATCAATCAAACAAAATCAAAAGAATGAAAAAACAGAAGAAAATGTAAAATATCTCATTGGAAAAACAACTGACCCGAAAAATAGATCCAGGAGAGATAACTTAAGAATTATTCAACTATCTGAAAGCCGTGATCAAAAAAAAGAGCCTGGACATCATAATTCAAGAGTTATCAAGGAAAACTGCCCTGATATCCTAGAACCAGTAAGTAAAATAGATACTGAAAAATTCACCAATCACCTCCAAAATGAAAACTCCTTGGAATATTTTAGCCAAATTCCAAAACTCCCAGGTCAAGGAGAAAATACGGCAAGCAGTCAGAAAGAAATCATTCAAATATCATGGAGCCACAGTCAGGATTTAGCAACTTCTATATTGAAGGAGTGGAGGGCTTGAAATATGATATTCCAAAAGGCAAAGGAGCTAGAATTACAACCAAGAATCATTTACCCAATGAAAATTGAGCATAATCCTTCAGGAGCAAAAATAGATAATCAATGAAATAGAGGATTCTCAAATATTCCTGATGAAAAGACCAGAGCTGAACAGAAAATCTGCTTTTCAAATACAAGACTCAGAGAAAAATAAAAAGGTAAACAGGAAAGACAAAACATAAGGGATTCAGTAAGGTTAAACTGTTTATATCCCTACACAGGAAGATGATACTTGTAACTCTTAAGAATTGTATCACCATAAGAGCGATTAGGAGTATACATAGAGAGAAGGTGCAGGTATAAGTTGATTTCGATGGGGTGATATTCCAAAAAAAAAAAAATTAAGGGATGTGAAAGAGGATTGCACTGTGAGAAGAGGGAAGGGAGAGGTAGAATAGGGGTAAATTATCTCACACGAAGAGGCCTGAAAGACCTGTTACAATGGAGGGAAAGATTGGGCGGGGAGGTGTATCACTTGAACCTTACTCTCATCAGAATTGGCCCAAAAAGGAAATAACATACATACTCAATTGAGTATAGAAATCTATCTTAGCCTATAGGGAAGTAGGAGGGATGGGGATTAGGAAAGGAGGATAACTGATAGAAGGGAGAGCAGAGTTGGGGAGGCAGTGATCAAAAGAAAAACACTCATGAGGAGGGACAGGGTAAAAGGAGAAAGAGAAAGAGAGAGAGGAAGAGAAAGAGAGAGAGAGAGAGAGAGAGAGAGAGAGAGAGAGAGAGAGAGAGAGGATAAACAGGGGGAAAATAGGATGGAGAGAAATTAACAGTTAGTAATCATAACTGTTAATGTGAATGGGATGAACTCACCCGTAAGATGAAAGCAGATAAGAGAGTGGATTAAAAACCAGAATCCTACAATATATTGTTTACAAGAAACACACTTGAAGCAGAGAAATACACACAGACTAAAGGTAAAAGGCTGGAGCAAACACTATTATGCTTGAGCTGAAGCAAAAAAAAAAAAAGGCAGAAGTAGCAATCATGATCTCAGACAAAGCAAAAGCAAAAATAGATCCAATTAAAAGAGATAAGCAAGGAAACTATGTCTTGCTAAAAGTTGCCATGGATGGTGAAATAATATCAATACCAAACATATCTACCAAATGGTATAGCATCCAGATTTTTAAAGAAGTTAAATGAGTTACAGAAGGAACTAGACAGTAAAACTATACTAGTGGGAGACCTCCATTTTCCCCTCTCAGAACTAGATAAATCGAACCACAAAATAAACAAGAAAGAAGTTGAGGTGAATAGACTTTTAGAAAAGTTAAATATGATAGATCTCTGGGGAAAATTGAATGGGATTAGAAAGGAATATACATTTTTCTCAATGATAGATAATATTTACACTAAAACTGATGATGTATTAGGTCAGGGCTGTCCAAAGTGTGGCCCACAGGCCGCATGCGACTCGTAGGTCTTTGATCACTTATTTATTGAGGAATAGCTCTTGTTCTTACCTCACACTTGTGTCTTCCATCTGCATGATGACATTGGGTTTGACACAGGAATGGGCATTGATATCAATTTAACGATGGGATTGGAAATGAGGAACATGGTACGGATGTGGATACAGGTAAGGGAGAGAATGGGAGTGAGGGTGAAAATAAGATTGGGGTTAGAAAAGGGGGTAGGGATGTGGTTAGAGATGAAGATAGAGATAGGATTAAGAATAGAATTGTGAATGGGGATGAGGGGGGAAATGGGGTTAGGACTGTAGTTAGAAATTTAGGATGATGACAAAGATGGGATAGAAATGAGATAAAAGAAATGTTTAAGAGAAAGAATGATAGGATAAAGAGTAATGGAAAAGGGGTAGGTATTGGAAGGGAATGAAAGTGGGGAGAAGGTTTGGAATAAGAAAGAGGTAAGAATGGAGATGGAGATAGGAAAATGGGGATGGGAATGGAAATAGAAATGAGAAGAAAGGGATTAAGAAGTGGTAGAGAGAGAGTTGAAGTTAGAGATGAACATGGGAAAGGGACTCAAGGTGAAAATGGAGGTAGAATCAAGGATGGGAATTAGGTTGTTAATTAGGAGAGCGGATGGATCAGAAATTGGAGAATTTAACAAAGATGGGATTGAATATTTGGATGTGGATGTGATTGAGGATTCAGTTTGGGATGGGTAAGGTATAAAGGCTGGAGTTGGAGATGAGCATTTATATAGATATTGGAATGCTGTTGGAGCTGGAGATGAAGTTAGAGGTGAGGATGGGGATAAGATAAGGATGGCAATGAGATTGGGTCTGTAAAGGGTGCAAGGATAGAAAAAATTTGAAGATAGGCTTAGGAATTTGATATGGGAACAATGATCTCTGTCAATGACTTTTAAAAGATTATGGAGAAAGAAGGGTACTGTACTACAAAACTGGAGAAGGGCAAATAGCCTGATTTTCTAAAAAGAGAAAATGGAGTTTGCAGACTACAAACCAGCAAACTTGACTTTAATTACTGGCAAAATTCTAGAATTAAAGTGATGGTTAGTGAACAGAAAAAAAGAATCAATGCTCAAAAAAAAACCAGTGTGGCTTCAGATCATCACAGGATTGCGAATCATAGACAGCTAGGTAGTACATTGTATTGAGAGTTGGACCTGAGTCAGAAAGACCTGAGTTCACAGGATCCTGCCTCAGATACTCACTAGTTGTGTGACCATGGGCAAATCACTTGACCACTCAGTTTCCCATCAGTTTCTCCATCTGTAAAATGGAGATAATAGTATCATTTACCTCCCAGGGCGATCATGATGATAAAATGAGATAGCATTTGTAAAGTATTTTGCACTAAAAAAAATGCTAGCGATTATTACTGTCTAGAGCTGGATGGGAATCTAAGAAATCATTGAAGTCATCAAGAATAAGTCATGCAAGGGTCTTGAACTATTGATTCCTTTGGATCCCACAGTCCCATTACTGGGTATTTGAATGAATAAAATCAAAGACAGAAGGAAAGGTCTCCTATATGCCAAAATATTCATAGTAGCACTTTTTATGGTATCAAAAAACTAAAATTAAAGTGGATACCTAATGTGCTGGGGAAATACTAAACAAATTGTGGTATCTCAATTCATGGTATATCATTGCTCTGTAAGAAACTATGAATATGACCTACCACAATGCCAGAGGACTGATACTGATCCACACTACCAATCTCCAAAAGGAGAAGTGTTGGACTCAGGTCCAAATTGAGGCGTATTTTTTTGGGACATGGCCAACGTGGAAATCTGTTTTGCTTGACTATACCCACTTGTAAGAGGAGTGTGTAAAAGCTGGCTTGAAGCTTAACATAAAAAAACAACTAAGATCTTAGCAACTGGTTCCATAACTTCCTGGCAAATAAAGGGAGAAGAAATGGAAGCAGTGTCAGATTTTGTATTATTGGATTCAGAGATCACTACAGACAGTGACTGCAGCCATGAATCAAAAGATGCTTGCTACTTGGAAGGAAAGCTATGGCAAATCTGGACAACATACTAAAAAGCAGAGACATCACCTTGCTGACAAAGGTCTCTGTAGTCATAGCTATGGTTTTATGTATGTCTCTAAGAGCTGGACTCAGGAAAGCTGAGCACTGCTGAATCAACACTTTCAAATTGTGGTGGTAGAAAAGACTTTCGAGAATCCCTTGAACAGCAAAGAGATCAAATCAACCAATGCTTAAAGAAATTAATTCAGGCTATTCATTGAAAGGTCAAATACTGAAGGTAAAGCTTAAATGCTTTGGTCACATGATGGGACTCATTGGAAAATACCCTGAAGTTGGGAAAGATTGAAGGCAAAAGGAAAAGGGGAAGGTAGAGGAGGAGATGGATAAATAACATCATGGAAACAGAGAACATGAACTTGGACAGATTTTGAGATATAGTGGATGACAGAAGGGCCTGGTGTGCTATGTTCCATGGAGTTGTGAAGAGTCAGACATGACTGAACAACTGAACCACAGTAAAACCAATTTGTAATGTGGGTTTTGTTTTTCTTTCTCACTCGGGGTGGAGGATGTGGGAGGGAAAGGAGGACTTTCATTGATTAAAAATTTTTTTAACACACAGAAAAGAACAGAAGACAAAGGAAAACACAAAGACAGCTTTGAAAATTCCATGTTGAATTTATTATTTACTTAAAAGGAAAAGCAAATTGTACACGAGAGAGATTCACAGCTTCATTTACAAACCTCTTTTTCTGTTCTACTTTGTTGTATATAAAAGTGCTCTTTTTATTTGATGTTTGTTCAGTTCAGAATTCAAAACATTAAAAAGAAAAAAAGAAACTCTGAATATGAGAAATTCAGAAAATCATGGGAAGAATTGTATGAAGTGATTTGAAGTGAAACAAGGAGAACCAATGAAACAATAAACACCAATTACCACAATAATAAATGAAAAGAAATACTAAAACAAAGCTGAATGCTATATAATTGTAACGATCCATCGTGATCCCATAGAACAAAGAGGAAAAGAACTTCCTCCTTTCCTTGGAGAGGAGAACCAAGAATGTGGAATGTTGCAAACTATGGTAGACATGGTTGCTTTGTAAACTGGCTTAATTGCTTTTCTTTGTCACATGATGTTCCTCACACACTATTGCAACAATTCAGCTAGCAGCTGTTGTGGGGGGTGAAAGACCAACACAAGCCAAATAACAAGAAGGCTACCAGCACAGGTTCTTTTGATCTACTTTACCAAGGAGAGCAACGTTAAGGGGTTAACTATCATGTTTCAATCCAACATACAGATATCATTCACTTGGTTCAGGGGAGAAAGCCGGCGCCCTGAACTTCAGACCAAATACAAACAAATTACAAACATACATTATATACAGACCAAATACAATTCATAGTTACCAAGAAACGATCAACATCTGGGTGAGCCAAGAGGCTCGTAGAATGGCTGCTTAGAGTCCCCAGCCTCCAGGAGTGAGGGCCTCAGCAAATAGCTCTGTTCTCTCTTTTTATACACTCTTTAGCCATCATCAAACATGGTCTGAGTGACCAGAACTTAAGCTCCTACTATTGGTTCTGGTCTTAGCAACTCCCCTTAGGACCCTGCGGGCTTCACACCCACGTAGGCTTAGCACCTAGTAGATAGGGGTTTGGGCCTGGGGCTTTGCACCTAGTAAGGCTCAATCAAAGTTAATTAATTTATCATTCTAAAACATCGAGAAAGTCCCAACTTAACTGATATTACACACACCACACTCCATCTCCCATTTTGATGCATTTGCACTGGAATTCCCCTCTGCCTGCCTTCCTTACCTCTGTCTTCTAGCTTCCCTGACTTCCTTCAACACTCAGCTCAAGGCCTACCTTTGTGTTTTTCTAATGCTATTAGCTTGAGCCCCCATTCCAGTGTGTTCTCCTTAATGTCACACACCAGTGATTAATGTCCCAGTATAATTTGCTATTAATATCTCCTCAGTATTTTCAATTGCAGGGATTAGCACTCCATTATCAATTTAGCCCATTGTTACCTTCTTGACTTCAATGATAACCACTTAATGTCGATTGGCTTTTATAAAGGGATATTTGCTGAGCAGGTATAATAAAAACAGAAGTACAACAAATTCAAGGTACACTCTCCACTCTATCACCCTGGTCCCTGGGGAAAGTGAATTCAAATTTAAAATGGCTTCTACAAACACTGAACTCATTAAGTTCACATCTAAATGCAGCATAGTCAAATGGATGGAGTCCCTCACTTACTTGCAGATACAACTTCTCAGTTGCTAGAACTGATCCACTGGAAAACTGAATGAAACAAATCATTCCAAAGTGACATGTTCACTCCTGGCTCACCAAGCTCAGTTGACACCGAAGTCTGATATGGACTCCAATTCCTGGACCTCTAGTAGCTCTACAGACTCTTTCCTGCTCACTTGGTTGCAGCTTAATCCATTCATCTTCTACACTCTTTCAGCTAAGAGTCAGAAATAATGAAACACAAGATAGGAAACCAATATTACCATGTGTTCAAAGCCACATAGTAGCCCAGGTAGAGAGATAAAAACATGAGGCATCTCAGGGTAGGAGTGAATATAGAATGTTGAATATCTGAGAATGGGAAGAACATAGAGTTGAGGATTTGGTTTGTATTAGAAAAGAGTCAGAGATGAAAAGGAGCCAGTCTTGTTGATTTGTTTTTCCAAAGGAGACAGTTGTGTGGCAGAAGAGACTGGAATAAGAGAACAACTTGAGGTCAATAAGGAAAAGGAAATTCTAAAGGATTTGGAAGACTTCTGATGTGTGAAGAAAGTGATTGGATAGAGAAAGGAGAACTTTGGGAGAAATTTTAAGGAAAAATTGAAAGAAATTGAAGGAAAAATTGAAGGAAATCAACTCAAACAAAGAAGTGTAAGGGGAAAGCTCAGTCTGAAGGAGGAAAAGAATTGAGGAAAAGGAATATTAAATGAGGGAGAGGAGGAGGAGGAAGAAGAAAACTCAAGAGAAGGTAGTTGGTAAGGCAAGAAAAGGTTAGTTAAATTTTGGTAAGATGAAGCTAAGAATTTAGTGAGAAAAGGAAAAGGGAGTTGAGTGTTCTTGTTAAATTATTAAGATATGGTAAAAGGGTGAAGGTCTATAAAGGGATAATTATATATATATGCATATATATATATATATACACATGTATGTATATATACACACACAAATATACATGTATATGTGTGTATATATGTATATATGGTATGTGTGTGTGTGTGTGTGTGTGTGTGTGTGTGTACATAACCAGTAAGAATGGAGAGCAGGGAGAATTTTGCAATGACTTGCACCAAATGTTCTGCATTTGTATTTCTGCCATGGTCAGCTGACTGCTGATTATTTTACTGATTATAAAAAGTGCAGGCTGATTTCCTGCTTAGGAAAAAAAAGCTGAAATGGCTTGAGAAACATTTGCCACGCTCCAGATTTTCAAGGACAATGAAGTACTCCTAAAATTAAAAACAATAACAACAACAAAAGGTTTGGGGGTGTGAAAACCAAGAGGAAAAAGGATCTCAAGAGTTAGAAGGGAATCTTGACTTTTGCCAGGAAGTTGGAGAGTGGAAGAATATGATATAGAGAAGGAAGAGAAGAAGAGGGAATACTGTACACTTGCGGCTGAGAAGAAAATTTGAAGAGCATAGAGGTGAATTCCATTAAGGAAAAAGAAGGTTCTTATCTTCCAAGGAATGGTGATAGGGATCTGCAGGTGCTGCCATGTTGGACGTCATCCATTAAGGGTCAGAGAAGAAAAACGACAAAATGGGTTTTGCTGAAGGGAACTGAGGAAGCTATTTGTTAATTTGACATCAACAACAAAGAAATCCGTTGCTTTTTTAGGGCGTGTATCCAAGATAATATAAAACCTCCCAGGACTTATAAAAATGAGTGACTCCTACATACTTTGGGTGATTCACATGAACACAAATAATACTGCCAGAAAGAACCTAAGAGGCATTGCCAAAAATTATGCATACAGGGCCAAGAAATTGAAGATACTAGGGGCAATGGTAGTGTTTTCATAATTGCTTACCATTGAAGGCAAGGGGTATAGAACAGGTAATCAGATTTGAGAGAGGAACAGTTTGTTAAACAGATAGTATATGAGAAAAGGATTTGGATTTCTGGACAATTTAAAATAGGAGAGAAAGGCTCCTGGTTAGGGATGCAGTATAGCTAGCGAAAGCTGATAAGAATGTTTTTTCCTGGTGTCTTGAAAATCTAATTTAAAAAACTTTTTTAAGCTTTTACAGGGATATTTACTTAAGATATGACAAGAACAAAAGTATAAACATTTTCCCCCAACACCTCAGGGGTCTTACTCCTATACCATCTTGATCTCTGAATAGAGTTGGCTCAAATTTAGCTCAGTTTGAACTAAGAAGCCATGGGTCCTAACAAGTCCATGTACAAATGAGGAATGTGTTCATCTCAGCTATTCCTGGCCTGAGTCCCAAAGGTCATTCCTGAAAGTCACTTCTCAGGGTGTCAATACAAGGCTGGCTACAAAACCCAGAAGCTGGAACACTGGGATGCCACTCTCCCTTCACCTAAAACCCAAAGAACAAATGCCAAGGTAGGCAAAGAAGCTAGGTCTGTATCAACAGGGCCACAGGGCCTTGAAGGGGAAAGGGTCCAATTCCTCCCTCCTTTAGCATTGTCTCTCACTGGACTCTGTCAGCAAAGGAGTGAAATGGGCAAATTTCTCTCTTCACTATCATTTTTAGTTTAAAGTTCTTTTGATTACTCTTCATCTGCGTTCTGGTGGTTTTAATCCTTCACTGAAAATGACATCAGATTTGGAAATTAAGAGATAACTAACATCTGTGGAAAGAGGAATTTTATTTGAAAAAAATGAGGCTAAAAGCCAGATTGCAAAGAGTTGAGAAATGAAAAAAGTGAGTATAGACAGTGTTTTCTAAGGGTTTAGCCTAATTTTATAAAGCTGTAATCCTCAAAACCATCTGGTACTGGCTAAGAGACAGAGTGGTAGATCAATGGAATAGACTGGGTAAACAATGCACAGTAGGTAATGACCATAGTAATATAGTGTTTGGTTAATGCAAAGATCTAAGCTTTTAGACAAGAATTCACTATTTGACAAAAATTACTGGGAAAGCTGGAAAGCAGCTTGGCAGAAACTAGATATAGACTAATATCTCATACCATATACTAAGATAAGGTAAAAATAGGTAGATGATTAGACATAAAAGGTAATACCATAAACAAATTAGGAGAGCAAGGAATAGTTTATTTGTCAGAACTATAGATAAAGGAAGAATTTATTACCAAACAAAAGATAGAGAATATTATGAGATGTAAAATGTATAATTTTGATTACATTGCTTTAAAAAAAATTTGCACAAACAAAAACAATACAACCAAAATTAGAAGGAAAACAGAAAGCTAGGAAACAATTTTTTATAGCAAGCGTATCTGATAAAGGCTTCATTTCTCAAATATATAGAGAAACTGAGTCAAATTTATGTCATTCCCCAGTTGATGAATGGTCAAAGGATATGAACAGGCAATTTTCAGATGAAGAAATAAAAGCTATTTATAGTCATATGAAAAAGATGCTCTAAGTCAAATGCAAATTAAAACAACTCTGAGGGACCATCCCAATCAGATTGGCTAATATGACAGAAAAGAAATATGGCAAATGTTGGAGGGGATGCGGGAAAATTGGGACACTAATGCATTGTCGGTGAAGTTGTGAACTGATCCAGCCATTCTGAAGAGCAATTTGGAACTATGCCCAAAGGGCAATAAAACTATGTATACCCTTTGACCCAGCAATACTACTACTAGGTCTGTATCCCAAAGAGATTTTTTTTAAAAAGGGAAAACACATACATACACACGCATCAATATTTATAGCAACTCTTTTTGTGGTGGCAAAGAATTGAAAATTGAGGGCATATCCATCAATTGGACAATGCTGAGCAAGTCCTGGTAAATGACTGTAATAGGATATTACTGTGCTGTGAGAAATGATAAGCAGGCTGATTTCGGGAAAACCTGGAAAGACTTATATGGACTTATGCAAAATGAGCGAGCACAACCAGGAGAACATTGTACACAGTAACAAAAGTACAGTATGATGATCCACTGTGCATGACTTAACTATTCTCAGCAATACAATGATCCAAAACAGTTCCTAAGGACTCATGACAAAAAATGCTCTCCACCTCCAGAGAAAACTGATGCAGTCTGAATGCAGATTGAAGCATACTATTTTTCACTTTCTGTATTTTTTCATGTTTTTTTTTCTTTTGGTCTGTATCTTCCTTCCCAGCGTGATTCGTATGGTAATATGTTTTGCATGTTTGAACATATATAACATATATCAAATTGCTTATTCTCTCAGGTGGGAGAAAGTGAGGGAGGGAGAAGAAAAATGAATGTTAAAAATTATCTTTATATCTAACTGGGAAAAAAATAAAATATTATTTAAGGAAAAAAAAAAGAAATGATGAGCAAGATGTTTTCAGAAAAACCTGGAAGGACTTACATGAATTGGTACAAAGTGCAGTAAGCAAAACCAGAAGAACATTATTGCACACAGTAACAGCAATATTGTACAATGATCCACTGTGAATGACTTACCTATTCTCAGCAATACAATGACTAAGACAATTCCAAAAGACTCATGATAAAAAGTGCTATCTACCTCCAGAGGAAAAAAAAAAACTGATGGAGTCTGATTGCAGATCACAGTAATATTTTTCACTTTCTTTTTTGTGTGTTATTTTTTTGGTCTGTGTTTTCTTTTATAACATGATTAATATAGAGGTATGTTTTGCATGATTGCACATGTATAACCTATATCAAATTGCTTGATATCTCAGGGAGGGGGAGAGGAGGGAGAGAGGAAAAGAATTTAGAACTCAAAATTTTTAAAAATGAATGTTAAAATTTGTTTTGACATGCAATTGGAAAAAAATATTTTTTAAAAAGAGTTTAGTGATTTTTGAAGCAAGTTTCTCTGATAAAGGTCTCATTTCTCAAACATAGAGAACTGAGTCCAATTTATAAAAATAAGAGCCATTCTCCAATTGATAAATGATCAAAAGATACAATCAGTTTTCAGATGAAGTAATCAAAGCTATCTATAGCCATATGAAAAAAAATGCTCTTACTGTTGATTGGAAAAATACAAATTAAGACAATTCTGATACCTATTAGACTGGATAATAGGACAGAAAAGGTAAATGACAAATATTGGAGGGAATGTGGGAAAAATGAGACATTAATGCCGTGTTGGTGGAGTTGTTACCTGATTCATCCATTCTACAAAGCAATTTGGTACTATGCCCAAAGGGCTCTAAAACCATGCATACCCTTTGAACTAACAATACCTCTTCTGGGTCTGTATTCCAAGAGAGATTAAAAAACAAAAAAGAAAAGAACCTATGTGTACAAAAATATAGAAGCTCTTTTTTGGGGGGCAGAGAATTAGAAATTGAGGAAATGCCCATCAATTGGCTGAACAAGTTGTTGGTATGTGATGGTATACTATTGTACTATAAGAAATAATGATCAGGATTTTCTCTCAGAAAAACCTGGAAAGACTTGTATGGGCTGATGAAAAGTGAAATGTATTGTGTACAAAGTAACAGCAATATTCTAAGGTGATCAGCTGTGAATGACTTTGCTATTCTCAGAAATACAACGATTTAAGACAGCTCTGATGGACTTATGATGAAAAAGCTACCCATCCCTAGAGAAAGAACTAATGGTGTCTGAATACAGACTGAAGCATACTTTTTTTTTCACTTTATTTTTCTTGAGTTTTTTTGTCTGTTTTCTTTCACAGAGTGATTATTATGGAAACATTTTGCATGACTACACTATAACCCATTTGGAATCGCTTACCTTCTCAATGGAGCAGGGGTGAGAGAAGAAGGGAGAGAATTTGGAACTCAAAGTTTTAAAAACAAATGTTAAAAATTGTTTTAAATAAGTTGTGGCATATGAATGTAATGGAATATTATTGTGCTATAAGAAATGAGGAGCAGATGGACTTCATAATAACCTGGAAAGACTTAACGTGATCTGATGCTGAGTGAGGGGAGCAGAACCAGGAGAACATTATTCGCAATTACAGACACACAGTACCTTGATGACCAACTTTGATAGACTTGGCTCTTCTCAGCAATGCAAGATTCAAAGACAGCTCCGAAAGACTCATGATGGAAAAAGCTATTCACATCCAGGGAAAGAATTATGGAGTCTGGATGCAGATTGAGGCAAACTATTTGCTCTCTTTTTTTCCTTCTTTTTTGGTTTTGTTTCTTCTTTCTCATGATTCGTTCCATTGGTTATGATTCTTTACAACTTAACTATTATGTAAATAAATTTAATGTGAAGGTATATGTAGAACCTATATTAGATTATATGCCACCTTGGAATTTGGAACTCAAAAACTTGTGGAACTGAGTGTTGTAAACTAAGAATAAAAAACAAATTTAAAGATTTGTTTTTACATGTAACTGGGGGAAAATAAAATACTAAATTAAAAATAAATAAAATAGTTTAGTGGCGAAAAGGAGGAGAGATATAATGCGATAGCTTGAGGATATGGTAGAATCCAGGGAGAGTTTTTTTTTAATGATGGGGGACACTTGGGCCTGTTTGTGGGTAGGGAATGAGCCAGTAAATAGATAGGGAGAGACTGAAAATTAGAGAGCACGAGCTGCTGGAAAAGATGGGAGGGGGTGCAACTGTAATAGTACAAATAAAGGTGCTGACCCTTGTGAGAAGAACCACGTTTTCATCAGAGATCAGCGCAAAAGATTCTCTGGGGTATTTTATTATCCGGGGACATTATTCTGGGGATAACATCAAGCAGTTATGAGATATAGGAGAGGGGAAAAGAGGAAGCTCAAAGCAAATGGCTTCTCTTTTCTAAGTATAAAATGAGGTTCTCTGCTGAGGAGGGGAGAGTGTAGCTTAAAGAGAGAAAAAAAGTTCAGAATAGAAGTTATAAGAAGCACAATAGTCAATCAAAGAAGAGCAAAGGATAGTCTTGAAGCAATGAGTACTTAATAGAGCTTAACTAACCTAAATTTGTGGTAGACGCAGGCAACACAGTTTGACTTCCTCCAGCAATTCAGCAGCAGAGGAGTAAGATCAGATAGAATGATGGGGTCAATCTGGGGCTGGGACTTGGCAAGGCATGAATGATGACAGAACAAGAGGGCAAGAAATTCTAGCAGAGAGTACAGTGTATAGTTGTACTGGTTCATTATAAGGTCAGGATTGGGAAGAGGAAAAGTGAAGCCAAAGCAGTAGTAATGGCCTGGAAAAGCATTGAGAGATGAAGGGACTGGGAGACAAAGTGAGGCTACAGAAGAGGTTTAAAAGTAAGGCACAAGGAGAGGTGGAAGGGTAGGAGGTGATAATCATGTGGAGGAATTTCAGAGTTCTTGATTATAGAAATGGAATCCTTGTGGGTGATGGTGAGTTCAATGGTATGACTGTGTCTATGTTTGGTTGAAGTGGAGTCAATGTGAATGTCATGAAAGTCAAGGAGGTTGATGAACTTGGAGGTTGGGATATTTGAGGGAATATCAGAACATATATTGAAGTCTCCAAATCTAAGGGCAGAGGTTGGGATAGAAAGAAAAACTATGAATCAGGTATTGAATTTAAGAAAAGAGGATCAACTTGGGGCTGATAGATAACTGCCACCAAGATCTAGATAGGATAATATAGTTGGATAGGGTGAACCTTAAAGGAGTAATGGCAGCAGAAGGAGGAGCTGGAAGTGACAAAGGAGAACAAGAAATGTTCCCCTTCCTCCTTTTGGGAGATATAAAAGTAGACATATCCAGTGATAGAGAAGATAGACCAGGAGTGGGGAACATGCAGCCTCAAGGTCTTCTAGGTCCTTGGGTGCAGCCCTTTGACTGAGTCCAAGTTTTACAGAACAAATCCTTTTATTAAGGGGATTTCTTCTGTGGAGTTTGGATTCAGTCAAAGGGCCACATTTGAGGCCTTAAAGGGCCACATATGGCCTCAAGGCTGCAGGTTCCCCACCCCTAAGATAGACAAAGACGCAATATTTTCTGAAAAGATCCAGAAGTGCCAGAAGATGAAAGGAGTATAGGAGGAAAGGAAGTGAAGTTTGTTTATGTTTGAACAGGGTTTCCAGAGTATACAATGGAAGAAGACAGAACTGGATGGGGACTTGGTATGGACATAGAGCTGAGAGAATGGGGAATGGCACTGAGGTGTTCGTGAAGGCTGGCTAACCTGTATCACTAGATAAAGAGAATAAAAGGTAGAAATTTGCCAGCCATAGGATAGTAATGAAGAACTAGGATTTCTACCCCCCCAGAGCCCTACAAATGGCGGAAGATAGAATCAGTTCACTTTCAAGCACTAGGGAAGAAGAAAGATTAGATCCTGGTTTCAGAGGTCCTATTTGTAGTTGAGGTAAAGACAGCAAAATGTTTGGTGCCAGAGACCATGGTCTTATGCTGGATTCTAGAGGTAAGGGGCCTGGTATTTGAGGTTCAAGAGCTGGGTTGGCTACTAGAGGTGAAAGGCGTGGTCTCAAAGGCACTGATCCTGTGGAATAGACGAGGTACACAATACACAGTAGTAAATGACCACAATAATCTAGTGTTTGATAAACCCAAAGATCCAAGCTTTTGGGGCAAGAACTCACTATTTGATAAAAATTGTTGGGAAAACTGGAAAGTAGTTTGGCAGAAACTCAGCAGAGACCAACCCCTTGTATCATATGCCAAGATAAGGTCAAAATCAGTACATATTTAAACATAAAAGATGATATCATAGGCAAATTAGAGAAGCATGGAAAATTTTACCTGTCAGATCTATGGATAAGGGAAGAGTTTGTGACTAAATAAGACACAGCGAAGATCGTAAGAAGTATAATGGATAATTTTGATTATATGAAATTAAGAAGCTTTTCACAATCAAAACCAATGCAGCCAAAATTAGAAGGAGAACAAGAGATTGGTAAGGAATTTTTATGACATTTCTTTGGTAAAGGTTTTATTTCTCAAATATATAGGTAACTGAGTAAAATTTATTTAAAAAATAAGCAATCACCCAATCGATAGTTGGTCAAAGGATACGAATAAACAGTTTCAGAAGGAGAAACTAAAACTATCTATAGTATTATGGAAAAAAATGCCTTAAATCACTATTGATTAGAGAAATACAAATTAAAACAACTCTGAGGTAACACCTCACACCTATCAGATTGGCTGATATGTCAGAAAAGGAAAAGGACAAATGCTGGAGGGGAAGTGGAGAAATGGAGATGCTAATACACTGTTGATTCAACATGTGATTCAACCTTTCTGGAGATCAATTTGAAACTATGCCCTAAGGGCTATAAAACTGTACATACCCTTTGACTCGGCAATACCACTACTAGAACTGTATCCCAAAGAAGTCAAAGAAAAGGGAAACAATATTTATAGAAACTCTTTTTATGGTGGCAAAGAATTGTACATTGAGGGGATGCCCATCAATTGGAGAATGGCTAAACAGTGGCGGTATATGGTTGTGATGGAATACTATTGGGCTCTAAGAAATTACATAGGAGATAGTTTCAGAAAAACTTGGGAAGACTTATATGAACTGATGCAAAGTAAAGTGAACAGAACCAAAAGAACATTGTGCACAATAACAGCAATATTGTAACAGTGATCAACTATGAAAAACTTAGCCATGCAGATCAAGACAATAATTCAAGATGATTTCATAGGACCCATGATGAAAAATGCTATTCACCTCCAGAGAGAGAACTGATGAATTCTGAGGGCCAATTGAAGTATAATTTTTTCACTTTCTTTATTTTTCTTGCCTTTTTGGGTAACATAGCTAATATGGAAATATATTTTTCATGATTTTACATGTATAATTGATATTATATTGCTTGCCTCCTCACTGGGTGGGGGAGGGGTTAAAAGGAGAGAGAAAATTTGGAACTCAAAATTAAAAAAAACAAACAAACTCTGATCTTGTGTTGACTCTAGCCCTACAATTACATGCTAGATGCTAGGTTCAGAATTGGTTAAAGAGGCAGGCTATGGTGCCATGTGAATTTGTTTTGGTTTTTTGTTAATTCGATTTTACTTTATTTTCAGTTTCAAATTCTACTTTTCCCCTCTCCCACCCATTGAAAAGGCAAGAAAAGGGAAAGCAGGGACTTGCCTAAAGCTCTCTGCCAGGACCCTCAAAACACCTATGAAAATGGTTCTGAACAAATTTTAGAACTGCAGAACCCACAAAAATAGCAGAGGGAAGCAGGGCTCCAGCTCAGGACAGCCTGGATGGTCACAGGGTAAGGTCTATCATATAGAACTGGGAGCAGAGTGGAACAGAGCCTCCGTGAGCTGTGCCTGGACTAACCAGACCAGGAGCCAGGCGGAACAGGCCCTAGTGCCCTGAATTAGTGAGCTGTGGCAGTTACCAGACTTCTCAAGCCACAAACACCAAAGACAACAGAGAAGGTTAGTGGGAAAAGCTTCTGGGACAGAGTGAAAGGAGTTTGCAGTTCGGCCATTACCTCGAGGCAGTGGAGGTGATGCAGCTCTGAGGCTGCTTACAGAGCTATAGCTGCAGTTGCATCTGGCCCCAGGTCCCCCTGGTGGGAGAAATTAAGTGGCAGATCTGAGCGGGAGTGCAGAGCCAGCTTAGATCTGAGTCTGGTCTAGGTTGGCGGTTCTTGGGGGAGGAGTAGCGCTGCTGTGGCAGAGCTTGCTGTGTAGAAATAGCTCTGAAAACAACAGCGCAGCCCCTCAAGCTTGGGACAAAGTACTCTATAGTCTACAAGCAGTCATACCCCCACAAAAAACTCAAGGGTGAAGTAAGTTGGGTGGGAACATGGCCTGGCAACAAAAATAGACTTAGATTCAGACTTAGACTTTGGAACCTTTCTTTGGTGACAAAGAAGACCAAAACATACAGCCAGAAGAAGTCAACAAAGTCAAAGAGCCTACGACAAAAGTCTCCAAGAAAAACATGAACTGGCCTCAGGCCATGGAAGAGCTCAAAAGGATTTGGAAAAGCAAGTTAGAGAAGTAGAGGAAAAATTGGGAAGAGAAATGAGAAGGATGCAAGAAAACCATGAAAAACAAGTCAATGACTTGCTAAAGGAGACCCAAAAAAATACTGAAGAAAATAACACCTTAAAAAAATAGACTAACTCAAATGGTAAAAGAGCTCCAAAAAGCCAATGAGGAGAAGAATGCCTTGAAAGGCAGAATTAGCCAAATGGAAAAGGAGGTCCAAAAGACCACTGAAGAAATTACTAGCTTAAAAATTAGATTGGAGCAAGTAGAAGCTAGTGACTTTATGAGAAATCAAGAGATTATAAA
>CM053625.1:70617373-70752124 GCA_028646595.1 Phalanger gymnotis | reverse complement strand
ATAGTTAGTCTTTCACAACATGAGTATTGTGGAAGGTTATACATAATGACACAAATGTGGCCCATGTTGAATTGCTTGACTTCTTAGGGAGGGAGGGTGGGTGGGAAGGGAAGAGGGGAGAGAATTTGGAACTCAGAGTTTTAAAAACAGATGTTCAAAAACAAAAAAAAAAGTTTTTTGCATGCAACTAGAAAATAAGATACACAGGCAATGGGGCATAGAAATTTATCTTGCCTTAAAGAAAGGAAGGGAAAAGGGGATGGGAGGGGAGTGGAGTGACAGAAGGAAGGGCAACTGGGGAACAGGGCAACCAGAATATACGCCATCTTGGAATTGGGGGGAGGGTAGAAATGGGGAGAAAATTTGTAATTCAAACTCTTGTGAAAATCAATGCTGAAAACTAAATATATTAAATAATCAAAAAAAGAAAAGAAAAAAAAAGAATGGTGAGCAAGAAAAAAATAATAAAATTCATCCATTTTATCTCCTGTATGTATCATGCATGATACTTTGTTAAATACAAACACAGAGATAACAATATCCAATCATCTTCTTGATTACTGATATTAAATAACACATCAATTCATACATATCAAAGTTATTTGCCCCTGGCATAGAGGATATCTTGTGCAAGGTTCAAATGGAAGATTTCTTCATAGATGGTGAAGTCACCCAGATGTTCCTTTTTTGTAGATGACATTGGACTGATTACATTAAGTTCTAGAATATCACAAGGCCTCTTCAATGAGATTTATGATTTTTCAAAAGTGATCATACTAAAAATCTATACAGGAAAAACTAAATGGATGAAAAAATTCTTAATGTCCAGATTGTGACAGGTACATCCATTAAACTAGTATATTAGTGCATATCTGGAAGAGGCACTACAAATGGGAAATGGATTTGCCTAGAATGGGAGGAAGAGAGTAGGATGGATTGCATTTGGGAAATTACTCAATTTTTAACACGCCTAATCTGCTCCCTGGTGCAGAGTTGCATCTGTTTAACCTAAATATTCTGTGGTTATGTATCTTGAACACACACTCTTTGAGGAAGATACACTGAGGCAAAGAATGAGATATAGAAGTTCTCGTTGACTCCAGCAAGTTCTTTGTGATTTTCTATCACAGTTTCCAACATAGGCTACACATACTGGTTTAAAGAAACCTGAAGCTTCTAAAATCCCAGTTGTTTTGGTTGTTAACTCATAGATCTCTGCCGTTGAAAGCAAACAAGTTTTGCCTTCAAATCCCCAAAGCATTTATGAGGGACTTGAAAATATATACATACATATATATATGCTTGAATGATTTAACAGGGATCACTTTGCTGTATGACCTTCTAATTATTAACATTAAAAGAGGCATGAAACAGGGATATGTTTGTGCACCAAAGGTGTTTGCCAGAATCGTGGAGCATGTTCAGCACAAAGTTTAAATGGAAGATGGATTCCCCCTGGATAGTGAGGTCCCTCAAATACTCCCATGTGCAGGTGACTTTTTTGCTTGCACCAAAGCCTGGAACATTGCAGTTTCCTAAATGAGCTCCATAGTCATGCCAAAGAGTTCAGCTTAATTATCCACACAGGAAAATCCAAGTTAGTGATGAATGCTCATTGTTTAAATTATGACAGACATTTAGATGGACAGTCTTAGTGATCCATTCACATAGCATGTACAGATTCCATGCATGGACAATGAAATGAGCTCAGAGTTGGACAAGGGCAGGAGAATGGGCTGTATTGCCTTTGGGGGATGATAGTGTATTTAAGTACTTGAAGCTTCTCTCTGAGACATAGGCACATCTTTTTAACAGCAGTATTTTTCCAGTGATGCTGTATGACTAAATCTAGTTTGCTACAGTTTCTGAAGAATTAAAGTGGAGGGTCTCCCAAAGGTCAACAGAGAGGAACATGGTGGGTATGAGCAGTATATGAAGCATTACCGACCAAGAACTGTGCAGGAGAAGTGATATAAAGGATATCATAAGAGAACTATATGGAAAAAAAGAAAAACAGAAAAAAAAAGTGGCCTGGTCACATAACAAGAGCAAGGTGATGACAAAGGACCAGCTCTTATGCTCCACTGGTATCCACACAGTGCAAGATATCTAGAATAAGGCCCCCAGCATGTTGGATGGACCCCTGTGAAAGATGAAATAATATACATAAAAGCTTTGCAAACAAAGTGCTATATAAAAATATCGGTTATTATTATCAAGGAGGTCATGGAGAACTAGGATGGGCAAGCCATGGATAAAGATCTAGGTTCAAAACCTAGTTCCTCCACTTACTGCCTGAGTGACCTTGAGCAAGACACTTAACCTTTGTGGGACTCAGTTTCCTCATCTGCAAAATGAGCAGGTTGGATTTGATGACTTCTGAGGTTCTTTTTGACTAATTCTATGAGCCTCTGATTTATAATCTATCATTGAATGGAGTACTGACATTAAAAAGAGCACAGATATAGCAAAGCATGTGTTTATGTGTGTGCATGTGTATGTATGTGTGTTGTTTAAATGTTATTAGAAAGTTGTCAGTATAGGAAGGATACCATTTATGTGGCTTAGTAAGGTTGGGTGCTCTCCCATGTGACTGGATGAGTTATCAGGCAGTTCTCAGGTGGGAATCTTGAACTTCCATTTGCCCATCAGCCTGAGTACAGCCAGACAGGCCAATGACCACTGACTGAACAGCTTGGTACAGCTAGGTGGCACAGTGGCTAGAGCACAGGACTTGAAGTCTAGAAGAACTGAATTCAAATCCAGCCTCACATATTTACTAGCTGTGTGACCTTGGGCAAGTCACTTAACCCCAGTTACTCTGCCTTCCCGCCTGCAAAAAAAAAAACAAAACAAACAAACAAAAAAAAACAATAACTGACTGGATATGAAAAGCCCTGGGCCAGTTGTATACTCATTTAACTTACGTACCTCATACCTTCCTCCCTTATAATCATCCGTCACTATGGACCATCAAGAGCATTGGAAAGTAAAATAATCAAACATAATGTGATGAATATAGCAGCACCAATTGATCCTAAGCATTACATACACGTATAAACTTAGCCTTCTGAATTGTGGACACGGGGATCCTTCACATTCTCCCTTTTCTTTAGACATAGGCATTTTAAGTGTTTGCAATAGCCACGTGGAGAACCAGCAATCCTTCACCTACCCCTACTTGTCTAGTCTACATGCGAAGTGACCGTTATGCATTCAGTGATACACAGCAGCCTTCAGTCAGTACTTTTGCCTCTGAGAGGCTACTTTCACTCTGGTCCTCTCAGAACTCTTTGGGACGCAAGCACTTTTATCTGAAGTACTACTTTTTTGCCTCTGGTCCTCTCAGAACCATCTATGGTTTTTGTTTTTTTGTCTTTGTATCCCCTGTGCCTAGCCTAGTATTCTAACATTTAGTAGGGATGGGAATAGGGACTGGACCTTGATATCGTTGTTAGAAAGAACTCCCAGGTGGGGAAATTCTCTCTAACAATGCAGGTCTGTACCTTCTCTGCAGCTTATATAGTCTTAGAGAGTTTCCTAGAACAGAGATGCAAAGGCACTTGCCCAGGGTCACACAGCCATTATGTGCCAAAAGTAGGGCTTGAACCCAGCTTTTCCTGACTCATTAAGTTTTCTTCTCATTCTCTCTCCCAACAGCAAATACTATTTCCTGAATACCATAGAGAAATCCCAATATTGAAAGTGACTCATTAGATCTTTTAGGACCTGGCAGTGGCTCCAGGCCCCCATAGAATACAAGCAGTAGTAGAAAATGGGACCGAGCCGGTGTCATTCCACTTAGGTTGGCCATGTTGATGTTTACAGTGCCCATGCTAATCAGCTGGTCAACATTGTGGACACCTATCCATCATGTTAAATACTCTGCAGAATTTAAGATATTGGCCTCTACTTTAACATGTAAACAAACTTAAACCTTAACACACAATATCATAGCAGCATACCACAATAACTAAATCTAACAATCAAAACTAATTCCCAAATATCTAAAATGGAATATTAAAGAAAAGGTAATTAAATCATTGCATTAAAACCTCAGGCATGGTTGCTCCTGCAGAACTCTATTCCACATTAATAGAATCAAGAATGATCCTATGGATTTCCAAAGACATCCCTCATTGATTCATTCATTTTATTCATTCCACAGGCATTAATTAAGCACCTATTATTTACCAGGCACCATACTAGGCTCTAGTCACTACAGTCCAGTGATTAAAAACAAAAACAAAAACAGCCTTCAGAGGGCTTCCATTCTACTGGGGAGAAACAATGTATACAGAAATAAATACAAAGTAATATTGGAGAAGGCAAAGAGAGCCTTGACAATTATGGCCTCCTGTACAACTCTCATAAAGTAAAGATCATTACTGTCTCCAGCTTTGGATCCCATACTGTGGTGTATACTTCCAACCTTGTTTCTGCTGCTGTCAGGGAAAGAATGGTGAGCTAATATAGGAAAATTCCACAACTGGAGAGGCGCTAGGGTGGTAATATTATTTTCAGATTACAATTTTTAGAGGGCAGCCCAAACCCTGTCAACTCTTACTTTGCCCAGTCAACCAGGATTAGTTTTAATATTCTGAGTTGGGAGACCAGTCTAAGGTTCGTGGCACTCGCAGGGCTCATCATCTGCTCTAACCCACTGTAGCTCAGAACTCCTGAGCACCAGAGATTCTCCAGCCTCAGCATCCAAATAGCTGGGATTTTAGGTGCCCACCACTATGTTCAGCTGCTTGTTAACTTCCCTTTGCAAAACAGAAACATGCTCCTTGAATGCAGAGTCTGAGCCTTTTTGGGGTTATCTCAGCCCATTTTTCCAATCCCTCCAAGGATGCTTGCAAAATTGACTTCTATGCCTGTGGTTCTCCTTGCTTAGTATTGCTAAAATTGGGAAGCAATCACCAAATCACTCCATAATTCCCTCACTCTGAGTTTCTCGTAGCTTACTATTGCTGTGACTTGTCCCTGTCCACAGAACAACTTCTTGATCTCATTGGATCACAGGGAGGAATTGTGAGTCTGGCATCTCTGGGTGCCTCTACCCCCAATCTGGGAGATTAAAACTGTCTGCTCTACCTGACTTAGTCTTATACCATATCCCTGGTTATTTTCTGTTCCAAAAACTGCCCTCCTTGTTTACAGTTTGTCTTGGTTCATTAACTAGGTTCTGTTATTGTGGCAAATGAACTTACCTTCAAATCACTCATATGAAAACTATCAATAAGGCAAGCATACTACCCATGTCACATTGTAAGATTGGGCCTTCTCAAACAGTCTTTGGCTGTGATTCCTGTGAAACCTTCCTCTAGGCTTCAGTTTGCCTCAATCTGGAAGCTTTGGATCATTCAGGTCTCAAGGCAAGGTACCACGCAGGCCAGTGACAGCTGGCTAATGTTTTCACTAGGCGATCAGAGAGATGAAGTTTCCAAAAGGCTGTGGCAATATCCAGTGGGTCATTTCAAATTTTTTTTATCCTTTTGTTGATACCATTCATGCCACTCTTGTGGAATATGCCTGTTAAGGCAAGGGCTAATGAGTCAGCTGACTGATAGTGATAGGCCCCATCCTCTGAGTAGGATTCTCCTACTGGCCAAATTGAATATTCAGATATTATAAGCATAGCAGAAGCGGAAAATGTGTGATAAGCATTGACTATTTTGCCAAACCATTTAGTTCATCTGCTTGATGTACCAATTTATGTTTCTTCTGTTTCTAAAATACATATAAACAGAGCTTAACATGCTTAAAAGGCAGCTAGGTGGTGTAATGGATAGAGCACCAGACCTGGAGACAGGAAGACAGAACTCTTTCTGAATTCAAATCCAGCCTCAGACACTTACTAGCTGTGTGACTCTGGGCAAGTCACTTAATCTTATTTGCCTCAATTTCCTCATCTGTAAAACGAGCTAGAGAAGGGAATGGCAAACTATTCCAGTATCTTTGCCAAGAAAAACCCAATAAGGGGGTCACGATGAGTCAGACACAACTGAAAAACAACAACAATAACATGCTTATCATTAATAAAGCTTATCTTTCAAGCCAAGATACAAAGTGATTTCTCCACTGACTTCAACACCTCCATTTTTAAAGAGATGAGGGAGGGAAGAAGATTGATATTCCTCCCCAGGACACAACCACTTTGCTTATTTCTTTTTAAGGCAACAAGGTTAAGTGACTTGCCCAGGGTCACACAGATAGTAAATGTCTGAGGCCAGATTTGAACTCAGGTCCTCCGGACTCTAGGGCCAGTGCTCTATGCACTTCACCACCTAGCTGCCCTTAACCTCTTTGTGCATTGATCATTTGTGAAGAGTCTCTCAGATCCTTTCTAATTCTTAGATTATCCAAGTCTGATTTTAGAATCAGAGGGCTATGACCATTGCCTCCTACGGATCAGTTGTGGTTGTAGAGGAGGAGAAGAGCATCTGACCCATGAGCCTTCCCCCTTTCCTCACCTTTTCTGATACTTCCAGGAAATTGGAGTTTTCATTGTGTTGGGTTTAGACAGGCAGAGACCAGGGGAGTCTGAGGACTGAGGAGAAAGACTTGTGGAACCTTGGGCTGATCATTTCTCTTTGTGCCGTAGCTTCCTCAAATGAGGCAGCTAGTTGACACAGTAGATACAACAACGGGCTTGGAGTCAGAAAGACCTGGATTCCAGTCTCAGACAGACATTTACTAGTTGTGTGACCCTGGGCAAAGTCCCTTTGTCTCTGTCTGCCTCAGTTTCTTTAACTGTAAAATGGGGACATAATAGTACCACCTGTCAAGGTTGTCCTAAGGATCACATGAGATAATGTTTGTAAAGTGTTTAACACAGTGCCTGGCACACCATAGTTACTAAATAAATGCTTATTCCCTTTAAACTCAAAACAATTCTGTTAGTTGATGACTGGAGTTGGTGAAGGGGGGAGAACCCAGGACCTCTCTTTCCCAGAGTGGGGAAGGAGGTGATGGTCTGCAGAAATTCTTTTTTAAATTTTTCATTCTTTTTTATTAATTAATTTTTTTTAGTTTACAACACTCAGTTCCACAAGTTTTTGAGTTCTAAATTTTCTCCCCCTCTCCCCCCAAGACAGCATGTGATCTGATATATGTTCTACATATACTTTCACATTAAACTTAATTTCCCAATAATCAAGTTGTAAAGAATTATAACCAATGAAATGAAACATGAGAAAGATGTAACAAAACCAAAAATTAAATTAAATTAAATTAATTTTTTTAAAAAAAGATAGCAAATAGTTTGCCTCAATCTGCATTCAGACTCCGTAATTCTTTCTCTGGATGTGGATAGCCTTTTCCATCATGAGTCTTTTGGAGCTGTCTTTGAGCCTTGTATTGTTGAGAGGAGTTTGGTAACTCTATCAAAGTTAGTCATCACAGAAGCAATATGTCTGTGGTTGTGGACAATGTTCTCTTGGTTCAGCTCCCTTCACTCATCATCAGATCATACAAGACTCTCCAGGTTCTCATGAAGTCCATCTGCTCCTCATTTCTTAGAGTCTGAAGAACTTCTTTGCCCAGGGGCCAACCCCGGTCCCCACCCATCTTAGAACAGAGTGCGTCAGAAAGAGACTGAAAGATGATATAGGTTAGGGATTAAGGAACTGGGGGAACAGGGGCTGGAGGAGGAAAAGACAGAGTCTGGAGGAAGCAGGAAAGGCAGTTGCCGGGAGGTAGGTGAAAGTATCACCCCAAAGCCACTTGTTTGATGTCAGCAAGTCTTTTGGGAGAACAGCCCAGGGGCTGGAGAAGATTTGAGGGGAAAGGTTCAACAACAGGTGTGAGGAATTCTAATATTTCCTCCTTTCCCTTCTCCAATTGTCTGTCCCCCAGATCCTGACTCTTTCCTGAAGTCTGCCCGGCTACAGCAGCTACCCTCATCTTCCTCAGAGATGGGCAGCCAGGATGGGTCACCTCTAAGGGAGACCAGCAAAGACCCCTTTGCAGCTGCAGCAGAGTGTTCCTGCCGCCAAGATGGACTCACAGTCATCGTCACAGCCTGCCTCACTTTTGCCACTGGGGTCACGGTGGCCCTTGTCATGCAGATCTACTTTGGGGATCCCCAGGTGAGACTGGGATGGGGCAGATTGGGAGAAAATCTAGGGAAGCCTGAAGGAGAAAGAAAAATGTGGGAGTAAAAGGGAGGGTACTGGGGCTTGTGTGGGGTGGTGCCTAGGGATCTAAAGAGGTAGGGAGTTGACTAGGAGATTAGAGGGAAAGAAGGAAGTTAGAAGAGAAGCCATGATTAGGAGATGGGGGTTGGGGTGGGGCAGGAACTGGCAGAATAGCCTCAGTTCAATAGACAATTATTAAACACCTATTTTGTGTCCAGCCCAGCTCAGGAATGGAACGATTTTAGGGTAAGAAAGACTTACCTTGCTGGGTAGGGGGTTGTGATCATCCTTGAACTCCAGTGGGTAGGTAGTTTTGTTTCCTCTGCCCCCGCTTCAGAGTTTTGCCACCTAGAATAGAGGGTTAATGTGAGGGAGAGATGTTTCACGAGAGCAGATAGCAAGCCTTTGCTGCTGCCCTCCCCTCCTAAATCTTCCCTTCCCTATTCTCTCCCCCAGATCTTCCACCAGGGTGCAGTTGTCACAGATGCTGCCCATTGCACAGCCCTGGGCATCGAGGTGCTGAGTAAAGGTGGCTCTTCTGTGGATGCTGCTGTGGCTGCTGCCCTGTGTGCTGGCATTGTGGCTCCTCACAGTTCTGGCCTCGGTGGGTAAGTGACCTTCTATCTGGAACTCTCTAAATCTATGCCTCAGATTTCCCCAATTTTTCTTTCCCAGTTCTTCCAGTCAGTGCTCAACAGGGATCCGATTGATCTCCCAAGAGTTTCATAATCAGTCCCTCAGGTCTCTCCAATCATCCCTCATTAGGTTCTCCAAATAAGCCCCTCTGGGCTCTCCCAATTTGCTGCCCCAAATTCCTGTCAGTAGCCTCCATTTCCCTAATCAGCACCCCCACAGTCCTGCAGTTGCATCCCTCAGACTCTTTCAGTTGACCAAGACTAGGACGTTCCCTTGCCTCTACACAAGCTCTGTTCAGGTTCCCGGGAAGGAGGGTGGGCAGGTAGGCCTTGGCTACTCCTCAGCCCTTCAGAATTTGAACTTGGTGTGAAGGCCAGGTCAGTTGGGAGCTGATGTCCAGGGCCTAAAGTCTTCTCCCTTACACAAGCCAGCCCCAAGGGGCGAGAGCTAGCTGCCACTTCTTTAAGACAGGTGCAGGAAACTGGCAGGCACCCAGCCTATGGCCCCCTAGGATTGGCCCGCTGCCCTCCTCTGGCCGGTTCCTGCTAATCTGGGATTAAAATATTGAGTGACTTGGGGAGAACCTCTTCAGGCCTGCTTTGGAGAGAGCCAACAACCCTTCTCCCTCACCTTCCTTATTAGTCTAGCCACCTTCTACCTCCCCCCAAGCCCTAGAAGAGGTTTATCTCAACAGGGGGCCTGGGAGGAGGAAGTATAACGCAGTACAGAGTATCTTATGCTTTGTCCTTGTTCTCCAACACTACATCCCTTTGTCTCTCCCTGTTTCTACATGCTCCCCTCCCCATGCTCCCCTGTCTTACTACACAGGGGAGGAGTGATGCTTGTCCATGACATCCGGAGGAACGAGAGCCGCCTAATTGACTTTCGGGAGACTGCTCCTGGTGCCCTTCGGGAGGAAGCCCTGCAAAGATCCTGGGAGACCAAGGTGGGGGCCGCAGGGGAGGGGCTCCTCTCCCCTTCCCTTCTGTAACTGAAATCCATTTCTGAGCATGCTTTATGTACCAGGCTGCTCTGCATCTACTATGTGCCATGCTACTGTCCACTTACAGTACACAAGGCTCATGTGAGCTGACCCCAAACCTCATTTTCAATTCACATCATTCAGACACTTTCCCCCACTATGTCCTCCTTTGCTCCAGTCTCAGATGAAGTGGCCCTTCTCCATGCAAGTCAGTTTCTTTACATGTGTCCTTCATCCCCTCCTTTCCTTGTCTTCTCTAAAATTGTTCCCATTTTCTCTCCTATTCAGTCTATGTACTGGCACCGTTCCTTCTGCCTATTAACACGCCCATGTTTCCCCCATCCCTAAAAAGGCCCTCATTTAATCCTATCACCCCCACCAGTCCCTGTCCCATATCTGTCCTCTCCTCATGACTGAACTTGAGGAAGTTATCTACATTTGCCACCTCTACTTCCTTTCATCTAAACACTGGGCAGTCTGGCTTCTGACTTCATGGATTACCTGAACTTGCTCCCTTTCAAAGCTACCAATAATCTCTTAATTGCCAAATCTGATGGCCTTTTCTCTATCCTGATTTTGGTTTTGTTTTTGTTTTTTTGGAGGGGGAAGGCAAGGCAGTTGGGGTTAAGTGACTTACCCAAGGTCACACAACTAGTAAATGTCAAGTGTTTGAGGCTGAATTTGAACTCAGGTCCTCCTGACTCCATGGCCAGTACTCTATTCACTGCGCCACCTATCTGCCCCTCTACCCTGATTTTTTGACTTCTCAGCAGCGTTTTGAGAGTGTTAATTACCTTCTCCTCCTGAGTGCTCTCTCCTTTCTAAGTTTTTGTGAAATTGCTCCCTTCTGGGTCTCCTCCTATCTGTCCAACTGCTCTTCCTCAGTCTCCTTTGCTGGTGTGCTGAGTCATCTTTTCTTTTCCATTTATACTATCTCATTTAGTTCAGTTAGCTTCTCTGTGCAGATGATTCTCAGATCTACATACCCAGCCCTCATCTCTTTCCTGAACTACAGTCACAAATGAATTGGATGTCCTAGAGACATCTCAAACTCAACATGTCCAAAATAGAACTTTATCATTTCCCCAAGTCTTTCCTTCTTCTGAATTTTCCTCTTATTGTTGAGGGCACTACCATGTTCATAGGTTCCCAGGCCCACAAACTTGGTGTCACCCTCATCTCTTCATTCACAGTCGCTTCCATATCCAGTCCAATGTCAGATCTTGTCATTTCTACCCATTTCTCATCTGTGTCTCCTTCGCTCAGCTCATATAGCCATAACACTAGTTCAGGCCCTCATCTCTTGGATCTCTAGCCTTCTGCTAGATTTTCCTTTCTCAAGCATCTCCTCATTCTAGTCTACTTTCTATTGAGGTACCCAAGTGATTCTTTTTCTAAAATTATTGTTTTTATTTTTTTCTCAATTATATGTAAACAACAATTTTTTAACATTTAAAAATTTTTTTGAGCTCCAAATTCTCTTCCTCTCCGCTCCTTGAGAAGGCAAATCATTTGATATGGATTCTACATATGCAGTCATGCAAAATATTTACATAATAGCCATATTGCAAAAGAAAACGCAAACTAAAAAATAACAAAAAACAAAAATCAGGAATAATTAAGAAAGTTAAAAAAAGTTTGCGTCTATCTGCTTGTAAATTACATCATTTGTTTCTCTGGAGGTAGATAGCATTTTTAATCGTAAGTCCTTCAGACTTATGGTTGAGATTAGCTAAGTCAGTCACAGTTGATCATCGCTACAATATTGCTGTTACTGTGTACAATGTTCTAGTTCTGCTAACTTCACTTTGCATTAGTTGATGAAAGTCTTCCCAGATTTTTGTGAAATGTTCCTGCTTTCGTTTCTTAGAGCACAATAGTATTCCATCACAAGTGTATACCGCCACTTGTTCAGCCATTTCCCAGTCGATGGATAGCCCCTCAATTTCCAATACTTTGTCTCCACAAAAAGAGCCGCTATAAATATTTTTGTACACATAGGTCCTTTTCCTTTTTTTTTTTAATCTCTTTGGGATACAGACCTAAGAGTGGTATTGCTAGGTCAAAGGGGAAATACAGTTTCATAACCCTCTGGGCATAGTTCCAAATTTTTCTCCAGAACGGTTGGACTAGTTCACAACTTCAGAACAGTGCATTAGTGTCCCTACTTTTTCACATCTCCTCCAACATTTGTCCTTTTCTATTTCTGTCATATTAGTCAATATGATAGGTGTGAAGTGGTACTTCAGAATGGTTTTAATTTGCATTTCTCTAATCAATAGTGCTTTAGAGCATTTTTTCATATGACTATAGATAGCTTTGGTTTCTCCTTCTGAAAACTGCCTATTCATATCTTTTAAGTGATCCTTTGTCCAGCACAGATCTGATCATGTTACCCTCTGCTCAGTAACCTCCAGTAGTTCCCTGTTACATTCAGAATCAAATACAAGCTCTGTTAGACATTTAAAGCTCCCCATAACCTGGCTCCTTTCCAGTCTTCTTAGATTTTACCATCACTCTATGATCCAGCAACACTGGCCTCCTTGCGATTCCTCAAAAATGACATACCTCTTACTGCTGTATTTTTGCACTGACTGACTCCATTCCTGGTGGTCTCGGCCTCTCACCTCTGCCTTAGTTTCCCCAGCTTCCTTCATGACTCAGTTCAAATCCCTCCTTTTGCTGGAAGTCCCTTCAGCTGCTTATGTCTCCACTCTCAGATTAGCTTCCATCTTTGTTGTTATTCAGTCATTTCAGTTGTGTCTGACTCTTTGTGACACCATTTGGGATTTTCCTTGGCAAAGATACTGGAGCGGTTTGCCACTTCCTTCTCCAGCTCATTTTACAGATGAAGAAACTGAGGCAAACAGAGTTAAGTGACTTTCCCAGGGTCACACAGCTAGTAAGTGTCGGAGGCCAGATTTGAACTCAAGAAGATGAGTCTTCCCGACTCCAGTTCCAGGGCTCTGTGCCCTTCACTACTTAGCTGTACTCTACCTTCCATCTACTCTTTTGAGCTCCAAAACCACTTTTATATACCTAGTAATTTACATACTGTCTCTCCATTAGAGTGTGAGCTCCTTGAGGGCAAGCACTGTTTTTTGCCCTTCTAGTGCTTAGCAAAGTACCTGGCACATAGGAGGGGCTTAATAAATGCTTGTTGATTGCCAAAGCATACTGTATGTCTGGCTGCAGTGCACCTTTTGTATGTGTGTTTGCTATGTGGCTAGTGACTGGGTAAGCATTGGCCAGGCACGTCTGTCTGCTATGTACTTGGTATATACAAGGCTACTGTAGACCTGTGATGTACCGATGAACCATGGGGATTCCCTCTAACCTGGGGCTGTGGGCCCTTTAGAGCTCAGCCTATCCCCTCCCCTTCTAGTGACTTGGTCTCCTCTTTCCCTTAACTGCTTCACCTGACCCAGCCGGGTCTCCTTGTGGGGATCCCAGGAATGGCCAAGGGGCTGTATGAAGCTCATCAACTCTATGGAAGGTAAGGGGGAGGGTGACACCAGGAACTTCCCCCACCTTTACCCCTTTAGCCCCCCACCAAATTTTTCATTCTCCTTCCCAGGCATTCTCCTGCCTTGGGTTTCTTCTTCCCATATTCCTCTCTCTCCTCAGGATCCCACTTCCTAGAAGTTTTGTTGCTACTTTCTCTTTGCCCACTCACATGTCACATCTTCCCAAATTCCTCCTCCTTCAGCTTGGGCTCCACCATCCTTGGAGTCTCTCCTTTTCCTCCTTTCAGTTCTTATTCCTTTAGGTATAACTCCCTTTTCCATTCTCCTCCCCTGCCCTGGGGCTCTCTCCTCCCTCTAGCTCCCTCACCACATTCTCCATCTTCTCTCCCTCAGGCTGCCCTGGTCCAAGGTTCTGGCATTCGCCACAGCTGTAGCTCAGGATGGCTTCAATGTGACCCATGATCTTGGTCAGTTAGGGGCCCTGGAGGTGGGTGGTGAGGCTGCAAAGGGGCTAGGAAGAAACAGCAAGAGCCTCGAGGGTTGGAAGTCCCTTCACCATGTTGGCAAGGGTGGTAAAGGGGATGGTCAAGGTAGGAGAGGCTCAAGCCTGAGGTACCTTCCTCCTGTCCTTCCAGCCCAGGCCATCCTAGCACAACCTGTGCCCAATGCTTCAGAGCGTTTCCGGGAGATCTTCTTTCCTGAAGGCCGGCCTCTGGTACCTGGCACATTTGTGCGGAGGCCAGACCTGGCAGCTGTTCTGTCTTCTTTGGGCTCTGCAGGGGCCATAGCTTTCTATGGGGGCGGCAACCTCACCCAGGAGATGGTGTCAGAGGTGAGCATGAGACCAAGCCAGGGTGGGCTGAGGTAATAGAGGCATAGACCAACAAAGCTGTGAGGAACTTTAAAATAAAGAATAACTTACTCAGTCCAGCCATTTTACTGATGGCTAAATTGAAGCTCAGAGAAAGAAGAGGACTTCTCCCAGTTTGGAGCAAGTTAGTGGCAGAATCAAGACTAGAACCCAGGGTACCAACACCTATTCCAAGGATTTTTCTACTTCTGCATTCTCAGGATCATCAAATATCCCAGACATTTTTTTTAAAATATCCCGGACATTTTTAAAGGCTTTAAAAGTCCTAGGGAAAAAGATCAGGGAGCTCTTGGAGAGAGAGACCAAGGTGGGGAATGAGGGGAAAGGAAATGGTCTCCTAGGAATTATAAATCTGGAGCTGAAAGGAACCTCAGAGGCCATCTAGTTCAATCCCTACATTTTATAAATGATGAAACTAAGGCACTTGCCTACGGTTACACGGATAGTACATGTCCAAGGCAAGATTTGAACTTGGGTCCTCTGATTCAGAGTTAGTGCTTTTTCTGCTGTGTCCCAGTTTCTAGGGCTTGGAGGCAGGTGGAGGGAGATTGCAGCTACCAGCCCCTTTCTTGTGGTGCCCCAGGGGTGGGCAGAGTGGGGGCTGGGAGAAATGTTAGCTGAGGCCATCTTCCTTTCTCCCTCTCTTCCTCCTTGCCTCTAGGTGCAGCATCATGGTGGAGTCTTGACGGAGGAGGATTTCAGTAACTACAGTGTGTTAGTGGAGAAGCCTGTCCGTGGCGTGTACCGAGGTGACCCTGCTTCCCATTCAGTAGCCTCTCTCAACCTCCCTCTATGCTGTCTGGAGGCTTTTGCCCACTATAGAAAGAAAAAAAAACCCAAACCCTGAAACCTTGAGTGAGCCAGTAGCTTCCTGAGGAGCTAGGATCTGAACCAGAGACTAGAGTTCAGCCAGTTTCCCAAGTGCCCAGAATGTCAGGATTTGGGGGGCAGGTGGGAAGTCTAGTCTTGCCAAGGAGGCTGGTTTCCCTATTCGTGCCTTTTTTCTCTTCTGTCTTCCCAATACCACTTGCAGTTCAGTTGTTTCAGTCATGTCCAACTCTGTGACCCCATTTGTTTCAGATATACTGAAGTAGTTTGCCATTTCCTTTTCCAGCTCATTTTACAGATGAGGAAACTGAGGCAAACAGGGTTAAATGACTTGCTCGGGGTCACACAGCTAAATAAGTGTCTGAAGCAGGTTTTGAACTCAGTCTTCCTAATTCTAAACTTAGTCCTCTATCCACTGTGCCACCTAGCTGCCCCTTCTTAATTTTATAGAGAAGAAAACTTAAAAACAGGGAGTGGAAGAGATTTGCCTAAGGTTACACAGCTAGTATCCTGGTGCCTCTGCCAGGGCTTTGGCCTCTCAGGACTTGGGGTGAGACTTTGGCAAGATTGGGAAGTTTGTCTCTGTCATTCTCAACCTAACCTCTTTGTGTGAGCCTCTTATTTCTCTTCCCACCCCACCCCTCCCCTCTTCTTCAAGTGCTTATAAAAACCTGCTTTCATGATATTCTCGACCATGTAGTTTCCTGGGGATCAATCATTGAACAATCTTTATTAAGCACCTACTATGTTTGTTAGGGGATAAAAAGACAAAAATTTAACAATCTGCTTTCACAGAGCATATTTTCTATTGTGGAATATACGTATATACATGCATATGCAAAATAGATTCAAGATAGTTTTTTGGGAGGAGACACTAGCATCTGGGGAATTAGGAAAAGCCTTGTTGTAGGAGGCAGGTCTTGAGCTGAGTTTCTCCCTCCCCCCAAAAAAAACATTTTAAAGCTATTATTTATTCATTCATGCCATCAGTGTGGATCTCAGATGAAACTATTTAAATTCAGATCTGAAAGAATAGTGGGTTTGGGTAAAAATGAATTGTCCATGTTGTCTTTGCCCACGTTTCTTAGCATTCATCTGAATTTTGAAGAAAATTAGAAATTATAAGAAGTAGAGAGGAAGTAGAATGTATGAAGAGCAGGAAGATGGCCAGTTTGGCTGAAGAATGGAAGAGTGATGAAAGGGCATAGTTTATAATAAGGCAGGAAAGTAGGTTGGAGCCAGCTTGTGAAGGGCTTTAGAGTTTATTAAATAGAGATGTGAATGATGTGGTCAGAGCTATGCCCTAGCAAGAATATGATTTTGGCAGCTATGTGGAGGATGTATTGGAAGGGAGCGTGACTTGAGACAGAGAGACCAATTAAGAGGTTTGGAATATAGCCATAGTTGGGTGAGAGGATAAGGATAATAATCCATGGTCTGTGATAAGGAAACTGAGAAGGACTGGTCACACATCAAGGAGGACAACCAAGAGCAATGTCATGAAAACTCAGAGAGGAAAGACTCTGGGAAAGGGTGGTAAAAAGTTTCCAATGCTTCAGAGATGCATTTCAGAGGCATCAAGAAAGATGAGGCTTGACACTGAAAAAAGGCCATCGGTTCTGATGAGCAAAACATTATTATTAATATTATTAAGTAATATTAATTATTCATATCAATTAGTGTTGATTGGTATTAATTTTTAATGTCATTAATAATTAACATCATTAATGATGTTGGTGAATACAATTTCATGTTCAGAAGCAGAACTGCATGATCAGAATGGAAAACCCAGCTGCAAAGATTGAGAAGTGAGAGGAGAAAGAATAGAGGCATTGATTGTAGATAACTTTGCTTTTTCTAGTATTCTGGCCATAAAAAGGAAGAAAGACATTAGATCATAGCTTGAGGGGATCATAGGGTCAAATGAGGGATTTTTTTAAGATGTCAAAAACCTAGGAATGTTTTTAGGTAGCAAGGTAATAAGCAGTAACAGAAGGGTAAAAGATTAGAGACAGAGAAGTTGAATAATCATGGGGATAATTTGCCTAAGGAGCCAGAAAAGAATGATGGGAATGAGAGTACAAGTAGAAGTGTTGGCCTTGGTAAGGAGATCGGGGGAGAAAATAGGGGGCTGATGACAAGGAGTTTTGAAATATAGAGTAAGGGAGAAGGAGCTCATGGTGAATGGCTTCTGTTTTCTTAGTAACGTATGAAATGAGGTCCTCTGCTGAGAGGGAGGGGAAGAGGGTTATGTAGAAGGAGGAGAGAAGTGAAGGTTTGAAATAATGCTTGTGGGGTGTCTGGTAGAAAGTCAGTTGCAGAGTAGGAAAAGGATTGCCTTGCTGTAGTGAGGCCCTGATGAGATTACTCATATCAGTCACTTAGGTTTGGATCTTCTCTATACCTGCCATCTTGGGCAACTCTTGGCCATCTCTTCCCATGAGTCTGCTAGTCCTTCTCACCAAATAGCCAATGGCTTTCCTAAGTTTCTCCTGATATTTCAAAGAGAGCAGTAGAGCACGTGACTGCCCACCTATAATCCCATGACACATGACCGGCCCATCTTTGCCTATCACATGTTTCATTGACTCCATCTCTTAAATTCCATCTCTTTTTTGAAATTCTTCATTGGTTACATGTTGCATGTAATTCTGCATAGGTTCATGGTCAGTTCCTCAGAGACCATTGTGGTCCATGTCTCACAGCTATACAATATCCCCAGAATGATGGTTTAGAAAAGATGGGCCTTTGTCTCAGGGAAAAGCTTGGGTTCCTTAAAAGAACCTTGCAGTTTCCCAAAAGTAGCTGTGCTCCCTCTCCTTTTCCCACTTAATCCTGAAACCACTTCATTGTCCATTGTCTGTCCCAGATATGTAGACTGATGGATAAGTTCTATAGTGGAAGTTAGACAACATCAAGGTCTAGTGGACCCAGTCAGTATGGAGTCAGCAAGGTCAGCCTTATCTCACTGGACATGAAATGCTTTGTCTTTATTAGAGACATTTTTGGCTTTGGCAAACAGAGTGGTAGGGAAGGTCGGGAGTGGGGCAGGTTGGGGATTGGGACGGGTCATTATACAAGCTTGAGGCCAGCCCTGAACGAATAAATATCTTGGATTCCTATTCCTGAAGGTCTCAAAGCCCAGGCCTGGAACTCAGAAGGCCTCCTGAGCTGTAGTCCCCACTCTGCCACTGACTAACTGTGTGACCTTCAGCAAGTCTCTTTTTCACTCTGGGCCTCAATTTCCACATTTATAAAGTGAGAACTTCAGTTTCTAAGAGTTTGGTTTTAATTTCTTTATCTTAGTAAAAGTTCTTTGCCCCTTTGTCCTTATGCCTAGATCTGTTTCCCCTCCCCTCCTTAACTTGGCCTCTCCTCTTCTCAAAGGCCACTTGGTGCTCAGCCCCCCACCCCCTCACACAGGACCTGCCCTCATTGCTGCCCTGAACATCCTAGAGGGCTTCAATCTTACCAGCCTGGTGTCCAGGGAGCAGGCTCTGCACTGGGTAGCTGAGGTATGGCTCCCTTTCCCTTCCCCAACATTCTTCCTGTCAACTTCTCAGCTTCCTTGTCCTATTTTGTGTTCTTGCTTTCTAGGGGACCAGGGTTCAGTGCCAACCTCCCCTCTCCCCTGTCCCACTCTGTCTGGGTCCTGGGAATACCAAACAGTTCCTTGGGAAGAGGGTTGGGTTTAGGAAAGCCTTTGGGCATGGGATCAATAAAAGTATTTTGGGGAAGGTCTTTGGAATTCTGAGGGGTGAGGCATATATACTTTGGAGCTTGGGGGTCACAGGCAGGGAAGAGGTCCTGATATGCCTGGTGTCTCCTGTATGCCTTTGTGAACACAGACCCTGAAGATTGCTTTGGCCTTGGCTAGCAGACTGGGAGATCCCTTCTATGATTCAACCATCTCTGAGAGCACAGAAGACATGCTCAGGTAGGGCCAGGAGATAGGAAGGAATTGGGGGTGGAAGGGTAGTACGGAGAGACCTGAGAAAGGCATTTATCTGAGGCTTTTACTTCCTTTTGATTTCCCAGAAATGCGTGCACACACACACTCTCCATATTTGTATATGTGTATTTATGTATATGTGTGTATTGATCTGTAAAGTTCATTCTGTCTCTAAATCCTGTAATACTATTTGTGCGGACACAGGGAGGCCCAAAAGTTTTAGTTCAGTTTTAAGCTATTAAAATAAACTTTATTAAACTCTATTAAAGCTTAAACTTTAAAGCTTTGGGTCACTCTGCATATATGTACGCATGTATACATAATTAATCACTAGGAATTGTGCTAGGTCCTAGGGATACGAAGTCAAAATATGAAATGATCCCTACTCTCAAAGAATTTACATTCTATTAATGGAGATACTGTGTACTTATGTAAGTATATAGAGATAAATGCAAAACAAATACAAGAGAGGGAGGGAGGACATTATGAGATAGGGGATAAAGAAAGGTTTCCTGTAGGACATGGTGTTTGAGTTGTATTGAATTTATGTCTTATTATTGTCTTTGTTTCTTGCATTATGGTGTTCAGGTTTTTTGACTTGTCATGTTCTTCTGGGAGATCAATATGTTTTGCTTGTACGAATATCATGTTTTCTTTTAACACTATTGCATTTTGCTTCTCTTCTTCTAGATTGTCCTTCACTTCTGTGTATTTGCATTCCTAATGGGTCATACTCTCTTTTGTTTCTTTGGGGAGACTTGCCACCTTGGGTTCAAGTTTTTTCCATTTTGCCAATTCTTTTTGCTATACAGGCCATATATTCTATTTCTCAATTCTTATTTTTCTTTTAAACCATTCAGGAACATACTACTCTGGTTCCATTCTCTGTTGAAAATCCAAAGGGTCCTCAGCCTAATCGGTGTTGATTTTCCTTTGTCTTACAATACTTATGCATATATGTCTGGTGGTTTAGCTCATTTGGAGATCATATTCTTCTCTGCTGTTAATATCTTCCTTGTTTGTTTATCTGCTTATGCTGAAGGTCTTTAATTGAGTTTTCTTCCTCCTGAGATCTTTGAATTTTCAGTCTTTTTTTTCCTCTATTGTTCACTTTCTGACTCCTTCCTCTTTGACTACAATTTCCTTAGGAGTTGTACCTTAAAGCTGTTTTACCTTCTTTGCATGCGAGGAAATTCAAGTTTCACCAGTCTGTTTCTGTCCCAAGTGGCTTCTGGGGGTACAGAACTGGCCCCAACTCAAAGCTGGGCTTTTTCCCTCAGGCTTAGTGGAGTGGCATACTGTACTGGTAATTAAGGCGGGACTTTTTTTTTTTTACTGTTTTTTTCTTATAGAATGCTAAAGTAATCAAGTGCCTTTGAGTAAGTCTTGCTAGGTGCTAAACCCCAGGCCCACACCCTTTTGCTGATTAGATGTGAGATCTTAAGAAGGGTATATAAACTCAGAGATTAGCATTTTGTTTGAGGCTCTCACTCACTGGAAGAGTGATCTGGAAATTTTGGGTAGCTGCTGGAGCCAATCTGAATAGCCATGGATCCTGGAACAAATTAGAGGCATTATATATCGTGATCCAATCAGGGAACTAAAGCATAATATTCATTACACAACAAAACATATCATTCAGTGTCATTCCCAAAATACTTGTTTACAAAACAAACACCACCTACCCCCTAGGTCACACAGCAAGTTACAATCTTTAGTAAATACTGAGTGTCCAAGTAAAGCCTTTCTTGGGGGTGTGTCCTTCTCCCCACACTGCTCCAGCATCTTGTTTCCAAGTCCTGAGGGGCAGCTGGGCAACAAAGCCAACAGGGTGAAGTCCTTGGGGGTCCATAGACACATACATGTGTCCTGCCCTAGTTTCCTTTGTTCCTTAGTTGTCTGGTTGAGCTTTGTAGCAGCACAGAGTGCTGCTGAGCTGCTGTCCCAGCCTAAGCTTTTGACTTTTGGTTTTCCATGGTACTGTGAGGGTAGGCTTTAGTTCTCTTACAAGCCCATGTGCTAGCTCTTGAAGCCCTGCTATTAGATCATGTTGAGCAGTAAGGGTTGGGGTGCTGAGTAAGCATATTAGGGGATTAGCCCTCTCTTCTGTTAGTCCATTGAATTGTTATCTTATTAGGGTTCTTGGTGTCCTAGTCAGTGGAGAAAGCTGAAATTGCTTTGTCTTTTGTACATACTTCCTAATGGTCCTCCATCTTGTGACTCAGACTTGTCTTATTACTGCCAAAGTACCAGCATCCTCACAATTGCCTAGGCTCACAACCTAGATGTCAATTCCTCACTCTCTCTTATCCTCCATATCCAATCTGTTGCCAAGTCCTGTCATTTCTACCTTTTAAAATCTCTCACACATGGCCCCTTCCCTCCTCTGTTACTGCTACTACTCTAGTGTAGACTCTTACTACCTCAGGTACAGACTATTGCAGTAGCCCTCGGGTTATTCTCCCTACTTCAAATCTCTCCCAGTCCCTGTCCATCCTCTACTCAGCTAACAAAAATGATCTTCTCAAAGTGCAGCTCTGACTATGTTACCCTTTCCCCCATTCAGTAAACTCCAGTGGCTCCTTATGACCCCCAGAATTGAATCCAAAATCCTCTGGCTTTTAAAGCTTTTCATAACCATAGATTTCCAATCTTTTTATACCCTGCCTCCGCCCATGTACTGTACAATCCAGTGTCACTGGCTTCCTTGTAGGTTCTCCATACCATCTCTCAACTCTGCATTTTCATTGACTGTCTCCCATACTTGTAATGTTCTCCCTTATTGACGCTGCCTCCTGACTTCCCTGGCTGTCTTCAAATCTCATCTAAAACCCTACCTTCTACAAGAAACTCTTTCTTTTGCCTTTCTTCTGAGATTACCTCCAATTTATCTGTTTATGTTTTATTCGTACCTAATTGTTTGCATGTTGACTCCCTCACTAGATTATGAGCTTCTTGAAGGCAGGGACTGTTTTTGCCTTTCTTTGTATCCCTAGCACTTAGCATATTACCTGGCACACAATAAGTGCTTAATAAATCCTTATTGACTTGACCTGATTTGACTTGAAGTGAGAAAATTTATGAGCCAGAGAATCTATGGCTAGTGAAAAGGCTTGGAGATAGGAAATGGAAGCTTTGCATGGGGAAACAGAGAAAAGACAAGTCTAGACCATACAGTAAAGGAAAGGAAGTAATGGATAAGGAGACTTAAAAGATAGATTGGAGCCAGGTTATGAAAGGCTTTAAACAGCCAACTAGAGGAGTCTATAATTTTGCCCTAGAGGCAATAGGAAACCACTGGAGTTTTTTGAATAGGGGAATGACATACTCAGAGTTACACTTAAGGAAAGATCACTTTGGCTGCTGTGTGGAGGATACAGTGAAGTGGGGAAAGACTTGAGCCTTGAGCAAGGGGGACCAATTGAGAGGCCTTTGTAACAGTGCAGGCAAGAGGTGATAAAGGCTGATCTAAGATTGTAGCTACATGAATAGAGAAGAGGCCAGATATGAGAAATGTTGTAGTCATAGAAACAGAAAGATTTGGCAACCAATCAGATATCTAGGGTAAAGGAAAGTGAAGAGTTGAGGATAACCAACCTGGGAGACTGGAAGGTTTTAGGGAAAAGATCACAAGTTCTGTTTTGGATGTGTTGAAGTTGAGATGTCTTGCGACAACTAGCTTTATGTGTCCAACAGGCAGCTGGTGTGGCAGAAATGGAGCTCAGGAGAGATTGGGGCTGAATATATGCATTTGTGAGTCATTTGCATAGAGATGATAATTAATAGAAATGATAATTAAACCCATGGGAGCTGATGAGGTCATCAAAGCAGAGAGAAGAAAACAAAGAAAGAAGAAAATAAGTTCCAGAACAGCTTTGGGGACTATCCACAGTTGAGGGGCATGATAGGGATGAGGAGCCATCAAAGGACACTGAGGAGGGGTCGGATCAGTCACATATGCATGTGTCTATCTATATGTGTGAACATATGAATATACATGCATGAATGTAAAGAGATACATGTGTATATTCATGTGTGTATGTGTGTGTGTATACTTTGATGCATGTGTATCAGTGTATATATACTGAATACACACAGCATATTGTGAGCATGGGCATATATGTGTGTAAGAAATGTGGTTCAGTCATTTTTCAGTTGTGTCTGATTCTTTATGACCCAAAGATGCTGGAGTGGTTTGCCATTTCCTTCTCCAGCTCATTTTACAGATGTGGAAACTGAGGCAGGCAGGGTTAAGTGACTTGCCCAGGGTCACACAGCTAGTAAGTATCTGAGGCCAGATTGAACTCAGGTCTTTCTGCCTCCAGGCCTGGTGCTCTATCCACCGCATCACCCAGCTGCCCAATGTAAGAGATAGTACAAGGTTATCTCTGTCCCTCATAACCCCCTACAACCCCCTCCCCACATACACACATACTTTTCGCCTCTTGCTTCTTTCTCTTTTAGCCTTAGCTTGCCTCTCCTGGGAATATGGAAATTGTGATTAAAGTGGTCACAGTCTAAGTCCTGCCTGGCCCCTAGAAGACTTCTTGACACTCCCCTCTCAGCCCTCCCTATTGTGTTCCCACAGCAAGCTGGAGGCTGGGTACCTCCGGGGCCATATCAACGATTCACAGGCAGACCCCGGCTCGCTGCTGCCTGCCTATGAGCTGGATGGTGGTGCCACAGCCGCACAGGTGCTGGTGATGGGGCCCGATGACTTCATTGTAGCTGTGGTCAGGTACAGTCCGGTGTCCAGAGTTTGGAACCCAGAGTTCAGAGCCCAACCAGGCTGGGGAGGCGGAGCAGGGATTGCCCATGGCAAGCAAATTCTCTTTCCGTTGTTGGAACAGGGAACTGGGTTTGAGTGTGAGAAGGGCAATGCTGATTCTGTGGGCATACCCCATGAAGAAGAGCCAGGACAGAGATGGGGTCTCATCTATGTCTCCTGTTACTCTGCAGCTCACTGAACCGCCCTTTTGGCAGTGGCCTCATCACACCCTCTGGGATCCTGCTAAACAGCCAGATGCTGGACTTCTCCTGGCCCAATAAAACGGCAAACCACTCGGCACCCAGCCTGGTACTTCTTAGGCTGGTCTAGGTGCCCTGCCCTCCTCTGCCCCATCTCCCTTCTTTTTCCCTTGCACTTTGGGATAATCTCTAAACCACCTCAACCCTCCCCACCCCCAACCTCCCCATATCAAACACTTTGCTCCTAAGTCCTGACTCTTTCCCCACCTATTCATTTCCCTCTTGCCTGCCATCTCCTCCCTTCTCAAACCATATCCCGAAGTATGTTGCTCTGGTCCACATACACAGCAGGTACTCAGAAAATGTTGAATGAATGAGCCAACTGTATGTCCAGTCCTGTGCTGGGTGCTGTGGGCTCATCAAGGAACTTACACTAGCTGGGGAGATGTAGCACTTCACATATGTGTGAATATAACTAACATGACTTAGCCCAGGCAAGAATTAAATTGGGGGAAGGAGAGATCTCACTAGGGGCTGGATAGTCAAGAAAGGCTTCCGGACCAGAGGGCCCTATTCCTTGAGCCGCCTCCTTCTGTTCCCTTGTCTCTTATGTTCTCTCCCTGCCCCCCACCCCGGTTTCTTTTCTCATCCTTCTATCCCCAGCTTATTATTGATCACCTCCCAGATGGCTCTGGTGAGGGGACGCTCTGTCCGTTTCAAAGATGCTAGACTGGGGCCCCGGGACATAAGGGTACTGGCAGAGCTGGGCTGAAGCTCCCTGCTCCGGCTTTCTTTGAGCCTGGAAGAAGCTGGGGACAAAGGGAGTCAGTTCAGGTTCCCCTCCCATCACCCATGAGATCTATGTTACTATGACAGGAGAATGCCATTCATCCTGGGAAGAGGCCACTGTCCTTCCTGCTGCCCACCGTGGTGAGGCCAGCTGAAGGACTTTGCGGGACTTACCTGGCACTGGGGGCCAATGGTGCAGCCCGAGGACTTAGCAGCCTCACCCAGGTGAGCCCTTCCCTTTGTCTGAGCTGACTCTAAGCTGAGCCCTCAGAGTCCTTGGCCCAGGGACCTTGTTGTTCATGGGAAAGGGGAGAGGGGAGGGGGCTACGGTTTCCCTCCTCACGCCTTCTCAGGTCTACTTCCCCATTCAAAGTTTGGTTTTTTTTTCTTTAAAGAACTTTAAGGCTGTTTTCTTCTTTCCCCAGAAAGCATGAGAGGCAATGTAGTAGGGCAGCTAGGTGGTGTAGTGGATAGAGTACCAGGCCTAGAGGCAGAAATACCTGAGTTCAAATCCAGCCTTGGACATTTACTAGCCATGTGACCCTGGACAAGTCGCTTCACCTCTGTTTGCCTTTGTTTTCCCATCTGTAAAATGGGGATAATAATAGCGCTTCCTCCTGGGGTAATTGTGAGGACCAAATGAAGCAATATTTGTAGAGTGCTAAGCACAGTGCCCGGCACATAATAAATGCTACATAAATGTATTACTACTACTACTACTACTACTATTATTAATAGTATAGTACAAAAAATAAATAGTACAGGGTGCAGAAGAGGTAGTCGGGAGACCTAGAATCCAATTCTAGCTCTGACTCTAGCTGTGTAAGTACAGATCATTAACTTCTCATCTGTGAAGTAGGCAGAGTAATCCTCCTCGTATGGCTGTTTGGTGTAGCGTCTGCTGTACCTTAAGATGTGATGGGAAGGCGAGCCATCATTACTAGACAGTGTAGAGCAGCGTGGTGTAACGAAACGAACATTGGACGGGGAGTCAGACCAGGGTTCTCATTCAGATCTGCTGCTAGCTCTTTCTGTGGCTGGTGGACAAGTCACTTTCCTCCTTTGGGTTTCAGTTTCCCCTTCTGTCAAATCAGAGCAATAAGCTCTGACTTTCCTGACCCCAAGGGCCTGTTGTTAGTGTCTGAGGTAGTGGGTGAAGAAGTGCTTTGACAAGTATTAATAATAATAGCATTTATATAGTGCTATAAGGTTTGAAAAGTGCTTTACAGATATTTCATTTTAAACTCACAACCACCCTGGGAGGCAGGTGATATTATTATCCACATTTGACAGATGGAGAAGCTAAGGCAAACAGAAGTTAAGCATTTTGCCCAGGGTCAGACAGTTAGTAAATGTCTGAGGCAAGATTTTAATTTATCCACAGGAGTGTGCTGGTAAATGTTTAACAACAGGCTCTCTGAGAAGAAAAAATTGTGCCTATGACACTTTGAAATTTAATCTGCATTAACAACAGTTTCTCCATTATTTTCTTAAGTCTAAACGATCAATAGAACAATAAATCAAGCTCTGATTTCTAGCATTTGCCAGTTTCTAAGGAGTACATGCTCACATTGAAAATTTAACCATTTGGGGCAGCCAGGTGGCACAGTGAGTAGAGCAGCGGCCCTGAAGTCTGGAGGACCCGAGTTCAAATCCGGCCTGAGACACTTGACACACTTACTAGCTGTGTGACCTTGGGCAAGTCACTTAACCCCAATTGCCCTGCCTTCCCCTCTCCAAAAAGAAAAAAAAATTAACCATTGGTACTTGTGAGCGAGTTCAGGCTGGTCCCAGCACACTGCTGTTACTGTACCACCTTGTGCCTAAAAGTGTATAATGCTTTGCAGCTATAAGGGATGATTTGCCTGGGCTCTTTGGGGATACTTCCTGGCTGTATGCACCTCTCACCTCCGTGGCATCCTGCAGGTCCTGGTGAACGTGCTGACTATGAACAGAAATCTGAGTGACAGCCTATCCCTAGGGCGCCTCCACCCTGAGCTCCAATCCAACATCCTTCAGGTGGACAGTGAGTACAGGGAGAAGGGCAGGCTGGTGGGGTCCTGATTCTGGAACCTAGGTGGACCACACCAACAGCAGGTACAATCCCTAGGTGCCTCCTGAGAAGAGGACTTTTAGGCTTCTCTTTCCTTCTGATGTCCCAGGCCACACAGACACAGACAGAGACAGACAGACAGACACACACCCCTACTCTCTTATGCCCCACCCCTACCCTGCTACCTCCTGTCCCAGGAACACCTCCTGGGAATTTATGGGAACATTGGAGGGATTATGTGACTCTTGTGTTTGTATCCCTACTCATTAACACTGTGCCTGGCACATCTTAAGTGCTTAATAAATGCTTGTTAATTGACTCATTAGTCATTCTCCCCCTGTCCTGGATGCTTAGTCAGCTTTGCTGAGATAATAATCCTTTATGTACTCAGGGTCTTCATGAGGAAAAAAGCTATAGACAGGAATTGCTATCCTCATCATTATTATTTAGGGGCATGAGTTCTCTGAACACTCTTTAAAATTTTTGAATTGACAAATTTTGCTTTTGTTTTGTGTTCATTTCCAATTATATCCTTCTTCTCCCCTCCCCAGAGAGCTTGTAGCCAAGAATATGGGTACAGGCAGGGATGGAACCTGTAATTTCTTTGGGATAGGGAATTCCTGGGTGAGAAAATTTCCTTCTCTGCTACTTTTTGTCTTGGAGAGTTATCTAGGACACAGGTGTCAAGCTCAGGACCAGTGGGCCACTCAATACTTCCAAGTGCTCCAAAATCAGATCACAATGTCATTGGAAAATGTTTGACAAAATAAATAAAAATGCAGTAGAGCATAGATGATGTTAACATGTGGCTTTCAAAGTCAATATGAAGGCAGTTAGGCACCCTGTTGAATGCTGAGCCTGGACTCATTAAGACTCATCTTTCTGAATTCAAACCCGGCCTCAGACACTTACTAGCTGTGTGACCCTGGGCAAGTCACTTTAACACTATTTGACTCAATTTCCTCATCTGCAAAATGAGCTGGACAAGGAAATGGCAAAGCACTCCAGTATCACCCTAAATGGGGTCAACAAAGAGTTGGACAAGACTGAAAATGACTGAACAACTTGCTCTACTTTCCTCCAGGTTGTTATTTGGAGGAAAGGGCTTTGTAAACTTGAAAATGCTAAGAAGAAGGTACTGTCCTTTAAATTGCTGTTATTTGAGGACATAAAAGATTAAAGGTCAAGTTCATCTATATATCAGAAGCCTTGAGTCTTCCCCACCCTGTTCCCTATGGGTGGTCTTTCTTTACTGAGATAGGTATTTCCTCCCTCTCCTCAGGGTTTAGAGCCCTCAAGGGCTGGGAAGGGGTGGAGGGGAAACTCCCCCCATAACTGGTTTAGGTTGCGAGGCCCTCCTGGGCACATTCTCTAAAGAGCTTTAAGCTATGGCTGGACAGATGAAGGCAGCCAGTTGATGGCAGAATTGCTGTTAGTAAAGTTTGTCCCAGACACCACCAACTGCCCCTTTCTCTGCCCTTTTCCCACCTCAGTGGTGGCCCCCTCCTCTCTCAACCTCTCTTCTGATCCTCAGTGCCCTCTTGTCTCCCACCTACCCAAAGACTGCCCCTGGAAAGTGCTTTAAGATCTAGGATAATAATAATCACCAAGCTGTCAGAGTGGCTTTCAGCCACTTCATCCTTTCTGGGCCTTAGGTTCCCCACCTTTAAAATGAGGAAGGTTGGACTAGGAGGCACCTTCTAATACTGATTTATCTATGACAGTAGTCAGGTGACTTTAGGCCAATCCCTTCACCTCTCAAGGCCTCTTTCCCTTCAACCTTATTTTCCCCTGGGCCTGGACTAATTCTGTAACATTCTAGTTGGTCTCTCATCCTCCAGCCCATCTCTTTTCTGGTCTATCCTTCATATAGCTGTCAAAGAAATATTTCCAAAAGACCTCAATAAGTGCTTGTTGATTGATCTGGAAAATGGGGAAGTTGGACTAGTGCTAGGGGCCGATAACTCTATAACAAACTAGTTGTGTGGCCTTGGGCAAGTCCCACAGTTAAGCAGTCTGGGATTGTTTCATGGGTAAAATGGGAGGATTAGAGTAGATGAGCTCTACAATCCCTTCCTACTCTAACAGTTTATAATTCTCCCAAGGGAATTTACCAATCTGATCTTTGTAGAATGTTGAGGTTTGTCTCTATTAAAAGGATTTGGGGGACTGGAGAGAAATTTGGGAAGTAATGGGGGCTTCGGGGGTGATGAAATTGTCTACAACTTACCCTAGACAGACAAGCCCATCTAGTCCTAAAAAATAAATCCTCTTGGCCAGTGCTTGTGGGTTTATTATTTGACTTTACTAAACACCCAGAAGAGAGTTCTGTATGGAGGAGATACTTAATAAATGTTTGAATTGATTTTGTTGCATGTGATTTCTTTCAGGTGAATTCACAGAGGAAGAGGTTGAGTTCCTGGAGGCTAGGGGCCATCGGGTCGAGAAGGTAGACGTTCTGTCCTGGGTCCATGGAGGTCGGAGAACCAACAATTTCATCATTGGGGTGAAGGACCCTCGAAGCCCTGATGGAGCGGGTGCCACTATCTTGTAGGGCTGGGTGGGTGGGGCAGGGGCAGGCGCTGTTGCACAAATACCCCTTTGCATGTTCCAAGAGCCCCTTGGAGCCCTGCCTCCCCCTGGGCAAGGGAGGGAGGGGGGACAGGCACAGAGTGGGTCTGAAGACCTGAGGTTCCCAGTAGGTGCCTTCGAGCTCCAGGGCGTGGGGACCAGAGGAGATTTATATCAAACCCAGTTCCAGAATAATTGACAAATTCCACAGCTGATGGGTGTGGCCTGACAGACTTTCAAGCAAGAAGACCAGAAGAATGGTTCTGTCTCCTTCCAATACTTCCCACTCCAGAAAGGCTTAGGGAAATGCTTGCTTAAAAACAAAAAAACAAAAACCCCACCCAGGTGGCCCTAACCGTCCTTCCTTCCAACCAATCCTCAGCATCTTTCCCCTTCCCTCTCCCCAGTCTCATTTCTTAAATGATTTTTTTTTTTAACTCACCATCCAGAAGCAAGGGGCCTTCTTTCTCCTTCTCTCTGTCTCAGAAGTAGTGAGGATCTGAGGGAGAGGTGCAGGGAGAAGGGGCCACATATGGGTGGGAGGGGGGGCGGGCAACAGCTCAGGGGCTTCCACTTCCCAAGAGGAATTAAAGAGAAAGTTGCTTAAGAAATTTTATCTCTGGCTTGGTCTGTTAGCTGGTCTCCAGGTCAAAGTTGGGACAGATGGCTCAATTTTTGGAAGAATGAAGTCTCCTCACTTAGCTTTCTAATATGAGCACTTTAGGCTATCTGCAACCTTGGAGGCCATTTAGACCATCTCACTACCTCTAGGCAATGTCACCCTTAACTCACCTTACAAACAATTCCAGCCCCATGAAGTTCACTGAGAAAGGACTTAGGGAAGGAAAGTGGAGTTTTCAACCTCTCTTTAATTTTCCTTAGTTTCTAATAGGCTGTGTCCTGGAAGTGGGGTGGAGTGGGGCTTGTCATCTGGCACTTATTCTTTATAGCTGTATTGATGCTGGAAACTTTTACTGACTCTCTGATTGTACAGAGATGGAAACTTAGGCCCAGAGAAGGCAGAGTACATGCCCAGGGTCCTTGAGTTAATAGAGATGGTTCTTAAAGCACAGAATCCAGGAGTTGAAAGGAACCCCAGGTCATCTAGTCTAACTGGGAACCGAATAAAAATTCCTTTTTCAACAACTCTGACAGATGGAGCTCTCCATGTTAACAAGCTTTTCTTTTTATTGACTCCCAAATCTCCTTCCCTGTAACTTCCACCTGCCATTGCTCCTACTTCTGTTCTCTGCAGCCAAAAGAACAAAGCTACAACGTCTTCCATGACAGCTCTTCAGATACCTGAAGACGCAGAGCATGTTTCCCCTAAGTCTTTTCTTCCCGTGGTCAAACAATAGGAGTTCCTTCAACTCGAGTCTTCTTGTACATCTAAGCCTCCTGACTCTCAATCTAATTAGTAGATGCCTAACCCTGCTCTTACATGTCAACAGTGACCTCAGATCTGTGTTGTTTTTTAGGCCATTCCTGTGGGTCTCCCACCTGCCTGAGATCATTTAGATGACTCCTCTTTCCAGCCCCCACCTCTCTCTAATTTCAGTTCTCTGTCTCTAGCTTCTCAATGGGTCACTCCAACTCTTAAGTCCTATGATCTTATGACTCTACCTAGATGCCCCAATAGCCCCCCAAATTTAACATGCAGGATATGAATAGGATTTTAAACCTGTAAGGGAACTGAGACCATCCAGTCTCATAAAAGGTGAAGGTATTTGGGCCAATCATTCAGAATGTAAATGCCAGAGCTGAGGATAGAAACGCCGGAAGGCACAGGTCCATAGAAGTGATTAGATTTTGGACTGGTTGTGTCACTGCCTTCGCAGCATATATGAAAGGCAGACTATGGGCCAGGAACAGAGGGACTAGGTTGGGAAGAACCAACCAGCCAAGAAGAATAAGACCGATTCCTGGCTACCATTTCCTTGAGAGGGCAAACCAGAGGGGCCACAGTCCACTCAAGCTGGGGATTGCGAAAAGAGGGAGGAGGGTACTGTGGGCTCTGGACTACGGGGAGTTGGGGAATGCGGAATCCAGCCTGGAAAAAAGAGACCAAGGGTTCAAGGCAACCAAGGAGTAACTTGGGGCTCAGGAAAGAAAACACTGCCGAGGATCGGGGAGGAAAAAAATCGGAGCTCCATGCAGGAGGGGCCAGGGTGGGGTGGGGTGGGGCGGGCCTGGGCGCGCGTGCGTGCGGCCGCCCCGAGCTCCCGGGGACGTTCGCTCCGGTCACGTGCGCGAGGCCCCCGCCTGCCCGGCCCCGCCCCGCTCCTCCCCCCTCCCTCTCCCCCTCCCCTCCCCCTCCCGGGCCCCGGTCCCCTCCCCTCCCCCTCCCCGCCGGGTCTGAGGCCGCTGCCGGGTCCGGGAGTCCCGGTGTCCCGCTGTCCGGCTCTCCGGGCCGCGGGGACGGACAGAGCGGCGCTCGCAGGCCACGGGCCAGAGTGGGCCGCCGTCGGAGGCCCCTGGCTGGGCCGCAGGTGAGGCAGAGGCTGGAGCTCGGGCCGGGTCCGGGGGGTGGGGTGGGACGGGACGGGACGCGAATGGGACCAGCCTTGTCCCTGGCCCCGGGAAAATGGCGCCGCCGCGCGGGGCGGATGACAGGCCCGGCCGGGCCGGGATCCGCCGCCAGCCGCCGGGCTGGCTCGTGTCCCCGCCGCCGCCATGTTGGGGAGCTGGCCCCGGCCTGCGGGGGGCCGGGGCTGGGGAGCCGGGGCCAGACCTGCGGCGGCGGGGGGGGGGCGCCTCCCCACGGTGCCCGAGCCCGAGCTCCGCCTCCCAAACCCCCAGCGGGGCCGGGGGAGGCAGGTGTCCAAGCCCGGGCCGGGGCGGGCATGCAGGGCAGGCCCACCTCATTGTGTGCCGGGGTTACCGGGCCGGGTGTGTGTGCGCGAGTGTGCTCCGGGGAGAGGGAGGTGAGGGAGGGCAGGAAGGACACAGGAGGGCCACTGAGGCAGAGCCCGGGCCGGGGACTTTGACAGCGGGCGCTACAAAGCAGCAGGCTTCTCCCTCCAGGAGGCTTCACAATCCCTTACGGTGGGGAGGAGAAATGAAGCCTCGAGATGCTCGGGCCCGGCGGTGTTGTGTGTGCAAAAAAGCGGTGGCATTGTGTGGGGGTAATGACCCAGGGCACTCTGCAGGGGAGGACCTTCCCACCCGCATCCGAGTAGGGGTCACACGAGGGGGTCATCGTTGGGGGGCTGAGGAAGGTAGCGATGTGGAACCCGAGAATAATGACAGTGTAGGTAGCCCACCACGAGCCCCTGGATTTGGTATGATTTAAACGTGTGCTCTCCTTGACCAGAGCACCGTGTTGGGCATGCACATAAATAAAGGGCCCTGTCCTCAGAGAGCTTGAAATCTAGCTTTAAAGGCTTAAAACTGCACAGAGACTTTTGGGACACCTTGTATGAGGATACACAGAACAAATACAAAGAAACGAGGCAGAGAAGGAGGGCGAGACAGCTGGGGGTATCGGGAAAGGTGAGGTAGAAGGTCTTGATTGAGCTGCCTCTTGGAGGAAGTGAGGCTTGTATTCCAGGCATGGGGGAAGGCCGGTACAAAGGCACAAATGTCAGTGGAGGTGCCATGTATGAAGAACAGAGAGAAATCCAGTTTGGTTGTACTGTAGATGAGGAAGGGAAGTAATGTATAACAAGGTTGGGGAGATGGATTGAGGCCAGGCTGTTAAGGGTTTTAAAAGCCAGAGAGAGAAGTTATTAGTGTAGCATTAAGAACAATTGAAAGGTTTTGAATGGATGAATGACCTGATTATTAAACCCTGTGCATTAGGAAAATTTTATCAGTTGTATGAAGCAGTATAATGGTGTTGGAAAGGCTTTGGACTATAGGTGGTAGTTCGGGCTCTGCCACTACCTATGTGATTTAAGACAAGTCACTTTAATGTTTCATCTAGGTCTCAGTTCTCCCATCTGTAAAATTAGAGGATTGGAGTAATGGTCTCTGCTGAAATTTTATTAACTCTCCTTCCCCAGAGTCATTGGTTCTGAGCTTTTCTTACCCTCCCATCCTTTCACTAAAAAGAACTCCTTTTTCCCCTTTCAAATTCCTAATCTATCTCCTTCCCTCCAGTCACTGAAGTAAGGTATTCTGACTTTTTACTAGGGCTAACCCTTTTACCTGATCTTATTTATTTTACTTCTTTGAAGACAGCCCCTCTGAGTCACTCATCTCTTTAGTCTCTCCTCCACTGGTACCTTTTCATCACTTTACCAATATATTCATTTTGACGCATCCACTTTTATATAGCTACCATCCTGTCTTTTCCCCTTATGCTGCTAAACATCTTGAAAAATTGTCTTATACTAGATGCCTACACATCTCATTACCCATTCTCTTCTTTAAGATGGGACTTTAGTTCACATCTATCTACTGAATTTTCCTCTCTAGGATCATCACTGTAATCACCAAATGCAATGGTTTCCAAACACCTTGACATGTCAAAGTCTTTTGATTGTGTTTACCAACGTCTTCTCTTGAATACTCTTCTCTGTTGGCTTCAGAGACACCATACTCCAGAGGTTTTCTTACCATTTTCTGTGCCCTTCACTGTGTCCTCAACTCAGTCTCTATCCCTTAATGAATGTTCCCCGGTTATGTATATTCAGCCCTTTTTTCTTCTCTACATTGTCTATTGACAAACGAACATTAGTTCCTACTACTTCACCTACTGCCTCTATGCAGATAACTCCCAAATCATCTCCCATTCTGACCTCTGTTCTGACCTCTAGACCTGCATCTCCACCTGCCCACAAGAAAACTTTCACCTAGATGTCCTCTTGGCACCTCAGTCTAACAAGTTCAAAACCAAGCTTATTTCTTTTCTTTGAGCTCTCCTCTTGTCTCCCCTATTTTCATCTGATTTCACCACCATTCACTGTGCCTCCTATATTCAAAACTTTGGGGTTATCTATTAGTCTTTACTTTTCCTCATCTCTCATATCCAAGTAGGCACCAAGTGTTCTCCCTATTCCATTCCTCTGCAACATCTCATTCATCCATTCCCTCCTCGTTCTTCCCAGTGATCCCGCCCTAGTACAGGTCCTCATTTCTATTCACTAGTTCTATTTTAGGGGCCTCCTACCTTCTCAAATCCATCCTTCATATTACTGCCAGAATATGCCTTCTTATGTATACATCATATTGCTCTTCTGCTCAAAAAGTTTTAATGGTTTTTTATTGCCCACCAAGTAAAGTTCATATTTCTTTGCCAAGAGTTCTAGGTCTTCTACAGTTTGAGGCTTCCTACCTTTTCAGCCTTGTTTCTTTTTATTCCCCCCTGTGCATACAGTGCTTGAAACAAACTGTATTACTCAAACACAGGTTGTCCACATTATCCTCTTCTGTTGAATCCTTATTGTCCTTTAGTTCTCTACTCATTTGTCACCTCATCCATTAAATTTCCCCATATCAGTAACAATTTTCAGATCTCACACCATTTTTTGCACTTTTCTAACTCACATTTATCCCAGCACATTAAAGTTTGTAAAGTGCTTTACATATATTATCTCATTTGATCCTCATAACAACACTGTGAACTAGGTACTATTAATATCCCTATTTTACAAATGAGAAAATTAAGGCAGATGGAGGTTAAGTGACTTGCCCAGAGTCATACAACTAATAAATAAGACAGGATTTGATTTGAGGGTCTTCTCTACCTCAGGTGGAGTTCACTAACCTTTATGCCAGGCTGCCTCTCTTGTTTGGAGCGATGTAAAATTACTCACTCTCGTCATTTAAAAAATTCACTTTTTTAGAAAGTATCTTTTTCATTTATGTAGGGCTACTTTCAAGTATTTTAACAACAATAGAGTCCAGAATAGGGAGAAACCTAGTATCTTGCTTTGAAAAATTTTACTTAATCGAATTTAAATTTCATTTTTTTCTCTTCTTGAGGTATTCAAAATCAGTGCTTCAACATTATAATCTTTGTAATGTTCCTCTGCAGTTGTATTTTGTTTTTTGATAGTGATGTGATTATTTCCAAGCTGCTTTGATTTGATTTGATTTGATAAAAGTTAGAGTTTATGGAGTAGAAAAAGAAGTTAATTTGGAGCCAGAAGGTCTGGCTCCAAGTATCCAGGTTCTGCCAGTTAAAACCTATAAGAACTTGGGTAAGCCACTTAGTCTCTCTGGGCCTCAGCTCCCTTAGTCTGTAAAACGAGCTAGTTGAACTACTACGTATCCGTAATGCATTTATTGTGTAATATTGTGTATATATTTATTCCTCTGCTAGAATGTAAGTTTCACGAGAGGAAAATTGTACAAACTTGCTTTATCTAAACTATATCTTTCCAGCACCTAACATAGTGTTCTCCTCATAGTAAATACTTAATAAGTGTTCACTGAGTGAGTGAATGAATAAGTGAATTCAATTTTTAAAAAATATCTAGTTAAGTGCCTACAATATCTAAGGCATTGTATTAGATGCTAAGGATATAAAGATAAAAAAATGACATCATGACCATCTTCCCTGACCAAAATTGACTACAACTTCTCTATATATGTTGCCTCTCATTAGAGGTAAGCTTTTTGAGGACAGAGATGGTGTTGTGTGTATGTGTGTGTATTGGGGTTGTTTTTTGGTGTATGTATCCTCAGTGCTTAGCATAGTACTTGGCACATAGTAATTAATACATGCTTTTTCATTCATTAAAGAAGCTTACAATCTGTTGGGTGATAATGACATGCACAAATAAGTACAATATGTGGTAAAGGAGAGATCCAAGAAAGATGCCATAGGATAATTGGAGGAGGAAAAGAAGATTTTCACCTAGAGTGGGGGGATTGCAGGTCAGTGGAATCTGGAAGGGCATCTGGATTTGAATCTTCAAGGATTCTGAAAGGCAGAAATGAAGAGGGGTATTAATTCCAGGCCTGGAGGACAGATTGCATGGAGGAAGGAGATGGCATAGTAGTCTAGTTTGGAATGTAGAGTGCAGGGAATGGGGGTAATGTAAAATTTGGAAAAGGTGGAGGATATGGAAGGACTTAAATACCAAGTTAAGGAATTTGTATTTTATTGTCTAAGCCAGGGGTTCTTATTTTTTTGTGCCATAGACTCCTCAGAATCATGTTCTTAAATGCATAAAATAAAATACATATGATTACAAAGGAAACCAATTACACTTAAGTTCAGTTATCAAAATATTTTTTAAAAAAATAACCTCAGGTTGAGAAACTCAGAACTAGTTGATGTCCAAGAGCTCCTTTAGACATTCTGGAATTTTGGAGTCAGAAAAGGGGCAATGAAAACAAGGATGGGGGGAATGGAAGTATGTGATCTTACCTTGAATGCCTAAATGTAGGATCCAGACCACTAGGTTATATAAATGAGAGTCACACATCCCTTTTACTATAAAGAGGATCTTGGTTAATTCTATTGTTCTGGCAGTGCCTCCTTCACCTAGTTCCCAGGTATTTTCTGGGCTCTTTGACTTGACCTAGAAGTACACATTGTGTGGGCTACCTAATGATACCTGTGTCTCCTGCTTTAGGACGTCCTCTGCTAGGCTGTAGTAGAGCCAGTTGGGTCTCGCTCAGCAGCTGCCTTTACCATGATAGGACCTTTTGAAGTCGGATGACCCAGCAGAACTGCTAAGGGATACATTAGCTCCCAATAAGCAGCTTCCTTGCTTTATTAATATTCAAGCTGACCTGTACCACTTTTACAGGGGCAGAGAGGAAGAGGAAATGTACTAAAGTGAAATAAAGAACAGTGTTTATGGTTGTAGAATTAGGAAACCTGAGTTTTCATCCTTGTTTTCTAGACGTGTAAATTTGGGCTGGTCATTTTACCTTTCAGTGTCTCAGTTTCCTCATCTGTAAGATGGTGATGATAGTGCTCGTATTGCCTACTTCACAGGCTTATTATGAGGAGAGTGCTTTGTAAACATTAGAGAAATGTTAGATGGATATTTGTTTAGTGGTTCTTTAATCACATTGGTGTAGGTACTCTCTAACGATACAGCTCACAACTCATTCACAATTTGTCATCTTGTGTGATTTTTGTCCTTGTCCTCCCATAAATCTATCCAGTGTACTGGACGCTGCCCTTTAGGGCTTTTTACTTTTGAAAAGTCTCATGACTGATCCACCCCATGGTTGATATCTTTTATACTACTTCTTGTAAACAAGTCATAATTTGTTAATAAGTATTAGTCTACTTTTGACTATCTTGTTTTTCTCTAAAAATTTTTAAAACATTTTCAGTGTTCTTTTTTTTTAAACTTTGAGTTCTAAATTCCCATCTTCCTTCCAGTCCCTCCTCCACCCATGGGGAAGGCAAGCAACATGTTATCAAGCCATGCAAAACGTATTTCCGTATTAGCCATGCTGCCACCAAAAACAAAAACAAAAAAAAAACAAACCCAAAACTATAAAGAGTGCAAAAAGGATGCTTCAATCTGCTCTCAGAATTCCTCAGTTCTCTCTCTGGGGGTGGATAATGTTATTCATCATGGGTCCTTTGGAATTTTGATCATCACTGTAATATTGCTGTAATTGTGTACAATGTTCTTCTAGTTCTGCTCATTTCACTTTGCATCAGTTCATATAAGTCTCTCCATATTTTTCTTGGACCATCCTGTTCTTGATTTTTTAGAGCACAATAGTATTTCATCACAATCATATACCACCATTTGTTCAGCCATTCCCCAATTGATTGATATCCCCTCAATTTCCAGTTCTTTGGAACAGGCTATAAATATTTTTGTACAGATAGGTCCTTTCCCTATCTCTCTGGCATACAGATCTAGTGGTGATTTTGCTGGGTCACAGTTTTATAGCCCTTTGGGCACGGTTACAAATTGTTCTCTAGAATGGTTGGATCACAACTCCACCAACCCCCAATTTTTCCACATTTCCAGCATTTGGCCTTTTCCTTTTCTGTCATGTTAGCCAATCTGATAAGTGTGAAGTGGCACCTCAGAGTTATTTTAATTTTCTTTTCTCTAATCAGTAATTATTTTGAGCATTTTTTTTCATGTCAGTATTGATAGCTTTAATTTCTTCTTCTGAAAACTTCCTGTCCATATCTTTTGATCATTTATCGATTGGGGAATGACTTGTATTCTTATAAATTTGGCTCACTTCCCTATGTATTTGAGAAATGAGGACTTTGTCAGAGAAACTTGCTGTAAATTTTTTTCTTGTTTACTGCTTTCCTTCTAATATTGGTTATATTGGTTTTGTTTGTCCAACCTCTTTTTAATTTTATATATAATCAAAATTATCCATTTTACTTCCCCAGGTCCTCTCTATGTCTTGTTGGTTACAGACTTTTCCCTTATTCATAGAACTGACAAGTAAAATTTTCCATGTTCCCCAATTTGCTTATGATACTACCTTTTATGTCTAAATCATTTACCCATTTTGACCTTCTTTTGGTATACAGCATGAGATGCTGGTCTCTGCCTAGTTTCTGCTGAACTGCTTTCTAGTTTTCCCAGTGATTTTTATTGGATGGTGAGTTCGTGGCCCCAAAGCTTGGGTCTTTGAGTTTATCGAACGTAGATTACTATCGCGCATCTCTCTCAATGACCCTTTGGGTTGCCAGAAACTTAGATTTTTTGAATATTGTGGTATTGCATGATTTCCACCCATATTGGTGTTCAAAAGATGGTTTTTAGTGCTGTCAGGGAGGCATCATTGAATACGCTACACAGTTTCCCAAAGGCAGTCCAGCTCTTTTTTCTTCCCATTTAATTTTGAGCCTAGTTTATTGTTCATTGGCAGGTCCATAAATACATCTTGGACAAATTCAGTGGACCGCTCATCCTTTGGGATTTAATGATCTGGGAGCACTGTGCGTTTTTCACCTTTCTTTTTTTTTTTATTTGTCTTAAGTGAATCTTGAGATCTTTTTTGACTGTCCCAGCATCTCAGTGAAGAAGCCCAAAAGTACAATGCAATCGGTGCAGTGTTACCTGAAAACATAGGTTTTTGGAGTACCTCACCATTTATAAAAAAAAATCCCTCTTTCATTGAGATTTTGCTAGAAAATCCTTTGTAACAGGAGCTTACACTAGTGAATAAATATCTTCCTATTTTATGTCACTTTGAGCCTGATACAAGATTGAATGAAGTGCTTTCTGTCATTTTTATCAGTCTAGTAATCTTACTTTTTTTTATATATGCATGGAGACAGCTTGGAGGATAGTTTGTAGGCTTACTTTTTTGCTCACCTAGTCAAATGCTTTTAAAAACAACAAATAAGAAATCTGGCAGCTAGGCATCATAGTAGATAAAGTAGCTGACTTAAAATCAGGAAGACCAAATTTAAATTTGGCCTCAGACATTTACTAGCTGTGTGACCCTAGACAAGTCAGTTTCCTCATCTGTAAAATGGAGATAATAATAGCACCTACCTCCCGGCATTGTTGTAAGGCTCAAATGAGATAATTTTTGTGAAATGCTTACTGCCATGTCTAGCACATAGTAGATGCTATATAAATGCTAGCCATTATTATTATTATAATACTTTTCAGCCACTTTTGTGATTATGAAGATGTGGTCCACTAGAGAAACTTTTAATTTGAAAGCCTGCCTGTTCCATTCTCATATTCATCAAGGTTATCCTTAGTGTCTGTGTACATTATTTTCATAATATTTCATGGCAATCTGAAAGTAGGCAAATGAGCTGGTAGTTGCTGATGTCCTCTCAGTTGCCCTTTTTGGAGAATAATACTGTCCGTGATTTTTTTTTTCCTCATCATTTGGTATCTTACCTTCTTTAAGATATCTGGAGATATCTTTCAATGCTTCTAAAATGGTATGTCTGTTAGCCAGGATTTCCTCAGGGTATAGTTTCCAACTTTATCTTCTTGATTTCCATTTCAGCTTCTTTATTATGATACATCTGGTTGGTACTCAGATGGTAGACTCAAAATGTAATCACAATCGTGAGAACAGCTCTGTAGAAACCCTGGTAAATCTATTGCATTTTCTGGCTAGTTGCTGTGCTCTTTAACAGTTTTCGTGTATGAATATGATGATCTAGGTTAGCTGGGTTTCACATGAAGCGTTTTGCAGACTCATTTTCTTCTGCTTTGCAACTGCAGGACTTGCCCATCTCCCACCCTCCTGGCCTGCTGCAGAGATCTTCAGGGTTTAGAATGTCTTCTCTGGCCAGCTTGTGGCACATAGGGATGAAGGAGGGTGGCCCTACCAGAAAATTGGAGATTGTGGAGGTAGAGAACTGCCAGGTGAGTTTGGAGGCATTTAAAAACACAATCCTGTTTCTAAGGTTAATTCTAAAATATCGTCAAGCATAATTTGCTAAATAAAGTGGTTCATGAGATTAAAAGATAATAGTCTACATAGTTCTTTAATGTTTGCAAAGTCCTTTATATACATTGTCATTTGATCCTTAGACAACGACTCTGAGTGGACTACTACTATTCCTGTTTTACAGATAATGAAACTTAGTCTCTGAGAGGTTATATGACTTGCTGCGTTCCCCAGGGTCACATCGGTATAATGTATCTATCAAAGGTAACATGTGAATGAAGGCCTTCCTGACTCCCAAGTCCATGATTATTTTCACTGTACCATACTGCTTAGCATTGTGGGACACAATGAAGGAAGGCTTTTTACTTTTGTCATAGAGCTCTTTATAGTGAAGATAATTTGGAAAAAGTAGGAATTGGAAAGATCCTTGAGGGTGAGGGATAGTAAGGGCTTAGGAACTATGTTGTCTCATCTCAAGAGCAGTGGAAAAAACAGTAGGAGGAAATGTGAAGGCAGTTTTTAAATATCTGAAGGTATATTAATAAAAAAAAAAAGTTTTGGCCTTGGTTCCTTGATCTTTCAACCTTTCTCACTGTCTAATTTGTGAGATGGGATTAGTATTACCCATAGATCAAATAAGATAAAGTCCTTTTTAACTGTTTGTACAGGGCACTGTACAAATGTAGGTGTTGTAGACATTTTAAGAGAGATGGGTTATGTTTAAATGTCAAGAAGAACTGTATAGACATTAAATAAATTTATAAGTGGAGTAAGAATGCTTCCTATCATAGAAAACATTCAAACAGAAGTTCGTGCCGAGTCTAGATGGCCACGTGTACTATCAAAGGATTTTAGAGCTCGGAGGGACCTTAGAAATCATAGAGCTTTCTTTTTGCCAGTGAGGAAACTGAGGCTTAGAGAGGTCATAGGATCACCAGTCATAGATCTAGATCTAGAAGGGATCTTTAGGCCAACCTAATTTTAAGGATGAGTAAATTGAGGTCTAGATCTAAGTGATTTGCTTAAGGTCACAAAGGTAGGCAGGATTTGAACCCAGCAGTGTTCTTTCTGCTATACTAAGTAAAGTGACTTTTCTCAACACAGTTACCACTTTATGTAAATTTGCATTATACATATTTGACTTTACATAAAGAATTCTGAAAGAAATCCTCATTCCAAAAAAAACCTAACCCACCTCTGTTAACTTTTATCATACAGTACTGTGTTCTGTCTCTGTTCCTGCCCTAAGTGATTCATATTCTCTCATCCTTGCCCATCTTCTGTCTCTGGCTTCCACCTGTCCTTGAACCTTGTAATGGCCCCCTTCCAGCTTCCTTCCCTCCCTTCACTTCCCCTGGCAAATTCACATAAATTCACATTAAATCACCTCATGTAAAGACCTGCAGAAAAGCCAGAATTGCCTGTATCTTGTGGGAATGAACATTCTGAGTGCCGAGGATGCTAATACATACAAAAAGAAAGACAGCCTCTGCCTTCATGGAGTTTATATTCTAATGAAAGAAGGCAGCTAACAAAAATGAGCTAAAAAATGGGGGGAAGTGGGTTAAAGAAGAGTTTCTTTCACTGAGTGATAGGTTGGATTAGGTGAGCTCTAGGAGTACTTGCAACTGTAGTAATAAAAATAATAACTTTCATTCATATGCTATGTTAAAGTTTTGCCATTATGATTCTTTATGAGAGAGTGCCCCTTGGCATAATGCATAGAAATCTTGCCCGGATTCAAGTCCTGCCTCCTACAGGGCAGGGTCTTATGGCCCTAGGCAAGTCATTTAATCTCTCAGTCTGTGCCTCAGGCAATTCTCTTAAGAGCTAAAGTAGTGGAATTGTTGATGTAGTTTTTGTGGAGGGAAATCACTGGGGGTGGGAGGGGTGGGAAATGATTCTGTTCCATTTTGTCTTCAGGAAGCAGTAAAAGTGCTTACTGCGGAAGAACAGCTTCTCTATGTGAAACAGAAGGAAACTTATCATAATTGATTAATGTATTTTGAGTTCCTATTGAGTGCGTGGCACTGTAGTTTTTACAGAGCGTTGTGGAGCGTTGATAAGAGGCCAGAGGCACTTGCTTGAATTCCCCTGTCATCTGTGTGCCTTACTGTCATTGCCCATTGGCTGAGGATCTATAAAGACTCTTCAAGAGGGTTTTCTGCTTCTGGTAATGATTGGAATAGATAACTTCACTATGTGTCTTGAATTGTAAGCTTCTTAATCAAGAGAATTCTGATGTTTGGATCCTTGGTTCTTCCTTTATACTTCTGAAGGGCTAAAAGACACCTTCATTTGGTGGTTAGGATCTTCCTTGGGGTGATTAGGCCAGTAAATTCCCCAGGCTGTGAAATTAAATGAAATTTTTTTTTTCTGCTACTTGATCATTCTTCTCCCAGCATTCTCCTGCAGCAAGAGTTTCATAAGACGAAAAGAGCATAGCCACTGTTGTCCTCTGGTTTCAACCCATGCAAAGGAATATCATGAGGAGGAATGATTAGATTTATACTCCATGGTATCCAGTGGAGGTAACAAGGATATATGGCAAAATTTATAGGGAAGTAGATTTTAACTCAGTAAGGAAGAATTTTCTAACAATTATTTAAAAATGGAATAGGCTGCCTCTGAAGTTTGAGGTCCTTATTTTCAAAGGTGATTCAGCATAGACTCAGGGACTTGCTGGGAGGTTGTGGAGGAGATTCTTGCTTCAGTAACTCTTGGACAAGATACCCTCTGATCTCTAACATTAGGGCTTTGTGATTTTAGGGTCCTCCCTGATCCTCCTGTGTTCTTTTCTTTTTTTTGGCAAGTTGGAGTCATGAATTCACTGGCAGTTCTCAACAAGCAGATGGAGATTGAACTTATTTATAGTCTATATGATCACTCAAAGATATGTCCATGTTATTCAGTAGCCCTTACTTGCGTTGTTATCATCTATTTTGGATATAGGCCTTATAGATTTTAAATTCTAGAAGTTCTGCGCTTAAAGGAGGATAGCAGCTGAGATTGTTTCTATGTACAATTAATTCTTAATAATTATTGTTAGAGAAAGAAGAGGCACAGGTATCCACAGGGCAGGATCTGAGCGTTACTGACCTTAGCACTAAGTATAAGGCCTCATGCTGCCTTTCTAGGCAGTGCCACCCTACCTCCCTTTCTAGATCAGTCTCAAGTCTCATACAAATCCCTTCCTATGCTCCAACCAACTGAACCATTCTCCATTACCTTTTTATGTCCTATGTTCTCCCCAGGCTTTTACTAATTCAACTTATCAGTGCTTGAAATGCCTTCTATCAACTCCCCCCTTCTCAGCCCCAGTTCTGCCTTTTGAAAGCCTTCCCATCATTCAAGACCCACACCTTCCTCTAAGTCTTTCCTAATTCTCCTAGGGAGAAATGAAGTCTTTCAACACCCTCCATGGAGCTTACGAAACCCTTGATTTATGCTTCTCATGCACTTAACCTTATTCTGTTTTTGCGTTATGGTTATTTGTATAAGTGTCATATCCCCTGCCAAGACTGTAAGGTCTGCAAAGACAGAGGTCAGTGTCCAATTTATCTTTGTACTTTCCTAGCGTAGCAAAGTGCTCTCTGTATAGTAGGTATTTGTTGAATTGTGCTCAGTTTACATGGAGGTTTTGATTGTTAAATTGATAAGAGTTTTTTATTTTCTTGAGAGGCAGCATGGCATACTACAGGCCTGCACAACCTGCAGCCCGCCAAAGGATTTTGGGCGGCCTGAGAAAAATGTAGAGAACATCTTCTTCAGGTTGTGCAGGCCTGGTGTAGTGGATAGAGAACTGACCTCAGAGTCAGAAAGACCGTTGTTCAGTTCCTGCCAGACACACTGGCCTTGTGCCCCTGGGCAAATCGTTGAACTTTTCAGTGTTCTAGGTAGCTCTAATACTATAAATTGCTGAGCAGTTGAAAGGAATTTCCCCAAAAGGAGTTCCCTATGAAAATGAAATGAAATCATTGGTTCAGCTAAGAAAAAAGGAACAAAGAGATGGTGCCTAGAACCTATACTATCTTTTTGATGATGCATTAAAAATATCTTGGTTTTTTGGTTACTGATCCATAAAGGATAAACATTCTAAGCCCACTGTAAACTTTGTTTAGGGATCTGGAAGATTGTAACATTTGTTATACTTAAGGATATTTATCCTTCTAATACAGCATCTAGTATGAGGGGCGTAATTAATGCCTTTGAGCTTTTGGTTTTTTCTTTCTAGCCTAATGTTCCAAGATCAAGTTCTTAACCACATATGTCAATCTGTGTTAAGATGGAGGTTTAATAGGCCAGTTCCTTAATTCTTTCTTCACCTAAGATAATAAGGTTGTCGGCCTTAAAAGTTGGTGTTCCTTGAGCTTTTTTTTTTTTTGGTCGGTTTAATTCAACATATAATTATTGTCTAATATATACACAGCCCTGGGCTAAGTACTGTATTAGATAGGGAGATGAATTTGGCATTGTCCCCCTTTCATGGAGCATAGTAATGGTATCTTGTACTTATACTTTATAATTGGCAGAGATTTTTCCTCACAAAAATCCTATGAAGTGGGTAGTGTGATTATCATTACTGCCATTATACAAATGAAAAGTGAAGTCAATTTGCTGATAGCAAGAGGGATAGTTGAAACTTTCAGTGTACCAGATAGAAGGGGATTGTATTTAAGAAATGTGTAAATTATTATGGGGACTCAGAAGGAGAAAATCTTAAAGCTTAAAGAGATGGAAATCAAGAAAGAAGAAATCTACTATTTTAACTATTTATGATCATCTCACTGTTAAAATTCTAATTTCTTGACCAGGCATTTTGTCAGCCATTCAGAATACTAACCTTTTCTGTTTTGGTCTGTGGTTTGCCTAAGTTGGCCCCTGAGGCCTCTGAACTAGAACCAGAAATACATGATAGTGTTTTAAGAACCTTCTGAGAGGGGTTGGAAGGATAGGATCTGCCTCATATTAAATCTCTTATGGCTATGTCCTTTGAACAATTCATATTAATTATTCTTCCAGGTACTTTCTATCTACCTTATAAATTAAACTGAAACAGTAAAATTTTGTGACAGACATTGCCATTTATTTGTTAGGCAAATTCTTTTTTTTAATGCACTCATCCTTTGATCTAGAGGTTTCTATACTTGGTAAAGGACACTTTAAATGTCCCCAGATTAAGTGAAAGTATCCATATTACATTGGTACTGGGTTAAGAGGGAGTTCTCTCCTTATGTGATTTCTTCACCACATTGAGTCCTTCGTAACAGGTCTTTTCTCAAACTTAATGAAAATCAGATTTTTTTTGTATCCTTTAAAAATATTGAAACCATCACCTGTAGAAAATGCATCGATTAAAAGCTTGTTTGCCTCACATCCGTTGCTGTGGCAAATGAAGATCACCTTTGTAACAATTACTAATGTAACATTATGGTTTTATTTTTCCCTTTTTCTTTTTCCCAATGGTTACTGCAAAGTACAGGTCCCCAAATGCATGTTTGTTTGGAGTTGAAGGCAGTGGTCTGGCTAAATGATAAGACAAGACATCATTTTGGTAAGTGAAAACTCATCTATGCAGGGGACTTTGGGTGAGTGTATAGGAAGCAATGACTATTCTTTTATCTCTCCATTTTCCCCTGACCAAAAAGGATTTTAACAGTAATACCTGCTCAAAAGGATTTTGAGGCTTAATTTGCTCTCCTTGCCATCTGTAAGTGTTCTTTCTTTCTTTTGCTAAATAGGATTTTTACAAACCATTGTGAACCTTTTTTTTTTCAATTATTATTACCTTGTTGTCTGGAGAGGCCCCCCGGATGCCTTGGAAAGGGCATAGGTCTTTTGAGTCAGAGGATCTTACACCAGTCTTCTTACAATTTACTTCCTACTTTATTCTTTAATCCAGCAACAGACACTGTTCTCTTGGCCGTTTCATCCCATCTCTTGCCTCTAGGCATTTTTTTCTGCCCATCCCCCATGCCTGCAACTTTTCTCCCTCCTCTGCCCTTCCTCTTGGCTTCCTTCAAGTCCTAACTAAAATCTCACCCTCTACAGGAAGCTTTTCTAACTCTACTTAATTCTAATGCTATCCCTCTCTTAATTATTCCTTATTTGTCCTGTATGTAGCTTGTTTGTACACATTTTGTTTGATTGCGGGCTTCTTGAGGGCAGGTACTGTCTTTTGCTTCTTTTTATATTCCCAGAGCTTAGCACAGTATCTGACCCATAATAAGTACTTAATAAATGTTTATTGACTGTTTTCCTGAGTTCAAGTTTTGGCTCTCCTACATACTGCTTGTATAACCTGGATCATATCACTTAACCATTCTGGGCCTCATCTATAAAAGAAGGGAGTTTGGATTTAAAATTATCATTTAGCTCTAAATTCCATGAACCATAACTAGCTTCATTTTTCATTGTCTGTGGCTCTAGGATATCAGAGTGGGAGCAAAATTAATGATTTTGATTATTGGCTAAGACTAATAAGAGAGTGTCTTCATGAGATAATAGGAAAAGCCCTAGACTTTGAGTCAGAAGATCTTGATTTGATTTGAATCTTGGCTTTTCCACTTAGGTGTATGGCCCTAGAAATTTAACCTCTTTGAACCGTTTCCTCATTTGTAGAAGGGGGAATAATTATCCTTGCCCTGCTTATTTCACCAGGGCTGTAGTGAAGATAATTGAGAATGAATTCAGAAACTCTTTATAAATTGAAAGCACTTTATAGAAATATAAAAAATAACTGTAGTCTTCGTGTGCCCTCAAAGAAACATGCACTGGTTCCTATAGGGAATTGCATTTGTTACTGTTATTGCTGGGATGAGTAAGTATGGAAAATATACCTACTGTGCTAGGTGCTGCCTTATTTAGATGTTACTTGGTTCTTGCTCTCTCATTGCTAACAGGTCTAGTAGAGGATTGGTAACACACAAACACTGGTCGCTATAATATAAACATTACATGATGTATGTTAAAGAGTTATACCCAAAAACCTTAAATAATTTTGTAAGACCCAGTCATATGTTTTTTGTAGTGAAGGATATTTTTTTCTTTTTCTTGATTCTATCAGGTGACTGAAAGCATGTAGTAAATTGACAAATTTATGGTATTAAAATTTTACCTGGTAAAACTTGGTACATTCTAATTTTATATTCAATTTTATTATATGTTTGGGTGTTATTCAGTGCATACTGAATCACATACCGTAGTTTTGGGCATCTTTTGATTAATGATATTTGCAGATGTAATACCCAAATCCTAATGCCGTGTGAGTCTGTTGTTCCAGAACAAGGTCATCAGCCACTGGCATGACTGCTAAGTGTGACATACTAGGTAACTTTTTTTGCATTCTGAAGTAAATTTTTATTAATATCTTCTGTTTTCTCATCACTTACATTTCCTAACATATCTCTCCCTCTCCCAGAGAGCAGTACTTTATAACAAAGAATAAAAGTTAAGCAAAACTAATCAACATATTTAAAAAGCTTGGCATTATACACTTTTAGTCCCTTACCTCTTCAAAGAAATAGGAGAGAGAGCCTTCTTGATTGTTTCTCCTTTTTGGAGCCAAATATGGTCATATAATTTTGAAGCATTGATTTTCAATTTTTTTTCCCATTTGCATTGTTGTAGTTAATATGTATAACATTTTCTTAGTTATTTACTTCATTTTGCATCTGTTCATATGTTTTCCCATGCTTTTCTGTATTTATCATATTCATTGTTTCTTTTAAATTTTTTTCAAAGATCAAGCATTTTTTTTTCTCCCTCCCACATGGTTCCCAGTTGGAGAAAGGTATTTTAAAGACATTTTAAAACGTACTGCGGATTTTGTTTTTGTCCTATGGATGTCCTTCACACAAGTAAACAAAAATCACACCAGTACTACCCAAAGTAACTTTTGAGACTTAACCACTTGTGGATAACTCATTTTGTTATTGAATCACCTTTCTAGCCATCCTTCAGGAAATAATATTTATCTTTCTGGTATAATTTATGGACATAGAAGAAGGGAGATAGATTGGTCTTCGAGATATGTGTCTGTGTATGTATTTCCTAGATAAGATAGAGTGCCAGACACATGATCAGTGCTGAATAAATGTTTATGGCGTTGAACTTAATTCTTCTTTTGCATTTACCCCTTCATTACTCCTTCCTCCCCTGCCCCATATTCCATATGTTTATGATGGTAACATGAAATGGAATAAAAGGAAATATTCTTATTAAATTTAAAGCAGTCTTTAAAAAAAGTTTTATTGATGCCTTCTGCTTTTTACACTGCTTATTTGCCAATATACCACCCATCTTGGTCCAGGACCCTTCTTTATAACAAAGAAAATCTTCTAAGTAAAACTTAGTAAACTGACAATGTGTACAGTCAACATTCCACACTCATAGTGAGTGCTCTTACTTTTTGTTCACAGGGAGGGAATTAGATATTCCTGTTTCTAATTCTGTTATTTTTATGCTTACTGAAACATCCCAATTAAAGAATTTTTTTTTAATTCCTTTTTTTGGAGGGATGGGGAGGGAGGGCTGCCTTATTACTTGACAAATAAATTACAGTTCTCACAGTACCGTGGAATACAGCTGAAATACATAAGCATACATTGTAATATATGCACAATGAGAAATTTTGTCTTTTTTCTTGTTAAAAGGTTGCCTCACTGTCTGCTCGGTGTGTTTGTATTGAATAATCATCACCATGATTTTGGATGACCTTCCAAACTTAGAAGATATTTATACTTCCTTGTGCTCACCAACAATGGAAGACTCAGAGGTGGATTTTGACTCTGGACTGGAAGATGATGACTCAAAACATGACAGTATTTTGGGCGATTCTACTATCTTTATTGCTTTCAAAGGAAATATAGATGATACAGACTTGAAATGGAAATTGGACACAATATTGGAGAATGTTCCCAGTCTTTTACATATGGGTAATCTGCTTTAAGTGTCTTTTCTAGTGTATATGTGGTTGTCTTGAATTATATATAGTCAAATTCCATTGGCAGGAATATGGGAGTGACCGGGGTTAGGGCACTGTTTGGATTAGTTAAAAAAAAAAAATCTGAATTGTAGGAATTTAAAAAGAAATTAAGGTATGTTATTTTCAAATAGGAGATTGTAATTAGGCTGTTTTGCCTAATGTCCCTAGAATATGTTTTACTAGATAAGAATGATTAGCATTTAGCTTATATACATATAATTACACATAAGTACTAAAGAAAACTGAAAGAGTTTGTCTGCTTAACAACTTAAACTTTTCCCAGAAGTCTTCGTGTTTACCATTAACACACTAATACTAAAGCAGACTTTAGTGTAGGTCCTCTTAGAATTACCCCAGATTCCAAATTCTTGTAGTCTGAATTAATTAACTTTTCTGTAGTATAATTTGTTTTCTGTGGAGAAGAAATCATTTTTCAAGGAATTTGGATGCTTAACCTTAGCAGTCATTTAGCACATGTATTCAGAACCTTATCTTTGTTAGTCACATTTATCAGCCTAGTATATTCTAAGAACCTCTTTATTCATGAAGCAGCTGATAGAGCGTGTTAAGTGGGTGCATTTGGCATTGCTTATATTAAGATATAGAATCCCTGTTTTTTGGCGATTTTAAGAAATATTACAAAGTGACTAAATTTGAAATGGTAGCATTAGGTCTGAGTGTTTGTGCAAAAATAGAAAATGCTTTTAGGCAATTCCATATTTCTGAATGACCCTTACATTTGCATAAATATGTGTTTTTTCTGGAAACCTTTGATCCTCTTCTCAAGAGGGTTCCATTAATGCTTTCTGAAGGGGCTTATGTTCTTAAACCCTTTCCTGGAGCCAGTAAGAGGAGGGCCATTTACCCTTCTGCCTAAGATTTTATCCTGTCCCAGAAGACTCAATGATAGACATTCCAAGAGCCCCCACTTCAATTAACCCCACTAGAGCTCTCCTCAAAGAATCATAGAACTCCAGTGTTGGAAGCTAGAAATTATCAAGCTCGACACTTAACCTCAAACATGATTACTTGTTATAATATACTCTCCTTATTAGAGCCCCCATTGGACCCACTGTAGTGGGGCTAGGGGTAGTATGATATTCCATCCTACAATTGAAACTTAGAGTCTGAGAGTGATAGAATTTAAAACCTAGAAGGAACCTCTGAGCCTATATAATCCAATGCCTGCATATTATTGAAAGGAAGAAATTGAGGTCCAGGGAAAGGGTTTCACTTGTCAAAGTCCTGCAGTAAGGTGCTGGAGAGTCTGAACAAGAATTCAGCTTTCCAGACTCCTAGTCCTGTGCTGTTTCCCTCATACCGTGATGGCATTTCCATCTATCACTTCCCACTCAAGAACCTAGAATTATTCCTTGTATTGAATCTAAATTCATGAACCTAGCATTCTGGGACTCCTACCAATATATTTCGTTTTGCCAACCTTGGTCCTCATTACTGCCTGGGTAAAGCCTTTAATCTTTTTTTCAATTCTGCTTTTGTACTGTCATTTCAATCTAATATTCACATACTCTTGCTTGTTTCTACCTTCTCTTTTCCAACCTTCTCTTTAGAATTCACTTTTTTTCATTCACCATCTGTGTCCCTTACTCCCTTTAAAACTTACCTCTTCTTGTAAGCCTTTCATTATTATTCTCTTTCACCCACTATCCTTAGTCTGTGTACTCTATTTAAACTAATTTTCATTAGTAATAACTTATATTTATATAATGCCTTCCAGTAGGCAAAGAGATTTCCTAATACTCTTGTAAGGTAGGCAGTATAGTCATGATTATTCCCCTTTTACCAGTTAGAAAACTAAGACTTAAAAAGGTTATATGACTAGCCCAGGGTCTTATTATTGTGCAGTAGAAAAAGTATTGGATTAAGGTTTAGAGGACCTGGATTTTAATCCCAGTTTTGTTACTTGGTATCTGTGTGACCTTGGGTAAGTCACTTGACTTCTTTGTGTCTCAGTTTCCTCATCTAGTAGATGACAGTTGGATTGCCTGACATCTAAGACCCTTTTCAGCTCAAAATAAAAAAAACAACAGCAATATTACTATTGTAGTTAATAAATGGCAGAGCCAAGACCAAACCCTCTTCTTCCTGGTCCTAAGTCTTGAGCTAAGGATATTATATCATAATATAGCCTACTTGCCCAGGCCTCGTTACAATGAACTTCCCAAATCTGGAATAATTCACAGTAGTTTCATTAACTCCTGTGGGTTCATCTTATATGCAGATGATTCCTAGATTTGTATATTCTCTCCCTGAATGCCAATGGCATGTAACCAGCTGCCTGTTGGACATCTCTAATTGGATGTCCCATGGGCATTTCAACCTCAGTGTATCCAAAACACAACTTCTTTTTGAAAACCATTGTCTGCCCAGCTGCCGTATTTCTATCGAAGGTACTCCTATCCTTCTAGTCACCAAGGTTCGTAACTGAGGAGTTGTCTTCCTTTCTTCTCTTTCATGCCTTGTATGCAGTTAGTTGCCAAGATTCGTTGATTTCTCTCTCTGCAACAGCTTTGACATTTATCCCCTTCCCTCTGCTCATACATGGTCACACCTCAAATTCAGCCCCATCTCACCTATTGTCTAGACTGTTTGAGTAGCTTCCCAGTTGATCTTCTTACCTCTACTCTCTCATTTTTCTTGATCCATCCTGTATGTCACTGCTTTGCCCAAGAAGCTGCAGTAGCTCCCTCTTGCCTCTAGGATAAATAAATACAGACAACTCTATTTGGCATTTAATGTCCTTCATTCAACCACCATTCTAGACTTTTTGTACATTCTTCTTTTACATACTCTGTTTCAGTCTAATCTGTTGTTCCCTATTTGGGATATTTCATCTATATTAATACCTCTTCCTGAAGTATACTTGCTTCTCACCTCTCATTCTGAATTCTTAGCTCCTACAAGGCTCAGCTTAAATGAACTTACAAAGGGCCCATCTTGATTCCCCCTTGTACTTGATCCCCAGTAATTCACTGAAAATTACTTTTTATTTACTTTGTATGGAGTTTTATATTTATGAGCTTATGTTTTCCCCCAATAGAGTGTAAGTTTCTTGTGATCAGAGGTTGTTTTCTTGTTTTTATATCCCTGTTGCCTACTACAGTGCCTGGCAAATTTTAAGTGCTTAATAAATGCTTTTATGAATGAATGAATAGTTGGAGAGATTGGGCATTCAAATGAATGATGCCTGAATTACAGACTATTTTGCATATTAACTTTAAATTCTTGCTGTTTATTTAGATTGAGAAGTGCATTATTCATTCATCTGTTTATTAAATGCCTACCAGGTACAGAGCACAGTGATTAGTGTTGGAAGAAATACAAAAAACAAATAAGTTATGGTCCCTATTGTTGTCAACTCACAATCTAGTGGGGGAAAGAACACACATATAACTATGTAATAACCATAAAGCATAATAGAATATTATGAGAGCATGAGAAGTACAAAGCGCTATGTGATGTCCCAGGAAAGTGTGATGTCCCAGGAAAGAAATAGTACCTCTGACTTGAAGGATGAGGAAAGACTCTATGAAGAAGACTGTACTTAAGAAATGTAAAGTCAGATTCCCTAGTAACAAAGCTTTCTTTCACTTTGTTGCCACTACCCCTTCTCTTTGGCCTTACTTTTTCTACTTTGAGTATTGTAATGATAATATATTATAATGCTTTAACTTTCCTTGCCTCTGAGGTTTTCTGTACTGTCATGAAGATTTTTTTATGGTGAAGCTTGGCAGAAAAGGATGATAGCTTAATGGAAGAGGATGTCTTGAGCTTTCTTACTTACCCAGATCAACAGACAAAGCATGTATTTTTTGTGTGCCAGGCGCTATGCTAACATTGAGGTTGCAGATATAAGCAAGAAGATACTCCCTGATCTCAAGGAGTTTACATTCTAATGGGGAAAGACAACCCCCAAAATGGAACTAGAAAGGGAGGGCCAGGTGTATATATGTGGAGGTTTCATTCCAGAGAAGGTGGGCAGACTTTCACCTCTTAGAGTCAAGGGGCTGAGGGGCAGAATCCCAGGTTGCAGTGGGAAGCCAAGGATGATTATAACTAGAATGTAGGCATCATTGTGAGATGGCCGGGAAGAGCATATTGAGTTCCTTTCCATGGCTGACATGCTTTTTTAAAAATTTCTCTTTTAACCAAGAATCCAACAAGCTCAAAGTACAGAAGGTGGAACCTTGGAACAGCGTCCGTGTTACATTTAGCATCCCCCGGGAAGCTGCAGAGCGATTACGAATTCTGGCTCAAAACAACAATCAGCAACTCCGGGACTTAGGAATTCTCTCCGTTCAGATTGAAGGTATTTCACTCTGCCATTTGCTCATGTTGGTAGTTTCAATTATGGCAGTGGTAGGAATCACCAGGAATAGAAAGCCTGAATTGTGTATTGGAGCAGCTTTATAGATATTTTTAAGTTATATAATTGTCTGGCCTGTTGAATGATGGCCAGATCATAAACCAATCTGTGTTTCCTGTTTTAGCAGCTAAGAGTGGAAGATGGGTTGAGGTTGGTGCTGTCTTGTCACTCTGCTACCCAGTCCCCTTTGGGATCCAACTATACTGCATTTGTGAGTGATAAAATTCATGGATATAACAATGGTTATCATGATATAAGTATAGTTTTCTAAGTTTAGGGTATGTGTGCAGTAAACCTTAGGCCACTTGTTCCCCCTTCTCTCTGCCCAGTGATCCCCAAGACAAAAAGTAGAGATGGTGGTGACCACTTTTGCTTTGCTAATAGGAGTTGGCACGGCCATCCTATTGGCTATGGCTGGGGCACAGTCCTCTCCTTTAAGCTGTCACTTCCTATCCTCCCTGTTCCATGTTTGGAGTAACATTGGGAACAGTCTTTTTCTAAGTATCATTCATAACCTTGCTATAGATTCTTGGCAGCCTGACTATGACTAAAGATTGAGAACTAGTGCTTTAATAACTTTGTTAGGTTTCTTTAGGATTTTATCTAAATTGAAAAGACTCTGGCTTTAGCATACTTAATATGTTCATGGTTTCACCCTTTTCTTGGACAGAAGGAGAAACTTAAGGTTTTCATTTTAGTTCACTTAATTTCATACTCTCTTCAGACAATCTCTGCTGAAAGGGTTGCTCCTGTAGGGTGATAGGCCTTCAGTGGACAAGTCACAGCATCCCTCTAGAAGCCCCTAGTAAACATGTGCCTTCCTGGATACACAAAATTAATACTACTGATTATGTCATCAGTGTAGCGTGAACATTGAGTTTTTTAGTAGTGGAGGATGGATTCGCACTGGTTGTTCTACTCACTTTCTCTCTGTCCTCTTTGTAATTAAGAGCCTTAGATTGACTCACAAAAATTTTAGAGCTACAGGGAACTTAGAGATCATCTGATCCAAGCCTTATTTTACAATAGAGAAACTTGAGTCCCATAGAGTTTACACAGTTGGCCACAGTCACACAGCTAGTTAGTAGCTCAAAGATCAACACAGGTTTGACTGTGGAACAGTGGACTGTGGAACAGAGCAGGCTTTATTAACGCCATATTTTAATCTGCTGGTTACATAGCCACAAACTTCGGGAAGGAAGGTCAAGAAGTCCTTACTGCCACATGTTTTTTAACTCTAGTCACCTGTGCTTCTCTCTATCCACAAGGTGGGGCTATTTTCCTGGAAAGAAAATTTGGGTAAACTACCACATGGTTTATTCTTTGGAACTCCTTTGTTTCGTGTATGGACCATTTCTCCTTGTACAAAAGTCAGTAAATAATACTTCGGTAAATGGATTTTGTTTAATAATTGCCATATCCAGTTCAAATTTAAGGATTAAAATCGCTTCACATTTCTCATCTAATTAAATCTTTTCAGTTCAAGAAGTGGTATCTGGCTCCAAGTTTGGTGGAGAGAGGTAAATCCCATCTGGATATTGTCTCTCACTGCAGTGATTGTCTAGAATTCTAAAACTAGGAGAGACCTGAAAGGCAATCTAGTTCAACTCCTTTGCCTTGGGGCTAAACTCTTCTGTACTATAGCTTGATAAGAGGTTGGCCATTTTTGGGTTGAGTTCTGTTTGGGTTGTCTGTGCTAGTAATGTATAAAGAAGAAGAAGGTGGAGGGAGGCCTTTTTGATGTTCTTCCTGGGGACTCAGAATTCAAACTTTTGCCAGAGGATTATATGGAATTTTCCAACTTTAAAAAAGCTATGACACATTTATGAAATTGCTGAGAACAATGAGGAGCAGTCATTTTTTTACTTTACTTACACTTCTCACGGCAACCATTTTATATGTATACCTACATGGTGCCAGTCCTGACACTCCAGCCTTTTCCATACTTCTACCTTATTTTATTTATGCATCAAAGCATCTTACTGATTGGGAAGCAGTACATTAATGCCCAACATGGAGAGATTATGAAAGGCCTCAGCATACTTCATGTCTATTAGTGTCATAGGGAAGGACTCTATCCATGGGGTTCGTCTGATTCATAGAAAAAACTTAGCAGCTAGAAAATTAGTTTCTAGATATTAAGTAAATGACTATTCATCAGGAATATTACAGAGGTAATTCCTGCATTGGGAAGGAAGTTGGACTAGATAATATTTTAAGACCTTTCTAATTCATAAAATTATATAACTGTAAGATCTTTTTGTACCTTGATTTTTATATTTTAGTAAGGGGCTTTTAAGTTTGGAAATTTGGCATTCTACAGCTGCCAGAGCAATTTCTACTTAGTGGCTTTACCTGTTACCTATCACTAATTTTATTTTATTTTCAAATTTATTATTGATAGTTTTATTTATATCTTTATCTCCAAATATATTCCTTGCCTCCCACCATCACAGTGAACTAGAGAGCCTTTGTAACAAAGAATAAAAAAGAAAGGGAGGAAAAGCAAAACTAAACAACAAATCAGTATATCCAACAATATATATGGTATTCCATACCCATGGTACCCTATATCTACAAAGTAAAGAGGGAGATACATTTTCTCATCTGTTCACTGGAGCCAAGCTTAGTTCAGCTTCATTTTTTCTTTTTTTTTTCTTTTTTTGTTTTTCCTATTTACATTGTTACTGTATAAGTTCATTTCCTGGTTCTGTTTTTTCTATTGACATTATTATTGTGTAAGTTCATTTCCTGGTTCAGTTCACTTAATCATTCCAGCAGTCTTCTTGTGCTTCAACTCTTAACCATTTGATGAGCTTCTACTTTATTCTCAGTCTTTGCAGCACAAATAGTGCTGCTCTGAATATTTTGCTATGTATGGAACTTTTCTAACTGACTTCCTTGGCATATATTTGTAGCCAAAGGGTCTAGACAGTTTTAGTGACTTCTCTTGCATGTTTACAAATTGCTTTCCAGAATGGTCAGACCAGTCCACAATTCTAAAAATATATGAGTGTGCTTATTTTTCTACAGTACTTCTAAGACCATTCTTGTCTTTTGACATGATCTCCAATTTGTTTGGTATGAGGTGAAGAAACCTTAGATTTTTAAATTTGTTTCTTATTGGTAATTTGGAGCAGTCTTTCATAAACTTATTAATAGTCTGTACTTCTTTTGAGAACTGTCCATTCATATATATCCTTTGACCACTTAACCATTGAGGAAAGGCCCTTGGTCTTAAATGTTTGTGTTAGTTCTGTATATACTATGGATATCATATCTTCATCAGAGCTGTCACTGATTTTAAAAGCCATCTTTTAAAGATCGCTGGACCTAATGTTTTGCCTTTTATGTTTAATAAAAGCTGCCATTGAACACCATACTGGTCTGTTGAAATGCTTTGCTTAGCTGACTGGTCTGTTGGGTAGATAGTAAATTATTAGTCTTATTTTTGGAAGTTTCATGGCACCTACATTTACGTAACCCTTTTAGGTTTCAGTTTGGGCTTGTCGAGTTCCCTTTTAATTTCAACATATACTGCTTTGGAGAATTACAAGGATATTATTTAGTGCTACATAGCCATCCTATATTCATGTGAGGACTCTTTCTAACATTGTTCTGGGCTGAATGTATTTAGCATTAGAAATATTGAAGTATCACTTTAACTGTCTGTCCATGGTATCTGCTGTTGGCTATATTATAGCAAGCCTTCATTATATAATCTTTCTGCAATAATAACAAATATAGTGACTTTTGTGTGTTCAGGGCAACATGCTAGACCGTAGGAGAGTTTAGGTAAGACATGGTTTCTTCCGTTTGGGAGAGGGCTAAGATACTGAGATAAATAGCTTTACTACACAACGGTACTTCTGGTAAGTAACCCCCTTTGGTCAGGGTTCCAGAAGGAGCCATAGGATACTGAATTCTAGACTTTATATCTTTACTCCTATATAATACTAACTTGTATAAAGGCAGGATGGCAGAGTGGATGGAGAGCCAATCTCAAGGCCAGGAAGACCTGGCTTCAAGTACTGTCTCTGGCACGTACTGGCTGTGTGATCCTGGGCAAATTACTTAACCCCTCATTGCTCTTGGTAACTCTCTGAGACTGTAAGTTGCCCAGAATTTGCTAATCTGCATTGGGATAGGAAATTTTTTCACCCAGAAATTCTTTGTATCAATGAAATAACAGTTCCAGCCCTTGTCCCTAATACTATATTATATAGTTATAATTTTGTTGTTTTTTGGTCCTGTCCAACTCTACATGACCCTATTTGTTGTTTTCTTGGCAAAGATTAGAGTGGTTTTCCATTTCCTTGTCCATCTCATTTTATAGATGAGGAAACTGAGGCAAACAGGGTTAAGTGACTTGCCCAGGGTCACACAACTAGTAAGTTTCTGAGGTCAGATTTGAACTCAGGAAGATGAATCTTCCTGACTTTAGGCCCAGTGCTCTACTCACTTTGCCCTCTAGCTGCCCAGTTATCACATCCTGTAGAAATGGTTGACATCTAGCCAGTTAGGACTGTATACTTAAGTCTATTGGGAAAGATCTAGCTCATTCTCAAAATTGGCCTTGGAAACTTGGTTATTCTTATTGAAGTAGTTTCTTCTTTTCAACCTGATTGCCCTTTTCAGGGGAAGGTGCAATCAACCTGGCTCTGGCTCAGAATCGAAGCCAAGATGTTCGAATGAATGGCCCCATGGGAGCTGGGAATTCTGTTAGAATGGAGACAGGATTTCCCATGGCAAGTGGTCCAGGTAAGAATTAACTTATCACTATAGAGTACTTTTGTTAGTAGCCATTTGAACTCTCTGGGACTCATTTTTGGTTGGCTGCGTCATTTATGGGAGGAAAAGAATATCAATATATTTAACATTTAATGTAATATTATTGACTTATATGACATGTGTAATATATTGTTGTATCAACAATCCAGTTAACAGCTTCTGTGGGTGTGTAAGATCCACCAACAACCAGCACCCAGAAAGCCGCCAACACAGGTCCTTTTGATCTGCTTTACATAAGGAAAGCAGTGTTAAGGGGTTAACAATCTTACTTTAATCCAGCATACAAATAATATCCACCTAGTTCAGGGGGAAAAGCCAGCACCCTGAATTATAGATCAAATACAGTTTGTAGTTTTCAGCATCTGGGTGTACAGCTGGGGAGCTCATTAGAACTGATAGCCCAGAGTCCTGCTGTGGCTCAGAGCTCTGAGAGAGAACACTAACCTCTGTGCTTATACATCCTGTTCAGGGCCCTGACCTCACCCAGGCTGGGCATGGAGAAGTTCCCCATCCCCAATATCACATCACATACAAATCAGTGGCTCCCAGTTGTCTCAGTGCTGAGAAATACAAAAATATCCCACTTTATCTGCCTCATTCAAACAAAGGCCAGAATCATTAAAGGTCAACAGCAAGAAGTCCCACCTTAATTACTGTTACAATTGTCCATATATTTATTTAAGAAACAACCAGTTGTCAGTTTTCAGCATCCTTAGTGAATTTGTTTAGCCTCCTCAGTGAAATGCAAACTAAATGTAATATTGACCTAAGCCAGACAGAAACAAACAAGTCTTTTGGGAGGGAAAGAAAATAAACCAAGTCTATCATATAATTCAGTTGAATGACTTGCAGTGAAGTTTATGTTTTGGGGCAGTTTTCTGCTGCTACTTTTCTTCCATTAGTGATAGGTAACTGATTAATGAAATTTCCCATTTTACTTAAATATTAATATTCAGCTACAAAGAATAGGTATTAATATATATTATACACATGTGAATATGTGAAAGATCTGTGATTTTCAAAAAAAATTTTATTGATATGTTTTTAAACTTCACTAAAATTTTCCCTAGTATCCTTCTTCCTTTCCATATAACAAATAACATTCCTTTTGTGTACTGTATTTTCTTTCATTTTAAAATAAATTTTATTGGTATCTTTTGTTCATTTAGATTACCAAAATTTCCCCCAGCATCCCTTTCCTCTCTCAGAGAGCCATCCCCTATGACAAGTAATAACTTTTTTAAAAAGAGAGAAAAAAATCAACAAAACTAATCAATCCATTGAAAAAGTCTGAAAATATTTGCAGTGTACCACATCCATGGTACCTCTCTGCAAAGTGATGGGGTGTGTGTGGAGGTGTCCTCATAGCCCTTCTTTACAGCCACACTTATTTTATGTAATTTTGCAGCATTTGCTCTTAAGTGTTTCTGTAGTCATTGTATATATTGTTTTCTTGTTGCAGCACTTTGCATCATATTTTGTAAATAATTTGATAAACAAGTTAACAAGCAGTTATCAAGCACCTTCTATATGTAGTGCACTGTGTTAAGCACTGGAGTACAAAGAAAGGCAAAAACAATCTGTATCCTCAAAAAGCTCACAGTCTAATGGGGAAGATCATAAGTAAAGAATTGTTTGCAAATAAGATATTCACAGGATCAATTGGAGTTAATATCAGGGGGAAGGAATTAAGATTTAGAGGACTGGGAAAGACTTCTTACAGAAGGTGGGACTTGAGCTAAGACTTGAAGGAAGCCAGAGAAGCTGGGAGGAGGAGATGAGGGAGATGCACATTTCCTTCTCTGTGCATAGGAAAGAACTGGGGAGAACACCCACAGCTGGGAGGTAGAGCGTCATGTACAGGGGTAGGAGGCCGGCGTCACTAGAGTGGAGCATGTGGAGGGAAGTAAAGTTTGTGAAGGGCTGTAAAAGCCAAACAGAGTTTTGTATTTGATCCTGGACATGGTAACCGAGTGGCTGGAGTCGATTAATAAGGGATGACGTGGTCAGATAGGAACTTTAGGAAGATCATTTTGACATCTGAACACAGGATGGAATGGAGCAGGGAGACCGACTACTAGACTGTGGCAACAGTCCGGGTGTAAGTTAATGTAGACCTACGCCAAGGTGGTAGCAGCGTCAGAAAAGAGAAAGGGACGTAGAACGAGGGAGCTTTTAAACAGAAATGACAGAACTTGGCAACAGATTGAACATGAGGAGTAACCCCTAGGTTGGGAGCCTGGGTGACCAGAAGGACGGTGATACCCTCAACCATAATGTGAACGTTAGAAAGAAGGGAGGAGTGTTGGGGAGAAAGATAATGAGTTCATTTGTGGACATGTTGAATTTAAGAGATCTATGAGACATACAGTTTGAAATAGTAAATAGGCAGTTAGAAATAAGGCAGCTAGGTGGTGCAGTGGGCCTAGAGTCAGGAATACTTGAGTTCAATGCCAGCCTCAGGCAGTTAGTAGCTGTGAGACCCCGAGCAGGTCCCTTAATCCTGTTTGCCTCAGTTTCCTCATCTGTAAATTGAGCTGGAGAAGGAAATAGCAAACCATTCCATTGTCTTTGTTTAGCAAGTGCCAAATGGGATCATGAGTGAGACACAACTGAACAACACTTACAGTAAATAAATTATCATCCACTCCCTGCTGTTGTTTAATACTTCTTGTTTTGGGGATCTGGTATCTATGAGATAGATCAGCAAGCAAGTACAGTTGTCTGAAAAGAGCTTCCAGTACATCTCCTATTTTGGTCTCACTCCTTCTGTTCTTCACCTCAAACTCCACTACCTCCATCCCTCCCTATTTTCCCAACTTATTATCCTTGTTCTGGCCTTACTTAATTAATAGTACTAACTTACTTAACAGTATCAACTCTACAGTTAATCAATTCAGCTACATATTGTTTTCCACCCTTGAATGACTTCCTTGTCCCCTGGTTCTCTCAGTCATTATTCTGAAGAGAGTCACACCTCTGTGCCAACTGGGTCCATTCCAATTTCATGTTATCTTATCTCAACTGGACCCTCATTATGTGGCATAATTTTTATTCTTTTTCTATTGTTCTTTCTACCCAATTCAGCAGTAGTTCCAGACTTCTTTCTCCTCAATCCTCCAGCTCCTCTAATATAACCTATTTTCTCCTAGCAGTCCTTACCTCTTATTATCCTGAGGAAGTTGAAGTGATTCATTAATTCCTCCATCTCTTTTATTTCATATCTTAAAACCTCTCTACTACTTCACTCAGCCCCTTCTTACAGATGAATCTTCTTTCCAAAGTCAGCCCTTCTATGCCTATATATAGGAGGTCTTCTCTCCTTTCTTCTGTGGAAGCTAATCCTATCAATCATTTCTTTCATCTTCACTCTCTTCCTATCCATTGGCTTCACACTGTGACAACAACCTGCCTCAAACTACTTACAAAAAAGCTTAAAAAAACCCCTTCACTTGACCCTGCCATCTCACCAAGCTTTCATCCTATGGCTTCCTTTTTCTTGCTACATGCCTAGAAAGAATCATCTACACTTGCTGATTTTACTTGATCATCCATTCACTTCTTAGCCCCTTGAAAAATGGTTTCCAAGCCTCTCTTATCTCTCCTCCAGATTTCCCTATTACTTTTGAGGGCACTTCAATCCTCTCATTTTCTCAGATTCCCGAGCTTGGAGTAATCCTTTATTTCACTTCATCCCCATAACCATCAGTTGCTAAGTCTTGCTGCTTCTCCTTCTATCACATTCCTTGCATCTGTCACATTCTTTCAACTCACATGACAACCACCCTAGTTTTCTAGCCTTGTTTCATACTACTCCCTATTTGTGCCTTTTATGTTCCATTCATAGTTTGTCTCTGAACTTGCCTCTTTCATTTTCTCGCTCTGTATTTCACAAGCCATCTCCTGCGTCTGGAATGTACTTCCTTCTTATTTATACCTCTCAGAATCCTTTTATTCCTTCAAGACTCATCACAGGTGTCCTTGTCTATGAAATTTTTCTTGACCTCTACACTACTCTCCTAAGTTAAGTGCTCTTTAGTTTTCTGTGTATACTTTATTTTTATGTCTGTTGTATTTCCTTAGTAGGATGTAGGCTTTTTAAGAGCAAGGACTGTTTTTTTTTGTCTTTGCATCCCTAGAACAGTACATAGCAGCAGCATATAGTACACAGTACATAACTTAATAAATATTTATTGAATTGAATGAGGCAGCATGGTATATTGGAAAACTCGGAATTGGAATCAAGACACTCGTGTTCAAGTCCTAGCTTTGACACTTATTATCTCTGTGCCCCTTGGCAAGTCATTTCATCTCTCTGATCTTCAGTTTCTTCTTCAGTAAAAGAGAGAATTATAACACTTATACTGCCTGTCTTACAGGGTTGTTATTAAAAACAACAGCAACACTTGGTTAACCTTAAGGTGCTATGGAAATGTGCATCTTGAGGATGACTGTAAGTTATTACTTTGCTCTAAGAAAAACTAATGGATTCTAAAATTTTTTGTAGGATTAATAAGGATGAACAATCCTGCAGCTGTTATGATGTCCCAGGGTGGAAATGTATCTTCTTCCATGATAGCAGCTGCTGCTAATCCAGAGCTGCAGACCAGAGCACCCCGACCTGCTTCACAGTCAGGTAATGAACTCAGGTATAAAGTCCATTATGAAGTGCAGGATGGCATCAGGTGGTAGTATGTAGTTAGTTACTCTCCAACTCTTTGTTGTGCTGAGCTCACACCCACTTGTTTAGGTTAAGAGTATGTTGAGAAGTAAAAAGGAAAAAGTTAAGCAAAATGATTGGATCATAGATTCATACATTTAGAGTTAGAAGTCATTGAGTCTTTCCCATTCATTTTACAGATGAGGCCCAGAGAGGTTAAGTTATTTGTTAGTCTGTTTATACTTTGTTATGTTTCTGGGGAAGGGAACACGTAGTATTTGTCTTTTTGAACCATTGATTACACATTTTTAAGTCTTTGAATAAATATTGTAGTAGTTGATGGAATCCTGCAGCTTATCATTTCACAATTCAAATTTCTTTTTAAAAGAATTAATTATTTAAAAAAAAGAATAAATTGATATTAATGTCTATATGTCTATATCTATATCAGCAAAATTAACCAACATACTGAAAAAGACATTCTATATAGTGTTACTTACCGTCCCCTACTTCTGCAAAAAAGAGGAAAATACACTTTTTTTCTACATTTTGTTTGGGGTTAAGTTTGTCAACAAACATTTTTTAAGTACATATTATGTGTATTTTTTTTTGTCTTAATACCTCTCATTTCCTTAAAATGACAGAAAGTACTTGGGATAAAATGAGGGAAGACTTCTAGGTTATCTCTGGGAATTATCTCTTTAACAGGTTAATAGAATGTGAGCAATGAACAAACATTTCTTAAGCACTACATGCGAAGCACCTAAGATATATAAAGAAAAGCAAAATGATACTTTCTTTCAAAGAGCTTATCATCTTATAAGGGGATATAACACCCATAGAAGTTTTGAACACACAGCCAGATGAGAAGGCCGCTGCCCTTTAGTTTTGCTTTGGCAACAAAGTAGATGGTAATGCATCTTCTTTAATATTGTTTCCACTGATAAAGCCATATCCCTTTCTGATACTGAATCATTTGACAGTGCTTTGGTGACAACTTTCCCCAGTGTTTTGTAATTGTGGCTGTAGCACTGGCAGAAGCAGTTGCTAGGTCTCATGTCCACAAGATTTCATTTTCTGAATGATAGCTACAAGAATTGTGTTGGAAGCGTAGAGAATGCTATTCCAACCACCACATTTTACAAAGCAGGAATCAGATACAAAAAGATTTAGATGCTTAACCATTTTTATCTGGGATTTTTTATCTTTTGCCTATGTAAGCATACTAGCAATTAGCTATTTTGAGAGCCATTACCTCATGTTTATACAGTACAACAAAATTTACAAAGCCTTTTCCTTATAACAACCCCCTGAGGTAGAAAATGTGTTATTATTTCCATTTTTACAGAGAAAGTACCTGAGGCTCATAAAGGTGAAGTGATTTACCTATAGTCTCTAATGAATGTTGGAGCCAGAATTTGAACCTGGGTTTTGTGACTGAATCTAGTTCTCTTTTTATTATTCTGTCCTGCTTATTATTTCATAATTTTTGGTAATTATTAGATTATTTTATTTCCTTAATCTCATCAAGCAAAAAAGTATTGCTTTTCCTATTTGAAGATCATGTATGTTCATAGAGTCTCAGAGATAAAAGAAATATGAAAGGCTTGCTATTCCAATCCAAGGTCCTAGTAATAACTAATAGGATATAAATTTTGACCTGTTTTTCTCATAGTCTGGGTTAGATTTGTTCTGTTTTATTTTACTTAATAGCTTTATTTGGTCCCCTTTGTAACCGGTGATACAAATTCCTAGAATAGCTGGTCCGAATTAGGCATGTGGATTGTAGCTATGGAACAGAGCAGAGCTAACTAGATAATACAAGGATTAAACTTTGTTGTTGTTTGTCCTTCTTCTGGAAAAAAGACCAGGGAGGTGATGCCATTACATGCAAGTGAATTGAATTTAAATGAGGGAGGGCCGTACAAAGTCACCAGCCTCACTTTCTCCTTCCAGTGGCAAGATATAGATCAAGATGACTGGAGATTGCCCCAATGCAAAAGGAGACCTTGACCTTTTTAAGCTAAGGTCTTCTATAGGCCTCAGTTTGACTGAGGCAACGCCCATTCAGTGATTTAAGGCTAGGTAAGAAATGAGGCAGAGGATGGCAGTCTGGGAGGGAAAGACCCACTGGGTTTCTGGCCAAAACAGAAACAATTGCTATTTACATTCACTGAGCCAATCAGGGCCCAAACACTGACCAAGTGGGGCTTGGCTTAGACTTACTGTTGGCCAATCAACGAGGAGAACCTGAGTAATTTGGTCTTAAAGTGTGGTCCTTAAGGAAAAACAAAAAGATTTCAGCTATGAAAATTTACATTCCTTTCAGCAGAGTACCTGCAAATAAGGGTATGATACCCTGTGTGGACAGAAGGAATGGAAGGAAATGAAAAAGAAGGAGCTGCATTGCCCAACTGTCCAGTTGCAGTTGGGTCTCTAGTGGGGCAGCTCCTATTTTCTACTCACAGAGGTTGAACCTTGGCTTCATTATTGAACTATGATCTAATTCAGGGGTGGGCCACAAGTGGCCTGGAGCCTGCAGGTTCCCCACTCCTGTGGAAATCAATTCTTAGTATTCATGGTCATCCAGGAGTGAACTTGATTTTATCTGCCCTTCTCAGTGTTTATCTTTAGTTCTTGAATTCTTTACATTATGGAAGTAGCTTATGATCTTTTCCATTAGTGCTTAGCTCCCTCCTATGGTGAGAAGCACTAACTTAAAATTTGTTACTTTTTTTCCCAAACAGTAAAAACTTGCTTCCCATCCTCCCTACGTTGAGAATGAAAAATCTGTCACAAACTAATCAAGCAAAACAACTTTTTGCATTGGCCATATTCTCATAGACACACACATAGATATACATATATGTGTATGACTTGTTAACACCTACTTATTGAGCCTTGAGAATCCAACAAAGGTATTGACTTTGGATGGCGTTGATCTTGTTATCTTAGGCAAAAAACGCATTTGTTCACCATTTCTTAAAGTCCTTCCCTTGTTTGACCATTTTTCTCTTTGATAGCATTAGCCACTTCAAATGCCTTAGTCTGTCTGAGCACCAACCATGTTTGTTTTCCACTGGACCTGTGATTTCATTGGTATAGGGAACTCCCAGTAAGGAAATTCCTCTACCAGTGTAGTTTGGAACCTACTCTAACACTTGTCCATTGCCTGGGCCACTGAGGTTAAGTGATTTGCCCAGAGGGATACAGACCTTCTAAGTCAGAGGCAGAGCTTGAACTCAGGTCTTCTGATTCTAAGGCAAGATGATTGATTGCCCACTATGCCATGCTGCTTCTTGCATGAGCACTTTGCAATTGAAACTTTTTTGATTCTTTTAAAGCCCATGAGTAGGCCTTTCCTTTAGGATTCCATTACTTTCTTTAGGCTTTGCAGAAGGCAAATGTATGTGTGTACATATGTGACTAGATAGGCACACTCTGATTTTCTTGCTCTGTTCATTTAATACTGTGTAGTAAATACCTATACTTTCTTTTTTACTGCTTTTATGTAGTTGCTTAAGTTTGATATCAAACAGGATAACACATGCATACATGCTCAGTTTGCTTTACAACAGTCATCGTTTTGGTGAAGTTTCTAGTCCAGTCATATTAAATATTTATTAAGTACTTGTTGTATGCCAGGACCTGTGCTAAGTATTGGTGATACAGAGAAAGGCAAAAAGTAGTCTTTGCCCTCAAGGAGGTGACATTCTGAGGGAGATAACATTTAGACAACCAAGTACAAACAAGATACAAACCAGATAAATTGGAGGTAATATAAGAAAGAAGGCACTAACCTTGGGGCATCTAGGTGGCCCAGTGAGTAGAGCACTGGCCCTGGAGTCGGGAGGACCTGAGTTCAAATCCAGCCTCAGACACTTGACATGCTTACTAGCTGTGTGACCTTGGGCAAGTCACTTAACCGCAATTGCCCTGCCTTCCCCCCTCCAAAAAGTTAAAAAAAAAAAAGAAAGAAAAAATAAGAAGGCACTAGCCTTAAAATTGACCAAGAAAGTCTTCTTGAAGAAGTCGGATTTTAGCTGAAGTTTGAAGGAAACCAGGAGGCTGAGCATTCCAGGCATGGGAAACACCCAGTGAAAACACCTGGAGTCAGGAGATAGAGTGACTTGTTTGAGGAACAACAGGCAGGCGGTATCACCAGATTATAGAGTACATAGAGGGGAGTAGAGTGCAAGAAAATAGGAAAGGTAGGAATAGACCAAGTTATGGAAGGCTTTAAAAAGGCCTTCACTTTAGAAAGAGCACTTTGAAAGCTGAGTGGAGAATGGACTGGAGTGGGAAGAGATTTGTGGCAGAGAGACCCACCAGAAAGCTTATTTCAGTAGTCTAGTCTTGAAGTGATGAGGGTCTCTACTAGTGTGGTGGTAGGGTCAGAGGAGAGAAAAGAGCATATGTGAGAGATGTTTTGAAGATTGAATAAACAGGTCTTGGTAACTGATTAGTTATAGGAGATGAGAGACAATACAGTGAGAATTAAGAATAACATCTATGTTTTAAGCCTGGTTGACTGGAAAGATGGTATTGTCCTTGATAGTAAGAGAGAATTTAGGAAGAGGTGAGAGTTTTTGTAGAAAGATAATGAGTTTGATTTTCGACATTTTGTTAAAGATGTCTCTGAGACATGATATCCAGTTCAAGATATACAATAGGCAGTTGGTTGGAGTGTCAGGAAAGAGGTCAGAGCTGGATAAATTGATCTTAGAATCTTCTGCAGAGATGATAAATGAATCTATGAGACCTGTTGTGTCATAATAGAACCTAGTATAGACTGAGGATCAGAAGTCCTGGGATTGATTCCCATCTTTGGCACTTAGTGTGTGACTGTGGGCAGGTCACTTCTCTTTTTCAGCCTCTTTAAAATTAAAGGATAATAGTACTTAAGCTACCTATAATAGACTTATTTTGAGGAAAGTGTTTTGTAAGCCTTCAAATGTAATAGCGATTTGTAAACCTTGAAGTGCTTTAGAAAAGTGAGCTGCTATTACTTTTCAGTGGCATTAGGTGAATGATCCCTTTGTTTATTTTCTTTAAAACAGATTCAGTGGATCCACTCCTTTCTGGGCTTCCTCTACAGCAACAGAGTCATACCTCAGGGTCTTTGGCTCCTCAACTCCATCAAATGCAGCCTGTACCAGTTAATAGACAAATAAATCCACCCAATTTTCAGCAGCTTCAGCAGCAGCAGCAACAGCAGATGCAACCTAGACCCCCACAGCAACATCAGCAGCAGCAGCCACAGGGAATTCGGCCTCCTTTTACTGCCCCCACTCAGGTGCCTGTGCCTCCTGGCTGGAACCAGTTGCCTTCTGGAGCTCTTCAGCCTCCACCAGCCCAGGGTGCTCTGGGTACATTGACAGCAAATCAAGGGTGGAAAAAAGCCCCCCTTCCTGGTCCTATGCAGCAGCAGCTTCAGGCAAGGCCATCTCTAGCCACAGTACAGACTCCTTCCCACCCGCCACCTCCATATCCCTTTGGAAGCCAGCAAGCCTCACAGTCCCACACAAACTTTCCTCCAATGAGCAACCCAGGTCAATTTACTGCTCCTCAAATGAAGAGCCTTCAAGGGGGACCTTCCCGGGTTCCTACCCCACTTCAGCAGTCTCACCTAACGAACAAGTCCCCTGCTTCGTCTCCCTCCTCCTTTCAGCAGGGATCTCCTGCATCATCTCCAACAGTTAACCAAACACAACAGCAGATGGGACCAAGGCCACCTCAAAATAACCCTCTTCCCCAAGGATTTCAGCAGCCTGTCACTTCTCCTGGTCGAAATCCTATGGTTCAACAGGGAAATGTGCCACCCAACTTCATGGTGATGCCACAGCAAAATCAGGGTCCACAGGGTTTACATGCAGGTCTAGGAGGTGAGCTGCACTGAACATATTTTTGCCATTCAGTTTCTTAGAGAGAAAAATTGCTAGAACTTCATCTGGCTTTTTCAGTTGGCATGGGAAAAGCTATAATGTAAGGATCTAATTCATGGTCTACACTGCATGCTTAGTGTTGTCACATTAACTTAGCTACTTTGTTGTTATCATATGATATGCTGGTAATTAAGCCAGCCATCTTTGTGCAAATGCAGGTAACCAGATTAGATGTGTTCATTTTGTTGTTTGAAATCCTTTGACTTGTCAGCTAAGAAAATGTGTCAAGAAAAGCACGATCTATCTGTTGAATTTAGTACATTGTGGTTATTCAGTAGTTTTAAGTCCCGTTTAACTCTTTGTGACCCTATTTGGGTTTTTCTTGGGAAAGATACCAGAATGGTTTGCCATTTTCTTCTCCAGAGATGAGGAAACTGAGGCAAACTGAGTTAAGTGATTTGCCCAGGGTCATACAGCTAGTAAGTGTCAGAGGCTGGATTTGAACTCAGGAAGATGAGTCTTTCTGATTCCAGGACCAGCTCTCTATCCACTGCACCACCTAACTGCCCCTTTTATACACCAACTGCCAGTAAAATAAATGCCAGTAAAAATGATCTTTTGATAAATTTGGTAAAACTTTGTTAAGATGCACAAGATGAGTTCAGAACACATTGACTTTTACAGTATTATAATGCAGATAGCTGCTCCTTAGAGAGGGAGCTACACTAGTTATACCTAAAGGAGATTTATTTATTAATTTTTAAGGTGTCTCTCGTATGAAGAAAAAGCAATGGAGCTTAATGTGTGAGAGGTAAAACGATTAACGTAAAACTTATCCATCTCCATGTTTATTTATTGTTATCAATCATTTATCTAGTGCACAAGAATGTGCTTGGAGCTTTTCAATAAGACATAGAAAGCACGGTTACAATTATCATCTGTTAAACATGCTCAGAAAAGAAAGTCACTTCCCCACCCCCAATATACTCCTTCAAGCTCTAGTACAGCATAGTAAAGGCATGTTCTCATAGTTTCTGGTGAACTTGAGTTGCTCATTGATCTTTTCACTGGCTTGCAATTTATTTTGTTGACATGGGCTATAGTTATGGCTTTAATATTTGCATCTCTTGGAGAAAAGGGCCCTACCAAATTCATGTTTTCCGGAAAAGAAAAATAATTTCCACCCCAAACTTCAGCCCCCCCCAACATTCTGGACATTCTGATACAGATCGTCAGCCAGGTTTTATCTGGGTCCCACTCTACAGATTTGATTACTGTCTTTTCAGGTACCATTGGATGGTGCAAGGGGACACGCTATTAAATAGATGCATAATTGTATGCAAAAAGTGTCTTTTAAGGAGGATGGGATTGAAAACATAGCACTTTTAAAGAGAGAAACATACTTAATACAAGTAAATTGGAAAGAAGATTTTTGATTTAAATGCCTTCCATTGAGTCCTTGATGGGTTCACCTAAGATGATCTCACCACATCCAATCGGATATTATTTACTCTCCTAAATTAATTCTCAGACATCAAACCTTGTTACAAAAGAGAAGCAAGATTTCAGCCACTTCATATTATAATGATTCTTTGTATCATGACCATCAGAGGATGGAGCAGAGAACCTTAGGGTAGGTTCTGTGTTAAACTGATGATATCCTCATTTTGAAGCTTCTCTCTACCACCCATTATAAGGAGACCCAACACTATAATATTTAAGGGGGGAGGGAGAGATGGAGGAATATTGTAGAAGGAAATATCATTTATCTCCTTAGATGGGATTGAAGCTACTTATCTATTTTTAACATCAGGACTCAACTGTTCACCCCGATATGTTGCATATCAGCCTGTTCTCGTGCTTTTTTGCGCATTTCAAGGTTTAGCATGTTCCCTTGTTTCAGATGCTCCTTTGGGGTCTGTGCTGAGGAAATTCGGATTTTCCGGATTTGGTAGGCTACAGAACAGTGTGAGCACGTGAACCTAGCTGTGCCAGTGAGCTCTGGTCACCTCTAGGTAGCAGATTGCCCTCTTTTCCTTGGCATGTTCTGGGTATAAATTTTTTAATATTTTCTTTTCATTTTGACAATGCTCATGTGAGAGATTATGTTGATTTTTTTAACCATCTTTTCTGAACTTAATGTAAAGATATAGCCAGTGTGACTAAAAAACCCTAAGTAAGTGGACTCTCCATGCTGTTCATCCTTCCTTATTCATTCCATATTTGAGCAGAAGTGCAAATTTGCTAGGTAACTGCCTTACTCATTGTTTTCTATTAAGGAATGCCTAAACGGCTCCCACCTGGCTTCTCGACAGGACAGCCCAATCAGAATTTTATGCAAGGCCAAGTGCCTTCAACAGCCTCTGGAACCCCTGGGAACACTGGAGCCCCTCAGCTACAAGGAAACCAGAGTGTACAGCACACAGGTTTGTGTCTGTCTCCCTCTGTCTGTGGACAGGAACCTTTCATCTTATGATTTTATCTCTCTCTTATGCCAAATTTGAACAGAGACTTGAAGCTGGTTGGGGTAAATAAAACAGCACAATTACTGTCTTAAGATATTAAAGATTGTCTTGTGGAAGAGGCATTAAACTTATACTCTTCTCCCCTAGAGGGTATGAGTTGGCCTCATAGTTGGAAATTAAAAAGAGGCAGATTTCAGCTACATGTAAAGAAAGACTGCTTAATAGAGATCTTCCCCAATGGTCTAGACTACCTCAAGGGTCCCTATTGCTGGAGGTATTTAGACAGAGGCCAGATAAACCACTTGTTCAAGATATTAGAGAAGGAATTCATCCATTGAGATAGAGGTTAAACTAATTGAGCTTTATGGTTCCTTCTAAATCCTAGGATTGTGTGATGAATCTCAGTGAATGTCAGTGAAATAGACTCTTTGTCTTTTGGGAACAAGTTGAGGAAGTTAGCACCTTTATAGCCTTCAAATTAGTTAGGGAAGGGATTTCCAAGAAAGGACCTCAGGTCAGTGACCCCCTTCTTTGGCTAGAACTTGTTTCTATGTTTCTACGATTATTCCTCACTTTAACCCTTTCTAAATTGAAATGAGGAGAAATGGGCCAGGTTAACTGGCAGCTAGTGCACTTGAGAAGCTGGGTGTAATGCTACCATCAGCAGGAGCTGACCACATATTCTTGGCCAAGTGAGTAGAGCTAGATTGAAGATAGGTGAAAATAAAGGTCAAGGAAATCTGTAGTGGGATTTTTCTCCACAATATATTTGAGAAGTGTTAGGTCCTATGGATAACTATTTTAGAAATCTGTAAATAAAGTATATACTGCATATTAACTCGACTCACACAGAGAGTAGCTCCTGGTCCCTGTGTATTGGTTGCAGAAGCAAGAAAACATTCTAGTGCAGTCAGTCCGCATAGTATACTACACTTATACGAAACATATTGGGAGAGGCTGAATCTGATTACTCCAGGAATGAGCCAAGAAGTGCTCAACAGCCCAAATTTTGTCTCTCTGATTATATATGTACCAAATGACTATTTCTATTCCTATCTTACCCCTTTATGTCAAGGCATCATTTAAATTCTAACATTGGTCTGATGCCATCAAAAATACCTCACTAGCTCTATGTTCTTACTTGGAGTTAATTTGATCATTTGGTCCCAGTTTTAATTGCGTATTATTGAAGGATTAGAAAAGCCTTGTTTACAGCTGGTGAAAATTCATATGACATCTTGAGAAGGAAAGGCAGTTTCTTTGACTTTTCCTATTGGATATGTGTTTGCCAATAGTGTTTGCCAGGTAGCTGAAGAAGAAAGTCCAGAAACCTTGTAGGTCTCTCCAACTTTTCTCCAGAATTTGCTTGTTAAAAAGAAAGCATCTTCTCTTAAAGTCTCTGCTCTTGCATCTTATATTTCCCCAGCTGCTCTTGAGGCAAAGTTTAGTTCACTGACCAAAAGTGTTTTTAATTTTCTTCATCTTACAGGTAGCAACAATCATCTTATTCAGTATTGACAATGAGATTATGTCCTCTTCCCTTTGTAATCTGAGAGAATGTAAGCTTGATTATCCAGCAAAAAATTTGTATCATTGAGTTGCCAGGCAGGAGTGGGGAGAACTTGTTTACCTCTATCCCTGTTGTGCAGTAAGATCTCAATGTAGATGATTATACAGCGTCACACCTTTATGACCCAGAAAACCCACCAAAAGCACTCTCAAGTGTGTTGACAGGTAATGGTATTTAAATTGGTCAATCAGAATGGTGGGGAGTGGGGTATCTTTGTAGTTAAGGTAATTGGAATGTACTAATGCCAGTTGACTCATAAGAATCTCTTTCTAAAGTCATGCATTTTCTTTTAAAGGTGGCCAAGGAACTGGTCCTCCCCAGAACCAGATGCAAGTATCACACGGGCCACCAAATATGATGCAGCCCAATATGATGGGACTTCATAGCAATATAACCAGTCAACAAACTAGTAACAGTGGAGTTCCCCAGGTGAACATGGGCAGCATGCAAGGTCAGCCTCAGCAAGGACCCCCATCTCAAATGATGGGCATGCATCAACAGATTGTGTCCTCCCAAGGACAGATGGTGAACTCTCAGGCTCAAGGAGCCCTGAACCCTCAAAACCCAATGATCCTTTCTCGTGCCCAACTTATGCCACAAGGCCAAATGATGGTAGCCCCTCAAAACCAAAACCTTGGGCCTTCACCGCAAAGAATGACCCCTCCCAAACAAATGATTCCCCAGCAGGGCCAGCAGATGATGGCACCACATAATCAAATGATGGGACCTCAAGGCCAGGTCTTGCTACAGCAGAACCCAATGATAGAACAAATAATGACCAATCAGATGCAAGGAAATAAGCAGCCATTTAATGGTCAGAACCAATCCAATGTTATGACGGGACCAGCTCAGATAATGAGAGGACCAACTCCAAACATACAAGGAAATATGGTTCAGTTTACAGGACAGATGGCAGGACAAATGATGGCCCAGCAAGGCTCTGTGAACAGCAATCCATCTCAGGTTATGGGAATTCAGGGGCAGGTTCTAAGACCACCAGGACCTGGCTCACACATGTCCCAGCAGCATAATGATGCCACTACCCCCACAAATAATGAAGTCAGCATTTCCCAGATGATGCCTGATGTTTCCATGCAGCCATCAAACATGGTGCCACCCCACATGCAGGCAATGCAAGGAAACAGCACCTCAGGGAACCACTTTTCAGGGCATGGGATGCCTTTTAATGCACCCTTCAGTGGAGCACCAAATGGAAATCAGATCTCCTGTGGTCAGAATCCTGGTTTCCCTGTCAATAAAGACGTCACTCTAACAAGTCCTTTATTAGTGAATTTACTACAAAGTGACATATCTGCAGGCCACTTTGGGGTGAACAATAAACAAAATAATACAAATGCAAATAAACCCAAGAAGAAGAAACCACCGAGGAAGAAGAAAAGTAATCAGCAAGGAGAACTTAAGTAGGTTGAAATGATCTTGCCTAAATGTTATTTGTTTGTTTCTGTATCAAGGGGTACCCTGTAGTAGATAAGAGTTTCTAGTCCAAGTTCTGCCACCAAATTGTGTAATTTTTAGGTATGTCCCTTCTCTCTGGGTCTTAGCGTCCTCTATACAATTGGAGTTGGAATAGATGATTTCTTGTGACTCTTCAGCTTTAACATTTTTTGCTTCCACGTTGTTTTATTTAGTCAGCCCTCTAGATATTTAAATCACCTGCTGACTAATAAAGACTAGTCTTAGGGAGCCCATGGCTTATCCCCCTTGGGACGTCATCAGGGCCACTCTAGCAAAAGAAAAAGATCCTCAGCTGCTATTGACTGTATATTCTCAAGTTTAATTATAACTAGTGAACCAGAGTGGGTAAGTATGTTTTGAAAAACAGCCTATGTGACTGATAAAGCAAAACCTGCTTAAGAAAGCTCCCTGCTGTTGCACAGAAAATGGTTTTTTGACAGGTGTCTTCATAGAATATTGGTTCTTAATCATTTCTAGAGGCTTAAAATCTATGTTAAGAAGATTAGACGCTTCAGGTCAGGCCCCCTTTCCATCTCTGACAGATGGGTTCCACTGAAGGCAGAATGATTAACAAATTCATTTATACTCTGTTTCCAAAGGCGGAATGTTGGTTTGACTTGTTTTTGCTTGGTTGGTAAATGGTTTTTTTTGTTTGTTTTTCTTATGATAAATGTTTTCAAGGAAACTTTTAATTGTTTCTCTCTGCTTCAAAATGTAAGGCAGAAATGTAATAGTTAGAATTTACTAATACATTAATTGCTCCAGTGAAGATAGAAAAGATCAATCCAAATATGTAATTAGAATTGACAGTAGAAGTATAAACAGGACCCTAATTAATGAAGCTAATTGTTCCCCCTTTTATGCCTGGTCTGCACTTTAGCCTAACATGTACTGCAGCAAAAATATGTGATAAATATTAGGCTACAGAGCAAAGGCTTTAGCTATTGCAGTTTTCCACTGTGACAGCTGTAGCTAAATTAAAAACATCAAGTCTGATAAATCACTTTTCACTTGTAAGAAGTACATTTTTAAAGACCCATTTTGTGGTTGAGATGTGGCAAAAATTGATTTGTCAGATGAACTGCCTCAGAAGGTCCATTGGGTTCCTCTTCCTTGGAAGTCTTCCTGCAGAGGCTGAATAATCACTTGATGGGATTTACTGTGAGGGTTCCTTCTGTGTATTGGTTGAATTAGATGGCTGCTGAAATCCCTTTCAACTCTCATTCTGTGATTCTGTTAATTAAAGAGGGGTTACCTTGCATATGTTTTTATTTAACCATCTGGGACAAGAACTATGCTGTTTGAAAGTTACCTGTTGGTAAAGTTAAAAGTAAACATTTAGTGCATAACTACTTCACTGCTAATCTTACAAATGGCTTTGCTATAATTATACTTTTTCAAGATTAGTGAGCAAAGAAAAGACCAAAGTAGTATTCATTATACTTGGTGGCCCCATTAGAATTGAATCTAAAGTAGAAAGTGTTTGCTTTATGTGCGATAAGTATACTTTGAAAAATGTGATTTCAACATAGGTACTCCTAACACTGATACAGATTATAATCTGTTAAAATGTTCCTTTGGCAAAGAAGAAATGTCCCCTGGTGGTCTCCACACCAAACTGAACTTGTTCTTAGGTGACAGAAACATAACTTGATTTGCTTGTAGGCTTAACCAAAGTTTTTACTCATTAACTTCCTTGAGAACTCAAAGCCCCTTCCACAACACTATAATGAGAGCTTCAGAGAAGACAATAAACCACCAAAAACCTTGAATCAGGTTGAAAAAGATTGGATTCGTTAAATGGCTTGTTCGTTTTGGGGAAAGAAGTTTTCCCAAATATACTTTCCTCCCCTGAAGTTAGTGTTCTTTTTATCCCAAGATGAATATGTTCATTGAGATTTACTTAAAATCTAATGTTAGGGTAGCTACAGAATAGCACTGTATTTCAAATACTCATATTAAGAAATACAGCATGCAACTAGCAAAACCCCTTCTTGCTTTAAATAAATTTTATAGATCATTTCATTGGTTTCCCTAAGCCATAAGGATGTTTTGAATCAGACTCCGTAGAAACTCAGTATTTTGTCTGGTGCAAAGGGTCATTTTGTGAAGGGTAAGTCTGGGCAGGACTTGAATCTGTCATTTCCAGGACAGTGGAATGTCAGTTAGCATTACACTTCTTTAAGGATGGTCAGGGCTTTGCAGCTTTTGAGCTTTCCTGGGTTGGCTTTGTGAATGTGGACAAGCCATTTAACCTCTGAGTTCCTCAAGGGAAATCTTTAAGACAGAATTTTGGAATAGGTGCTGATCTGCATTTATAAGAGGAAGGAATTTTACCTAGAGGACAGGTTATCAACAATTTGTAGAGATACAGTTTTTGTTATTTGTGTAACTTTGTTTTGTGCAAATGAGTTTCTAAAAGGTCTCAGAATGTTACATACTAACATATCTGTGTTTAGAATAAGAATTTAGTAAGACTTGGGTAGGCTTGACATTTTTCCCCACAGGAAAAAGGACAAGACTTTCTATTAATCAAATCCCACAGTATATATTCTCTTGTTCTTAAGACAGATGTGTGCAGTTGCAGTCTTTAACACTGGAAATTCTTTGACTGTTTCCTATTATTTTAATCACTTAACTAATATGGATCATAAATTAAATATTAGAATTGATAACAGAGAAATTAAGATTGTCCCACTACTTGTTCTTTCCATCCTTGGCTGTCTAAACTTTGCCTGTTTGGTGCAGAAGTTGGGGTTGGGGGAAATAAGCTGTAGGAACTTTCTTTCCCAAAAAGGTTGTATGACCTGAGTCAAAACACTTAAATTTTCTAGGCCTTTTTCCTAAAAAGGTATATAGGGTCGAGATCAGTTCTGGTTTTTTTTTTTTTTTTTTGCTTCAGCCTTTTTTTTTCTTTCAGTTCAGGGACTGGCTGGAGGGAAAAAGCATGTGCTTTCCCCAACCTCTGACCTCAACCGTGTAGATTTTGCTATATTAAAGATAGAGCAGATCTTTGTGGTGACCTTTATGGGCTCCTCTAGCATATCATTTGCTTTTATACTCTTAAATGTGGTAGATGATAACACCAGGATGGTTTACTTCACATACAGGTAAAATCAAGTGCTTTTAGAATCACAGAGAATCTAGAAATGTTTTGATTTCTGAAACAGAAAATAGTGATTCAACTTCACTCCCAACAGCACTGTTCTCCCTCACTTTATGCAGAGTTGTGTTTTTTGAAAAATTGTGTAAAAATCAAATTTTGTATTTAATGCAAAAAACACGAGGAGAGCTTGTTTAAAGATTACTCTGATTTGTTAATGATCATAAATCCGTAAGTTTTGTATACTTTCATACATTGAATAAGTGATACAACAAAGGCATAATGCTTTTGTTTTACTTTGCCAAGAAGGATGATCTTTTAAATAGGTCACAAATGTTTAATGAGGAATTGGAATCTAAGATAAATAATGAGATAGTAAAGAAAGTAGATCTCCTTATCAAACCTACCCAGATTGCAGCCCAGAATTCTGCAAAAACTGGCAGATGTGATTACTGAGCCACTATCAGTAATTTTTTTCTTGTTTTTATTAATAAATTTTGTTTTGACATTATACAAAACACCGGTATTGACACAGTTGAATACTCCACAAGTACAATCCCCCAATGCAGTTTAAGCTTAATTGTAACTGAAAATGAATATACCTTTATACTTCAGTGATTTTTTCAATTTGTTTAAAGAAAGTATGGGTATTATACTTTATAAGTTAAACCTCAGTAATAGTCAAAGTTTTTATTTGAGTTTTGTTGCTATTTAAAGTTGTCTTCATTTAGATATCTGTAGTAATTTTCGTGTTTCTGTTTTACTCACCCCATATCGTTTCATATAGTTTTTCCTCATAGCTTTTTGGATTCTTCATAATCAGTGTTCCTTATGGAGCAGCAATATTTCATTACATTCATATACTACAGTTTTTTCATTCATTCTCCAGTTCAATGGGCACACAGTTTACTTCTAACTTTATTGCTATTACAAATAATGCTTCAATGAATATTCCTGTGCATATAGTTCTTTTCTTGTTGTTAATAACTTCTTTGGGGTATGAACTGAAGAATGGGATCACTGGGTCAAAGAATATAGATGGTTTTGTAAATTTTCTTGCCCAATTTCAAATTGTTTTTTTCAAAATAGTCGAAATAAGTCATAGCTTCTTACCAGTGAGCCTGCCTGTTTTTCTGCATTCCCACCAACTTTGACTCTTTCCAACTTTTATTTTCTTAGTCAGTTTGATAGGTGTAACGTGATGCCTCAGAGTTGCTTTGGTTTTTATTTCTCTTATTAATGATTTTGAGCTCTTTTAAGATAGTTCTTGATAGTTCGCATTTTCAGAAGCTATTTATTCATATCCTTTGATTACTTACCTATTGGGGGATGACCTTTTATCTTGGAGATTTGTATTGATTCCCAGTGGAGTCTGAATGTTATATTTGAATCAGAAATGTTTCATGAAATTTTTTTTTTCCCAGTCCTTCTCATAGGATACCGATATTTCAACCCAACATTTAACAAAGCCTCTCATTGTATCTTTATGGATAAGATGGAGAGAAGTGGTGTAGTTGATTGTCCAGTTAGATGAATTCATGTCTGAATTCGAAAGGCCCAGGTATCTGTCTTTGACCCTGGGCTGTTCAGTATGTTTATCAAACTTGCAGGTAACATAGACCTACAAAACAGGTAGGGACAGTGATATGTTAGGTAAAAATCAGACTCCAGAGAGATCTTGGCGAGCTAGAATGATGATTTAATAAGATCAAATGTATAGGGATAAACAAAGTACTGTTGAGAGGCCTAGTGTCCAGAGGAAGAGAGCTACCTGGACTCTGTCCTGGTCAGACCATGCCTGAAGTATTGTATTCAGTTCTCAGAGCCATGTTTTAGGAAACCTTTTGCCAGCCTGTTACAGGAACTTAATAAATGCTTGTTGACTAATATCCAGATGAAATTGACCAGGATGGTCAGGGGACTGGAGACTATATTTACTTATGCAAGATAGCACCTCAGAACATGAGAATTAATTGAAGGAGTTAGTCAAATTTAGTCAGAGAAAGAGAAAGGGGGATAAATATGAGGGCTGCCTCCAGATATTTGAAAGAATGTCATCTGAAAGATGAATTAAACCTGTTTTATTTAGTCTCCTAAAGGCAGATCTAGGAGCAAACTCACAGAATTTCCATTGGAAGGGACATTTGTACTTGAACAGGAATACCCTACAGCATCCCTGGAAAGTAGTCATCTTGCTTTCTCTTGATGATCTCTAGTGAAAAAGCCATTACCCCTCAATGTAGTCCATTCTACTTTTCAACATCTCAGATTTCCAGGAGGCTTTTTAATTGCATGAAATCTACATTTTCCTTCCTGCAACTTTAACCTATTACTCCTATGGCAGTCTAGTAACCCTTTCAGTAAAGAAAGTCAGGTTAATCAGGAGTGATTAATTCTATTTTTTTGTTTGTTTTTTGGCAGAGCAATTGGGTTTAAGTGACTTGCCCAAGGTCACACAGCTAGCACATGTGTCAAGTGTCTGAGGTCCTCCTCACTCCAGGGCTGGTGCCCCTAGGTGAAACCACACTGATTCTTGGTGATCACTGTTTCTCTTTCTTTAAAAAAAAAAAATCCATCGGTCTCTTGTTTCCAAATATTTTCTACAGGGGAGAAGAGCAGTTCAACAAAATTAAACAACACATCACTACTTCTCTTTCTAAATGCCTTTTAATGATGCACTCTAGGATTTTTCTCACTCAGCTAATTGGCCTATAGTTTGGAGATGTTAATTTTCCCCTTTTTTTGAAAATTAGGACAAATTCACATGCTGCTATAATCCTGGTTCGCCTCTTCCATTCTCTATAATTTTTGAAAAGTCACTGATAGGACCTTAGAATGTAATTTGTCTGGGCTTCAGAACTTTAATTCATTGAGGGCAGTTAAATGCCCTCTTACTATCATCCCACTTGAATTTCAGTTCCCGTTTAGCCATTTAAAAAAAAAATTGATCCTCAGCAATGGGGGATTTATTTTCTTGAATTCCAACATCATATACCCTTACTTTCTGTAAAAGTGTCTATTAATGGGATAATTTGTTTGGTACCATCATTCCTTTTCTCTTTTGAAAGGGTTATTATTCTCTTCCCAATAGTCTGAATGTTAAAGACTGAAATGCATAGTTGTTTATTTGCTATCAGCATATTTTTATATTCTTACTCTCTGTCTCCTTCAGTCCTCAGGAAGGTATACCTCTCCTCAGCATCTAGAAGCTGACTTCTTTAGTATACTACACAATACTACTGGGATCAGCCTAAGTCATACAATGACTGGCAGGCTGCCAGCCTCAAATAATCTAGCCATGGAGTGACAGGGGAGTATAGTGATATAACTCTGAGAGTTAAGAGGCCTAGTACCAGGTTTTCACTATATAAAATGAGGAGTTTGGACTGTGTAGTCTTTGAGGTTCCCTTTAGCCCTAACCTACTGTGACTCATCCATTTCAACTTATTGGCAATCATTAAATTTTATATAACCTTTGAAAACAGGCAAATGGAAATATTGGTAGATTATAGTAAGTCCTAAGGTAGGTAGTACAAGTATTATCATCATCATTTTATGTTAAACTAGACTGCCCCATAGCCATAGAGCTAGTAAATATCAGCTAGATTTTTTTGGTTGTAGTTCTCCCATTGTGTCTTCTCCCACTCCACACACACCCCTCCCCCTCTTAAGTACTTATTGAATTGTTTGGAGCCATTGTTAAGGAACTGCTCACTCAATAAAGAAGCACTGGGCCTCTTGGTTACATTTGTTGAGCTCCTGAGGTTATGATCAGATGTTTATGTTTCAGAGTCAGCCCCTTCAAACCCATTCTTGTCATATGCTGATATCCAGAACGTCTTTGAAGTCTTGGACTATTCCTTCTGCCTCTGACTCTTAAGGAGTCAGATTGGGATGGTAGAAAGGGAACCAGGAGACCTGGGTTCTAGCTCCAGCTCTGTTACTGACTTCGCAGTCTGACCTTTCGCAGGTCATTTAGCTCCCTTAGTCCCTTAGTTTCTTCATCTCTAAAACTAGGGAATTAGATTAAATCTTGAACTGAGATAAAAGCAGTATGGTGTAGTAAAAAGAACACTGGATTTAGAGGCAGAGGAACAGAATTAAAATCTTGCTTCTGTCCCTACCTGTTTAACCTTGGGCAAGTCACTTGGCCTTTCTGGGTCCTAGCTTCCTTATCTGTAAAATAAGCAATCACCAGTCAGCAAACATTTGTTGAGCACTTACTATATACCAGCTATGAGGGACACAACGATTGGAACTTCCCTTTAGAAGCTCATAGGGGAGACAACTTGAAATAGCTTCTGTACATACCAAGGCATATATGGTGTAAATGGGGGATAGTCTCAGAGAGAAGGCAGTAATAGGAGTAGGGCCAGGAGATAGAGGGAAGGAGGGGAGGCTTTCCAGACTTGGGAGACAGCCAGTGAAAAGGCCCAGGGTAGGGAGCTGGAGCGACTCTGGATCACTAAGTACTAAGAATAAAGTACAAGAAAACTGGAAAGGTAGGAAGGGTCCAGGTTATGAAGGGCTTTAAAAGCCAGACAGGTTTTTAAATTTGATAATAGGGAGCTATTAGAGTTTATTGAGTAGGAAGGTGACGTCAGACCTGAGCTTTAGAAAGATCACTTTAGCAGTAGAGGGGAGGATTGACAAGAATGGGGAGAGACTTTTGGAGTTGAATTAAATAACCTACCTTTAAGGTCCCTTCCACTTCAAAGTCTGAATCATTCTTTCCACCTCCAAAATTCTTTGATTCTGGGTGATTACATTACAATAAAAATTGTAGTAGTGCAAAAATTTCTTGGAAAAAATGTGATTTTTAACATGGTGGCCTGTAATATTTCACCCAATTACCAGATTATTTAGATTATTTAAATTATAGGAAGCATCATAATTCCAGTGTTGGTTTATAAAAAAGGGTAGCTTAAGGTCAAACTGATTTTGCTTGTTAACTTTCAAATGCTTTCCTTTTATTTCTTCTTTTTTCAACCCAGTACCCCAGATACACGCCCAACTGGCCTTGAGGAGTCTGACCAACAACCACTGTCTGGAGAACAAGGAATTAACTTGGACAACACAGGCCCTAAACTCTCAGATTTTGCAAGTAGGCCACCAGGTGATAAAGCATAATGATGTCACTTGTCTTGTCTATGACATATGAAAGGGGGCTTTGTTGGTGTTCCTCCTTCCCCTCAAGGAAGAAGCAACACTATTTTATTCATTGTGACCCATTTGTATTTCCTGAAACATTTTGGCATGTGTGATGTTTGAGAATTTTGTTGTATTGTTGAATAATAAACCTTTAAAATAATAATAAAACCTGTCTGAAGGTACATGTACCTTTGGACTCACCTCCACTTGGACCTTTCAGCTTCTTCCAAAGGAAGACTGAAATGGGATGGACCTCCCTGATCCTGACAGTATACATCTAAATCCCAGCCATATTCAGAGAAGCCAAGTTTAAATGAGGAGTTTTCCCTATTATCTGATCTGATATGCTGAACTGCCCTTTCTGCTTTGTAAATAAATGATACATTTATTCAGTATTGGAAAGCTTGATGTCCAGAAGAAGTAGTGCTGGTCTCAGTACTGTCACTCTAGCATCTAGGAATGTGATAGGGCCCATTTCAGATGAAATACCGTCTTTGTCTACAAATGGTAGGGTTCACTAAGATGTCTGTTCACCAACCTGTGACAGGTAGAGCCAAGAGGGTTACAGGCTCTGTCTATACAGTATCTAATGGTAGGAGGGCCTTGGATGCCCCTGCCTACTCTTCCTTAGGATCTTCCCACATAAATCATCTGTCTGTTCACCTTTTACACTGTTAGGAACCCTGTGACTCCTCAACTCCTGCCTGTCCCTGGACCTTTCAGGACATCCATATCTAGGATTGTCATTTCCACTAGATGATGCTACAGTGTTCCCTGCTACACTCGGGATGGGTGCTCTATTTCCTGTTTCAGGGCAGATGTCCCAGCTGCTGAAGCTGAATTGAGAGAGGATCTTTCTCACGTGTAATCATGGCACTAGCATCAAGGAACTTATGGAGAAACCATAACTGCTTTGTTGCTCGATATTAAATAATGCACATTGTGGAATCCATGCCTCACATAGAAAAGAATATTTATTATATTCATCACATAATATGTTTGATTGTGGTAGTAGGTATCTTCCTCATTTATTTTGAGCGAAATGCCTCAAGGACAAGAATTAAATACATAATAATACTGTATTTTACCTTGGGGAACAGTTTGTTTAAAAGAAAAGTTATATTGCTTTTAAAAAACATAGATAAGATTGTCCAAATCTAAATTCTCTAGCATTTATCATGAGGTGCTAAACAAATATTAGCTCAGATGAAATTATCATTTATTTTGTTCTTAGATGACACTTATTTGTAAGGGTCAAAATAAAACTTGACTAGTGCTGTGTTTAATTAAGCTAATATCCATTCAGTTTTGCCAGGTCTAAAAAAAAAAACCAACATTTCTGCAAAGCTTTTAAACTTGCCATGCCTGATTGTTGTACAGTTGTAACAATTTCTGTTACAAAAGTTGTATCTCAGCCCAATGTCCTTCTCCCTCCAACTCATTTCACTTCTTGGTTGATGTCAGCATCCTTCTTAGTATTTATTTTCAGTACTGTGATAAGTAATGCTTCTTTGTAAGTAAAGAGGCACCTCTTTAAGCCTTGCCTTTATGAAGCTCCATGTGGTTACGTCCCCAGCATCTCTTGTCCATTTGTTGTCCAACAGGTCAAATAGTGGTGTCTTTGGTCTTGACATTTTTTAATGGTGTGAGTCACTGAAAGATCTCTCTGCAAGTGGATAAAATAAAGAAGTATTAGTAATAAGGGGGCAAGGGACAGTTTTACAAGATGAACTTACTAATAAACACATAAAGGTCCCTTTCTAGAGTTCATACATGTATCTTCTGGTGGTTTATAGTTCAATCAGCTGATAAATGTCCTGCGGAGCAAGGACAGCCAAGCTGCCAATAAGATTGACATTTCTTAAGGAAGTGAATCCTAGACTTGTTTTAAAACTGTCTTAGTCTTACAAGTCATAAAGCTATCTATTCGTCTACAGCTGTCAACAAAACCATGAGAACATGAGAAACGTGAGAAAATTAGTTGATTCTTAAAATGGAGAGAATCACTTCATTTCTATGAATAGTGAAAATCAGGTGCATCTGTATGACTCAGAAGTTCTAGATTGCATAAAGCATCTGTGTGGTTGCATTTAACACGTTAATCTACATTTTTGGCAGATATGTCACCTGGACGTTGCCTCTTGAAATGAATAGCTTGTACAGTTGTCAGAACCTGGAATCAATAGCGCCTCATTCATACCCCAGGGGCTCAGGAGTACTAGTGATTTTGCCCTCTCCTCAGCTTCTTTACATTTTCTTAAACTGTGTGTATGCCTGATGCCAAAAGACTGCATCCTGGAAAAATGATTGTGCTTGCACTGTTTGTGTAGATTCCATGTGGCCTTCATCAGAAGTATCACTGAATGTTTGTGAAAATGCTTTACAGATTCCTGAACTTGTTGGAAATCTAACTTCCCTGATTTGGGGGGCTCGTTCTAGGTTATCCATCTCAACAAGTTGAACAAAGGCCACTGCAACAGATGCCTCCTCAACTCATGCAGCATGTGCCGCCATCCCAGCAGCCACCTCCACAGCAGCCACCACCACAGCCACCTCAGCCACAGCCCCCACCACCGCCCCCTACTCAGGCACAGTCACAGCAGCAGCAGCAACAAATGATGATGATGCTTATGATGCAGCAAGATCCCAAATCAGTCAGACTGCCCGTGTCCCAGAATGTTCACCCCACAAGGGGTCCCCTAAACCCAGATGCACAGAGAATGCCCATGCAGCAGAGTGGTGGCATGTCAGTAATGGTCAGCCTGCAAGGTCCTGGCTCAGTACCACCATCTCCCGATAAGCAAAGAATGCCATTGCCAGTAAATCCTCCTTTGGGGAATAATGCAAGAAAAATGGTATACCCAGATAATATACAGAATCCTTCCAATTCACCTTTGGGAGAAGTGGCATCACTTCCTGAAGGAAGTGGAAATGAAGTTCCTCCAGTCTCAGGGGCTTCAAATAACCTGGCTTCGCATTTAGTAGTTTCTCAAAATCAGTTAATGATGGCAGGGCCAAAACCAGGACCATCTCCCCTTTCTGCCACTCAAGGTGCAAGTCCACAGCAACCACCAGTTAATTCTTTATCTAGTTCTCATGGTCACCATTTTCCAAATGTTGCTACCCCTACACAGACATCCAGGCCTAAAACACCAAACAGGGCCAGCCCAAGGCCCTATTACCCTCAGACACCAAACAACCGCCCACCTAGCACAGAACCTTCAGAAATAAGTTTGTCACCAGAACGGCTCAACGCTTCTATAGCAGGTCTCTTTCCTCCTCAGATTAATATTCCTTTGCCTCCCAGGCCTAATCTGAATAGAGGTTTTGATCAGCAAGGTCTCAATCCAACTACTTTGAAGGCCATTGGGCAAGCCCCTTCAAATCTCACTATTAATAATCCATCGAGTTTTGCTCCTCCACAGACTCATAAGTTGGATTCTGTTGTAGTTAATTCTGGAAAGCAGGCTAATGCTGGAGGAACAAAGCGAGCTAGTCCGAGCAATAGTCGAAGGTCTAGTCCTGGGTCCAGTAGGAAAACTACACCAAGTCCAGGCAGACAAAACTCAAAAACACCAAAGTTATCTCTGACATCCCAGACAAATCCAGCTCTGATGCAGGGTGCAGAATTGCAGAGAAATGTGTTGGCCAATTCTACTTCTTTGCCCACACCTGTACCTGGAAATTTTCCTAATAACAACATGCTGAATCCACCAAACCCAACTGTGCCTATGGCTGTAGTAGCTAGTGTTACCGAGGATAACAAAGACAGTCTTAATGTTCCTCAGGACAATGACTGCCAGAATGCCCCTGTTAATAAAGAGCAGGCAAATGTTGAGCTGAAAGCCATTCCTATCCAAGAAATGAAGATGATGGTTTCTGAAGACCAACAAAAGAAGGAGATGCAACATTTAGACACTAGCAAGCTTCCTATTGTAGAAGAGAACAAATCTATGCTCTCTTCTATGAGAGAAGCCCCAACATCTTTAAGTCAACTTCTTGATAATTCTGGAGCTCCTAATGTTACCATTACTGGTAAGTCCTCTGGACTTACCAGTCTTGAAGTGTCACCTACGGTGTCATCAGGGGAGGAACTAAAAAAGATAGCTGTCATTCCTCCACTGCAGGATCCACCTTCTGGTAAGGAATCTTCTAATCCCTTAAACTTGCCTCACAGTAATGAGCCATGTTCAACCCAAATGCACCAAGAATTGGGTGAGGTCAACTCCAGTGTCACACCAAATGTACCCCCAATAATGTCCAGGCCTGTCAGCTCCTCTATTTCTACTTCTTTGCCACCAAACCAAATAACTGTCTTTGTAACTTCAAACCCCATCACTACTTCGTCTAATACATCGACACCTCTGCCATCTCACCTGCAACCTACATTAATGTCTACAGTAGTCACAATGCCCAGTGTGGGAAACAAAGTTATGGTTTCTGAGGGGCAATCATCGGCTCAGTCCAGTGCCCGAACTCAGTTCATTACTCCTGTATTTATAAATTCATCCTCAATAATTCAGGTTATGAAAGGATCTCAGTCAAACACAATTCCTGCAGCCCCGCTGACCTCTAACTCCAATTTAATGCCACAGCCTGTGGCAGTGGTTGGCCCTTTACACATACCCCAGAACATAAAGTTTTCTTCTGCCCCTGCACCTCCTAGTGCACCATCCAGTAGTCCTGCCCCAAGCATACCGACCAACAGGTCTTTGGTTCTTAACTCACGGGCAACACCCATGCAGCTTCCTTCTCCCCCATCCACAGCTTCTTCAGTTGTTCCTACACAGACCTCTGTCCAGCAAGTTAAAGAGTTTAGTTCAGATGAGGCTAGTCCTCAAGTTAGTGTTTCATCAGATCAGTGCCCTGTAGTAGCTGCACAATCAGCAGTGATGGTTTCACCTCTTCTTACCAGTAGTCCAGGTTCCTCTGGCAACCGAAGAAGCCCAGTTTCATCTAGTAAGGGCAAGGGGAAAGTGGACAAGATTGGTCAGATTTTGTTGACCAAGGCATGCAAGAAGGTAACAGGATCTCTTGAAAAGGGGGAGGAACAGTATTCTGTGGATGGAGATGCTGAAGGCCAGGGCCTGGAAATGCCAGCCCTGTGTAATGTGGGAACTGAGCAGATAACTCCAGAACCGGACAATAAGGCCACCACACCCCCGGCACCCACTCTGCTAAAGATAAGCACTCCTGGGCCTGGCACACCAAGTGTTAGCACCATGGCTATGTCTTCTTCCTCAGTATCAGTGGCGTCGAGCTTACTGAGCAGTGCTTCTCCTGCCAGTGCACCATCCATGGTAAATGCCCCAGTGATTTCAGAGCTTGCTTCCACAACCCCAAATGCTAAAAGTAATCATGGTGGCATAGTGACTGAACAGCTTGGAATTGGCCTAGTGGAGGAGAAAGCAGGAACCCACCCAGAGCTTCTGCAGAATATAGGTATGTACTCTGAGCCTTATGGTTTTTCTCACACAGCGAGTTAGCAGTTTAACAGCAATTTAAGAAGTTTGGGCCATGACTAGAGGGAAGGAAATTGATTTAAGACCCTCCTGGTGTCTTACCCTGAAGGACAAAAAAAAAAATAAGGGATTTCTTCCTCTGAAGGTATTTATTTTATATAGGCAGACTGGTTAATAGTGCATTAAAATTAATATAAGCTTATATAAATTTTTTTTCATTAATGTTATGAATTTAAGAGTTGGAAGAGACATTAGAGATCATCAAGCCCAGGCCTGTCATTTTATAATGGAGGCCCAGAAAGAGTAGGAGTCCTACCTCAAGGTCCCTCAATCAAGAACATTTATTAAATGATTCCTATGTGCCAGGCACTGTGCTAATATGCTCTAGGGTACAAAAAAGAAAGACTAGTTTGCCCTTAAGTGGTGGAACCAGCATTAGAACCCAGGTCCCCGGACTTTTATTGCAGTGCTCTTTCTATTATGCCATATTATTTGTGATTTTGCCAAATCCTGCCATGATATACAGACTGTCCTTCAGGCAACCAGTTTAAAATATACCTTATATAGGAACAGTTGTAATTAGATATTTAAGACAAAGAAGCACCTAGTATTTTAAAAGCGATGCCCATATTTGTTTTTCAAACACCATTTTACTGAGGTATATGAAACCTAAAAATGAAGTGGAAGCTAGATGTTGCTTAAAGTAGACTCTTCTATTTGTGTTTTTCCATTTCTTCCCTCCAGAGAACATTATTACCTCACATGCCAAGAAACTAATGATATTTATAGTCACATCAGGAAGACTGGTGTGATTAGATGGCATCAGAACTATATAGTATCATTGAAACAATAACAAATATTTCAAAGTAGGCACTGTTCTCTAGTGAGCATTTGCTTTAATTTCCAGATACTTTCTATGTAATACCTTCTGATGAAAGAGCATTACTGTAGTAGAAAAGGTTGACAGTATAGTATTAAACTTCAGAAGAGATAAAATATTACCTTAATAAGAATCCATGGTGACTGACCACATCATTGAGGAAAAAGGGGATTCTACCAATTCGTAGGAAAGAATGAAACTTATTTCAAGGCTCTTAACCACCTAATCTTTGTGTTACAACATTTGTTTGATGTCCGTTCTAGTCCATCATGCCAAGTAGATATATGAGGATAAAATATCAAGGACCCTTTATGGCTGTGGAATTTCTACTGTGGAGTGCAGCTTCATCTCTGCTATTTATTGTACATTAGCTGAGAGAAAGAAATGCTTCAGTAGATACCAGTCAAGCCTGGTATCTACAAGCCATTTATCATTCCAGGCTGTTCTTTGAATGATTCTAACTGATTCAGGTTCTTCACCTAGTCTACTTGTACAATATGCATACCACCACCATCACTTGATTATTCTTAGAAAATATTCATCCCCTCAGATTCCAGTCACATGGACAAAAGCCTTAAGGAACCATACAACAGGCCAATAAGGGAATGGAACCTGACACAACAATGGGCTTTGATGTAAAATATGTGTCCTGGAAACCACAGCTTCAAATCCAAATCACCCTTCCTAAACAGCCCTGGAATGGTGCTTCTATATATTCTCTTTCAGACCCACTTTTTGAGATCTCAGAAATACTAGAGCTAGTGTATCGTTGGTGCTGCCCTTTGTGTGTAGACCCCCTCCCCTTCCCTCCCTCAGGCTTGTAATTGACAGCTGGTCCCAGAGTAGCGATAAGTATATCTCAATGCCTCTATCTCATAGTACTACAGCTTTTATTCTGGGAAGTAGGGGCTGCCTGTACTGATTGTTTATAATGCTCTTTACTAAAAGACATTTACATCTTTGTTTTTGTTTTGCATTTTGGTATATGATCTTAGAATTTTGGTCTAATTAAACTTGTACAAATTAAGTATCTTTACAAATTAAGTATTATTTCGTGTCCAGCACTGCTAGGTGCTGTGATGGATACAGAGAAATATATGAGGTGATTCCTGCTCTTAGGAAGCTTACAATCTCATTAGGGAGTAGGACAAAAATAGGATTTTTCTGCCAAAAGGTATGTAATAGATTATAAATCCTGTAGAAGTGATAGAGCTGTAAAAGGATGATTGTCCTGGGGAAGAGGGGAACTAGTATTCTTGCATGCATGTATACATACACTCCCAAGTGCTTATCTTTGCCATGTCAGTAAAAATGAACTTCTTAATGAGGCTTGGAATTTATTTGTAAATTCAAATCTGCCTCACCCCTTCCGTGCTTCATTTAGGACTGTAGGAAAGGTTACTTAAAAGTTCCTTCTGTTATCAAGCCACACACTGTAACACTACATTTTATTTTGCTATGAAAAAGAAAATCAGATCACCCTGCTTTCCTCACTTATTTTAGCACCTTCACCAAGTCTGGCCCAGAAGGAGATCCCAGCTGTACCACCTCAGGGACCTGCACACAGACCAGGTAGAGTATACTTTGGAAAAGGTTCTCTTTGGGCTAGAAGGGACTGGAGGGTAATAGACTTAGCTTTAGGCCCTCTTATTTGGCTTCCATTTTCACACATTCTCACCCCGTTGGAGCTCAAGGAACGAAACCATTAAAAACTTTTAATGTGTCCTTTTAGGAACCAACTTTGCTGTAAGATGACAGGCTTATGATTGATTCTGTTCTTGCATTCAGATGCTCCAACCTTCCTGCCTTCTCCCTATTTGTAGTAAAAATTCATCAGTTAACTGACAAAAGACACTTTTAATTCTTTCAAATCACAACATCCTGGATTCTAAGAGAAGAAACCTAGTCCACCTCCCTTATTTTACTGAGGATTGTATTATGTGATTCAAGTGGGTCTTTCATCCAGTTTAATCTCTTCCTCCTCTAATCCATCCTTCACAGTGCCACTAGATTAATGGTCATTTCCCTGTGCAAACATTTTTAATGGCTTTTCTCTCAGTCATCATACAAGTAGAACACAGGTGGCCTCCCTCCTAATCTAGTACCCTGTTCTGTAAACCTGTAGAACTCTAAGTATTGTTGCTCATCTATGGTCCCATTGCTCCAGCATTCCCAGGAACCTTGGGGAATTGCTAGCTGCTATAAAACACAAAATGAAAATGCTGTTCAACAGTGCTCACGTTAATTATGACTAAAGCCAGGACTCGTATATCTGACTAAACTGTAAAGCAGTTTCAGCAAATCCAAGTCATTTCAGCTTGTGTAGGTTTTTGTGTGTCCTCTAGGCCTAGGATGCTGTCAATAGTCCTGGAGTGGTATTTCTAGAGGAAGGAAACCAGGGTGATCTGACAGATAAAATAGGATATGATCCTTAGGATCTAAGTTCATATACATATCCTGCCTGAATCATATTTTGGTCAGGCCTTCCTATGAGTTTACTGATATCTGAAGGAGTCTTATCATGACTTAGTCTACTGTAGATATGGATGGATGTCTGTGTGTGTGTGTGAGAGAGAGAGAGAGAGAGAGAGAGCAGGGCTTTTTTTTTTTTTTGAGAGTTGCCAAGAAGAGGGTTGTGGTAAGATTAACAAGCTTTAAATACTTGAAGATCAGATTTGAGAAACACCATTTTTCTTATCATAGCACACAGTACAGCAACATATTCTTAAAACTTTCAAATACAGGAGTAAAAAGAACAATATGTAATCATGATATGCATCTTAGCTTATTTCTCTCTAATCCATTTGTCATTCCCCATGCAAAAAAAAAAATCCATGTTTGATGACTTTTCATCTTCATACAAAACAAAGAAACAACTCCCAGCCTAGTATTTTAGGCCTCCCATAATTTGTCTTTAACCTCCTGAATTTTCTGCTCCAGCCAGATTGTTCTTTTAGCTTTCTCCTAAGCATGCTTAGGCATGTGCTCACAGCAGTTCTCTGCCCATCAAAATACTGCCTATCCTTCAAAGACCAGCTCAAATCCTGCTTTCCTCTTTGAGATTGTACCCAACTATTCCACTCCAAAATTTCAAAATTTTCATTTTCTATCAAACTAGATTTTAAGCTCCTTGAGGACAAAGATCATGTAATTAATTTCTTTGTGTCTTCCATAGTACCATGTATGAGGTCTGTAAGCACCCAGTAGTTATACTTGTCTATTGAATTGATTCAGAAGTTATTAAACTTGGTAGATATGTATTAAGTGCATGCAGGATCTTATGTATGGAGCTGGAATATTCAGAGACAATTGAGAAATTTAAAGTCTTATAGGAAGTTACTACAAACACAACTAAAGTACTATGAAGATTTATGGGTGAAATATATCACTGGTTTAATAGAGGTGGGTCACAGTTAACCTGGGTCTTTCAGAATGGATAGGCTTTTAGCAGACAGATTGAATTGGGGAAAGCATTCCCCCAGTACACAATAGTATGTACAAGTGCACAGACTAAGGGTAGCAAGTAGTCCTACTCTATGCTGGAGCATTAAGAGTACTAAGAGTAGGGGCTGAGTAGTGAAACAAAGCTGGAAATGTAGGCTACTGTCCGGTGATGGAGTACCTCAAATGCTAGGCTGAGGAAGGAGGACAAATTATTTCATAAGCAGTAAAGGGATTGTTTTAGAGATAGAAACACATCCTAGAACTGACTATGTGGTCTCCTTAGTATGTAAATCAATTTGCTGTATAATCTTTTTCTCCTGTTTGTATATATATAATACATATATACACATATGTATATATGTTGGTTTATGTTGGTGGCTATCTTTTAGAATTTTTCTTAAGAAAGCGTAATACTAGATCCTTACCTATAAAGAGTTTTTCAGTCAACCAGTAAACATTTATTAAGTGCCTACTATGTGCTGGGCACTATTCTAAGCCTAGTTGTAAAGGCAAAATGTAAGTAATATGGAACAATTAATGAATGAGATGATAAATCTAATTTTACAGTATAAACAATTTGAAACCCTATGTGATGACATGCTGGTTAGGATTTTTATAACATTGCTAAATTGACATGTTACCATAAACAGAAAAATTAAGAAATGTTCCCTGTTAGCAGTAAAAAAAAAATAGTTTTTAATTCAGCAGCCCTTTTTGATGTCAGTGATCTGTTGTCAAGTCTTGGAATGAAGTTATATTTCTCTGAGGAATGTTTTTGTTAGCAAGAATTGCTCCAGCACAGCTGACTTTCTTAAATGACCACAAGATGGCAGACATAAGCACGAAGGGGTGGAAACATTACCTAGAACCCTGTATTCATCCCATATCTGCTAAATCTATCCTCAGTCTTACACAGAGTTCATTGACTGTCAGAATTGAAGGGGACTTAATTTAGTCCTAAAGCATACAAACATTAAAATGAATAATTATTAGGTAGTACTCAAATACTAATATTTTTGAAAGTCTAGGATTTAATGGATCTATTTAAAAGTCAAACTCTAGATTTAATTACCTTAATGCCAAATGGTATTGATCTTAAAAGTTTTTTTTTACACATAGAGTTGTTGAAATAACAGAGCAGGTTTCATACAGCCCATATTCATTGTATAGCCTAAATTCTAGCCATGACACTACCATCTGCCATGAGTGTCCTTGGGCAGGAAGACTTAGGACATCTGTATTTTTGGTTGTGGCCATGTCACAACAGCCTCTGCAAAGGGCATCTTCTTAGTCTCCTTTTATGTTTCTTGCAGAACTGGAAACAAATGCTGCTGTAGTCTCCAGTCAAAGGTAAGATGATAGTTCTGCAAATTCAGCAGGAATGTAAACAAACCTCTTTGGAGGGTTTCAGCTTTCTCAATTTCTAAATGGCTTTTCTCCTTGCCCTTTTTCTTCACTTCATTCACCTGTCTGTTTTCCCTCTAAATTCGCTAGCTGTCACTGGTACAGATAACATTAGCCTCCAGAACTAAGGTTTCTCCTAATAAAGCTTGATGATTGCTGTTTTACTATGGGTATAAATATAAATATGCCTGTCTGCTTCTTGTGCATGCAAGAACGTGGGCCTCATCTCCTCACCATTGGAAGTGAATGACATTATACAGTTAAACCAATTATCTCTACCAATGGAAAAACAGCTTTTTGAGGTCATAGATTTCTTGAATATTAGAATAAAGAAAGAGCCTTGGAATACATCTGATCCAGCCTCATCATTGTACAGGTAGGGTAACTGAGTCCCAGAGGTAAATGAACTGCCCAGGGTTACACAATAAATTAGTAGCAGAGCCATGTCTAAATCCAGTTCTGACTTAGTTCAGAGTTCTTTACATCATACTGCTATTTTCAATGTGTAGCATACAAAGAGTCACAGAATTTTATAGTTGGAAGAGACCTGAGAAATCTCCAGTACAACCTTATACCCCTCTAAGAATCCTTTTTATACAATCTCCCAGGTATGTGGTCATTCATTGTCTGCTTGAAGACTGTCATGAAAATTCAGTGAGATATGTATTACTCCAGAAAGCTGAATTGGGTTTAAGTTGCATAAAGGCAGATTTCAGCTCACTTTAAGAAACAAACTTCCTAACAATTAGAACTATCCAGAAATGGAACTTTGGAGAGAGGCGCCAATAAGAGAATTCCTATTTATGATGCTGCTAGAAGAAAGATGAAAGATTTTTGTAAGAGGGAAGAGAAGAGAGGAACTTCATTTGGTACTAACCATTGGTGGTGATTGACTAGCAGAAGTGTGGGGAAGTGCTACAGCCTTATTGGATCAAGGCTTTTCTCTCAGGAAGTTAAATAGAGAATAGCTTTATCAATCCTGATGAAGTAGATGTGAATGAGAAGCAATTGGATAGAGGTGAGAGAATACACCTGGGGACAGGTATACATACAGCAGGGTGTTGTCTAGAAAAAGTCTGCATTTATATAGATACTCATTAGTTTTCTGTTGACATTTTAATAAGTTAATGGGAAGCTTGGGGATGCTTGCTTGCTGGGCAGATTTAAGGCTTTCATTTTGTTTCTTAACGTGAGCAGTTCAGGTATGAAGGTCCAGGAAACTGGGGTACAGGTTAATATGTTAGCCTCACAGCCCAGCGCTTGCCATGCTCCCACATGACCATGTTGTAAATATACAGTATAATGTACATTTAAATATAGAGTGAAAGAGCAAGCTTTAAAGTATAAATAGTGGTTAGTTCAGAGAACAGGCAGTTGGAGGGCATGTTTCTAAGACTAGAAGTATTAATAAGATGGGGCCATTTTTATCTAAGGGTTCTGATTATTAGGAATGACCCTGAAATATGAATAAAACAATTCCTTGTGGGATCATGTGCCCCTTTTTGAATTTTGAGAGTCTTGTCTTTTGACAACTGATGCTTTACCCTTCTCGTGTGAGATAGTGTATCCTTCTGCCACCTAACCTCTGTTTTGGGACTTTTTCTAATCTGCCCCTTCAACACCTGCCTCCTGTTTCTAACTTCTGCTTGTTGTACCCTTCCCTGATTCTGTACCCAGGTATGTGCTCCTTACTGGAAATGTTGTACTTTTATCCTTCCTTTAGTAATGAGCCCAAGGAGACAGGGGAGAAGTCTAAAACTCCAAGCCGAAGAAACTCAAGAGCTGAGGAGCCCGCCACTGCCCCAGAGAGCGGGGAAAATGGGCAGCGCAAGCGTTCTTCCCGGCCGGCTTCAGCCTCTAGCACTTCAAAAGGTGGGCCCTATTGTGTACCTACGTAGAGGAAAGCAGGACAAGAAAAAGAGTAGCCTCGTTACAACCAAGGTGTTTTGACTGTTAGGCAGCCCTAAGAGTGAAATGGAAGGGACATGAATTTGGAAGTCTTATTGTTTAGAAGTAGAGAAGACCATACCATGCTATTTATAGAAACCATAGTGCAGTTGGGTGGAAGGAGAGAGGGGGCAAGAACACTTTGTAGTTGGGTGGAAACTCCCACTTCTCTCCGTGTATCCTGAAGAGTCTCTCTTCCTGTAGTAATTATCCTTGAACTAGATTTTGAACAGTAGAGTAGCTGGCCTTGAAGAGAAGACAGTTGTTAAATTAAATTTAACAAATATTTGCTAAGTGCTTATTATGTGCTAAGCGCTATGTTGTGTCCTACGAAGATAAAGGAGAAATAAGACTTGGTCCTCAGCCTCATTGTGCTTGTGTTACAGTTGGCACAAGCCCAAATACTGATAATGCATATTAGAATATGTAAGTGTATAAGAACAATGTAAGCAAAGTGGTACATAAAGTCGAGGAAGGAAAAAAATCGTTTCCAACTTGAAAGTTTCCAAAATAGCTTCACATTTGAGGTGGGATAGACAGGATATCAACAGGGTTCATGGAAGTAGAAGGGATTCTGATATAGGAAATGGTAGCAAAAAAGCATGTGTAAAGTGGTTAATCATGCATGGGCCCCTTAGAAGCCAGGACTGCTGTTCTTGATGAACTTTCTTAACTTGCTGAGAGACTCAGCCTCATTAAGGTTAATCCAGGCTTGACGGAGGTATTGTAGGTCATCAGTATTTGTGGGCTTTAGTGTGTATGAGTGTTCCCATAGGTGAGCACAGAATCCAAGAGGATTCCCTCACCAAAGTGTGTGCCCTGTGTTTCATCCCTGCCTTTGTTTGATCTGTGTTTTACCTGGCTGGGTAGCTCTCAGATGGTTAGAAATGTAAGCAAGATGCCAACCTCTTAACATCAGAGAATTGTGCAGACCTAGATATGTTTGATTCCTGTGCCTCCAGTTCACCTAATATGTACTATCAACCTGTGGCCTTAATATTTCATGTTCTTGAAAGGGGATGGCATGTGTGATACGCATTGGGGCACATTCTTTATCCATTGACTTTATAATAGAGAAAAATAGGAACTAATAACTATAAGTAGGAGATTGAAGGGAGTAGAAGTTTAAGGAGACTGAATCCTACCCCTTCTCTCCAACTGCCGTTTTCCTCTTCCCTGAATCTGTGCCATAGCCACTTGAGACTGAAGGGACACAAATTCTTTGCACCATGGACCCTAGTTAACAGAGTGGAACACCATAGAGACAGCTATATTTCAGGCAGGAAAGAAGGAACAAGAGATTGCTGGGTGTCTGGGGATTTCCTTTCTTACTTAAAATTCAGCAGGCACCATTTTGGAAAAAGCGCTACTTAGTATTTCAAAGGACAAAATCTACATTGTGGACAGAAAGGTTCTGCAATACTTTTCCCTTTTTCCTTTCCTCATTGTTAACCCTCACTCACGTGCTTGAAGTCTCTAGGCTATGTCTGCTTCAGACATCTTTAAAGCCAGAAGAAAGATAAACATTGGAATGGCCAACACTGGAAGCCACATTTGGTTGTTGAGATCTTCCTGGTCTTCGCGCACCTAGACCATCAAAAAATCCAAAAGTATAAGGAAAGCAACAACTTAGGATGCCTGATAGGAGACTGGGATCCAAAGCAGTCTGCAACAGAAAATGCTACACAGAATATGTGTTGTATTTGTTAGAAGGGCGTTGCTTTTTTCTTTTTCAGTTTGAAGATTAGGGAGGTGGGAGTAGAAGGGAAACTAGGGACGGGGTAGACAAGAAAAAGAAAGAAAAGTGAGTCATTAAAGCATTTTTTTTAAGTGCACGGAAGAGGACAGGAAAAAATCACAGACAAGCAGGGCAGTTTTGAAAGTTACAGTTTGAATTTAATTTAATTTATATTTTTAAAAGAAAAGCAAGCTGTTCATAATAGACTTTCAGTTTCATGTACAATACTTTTTGTTTGCTTGTTTCTACTATGTACGTGGAAATGCATATTTTATTTGGTGCTTAAATTCTGAATTTTACAGAAAAGCCCATGCCAGGATCCCTTCAGGCACTAGCCAGCTGAGAGCAGTGGGGCTGGCCTGCAGGATTTGGAAACAGACATCACTTAGTTAACTCTGTAGAGGAGTTACCTCTGATAGGTGATGCTGTCTGTGGCTATTGCTGTTCCTGTTAGGGCTTTTTACTAATCTGTGGGCAAGTCACTCAACTCACCAGAAAATCCTCTAGGACTCCAGGAGGAGAGCTCAGTGTTTCTCCTGAGGGTCTGTGCTACTGGGTGTGCTTGTGGTTCTCCAGATGCCCACACCCCAGGCACTGCCTCGACAACAGCCACTAGCTGCAGAGAATACTCCATTCCAATCACCTCCTCCACGTCTGAACTTTTTTTCTCCCTACCATCACTATCCCAGCCAATGGAAATAATTCCCTCTCTAGATTTTTCTGGAGCAGTCTGTCTAGATCTTTCCTTTGCCTCTATCTTGCATTATGCTAGTTTTAGACTTACATGTATGCGTGTCATATTGCCCTCATTAGAATGTAGCTTCCCATAGAGGTAGAGACTACCATTTTGTCAGAATCTTTCTCTGCCCAAAACTTAAACGGTGTTTTGTACCTAGTAGATGCTTAATTGTTAATTAATGTTAAATTGAATTGAGTCTCTGACACTCTTGCCAAGTACCCTACTGGCTGACCAGTACTTTGCCCTGAGAGTAGTTGTATGATACAGCCTGAACAGAAACCCTACTTTGCATCTCAGCTCTAGCTCTCGTGGGCTCCCCCATGAGGAAGGTTTATCACTGTAGAACTTGTCAATGATAATAGAAAAATGGAGCCAGAGAGTAGATGTCTTAAGCTGTACATGTTTTTCCTTTCTTCCTCACAGAGCCCGCAGCCAGCGTGATACAGTCCAAACGAAGGAAATCCAAGTAAACCGCTTCAGGCAACTTGAGACTTTTAAATGTGTGTGAATTTTACAAAAAGCAATTTTGAGCTGTGATTTTTAAAAACAAACACAACACTTTCTGTACAGTTAATCATTTTAATAATACTGCCCCTCTCTCAAACCACGTAGCCTCTTTATCAATGAACGGCAAGAGAGGCAGGGTTGATGAACCATTTGTTGTGGCAAAGTGAAGTTCAAGTTTTCCAAAAAGAAATGTTGTCTCTTGTAAGAAATGACAACCTACTGTTGTAAATGTCTAGATTTCACATTTGTTTCCTAAGCAAATTAGCAGACACAGTGGCCATTCTTAGGTAGCTGGTGATGTTTTGTGCAGTGGAAGTACTCTGTGAATAGCTGTATTGGGGGCAGAAATAATCCCTCTTCTTTGGAAATGTTGTAAATAATTTTATTATAGATGATTTCAGACATATTTGTTGTAGAAAAATGGACCAGTGAATAAAGAGAATCTAAGGGTTTGTATAATGTGGAATTCCAAACGTTCTAAATAAATGTCATTGTTTTAGACCATGAAGGGTATTATTAGCAATAGTGGAGCCTCCTCCAAGGAAAGAGCAAGTTTTTCTCATCTATAAAGTGAGAGCTTAGAGATGTAGCACTGGAAGGAACCTCGGAGATCAGCTGGTCCAGTTCACTCATTTTACAGATAATAGAGAGGTGAAGTGAGACTTACCGAAGGTTAAACAGGAAAAAGTAGTAGAACCAGGATTCAAAACCAGTTCCTGGCTGCAAACCCAGGACTAAGTGACCTTGAAGATACCTTCCAGTTCTAAATCTATCAGCCTGGGTATAGAAGGAAGCTTTTATTCATTGAAGATGCTGAGCATCAGCCATTCTGTTCACAAGTACATAGCTCTTCTTGGGCAGCTAGGTAGCCCAGTGGATAGAGTGCCAGGCTTGAAGTCAGGGAGACCTGAGTTCAAATTCAGTCCCAGACACTAGCTCTGTGACCCTGGGCAAGTCACTTCATCTCTTTGCCTCAGTTTCCTCATCTGTAAAATGGGAATAATAATAGTACCTCCCTTCCAGTTGTGCGGATCAAATGAGATAATTGTAAAACACTTATTCCAGTGTCTGGGACATAGTTGGCACTATATAAATTTTAGCTATAATCCCTTACTCCTGTCTCCCCCAACTGAGGTGACAGGTAATTTGAGGCCTGAGGATGGGATCCTTGATGTAGGTGCACACAGGCTTCATAGGAGCCCTTGGAGGCACAAGAAGGGTGTGCATTGGTTTCTCTTTCCTAACCTTGCTCTATCCCTGAGTCTTCAGCTTTCGGCCTTGCTATCATCTTTCCCATTAGGTCAGTAGGCCTTTTCATTTGTGATCTTTCCTCTCTGGCACTTGACAATCACTGTTCATAGAGAATATCCTGATCAGCCTCCTGCCCAGGGGGTAATCTGAGCCACATTTGAAGGCCCAATGGGGCTTCACCCCCAGCACCCTCACTCTGCCTCCCCAACTAGACCTTCTAGGCTCTGAACAAGAAGTGCAGCTTGTGCCTCAGCTCCTCCTCAAAGATAGTTGCACATTTCTATACTCTTATTTCCCCTTACATTCAAGCCTTCTTCCTATGGATACTGTGACTCTCAGGTTCACACCACTTAGAACAGAGCGGCCCAGAATGGGGATGATCTTTTTAGGGAGGGGCAGAATGGCACTGGGCTGACTGCCATTCTTAAATTTGCCTCATCCCCCCAGCATCATCACCCATCAGGGAGCAAAATGGGACTAGGAATGTGGCCTTATCCTAGTGTGTGCCCACAACATGTCAGTTTTCCTGCTCAATGCCCCATAAGCATGGGCTCTCAGGTGCACCCCAAATCAAGATAATTCAACTTCAGTATATGCTTTAAATAGATTTTTATTTCTTGTGTTTTCTTTTATATTAATTTTTTCCCCCACAGAGGAATAGCATTACGGTCTAACACTCGAGTCTTGTTACACGCACACACACATACACACACACCATGACAGAGTCAAGGTGGTTGCATCCTTGATTCCACCAACACACATTTTGAACATCCTAAGGAAGGTTCCTCCTACAATCTGGGCTCAGCATATGACAGAGACGCAGCTTGTTAGCTTTGTTTGGAACCAGGCGGCAGGGCTACAGTCATAGGTATCAGAAAGTGGGTGGTTTGTCTGCATTAATTAAGCCCCCTAGTTCAAAGCCATTTGGATTTAGTAAGGCATTCGAGATCTGGAGCACCTGGGGGGCAGTGATGCCCTCTGAGAGAGGAGAGGAGGCGCTCTGTCTAAGGAGTGGATTGGTGGATTTCTGGTTGCACATGTATGCTTAAAACCGGTCACAACTGCACAGGTACACACACACACACACACACAGAGGCCCTCTTAGGACAAGAGTGGGGAGCAGGGGGCCAGGAAGTGATACTTGGGGCAAGAGAAGGGCAGGTTTATGCTCTCAAGACTCAACAGGAAAAAAGTGATGCTGCCCTTGGGAACAGTGCTTCCTTTTTAGAAACAAACCCTTAGAACAAAAAGATGGGCATCTCCCCCCAACACACACACACTCACGCGCACACACACAATTTTGTTGAAGTGCTGGTTATACTGATGTCTAGCTAATACTCCTCACAAACTGGTCATTTCCCCAATGTCTCTGAAACAGTTGTCATTGCAGACTCTGACTCCCTGTCTTAGGTTGCATAGGACTTCATGAATACTGGTTCCTTAATTTGTTCAAGTTCTGTGGTTTGAAAAACCCTGAACCATGCTAAGGGTGAAAGGCACATACACAGTCCATATAGCATGAGAAAATCTGGTGGCTCTGTAGTCGAACAAACAGGGGACGGAGTGGTGTCAGGTCTTAAAAATCTTGACATAAAATATTGCCACACTCAGATGCTACAGTGTCTATGGGATGGTAGAAAAGTCTCATGATCAGCTTGTGTTGATCCTTGGGTATAAAGACTTCAAGAAGTCTTGAGGAGAAGAGAGGCATTAACGGGGTGGGGGTGGGGAGCAAGTTTTAGGATGATTGGCTCCTTCACTCCAGTCCCCATTAAACAGCTACTAGGAGCCAAACCCAGCTCCTCGGCACTGGAATGGGGAAGATGGGAACTTTGAAAACCAGATGTTAGGGAGCCACAGCGTAGGTGGGTGTGAGGTGACTGAAGTGGGGTTTGGGGAAAGACTCTTGAAACAGGGTTGAGGGAACCTTAGAAGGTACAGGGTGTGATATTAATCATTGACTTCTGAGTGAGCTGAAAGTATTTTTAAAATGTCATCTTGTTTTAATTTTTAAAAAATAATTTGGGGTTTGCTCCTTAGCTATAGGCACCTGAACCCAGGAAGCCAGCCCTATTCTCCTCTGGCTGTAGAGCCAGGCCCAAGTAATGGGAAAAGAGGCATGTGGACAGAATGACTTGTGTTAAAAGGAAAAATCCTTGAAAGTTTCAAGAGACAGAACTAGCGTAAGAAATAAGATGAAGAGACAGGAAAAAAGAATGACATCTAGAAACTGACAGGGGCAATTCAGGGCATTGCAAGGGGACAGGTGCTGGTATCTAAGCCCAGAATTCACAGCTCACAGCATCAAAAGGGGCAGCTACTTCTTAAGTCCCAGGCTGACCATGGCTTTGGGACCTTCTCTCCCTCTCCCACACATCTTAGGGAAAAAAGAACACCTGGTTCTGCAGGTGGAAGGAAGGTAGGGAACCTCAGAATGGGGGGGCAGTGAAAAGGCCAGAAGTGGTGCTTCTCCACCCTTCTTCCAAGGCCTGGATCTAAACAATAGTCAACACAGGAAGGGTTGGGACCACCAGAAGATCTGTCCATCTTGGAGCAGAGAGGATTCTCCCTAGCTCTAGGGTGGGTGAGACATTTATAATGCAAAGCACAGAACTCTGGTGTTGGGCAGGAAGTAAATTGGGCAGCCAGCCTAGTCATTTAGAGCTATCAGGCTATCAGAAGTTGTCCTTTTCATTGCCCTCAACCCCAGTCCCTGAAGAGCTTCCCTACCCCCAGGAAAACTGCTAGCCCAGGCTTCACAGAGTCTCCTGGATCCCCCCAACTCTAATACCTTGAGGCAGGGTGGGAAAAGGAAGAGTCACCTGGACCAGAAGTCCTTTCGGATGACATCAGACTAAGGAAACCACCTACTTACTCCATAAAGCAGTCAACTAAGCTAGGGTGGTGGGTCCCTCTCAGCTAACAAAAATCCAGCTTTCCTGTGCTTAGGGGTTCCCTCCGCCAGAGCTGCTTTTCTTCTGACTCTTATCTTTTTCAAGACTGTCTCTGACTTTTTGTCCCTGTCTGAATCCCTCCATTCTTTCACTCTTCAGTTTCACATCTCACAGCCCTCTCCAACATACTTTACCTTCAGAGGCCTGGGCCAGCTCTAGGGACTCTGTCTTAGGGTACAAACAGTAGGAATTGGGCCTTAGGGCATTGCAACCTAGTTGCCAAGACTTGTCAGGGAGCCTTAGAAAAGACACTTCTGTCACTGACTGACTGTCACTATCCTAGGGGGAGGGGCAGAGCTGTGATGGAACCAGTGTTTTGTATGTGTGTAGGTGGAGTTAGATGTAGGGAAACAAGGGGGTCAAGGTTGGGAGATGAAGAAGGGAATCAGAATTCACAAGACAGGATTTAGAGGTAGGGAATGGGAGGAATCAATTGGGGAATGCAGAGATCCAAAATAAGGGGCTGGCATCTCTGGATGGGGGAATGACCAGAGGGAGGTAGTTACCTCATAGGGATGGCTAACAACACCTCTCTCCCTCTAGGCTCTCCTTGGGTAGAGGCTCCCTTGGAGAAGCAGGGCCTTGGCCAACTGGTCCATGGAGCATGTAGGGGTCACCACTTAGGTCCAGAACAGGTGGCAGGAGCAGGCTGGTGAGAATGAGTGGGTGAGGGGTAGTGTCTGTGGGGAAGGGGAGGAAGGCTGGTGAGAGGTTTATTTGAGAGCAGTGTAGATTGGAGCAGCCCAGAATGGGCAGACGGGAGACTTCAGGGGGCGTCAGTAATTGAACTGGCGCTGGCACGGCTGGTGGAGAAAGCTGCCCTGGTGCTTAGACCGACGGGGGTGGCGCTCTCGAACACGATTCTGCCGCTGGACAACTTTCGGGCTCAGCCTCTGTCTGTCGGCCCTCTGGCGGGCCCGCTGCACCCACCGGGCCTGACTGGCCTTTTCTAGCACTGCTGTCCGAGGGGGCATCGAGGGTGTGTGGTGCCTGGGACCTGGATCCCTTCGGGCTTGCATGACCTCCCTTGGGGAGAGGAGACATATAGTAGGCTCAGAGCTGGACTTGGAGGAGGCCCATCTCCACTGCCCAGACCCCGGTATCCCCCAAACTGCCTGACCCCTAATTTCAGGCCTTTGATTTGCAATGTCCTTTCTGCTACCATTGTAGAGACTGGCTTCATCATTTCCTGCTTGGACTCTTAGCCACCTAACTTTCCTGCCTCCATTTTCTCCTTCCCCCAGTCTATCTTACAGGATTTATCTAAAGTGCAAGTTCCTTCTCTTGAAAAAGCATTCATAGTCCTCCCCAAAGGACAGCCTCTACTGATTCTTCCAGCCTTACTTTCTGACTCCTTTGGCTATACTACTCAGGAACACTCCCTTCCCCCTCAAGCTGGACTAACTGAAGGACCAGAGTCTTGCTCAGGCCAGGAGTTCTCAACCTGAGGTGTCTGAACTTTAAAAAAATGTATATATATCCATAGGCTTCATAGATTAAAAGAGTCCATTGTGTCAAACACATACACACTGTCTCTGTTCCCCCCCCCCCAGGCTATTTATCCTCACCTGAAAGGTTTTTCCACATCACCAGGGAATCTATTATTCTTGGCCTTTCCAGGCACAGCCAAGCCTCACCTCATGCAGGATTTTTCTCTATCCTAGTGATCTGGGACCTTCAAAGGACACCAGTATATCCTAGCTTGACATCTCCTCTTCTACCTTTTGTGATCTCCCAGGGACAGTGATGATTTTAACCATCACCACAGCTCCAGAGCAGAAATGCTGCTGTGAACCCCCCACCCCCTCTATACACAAACAGAGAGTAGTCCCCCTTTTCTGGCACTAAAGGTCTCTGTAAAATCTAAATGATTCGACTTCAGGACCCTGGTGACACAAGCCCATTCTTAATACCAGCCCAGTAGAGAATGCTGCCCTGGTGCTTAGAGTAGCAGGGGTGGCCCTTTCAGACATGGTTCTGCCTCTGGACAACCTTAGGGCTCAGCCTCTGTAGGCCCTTTGGTGGGAGGAGAAGGCTGCACCTATCAGGCTCTGTTGGCCTTTTCCATCAGTGTTCTCAGATCAGTTCAGCTCCCCCAGTCTCTTCTATGCCTTAGGCCTTTGCCCTCCCCCTTATCCAGGTCTCATTCTAGATTCTTCCTTCCCTGTTCCTGTCCCTGGGCTCACCGGTGGGCAGCTCTGGCTGGGGGCGGGCTCCGGGGTGGGGTCAAGGTGGGGTCAGGCCCAGGCTCCAGGACGATGGTACTGCCAGTGACATAGACAGACATACTGGGGTGCTCGATGAGCAGGTCCTCCAAGGGGCTGCTCTCCAGGTGGGCAGGCCCCAGCTCAGGCCCCTCTGCAGTGAAACAGGCAGGAGGGGTAACAAACCAGCTCTCATCCAGCAAGCAGGAGGGGGCTGGTTTGGGACTTGGTGGGGCAGCAAAACTATCTGAGGGGAGGGGAGTGGGGCAGCAGCAGGGGCAGGGGACCACACACACAGGGACACGTGGTGGGATAGGGAAGAGAAAGGGGAATAATTAGTCAGACTCAAAGCTCACTGGTATTAGGTATCCTTTCCCCCCAGCTGGTGCCCGTCTTCTCTGGTTAAGGCTTCTTTCTTCTTACCCCAGGCCAAGCCCACCGCTATTCCCCTAGGACTAGAGCAAGGAGCAACCCCTCTAGAAGCAGCTGCAGCCCCTGAGGGAAGAGAGCTGTGAAAGACTCTTCTGGCCTCGGCAATAATCCCCTCCTGCTCAGCCTGTCAGATCTAGCATCCCCCTCTGGATACTTCCCTCAGGTCCCAGATCTGTCCCCTTCCCTAGGATCTTCTGCCCAAGAGTCAACACTCCCTCCTCTGGGCTGATCCAACATATTCCTCCCCACCCCCCCCTTACAATAGAAGTCATTCTATTGGACCTCCACAAACTCCAATAACCCTGAATACTTTCGAATGGGCCTTGAAAGGGAATTTTGGAATATCTCCTAGCCATCATCCCCTCCTAATATGACGAATATGAGGACACATGAATTGTACCTCTACCCCTAGCCTCAGCTCTTTGAATCCAGAGATCCTTGTGTGGACTCTTAACTGGAGCTGGGACTGGGGCAGTGGATGTGCTGGGACCAGGCAGCCAAGGTCTTCTCCAGCCACTTACCAGGCAGGTCAATAATGAGCCATCCATCCACTTCTTCCTCATTCTCAGGGCAGATGAAGGCCTTGGGGGAGGGGGGCTCCTCAGAGGGTGGGCTGGTGCTAAAGAAGAGGCTGGTGAGGCGCTGGAACATGGTGCAAGAGTGGGGGTGAAGGAGGTAGCAATGGAAGGCCCAGCTTCAATGGCCCTACAGAGACCTGAGGACAAGGAAGCTAAAAATCAGTCAGGTCATGGCTCCCACTCCCACATCTCATAGTCAAGCTGGGGGTGGAGAGGACCCTTCTGTCCACCCAGGGATCCTCCCCAAGGCCTCGGATAGGAGGTAGCAATGTCCTAGATCCCAGTGGGCACAGATTTTGAGAAAGAGGTGTGGATTAGGGTAATAAGCCTTCAACACTAGCAGGAAAGGGAAATTCCCTGGAGGGAGTAGGGAGATAACAGAGAAATTCTTCCCTTCCCCTCTACTAAAAGCTGAGCAAGGTTTCCTTCACCAGAGAGGAATCCTCAGGCACAAAGCGTGGGCCCAGGGAGACAGTCTTTTCTATAAGTACTGAGTATCTTCCTCCTTCTAGCGCCCCCTCCCATACCCCCGTATCCCCCAGGACAGCAGGCTAAATAAATTTCCTCATCTATTTGATCTAAGACAATTCAGAGCCTTCGGCCCAGATATCCAGGCCTGAGACTGGGCATCAAGGCCTTTAGGTTTTCTGCCCAGTGCATCCTGTGTCCCCACCTGTCCCTAAACAGTCTGAACAGTGGCCTGTCTTAGGAGATTAAAATAAGCCTGGACAGTGGATAGAGAATCCAGCCTTGGGATCAAAAAGACCCGGGCTCAGGTTCTACTTCTGACACTGATTATATGATCCTGAGTCAGTCAGTTAGTTCCCCAGGCAAGTGCTGGAGAGTTTCTGATACGTATCAGTACAGGGAGTTCCTTCACCATGCATTCCCTGTACCAGACTTCTCTCCCTTCCAAGAAAAGGTGGTCACAGGGATAACTCAGGCTAAGAAAGGGGGCTTGGCAACCGCAGGGAGGGGGACAAGTAGGAGAGAAGGGCTCTGAGGTCCAAGGGGCTGCAAGATATGATGGAAAGGGTACTAGATTTGGAGTCAGAGACCTGAGTTCCATTTCTGATTATGATACTTAATGACCTTAAGCAAACCATTCCCATTTGTAAAATGATGTTGTAGTCTCTAAGGTCTCCTTTAGCTTTGACATCCTAGAATATTGTGGCCTATTTGAAGATCAAGGCAGATTTGGTTCCTGAATTGAGCATTCCACACAACTGTCAGAAATTGGGATCCTAAAACACTTGGTCACCTCTGCTCAATCCCATCCCACCGCTTTCAGGGGTGCATCAGAGCCCAAGCAGGTTCCTACTAGCCAAACAACTTCCTTGTTTTTAACTTCCCCAAATAGCCTTTGGGAGGACAAATCCCTTTAGTCATTGCAAGAGGTGCCCAAAATAGATTCTGTGGCTCCCAGTGAGTCAGTGGTGCAGCTAGGAACGGGACCCCGGAATCTCAGCTCTGAAAACTAGGCGTGCCCCTCAACCAAATGCCTGGTCTCCTCCAGGTACAACTGCTTTAACAGTAAAGGGGATCACCATCATCATAGTAGCAGCAGCTCACATTTATATAGTGCTTTGTGGGTGTTTACCCTGTATCAACCTAGTGAGGTAGGTAGTCTTACTGTCCCCATTTACAGATGGGGAACTTGACAGTTGGAAAGGAGGAAAAAATTGCCCAGAAGCCCATCTTAGCTCAGCCTGGCCTGGAGTCTAGGTAATCTGACCCCAAATTCAGTGCTTTTAATACTGAATCAAGCAGGATGGGCAGGCCAAGTACTAGGCACACTTACCACTAGCACACCCTCCCTACCCCTCCAGAAGGATAACTGCCTTGTCCTCTGCCTCCCCACCCAACCTCCTCTTCAAGGGCAAGGAGACAAGCAGAAAAGGAAACAGGCCAGCAGAGAAAAGTAATACAAACCTTACCAGCTCCAACTGGACCACAGACAGGCAATGTTGCCCCAGAGGTCATGAGCTCCAGGATTGTATTACCTGCCCCTGATGCCTCGCTTCCCTCATTCCCAGGGAAGTTTTTCACTGTGGAGTGAAAGAGCTAGGTAGGCTAAGGGGAAACAGCACCAGCATGAACCTTCCAAATCCTGGAGTCTCTGAGTTTGTTTCTCTGAACGCACAGAAAGGTCTCGATTTCCTAGGAGTTTTAAAGTGTAATGCATATCATCATTACTTGTCCTGGTTGGCTCTAGGGAGAGACCAGACACACTAAATTCAGATGTCCGGCGTCAGGTGAGTTATTGACATTTCCTCGCTAGAGTCCCAAGCCCAACCCTACCCCCACCCCATCCTTCCTGGGCCCCTCCGGTCCAGCCAAAGCCTCGCCCCATCAGGCCTCTATCCAGCTCCAACCCAACCGGGTCACCAGAGGACAGCCGGAGTTGGGGGAGCCGAGGGTGGCGGGGAGGAGCTGGCCTTGGTGACGACTCAATGTCATATGCAAATATGATGACGTAACCGCAGCGGACAACCTCAGGGAGCCAATGGGCAGAGGGCAGTGGGGCTCTGGGCTCCTGCGGTTGGTGAAGCGGCGAAGCCAAGAGACAAAGGCCCAGGAGCGAAGCCGGATCTCTAGTGAAGGAGGGAGGGCAGCCCCGCGGGACCAAGGGTCCAGTGGTCCTGGGCCAGCCCAGCCTCCGCAGCCTTGGGGTCGCCGCGTTCAGAAGAGGCAGAGTTTGCACCCAGGCCTCGAAGCCGCTATCTCCAGAGCCCCCGAGCTTCCTCCAACCTCTAGCTCAGTCCCCTCCGCAGTAGCGTCTGCGTAGCTTCAAGTGCATCCTCCCTCTCCTGAAGTCCGGTCCCCCAAGCAGCCCCCGGTCCGACAGAGCGCCGCGAGTCCCCTTCCTTCCCCCACTTCGACCTCCAACGGCTGCTCTTCCCGCCCCCACCTCCGCGCCGTCCCCCCGGGGCCGGGAGTGGGAGACACAAGAGGGGCCCTTCGAAGTGCCCGAGCCGTGCGGATCCCTGAGCAGCCACAAAAATAGCCCCGAGCCCCCCACCACGCTCCGACTCTGACAGCGCTCAGGTCATCCCGGCTCAGAGCTGCAGAGAGAGGCCCAGTCCGGACTGCACTGACCTGGGGCTGCTTCCACTCGCCGGCCACGTCCCGGGGCAGCAAGCGCGGAGCTGGCCGGGCCGTAGCTGGGGAGCCGGCGACGGGAAACGGGGGAGGGAGCCTGCTGTGGCGGAGTGTCCCAGGGCAGGAGGCTTCTTAAAGGTCCAGCAGCATGGCTGGGGGCCGGGTCCTGGGCTGGCTGGTTGCGGGGATGCAGGCTTTGCTTCCAGCGCTCCCGGCGGGGGTTGGTGTATTGGCAGCAGATCCGCCGGGGCTCACGGCACAAATTGGAACGCTCAAACAGCTGATTGTGACGTCACAAAGGGGCCCGCCCGCCCCACGTCACGGTCCGGGCGGCCCGAGGCCAATCAAGAATTGTGTGTCCCCGGGTCCCCTACCCCCAATCCGGTGATCCAGCCACAACAGGGCACACATGCACTTTTAGGTTCCGACCAGCCTTCCTTAGTCGTGCGCCAGCCCAGTGGGTCAAGGCTGCTTGACCCACTTGCGTGGGCCCTGCTTATCCTCTAGCCTGGTGCTTCCCCTCTTCCTACCACCATAGGCTCCGTGGTCAGGTTGCTGCCTCCCCAATTCTTCCTGCCCTTATAGTCCCCCTCCATTCCTTATCCAAACCCCTCCCCTATCGTCTGGAGAAGGGGGAGGTGAGAGAAGAGATCCGGTAATACTGGCCTCCCGGGTCTTAGTAGCTCTAGGGGAGATCGCTCTGCATGGAAGGGCCCCCTGCTGGTCCTCAAGAGTGAGTCAATCAGATTCTTCCTGAGGGATCCCAGGGAGACCTGGGGAACGTCAGGAATACACAGGAGTGCTCAAAGAATAGGGAGGAAAGAAACCAAGTACTAAATTGCGCTTCAGACCTTCTGGAGAAGCTCTTGTGATAGAGCCCTGGACGGGAGGTCCACTCGTTAAGTGTCCTTAGCAAATTCATGCTCCTCTCAGCCTCAGTTTATTCATCTATAACATAAGGCAGTTGGACTAGGTCAAGAGTTCTTAACCTTTTTTGTACTATGGACCCCTTTTCCAGTGACCAATAGTCACCTCAATTTTTTTTAAACACAAAGTAAAATACACGGAAAATCAAGGAAATAAAATATGTCGAAGTAGTTATCTATTTTTAAAACCTAGTTCACAGATCCCAAGTTAAGAATTCCTGGTCTAGATGATCTCCAAGGCGCCTTTAAGCTCTAAGGTTCTTTCTATGGTCTATAACCTCCAACTTTCCCCCCCAAGGTTTGACTCCCTCAGGGTGGACCATGGTGCTCCCTTCACTTAACTTCTCCCCTGGGATTTGAGGCTAGAAGCCATGGAAACCAAACCTAGACCACTCACATTTGAACTACCTTGGTGCACTCAGGTTCGGTGGCCTCAGAGGTTCCAGAGCCTTAGGATATGGGACAGGGACCTTAAATGATAGTTAAGGGCTAGCTGTGTACTTCTCAGAGCTGGGCTGGAGGTTAAAGTTCAGAAGCTTCTAGCTCCAGGATCTTTATGGAGGCAATAGGTAAAGGGGAAAGTGAGACTGTCAGATCTTAAGGGGGTTAGGAGCAGCTAAGGTATCTTGGAAGAAAGGAGAGATTTCCTAATCAAGAGAGTCCCTCAAACTTCAATCTGGGTGGAATTTGAACTCATTCTCCAACAGTCCAATGCTGCAACCTATAATTCCTGCTGCAAACCTAGCACTTCCAAACTGGAGACAGAATAGAAGGAAAGTACCGTAACTATGGAGACCGTTTCATTTTTATCTTTGTATTGTCAGCACTTAGCACAGTGTCTGGCACCTAGTGGGTGCTTGGTAATTGATGGAAAAGGCATCTTGGAGACTGTAGTCCAATTCTCTTGTTATGGAACTGAAGATCAGAAAAGGGAAGACACTGAGGAGTCCAAAGCACATAGAAGACCTGACACTTTGAAGTTCTGTGATTTTTCACTGCGTTTCTTCAAAGCCAGCTCTGCCATTAATTTGCTGTGACCTTAGGCAAATGCTGTCTCCTCTGAGTCTTGTCTTTCCCACTTGTAGAGTGAAAGGATGGGACTTGATCTCTAAATTCCACTCTAAATTCTATACTTCCAGTTCCTCACGTACTACAGGATTCCCCAGCTTTTGCCAGTCCCAGGGTCCTATGCCTTTGGCCCCCACTCTGAGGATGAGGAAATGGGGGGAAGGAAGTAGGATCTGAGTCTTCTCCTTGCTAGAAAAGCGGTCAGTGGGTGGGAGTTGGATTGACTCATGAGCCTCTTTGGGGTCCATGTTTATCTGCCCACCTTGGCACAATAGGAAGCTGTGGACTTGAGAGTCCTAGGGAACCTTGGGCTAGAACTGAGGTTAGGCCAGGGACATGCCTCATTGCTTTATCACTGACCACACCAAGCCTGGCCCTAGGACATAGGGAAGAGGCCCCACATGACTGGCTCACCCAGAAGGGTGAGGCCCAGGATGCTTGAATCTGGCAGAGAGTAATGACTCAATCTTCCTGCTAGCTAGCCCTTGCTAAGAGCCCAGCCACCAGGACTTCATAGGCACCAGGCCCTAAGCAGGGAAAGAGCTGTGAACTCCCTCCGCCCTCACCCTGACCTTTAAACCTCCCACAAAAGACAACAAATGTATATAGGAAAAAGTGTTAGATTTGGAGTCAGCAGACTCCTGCATTCGAATCCACCTCAGACCCTTAATAGCTATGGCTGTCACTTAGTTTCTCTGACCCTAATAGCACCTGCTCACAGGGTTGTTATAAGATTGGATGAAATGATACATGTGTAATCCTCTTGCAAACCTTAAAGGGTTGTACAAATTATGATTCTGACCACATCTCTTCCCTGCTCAGGAAACCTCAATGGCTCCTATTGTCCAGAGGAGAAAGTCACAGGATTACAATGTGATTTATAGCTGGAAGGGATCTGAGAGGTCATCTTGTCCAGACTCCTTATGTTACAGATGAGAAAACTCAGGCTCGAGAGAGCCTAGAGCTGAAATTTGAATCTAGGTCTTCATATTACAAAAGCAGTGCTATGTACTCAGCCTGGCATTCAAGTCCTAGGCACCTCCCTACCTTGTCCAATTGACCATAATCACCCAGTTTAGACTATCCCTTGTGGTTTCCCACACAGGCCCCCTTCTTATGACGATACTACCCCCTGCTTAGAATGTGCTTCTCCTCTTTATGCCCTAAAATGCTTCAAGGCCCAGCCCAACTCATGCTTCCTCCAGAAAATCAACTCATAGGGAGCCATTAGTTGTTTTTCAGCTAATTTGGAACCTGGAAAGGCAGGGATCGAATCTTAATCAGCCATCTGCCTTTCAGCCCTTGTGAATAATAGATGCTCGATAAATGTTTCTAGATTGGCTGCCTGAGGGGGAGGAGTTTATGCTCAAAGAAATTGGAGGGTCAGAATTCTTAGCTTAAATCCCAGAAAGGGCAAACACGGTCACTGACTTGGGCTTTGCCCCAAGACTCCAATCAATCCCTGAGGTCACAAGGCTAGGGTTTGACTACACTTTTGACCAGGTCAAGGTCTAGAGTTTGAAGGTCCCTGTGGAACAGATGGAAAGCATCCCAGAACTTCCCCATGACTGGGGAGGGGAAAACTGTATCATTTTGGGGTCTTTCTGGTTTTTGGGGCCATGTTCCATATCTTAGTTTAATTCAACAATCTATTATACGCAAGATACCCCTGTGCTAGAATGGGAATACCTTAATTACCTCAAAAAATTACATCAAGAAGTTATCATTGTACTTGAGGGATACGAGAGATGTATACAGAGGTATGAAGCAGGGTAATTTAAGGAGGAAAGGGTACTGCTAACAGGGATGTGTTTGTATGTGTGTGTGTGGGTGGCAGGGTAGAGGATGGAGAATCTAGAATCAAGTAAGGTCTCACAGGAGAATTAACAACTGAAATAAACCTTGAAAGAAGGCAAGGATCCTGAGAGGTAATGATGAGGGAGTGAATCCCAGGCATTGGAGACCTTTCCTAGGATTCACAAACCCACCTCTCCTAGGATCACAGATTTAGAGCTATAAGGACCTTCAGAGATTACCTTATTTTCTTCCTCCCTCCCCAGATACCTAAGAGTAGGAGAGAGGGATCTGGCCTCTTCTACATCCCAGCCCAGATTTAGTGGCACTATGTCTTTGAAAAGAGAGCGCCATATCAGCCATGATCACTAATCCTGACTGGATCACAACATAGAAGACAATCCAGACCAGGCTCCTATTGGAGGGCAACTTAGAGCTTTTTCTTCTTCAGGTAGGTAGCTAGATGAATGCTCCCTTTTCCCTAATGGAAATAGTATATACACACACACACATGTACACACACACACGTACACACACACACACACACACACACACACACACACACACAAATGTATAAAGGTAGAAGGTGGCCTTAGAATCAGAAGACCTAAGTGCAAGTCCGGGCTCTGACCTCTGTGACCTGTGTAATTCTGGGGAAGTTAATTCATCTGCCTGAGCCTCAGTTTCTCCATCTGTAAAATGAAAATAATCACTTGTGCCTATAGACTTAAGAGAACTATTGTAAGGAAAAACATCTTAGGGTAGGGGCAAGTTCTAGACCCAGAACTGGGTTTAAATCCTACCTCTGACTCACTTGCCCTTGTGACCATGGCAAATTATTTAACCTGTCTTAGTCTGAGTTTCCTCATTTGTAAAGCAAGGATAATAATGCCTTTACCTTCCTCATAGGGTTGTTTAAAGCAGTCATTTTCAAACTTTTTGATCTCAAGAACTTTCTACACTCTTACAATTATTAAGGATCTCCACTGCCAAGAGCTTTTGTTTACATGGGTTAGATCTATCCATATTTATCATATTAGAAACTATAATGTCTTAATATTATTATAAAAATAGTTTTGACCTCAGGGGCCCCCTGAAAGAATATCTGGGACCCCCAGGAGTCTCCAGACCACCCTGTGAAAACCACTGGTTTAGAGAATCAAATGAGTTAATGTATTCTTTTGAAGCTGATGTAGTCTTTGTACACTTTGCAATCCTTAAAGCATTAGAGAAATGTCAGAAATGTGAGCTCCAGTTATTATACACATTCACATACATGTACACAGGCATATTCAGTCACAGACATGTCTACCCACATACGCATATCTGGTAGTGTTGAGGTTCTATGGACACTTTTACCCAAAGTGTTGGGACAAACCTGCAAGCACCATGAGTGAACATGAAGCTTTTCCTGATCTACCCACCCCCTAGTTGTTAGGGCTCCTCTCTTCTAAATTACCTTGTATTTCTTTTTCTCATATTTTTATTATTTAATATTTTTAGTTTTCAACATTGATTTCCACAAGATTTTGAGCTATAAATTTTCTCCCCATTTCTACCCTCTCCCCCACTCAAAGATGGTATATATTCTGATTTCCCCTTTCCCCAGTCTGCCCTCCCTTCTGTCACCCCACTCCCCCTATTCTCTTTCCCCTTACTTTCTTGTAGGGCAAGATAGATTTCTATACCCCATTGCCTGTATATTTTATTTCCCAGTTGCATGTAAAAAACAACTTTTTTTTCAGCATTTGTTTTTAGAACTTTGAGTTCCAAATTGTCTTCCTTCTTCCCTCCTCACCCACCTTCCTTGAGAAGGCAAGCAATTCAACATAGGCCACACATGTGTCATCATGCAAAATACTTCCATAACAGTCATGTTGTAAAAGACTAACTATATTTCCCTGTATCCTATCCTGTCCCCATTTATTCAATTTTCTTCCTTGACTCTGTCCCTTTTCAAAAGTGTTTGCTTTTGATTACCTCCTCCCCCAATCTGCCCTCCCTTCTATCACTCCCCCTCTCTTATCCCTTTCCCCCCTACTTTCCTGTAGGGTAAGAGACCCAATTGAGTGTGTATGTTATTCCCTCCTCAAGTCAAATCTGATGAGAGCAAGATTCACTCATTCCCTTTCACCTGCCCCCTCTTCCCTTCCATTAGAATTGCTTTTTCTTGCCACTTTTATGTGAGATAATTTACCCCATTCTATCTCTCTTTCTTTTTCTCCCAATATATTCCTTTCTCACTCCTTGATTTTATTATTTTTTTAGATATCATCCCTTCATATTCAACTCACTTTGTGCCCTTTATATATATATATTCTCTTCAACTACCCTAATACTGAGAAAGGTCTCATGAGTTACAAATATCATCTTTCCATGTAGGACTGTAAACAAAGTGGTTCAATTTTAGTGAGTCCCTTATGATTTCTCTCTCCTGTTTACCTTTTCATATTTCTCTTGATTCTTGTATTTGAAAGTCAGATTTTCTATTCAGCTCTGGTCTTTTCATCGAGAAAGCGTGAAAGTCCTCTGTTTTATTGAACATCCATATTTTGCCTTGGAGCATGATACTCAGTTTTGCTGGGTAGGTGATTCTTGCTTTTAATCCTAGCTCCTTTGACCTCTGGAATATCGAATTCCAAGCCCTTAGATCCCTTAGTGTAGAAGCTGCTAGATCTTGGGTTATTGTATTTCTTTTGTATATACAAAGCATCCCAAAAGTCTTAGTGCAGTTCTAAGCAACTAAAGCTATTATTAGCTCTTAAAGGTATACTAAGATTTTTGGAAGACTCTGTAATTTATATGTACTTAGTTATGTACTTAAGTAGGTACTGTTTCTCCTGTTATCGTATATAATGTGGAAATGGGCCAGCGAGAGCCATGCCCTTATGATCTTGCACAGCATGTTCAGTCTGATGCAATCCCTCATGTGAACATCAAAGCCTGCACAAGTATAACTGCTTCTGGTCCTCATGGTGAGGAAAGACTTCTCAGTTGGCCTCTGGGCTGGAAGAGAATGTGAAACAAAAGGCTGTAATGATTTGACCTTATTCTCTTTCCTGTCTTAATGCCTTGGAGTAAGGAGTTGAAGACTTCTTTAATTAAGTCTCCCGGAGGGGAGAGAGCACAGTATGAGTCTGAGAATGGAGGTATAAAATCAGAGTTTACAAGGAGCCAAGGCCAGTGGGGAGTGAAGCTGCCAAGCCGCCTTCTTGATTCAGTCCAGTACTGAATAATCCCTGAGATAATGGTTTCTTCAAACAAAGGAACAACTCACACAGTGGAAAGTAAATTTGATGGGGCATGAAGCTTGGATAATTTGTAATTTTTTTAAAAGCTTAATAACTGTAAGTTAAAGCCTTATAGCTTTAAGTTCACTCTTCCCAGGGACTGAAATGGAATAGGAGAGAGTATATCCATGCTGTTCTTGATGTATCTCTTCAATAAATATCCCCTTTATAAAAGTGAATCGATGTGATTTGGTTAAATGATATCAAGATGCTAATCACTGTGTCAATTAATGATTGATACCTCTGCAACTAGCAAATCATGTTGAGGAAAACATACTAGAATAGGGGATCAAGGCAATAGCTTTAGAAGAAGCACGCCATTGCCCCTAAAGGATATCCCTAGAACTCCAAGGGACCTGAACTGCCAGTGAGAGTAGAGGTCTGGGAAGTAGCCCCAGAGTCTTACAACAGGTTATCAAAAGCAACTCCTTGAGGGCAAAAACTGTTTCATTCTTTGTATTTGTATCCCCAGAACCTAACCCAGTGCTTGGCACATGACATGTCCTTAATAAATTCTTACTGAATAATTGAGAATGAACTCAGGGTCAAGACGCTTCTATTCCTAGCTCTGCCTTTTTATGAGTCCCAGACCCAGGATTTGGGATGCTAGAGCAATTCAAAGGTCAAGAGGATGGTGACATTGCTGGGCTTGGTCACAGAACTAAGGGAAGTGTGTGTGTGTGTGTGTGTGTGTGTGTGTGTGTGTGTGTGTGTGTGAGAGAGAGAGAGAGAGAGAGAGAGAGAGAGAGAGAGAGAGAGAAGAAATGTAGTTCAGTGGAAGGAGCAATGGATTTGGAGTCAAATGACCTGGGTTTGAATCACAGTTCCAATTTACCACCTGTGTGATTTTAGTGAAGTGGCTTTACCTCAAAGACAAGGCCTGTTTTCTCATCTGAAAAAAAAAATCAAAGGATTAGAGTAGGTGATTTCTAAAACTTCCTTCTAATCTAATCTTTTATGTAACTCCCTAAGAAAAGCTGGAAATTTGATCCTACGGCTGGGGGTGTTAGGAAATCCTGGAGCTACTAAGCGTTCCCTGCTCCTGTCTGGGGAGTGAGACCCAGACCTGCTTGGCCTCCTCACTAGGGCCTAGAAGAGGACCGCCAGACAGAAGCTTTGGAGGTTGATTCAGATAGATCTTAAGGCCCTAAGCAGCTAAGCTAGCAATGTCCAGTGACAGTCAGAAAACACTGCATTATAGAAGTGTGGCCTGGGTTGGGTTTGATTTAAGCAAGGGGAACAAAAAAGAGAGGGCAACCAGGTGAAGGAAAAGGATATTGGGCAATGCCTCTTACAATCAAATCCTGATTGTGCCAGAGGGCCCTTTCCCAGGTCTAGGGCCTATCCTGCCTCTTCATTCATGAGGATCTACCTGCCTTTCCACCTCCTCCCCTTCTCTCACTTGTCTTGTCCCTATCTATTATCCTTTTTTCTTCTATATGGACCTAAGTTTTCTCACCCAAAAAATGAGAGGCTCCAATTAGATGGCCTACAGCTCTGACTTTCCCCCTAATCTCCCCACCCAACTCGTTTCTTCTCCTTTCTCTTTCTTCAACCTCTGGCTGCTGTAATAAGTCCTGTAATGTAAAGAGTCTTTGGCTAGGAGTCAGGAAGCTAGAATTTTAGTCTAGGCTAGGTCACACATTGATTCTTTGGTGTAACTTAATGCAAGGTATTCTTCCTCTCTGGGCCTGTAACATGATAGGATTGGAATACTTTTGGGATTATTAACCTAGGTTCTGAAGATCCCTGTGAGATAGACTTCAGGGGGTCCTTGAACTTGGACAGGAAAAAAATTTACACATTTATTTTCACTAAATAAATTCATTTCCTTTATTTAAAAATATGATTCTGAGAAGAGGTCTATAACCTTCACCAGCCTGGCAAAGGGGCCTATAATACAAAAAAGGTTGAGAACACCTGTAATAGGTGGCTTCTGAGCTCTCTAACAGCTCCGTATTCTATTTCCTAAGGTGCTTTCCAGCTTGGAGATCTTCTAGCATTGATAGTCCTTATAATATGTTCTATGGTCCCTCCCAGCTCTAATGTTCTATGATCTATTTAGCAACAGAAGTCAGATGTTTCTTTTTTATCCTATTAGTATCATTTATGAAACTCACTGCTGTTAGAGGAAACAAGTCCCTGCCAGGAACACTTGGGAGATGAGACCAGAATGACAGCATGATTCATGGAGCATTAGCATAGAAGTAGGGGGTGAGGGAGGGGAAAGGCAAGGTGATGCAACAGCAACAGACAGACCCAGAAATCCATAGATAAATATTGACAATCTGGCTGGGCCTCTGCCCTCAGAAGATGACTCTGCTAAAGGTTATTCTCTGAGGGAAATTTTGCTTGAGCGTCAAGGGGTCAGTTAGGAACAATTTCATGAAGGAGGGAGAGTTTCAAAAGACTTTGGAAAGAGAGTTGAGGGATGAAGCTGAGGTGAAGTGGGAGTGGGGCTGAAGTGCTATGGACAGCAGCTTTGAGCCTGGAATGAGACAAACAAGTTAGTGAGATAGAGCTGAAAGAACACTGGAGTCAGAAAGTGTGCGTTTGGACCCCAGCTCTGTCATTTGCTAGATGAATGACCTTTGGCTAATACATTCTGTTCTCTAGGCTCTAAGATCAGGGAATTGGGTTAAGTGATAGCAAAGGTAACTTCCAACTCTTAAGTCCTATGATCCTATAAGTGAGTGATGGGGAAGCTTAAGAATTCAATTTTGTTGCTGATACATGGTAGATACGATAGAGCATTGGCTCAAAAGTCAGGAAAACCTGAGTTCAAATCCTACCTCAAACACTAGCTGTGTAACTTGGGACAAACCATTCAACCTCTCAAACTCAGTCTCCCTCAGGGGAGACAATAACAGCACCTACCTCACAGAGCTTTTGTGAGGATCAATTGAGATAATATATATATAGTGTTTTGCAAACCTTAAAGTACTATATAAATGCTGGCTATTATTGTTGTTAAGTAAAGTCTGGACAAATACCTTTTGAGGATCAAATCCAGGAGCTTCCTGAATAGGGTAAGGAGTTGGATTAGACTTCTGAGGTCTCTCAGAGGCAGCTAGATGGTTCGGTAGATCAATAGAGTGGCTAGGCCTTGCAAGTGTCCTGACAAGTACGTTCTCAAGGTCTCTCTAAAGAACTTTGGAATCGATTGCATGACGTGGGAAATAGGGGCACAGGCCCTCCTAGCATGGCCTGCATGCATCCAAGAAGGTGCTGTGTTCTATGAACAAAGCAGAATTGCAGTAGCTCAAAAGAAATGTGAGATGCACAAATTTAGAGACATCTCTGCTCCAAATGTTCACATGGATTATTTATGTCTGACCTGCAGCAGAGCCTTCTAAGTTTGTATTGGTCTGATCCACCACAGTTGAACACACTGTACCTTGGTCCCAACATAGTGATGTCATTTTGGTCCTCTTCGAGAAGGAAGAACAACCAACCAACCAACCAAGAGTACTGGGCCTCCTCAGACACTTAATAGCAGTGTGACCCTAGGCAAATCATTTAACCTCTGTTTGCCTTAATCCACTGGAGAAGGAAATGGCAAACCAGTCCAGTATCTTTGCCAAGAAAACCCCATGGACAGTATGGTCATGAAGAGTCAGAAATGACTGACTGAATGAACAACAGCAATCTGATGTCCCTTACAACTCTCCTACTCTATAGGAGTGTGTGAGGGGATATATCCCCTCAGAGAGAGAAGAGAGTAAGTAAGTGGGCAATAGCGGCCAGCGCTAGCACAAGAAAGCTAGAAATTAGGGCTTTAAGTTTAGAAATACATATTGAATGAACAAATTTGCCCAGCACCTACTCTGCCCAACTGCCAGGGGACTGGGCACCAAGGATACCTTACTTTTTCCTGTTGGCAGGGACCCAGGAAGACCCAGGAAAGCTATAGCTCAGGCTGGGAGTGGGTAAGAGGTCATTGAAGAATAGTATTGGGACATTTCTGTCTTTAGGGGATTAGGCTTTTTTCATTCATACATTTTTATTCATTCAAAGATTGGACACCTGCTTCCCCAGATAGATTTCTGCAGTGCTTATATGCCTGGATCCAGGGGTAGTTTCTTGTCCCCAACTTTGAAAGTGTTTGTTAGGTTAAACTGACTAATTGGATCTGGGCTCTGAAACAGAAAGAGGGAAGTTCAGGAAAAATAGCTCTGAATGGGCTGGGAATAGGAGGCCTAGGTTTGAGTACTGGCTCTGAAACTTATTAGTTATGTGTCCCAGGGGAAGTCACTTAACATCTCTCAACCCCTATTTCTTCATTTGTAACATGAAGATATTATTTTTGCAATCTGCTTCAGGACTTTTGTAAATTGTAAATTGCTTTAAATGTGCTATGACCTATTAAGATACACTTAAGATACATAAATGCAAATACTAAATACTTTATAGAAATAAAGGAAGACAAACATTTGGAGGGATAATAATTTCTTTTTAAATTTTATTTTGTTTAAAATTTTCCCCCTCTCTCTCACCTTCCTCCACCAAACAAAACCCACTACAAATATGTATAGTCATGTAAAACAATTTTCCACATTGTTCCTCCCCATTCTCCTCCTGCCCCTCCCCGCTGAACAAAAAAACAAGAAAAGGAAAGAAAGAGAATAAAATACACTTCAATCTATTCTCTGAATATACCTGCTCTCTCTCTGGAGGTGGATAGCATGTTTCATCATGAGTCCTATGGGATTGTGGTTGGTCATTATGTTGATCAGAGTTACTAAGTCTTTCAAAGTTGATTATCTTTATAATATTGCTGTTACCATATAAATTGTTCTCCTGGCTCTGCTCACTTCACTTTGCAACAGTTCATACAAATCTTTCAGGTTTTTCCTGAAACCACTTCCTTCATCATTTCTTATGCTGTAGTATTTCTTATATAATAGTATTCCATAAATTCATATTTTATAACTTGTTTAGCCATTGATGGACAGAGGAGTATTAATTTCTTTTGGCCATTGCCTGACCTAGGTTTCCAATGATAAGGCCATGCCAGTATAGTAATAATGATGAGATTATCTAAATTAATTTCTAAATGAGACATTTGTAACACCCTGCCTTGTGCCTGAGGTTTTCCTTAAGTTTGCATTAAGACAGCATGTCACTATATTAATCATCCAGCCAGGGAACACAAAATCTAAGTTGCCTACCAGTTAATACTCAAGTTCAACCACAAATCCAGTAACATTGTTATTTTTTTTCCTCTGGTGCAAGCAGGATAGCCTCTCTAAAAAGGCCAGTGTTCCCAGTGGCTACCAGAGGGTACTCAGTCTACAAACACCTAGACTGCTCCCCACACTTCCAATCCCACGTATGGGTGAAGGCATTAAACAAAGTGGATTAATCCTTGCTAGCCAGGTCCAAAATTAATATAAGGGACATAGAATATTGCTCAAAATTTTAAACTATGAAATCTGTTGTCCATACCTAATTCATAAGCTTCCATTACACAGTGCCATAGATATAGAGCTGGAAGAGGCCAACTAGTCCTAACCCTTCATTTTGTAGATGAGGAAACTGAGGTCCAGGAAAGTTAAGTGACTTATTCAAGGTCACCAAGCAATAAAATGTTAGATTTGGGATTTGAACCCAGGTCTTCTGAATCTAGAATCACCTGATCACATTCCTACTTGCATGCCCCTTTATTTATTTATTTTTTGCAGTGGGGAAGGCAGGGCAATTGGAGTTAAATGACTTGCCCAAGGTCACACAGCTAGTAAGTGTGTCAAGTATCTGAGGCCAGATTTGAACTCAGGTCCTCCTGATTCCAGGGCCAGTGCTCTACTACTCGCTGTATCATCTAGCTGCCCCCTCCCATGCCCCTTTAGACTGTAAACTCCTTAGGATAAGGACTGTGTCTTCTTTCATCTTTGCATCCTTAGCACTGTGTACAGAGCCTTGCACCTATCCTAATATTTATTAACCTAAACTGAATGACCACTTCAGGCTGTAAGAACTTTCTATGCACAAAGCCTAGTGATCCTGATAGGTGTTATAGTAGTCATCAGAGCTGATGGAAATAAATAGTGAAATCTTGGACCTTGGACCCCTACAATTCTACAGTAAGTGCAAAGTAGATTAAAACTTATAAATGCACAAGGGGTAGAGTTAATTTGGGAACTCTGAGGAGCAAAAGTTATTTCCATTGGACCAGAATGGGAGCTGCCAGGCAAGTGTTTAAAGTAGAGGTGGCAACAACTGGGCTAAGTTTGCAACCATGCCATGGGCTTTCCACAAGTGTCACACGTGTTTACATGTCTGCGCCGGACAGGAAGGAAGGAAGGAAGGAAGTGGAGGAGCCCTAGGGACCCAGCCAGTGAGTGAAGTAAAGTCCTTATGGCCCCATCTTTCCGGCAGCCTCAGCCCTCAACAAACCCCAAGGCCAAGGGTAGGTGCTTCCCTCATTGGGATAGGGCTGAGGAAATGACCTGCAGTAGCCTTGGCTGGGAAATGACAAAAAGGAATAAACAGAATAGTTGAATTCAGCACAACTTCTCAAACTTTGGAATCAGATTGGATACTACCAGTCTTGTTTTCTGTTTCACGTTGATTTTTGAGGTCTAATTGCTTTGTATCTCAACAACCACTGAAAACCCACCTTCAGAAAGATAGGAGCTGAGATACAGAGATAATTAGAAAGTGAGAGAAGTTACTGAAGTATTTGAAAGAAATAGCAATTCAAGAACCTTATCGAACATAGCATAGCTTGTAGCTTGTAGTTTGATTGATTGTTGAAACTGAACTATGCTGAGTTATAGGCAGCTAGGTGGCATAGTGGCTAGAGTGCTGGCCCTGCAGTCAGGAAGACCTGAGTTTAAATATGGCATCAGACCCTTACTAGCTGTGTGACCCTGGGCAAGTCACTTAACTCTGTTTGCCTCAGTTTCCTCAACTGTAGAATGACCTGGAGAAGGAAATGGCAAACCACTCCAGTATCTCTGCCACAAAGTGTCAGACATGACTGAAACGACTAACAACAACAACATTGAGTTACTAGTGCAAGTGGAGTCTGACAGACGTTGGGTTTTGCTGTGTTTCCCTTGAAAATTTAACTTAAAATATCTAGCAGTGCCCGTATGAGTCTGTTGTGATGCCCCAGGGTATCATTGTACACAATATGGGAACCAAAAAACATAAGTAACAGAGGAAGAATTGGCCTCATCGTTAGAAAGGCTTTGTCCTGCCTTTGACACATAGCTACTGAGTCACTTAATCTCTCAGGGCCCAGGGAACTCAAGACCATACACAGTAAAGAAGATGTAGATTCCCACCTGGAACTCCTTACAAAGATTAAATAGCCCACCTGTTAAGTACATAAAATAGATGAAACAATCATGTTAGATTCACAACATATTATATACAACAATAATAGTCTGGTGACAATATCATATAAAGATCCAAGGAAGGAACTTTTGCATAGAAAAGAGAAGACATAGTAGGGATATGCTGGCTATCTTCAAGTACTTGGAGAGCCGTCATGGGGGTGGGGTATAAGACCTGTTCTGCCTGACCCCAAACCACAGATGTAGGAATAGACAATAGGGAAAAATGGTAGCAAGGAAGGTTTTAGCTTGATACAAGTTCAGAGTGAGCCTTATGTGTAGAGAAGCTCATGTGTTACAAGGGGCTGTCCCCCCTACCTGTAGCATGGGAGTGTTATTGTGTGCTTCAAAGAGACACAAAGCAGACATCTCTAAACGTCCCCCTCTCCCTTCTCCAAGGGGGTCTTTAATTCTTACCAGGACGGGAAGCAAGAGGTAGGGGCTGGAGGCCGCTCTGCTCTCCTCAGAGAGAGGGTAAAGGGCTTGATTTATATCTATCTGCTCCTTTAGATATTTTTATCCTAGGGCAGGGCTTCTTAAACTTTTTCCACTCGTGACCCTGTCAGCACTTCTTAAACTGTGGGTTGCAATCCCATATGGGGGATAGGATCAGGTTCAATCTAACTTCTGATCGCTGTAGGGGGAAGAAGAACCCCCAAGCTTTATAGCCAAAGCTTGAACTATTTCCAGCAAATACCAGTTCCACAACGAATATACATAGCAAATAGCAAAGAAACCCATTTATCTACATCAGAGAAAGTATAGATAGGAGAAAATATACCAGGCAATACAGAATAAAGGAACCCCTCCTATTGGCATTAAAGGAATTCAGCTCAATCAAGAGAGTTCTAGATCTCACTAAAGTAGAAACTCCTTAGTTTCCAGAGTAGCAACTTGAGCATGGGGATATGACGAACGTCTCCCACTCCTCTCATGTCTTCCCAGAGTCTTTTCCTTCAGAAACCTTAAGTAGGGTTGGCCTTTTCCATCTTTCCTCTTGAAGCTGGAAGTCAGAAGCCCCCAAAGAGACTTGAACTTAAGGAGTCCCAAAGAAGACTCAAAGATCAAAGAATGATGAAGGCTGGTGGTCTCTTACACTCATCTCCACCAATGAGGAGTGCTTGATGCTAATGGGCTTTGGGACAGGGGACACACAAGGAAAAACATGAATAATCAGAAAGCTCCAAAAGGGAAATGGAATGCCACAGGAGGAAGTGGATGGACACTTGTTGAGGATCTTGGAGTGGACATTCATAGTTATGTTTGGATTAGACTGTAAGACCTCTGAGGCTCCTTTCCAAATTTGAGATCCTGTCAATGCTTCAAGTATAACTCCCTTTGATATACCACTTAAAGGTAAGTAGTGCAAATATCAGTATCCCCAATTTTACAGATGAGGAAACTGAGACATAGATCTATATGAAGTTCCTCAGGGTCATCGACAGGTAATAAGAAACAGAGCTAAGAGTAGAATCCTTATCTTCTGATTCTAAGCCTAGTTCTTTTACTGGAGAACTATAATATATATGTGCTTCCTCAAGCTCTCTAACCTCCCAGTTCCTAGCCTCCTTAAGTCCCATGATCTACTCATTCACTTCACCTCAGCCACACATATAGATTGTTGCACACTGGCTCTCACTAATACCCACAAGTGTTCTACTTCTCTGATTAGAAACTCTGATCCTATTTGACCATAACTTCTTGTCATTCCATCTCTTACTAAGCCTCATCCCCCCTAAACCTATTCTTCACCTTCATGGAGACCTCTAATTCCTTCACCCCTCAGTACTTTCTCATGACCCTGTTGTTGTTCAGTTGTTTCAGTCTTGTCTGACTCTTTGTGACCTCGTTTGAGATGTTTTTGGCAAAGATACTGGAGTGGTTTGCCATTTCCTTCTCTAGCTCATTTTATAGATGAGGAAATTGAGGTAAACAGGGTTAAATGACTCCCCCAGGGTCATACAGCTAGTGTTTGAAGTTACATTTGAACTCAGGTCTTCCTGATTCCAAGCCCAGCACTGTGCCAGCTTGCTGCCCATTATCAGGATATTACCTCTGTTCTGACTTTAACCTTCCTTCTTCTTTAATCTCAACCCAGTGGTTAACCACTGAAACTCTGCCCTGTCCTCTGATCTCAAATTCCTCATCCCTTTGCTCTATTGCAGTTCATATCTTGCTTTGCCACCCTCAAGCATGGATTATGCCCAGCACTGGCTTTTCTTCTGGGGCTGGATACAGCTGGAGGAAGCCTAACAACTGTGCTGAATTACATTATATTACATTAAAAATTCATGTTATCCAACCTCAACTTGGCCCTCACTGTGGCAAGACGATATTTTTATTTCTCCCTAATTGATTCCGTCTCACTCCCAGTGAAACTATACCAAAGCTTTTCTTCCCTTTTCAGTTCCCTTACATCCCTTTCTCTTACTTTACCGAGAAAATGAGACTCTTCGATCTGGGTACACTTTTCTCCCATTTTTCTCCGTCTCTAAAACCCTTGACACCATCCCTCAGTCTCTCCTCCTCTCTCCTCATCTGGCTTTTCTCCTTGCCAAGGCCAATCCCTTTACACACACACTTGATCCCAACCTTCCTAGTCTTCTCCAACAGATAGTGTCTACAATCATCCTCTATCTCGAATCTTCAACCTCTCCCAATATATTGGGGTTTTTTTCCCTATTGCTTTCAAATTTGCCCAGCTTTAAATCTTCCCCAGATCTCACCATGCCCTCAAGCTATATCTACCTAAATCTCTCCTGGGCCAAACTTCTTGAAAAAACTGTTTATATTTGCCATGTCCCCTTCCTGTCTTCCCCTTCACTCCTCAACTTTTTTGATATGGATTTTGACCTCACTACTCAATTGGAACTGCTCTCTTCAAAGTTACCAGTGATCTCTTAATTACCAAGACTGATGGTCTTTTTTCAGTCCTTGTGCTTCTCAATCTTTCTGCTGCACTTGACACTATTAATCATTCTCTTCTCCTGGATACCTTCCCTGCTCTGCATTTTCATGATACTACTGTCTCCTGGCTCTCCTCCTACCTGTCTGAGCACTCCTTCTCAGCCTCCTTGGCTGGCTCATCATCCACATTATGCTCTCTCTCTCTCTTTTTTATTCTCTTTAATTTATTTAATATATTTAGTTTTCAGCATTGATTTTCAAAAGAGTTTGAATTACAAATTTTCTTACCATTCTTACCCTCCTGCCCACTCCAAGATGGCATATATTCTGGTTGCCCCATTCCCCAGTCAGCCTTCCCTTCTGTCACCCCACTCCCCTCCCATCCCCATTTCCCTTACTTTCTTGTAGGGCAAGATAAATTTCTACACCCCATTGCCTGTGTATCTTACTTCCTAGTTGCATGCAAAAATTCAGTGGCCGAACCATGAACACCTTTCACTCTGTCCCAGCAGGTTTTCCCACTAACCTTCTCTGTTGTCTTTGGTGTTTGTGGGTTGAGAAGTCTGGTAACTGCCACAGCTCACTGATTCAGGACTTTAAGGCCTGTTCCGCAGGGCTCCTGGTCTGGTTGGTCCAGGTGCAGCTCATGCAGGGGTCTGCTCCACTCCGCTCCCAGTTCCATGCGATAGACTTTACCCAGAGAACATCCAGGCTGTCCTGGGCTGGAGCCCTGCTTCTCTCTGCTATTTTGTAGGTTCTGTAGTTCTAGAATTTGTTCAGAGCCATTTTTTATAGGTTTTTGGAGGGACCTAGGGGGGAGCTCATGCAAGTCCCTGCTTTCCATCTTGGTTATGCCCTTCCACATCATGCTCTCTAACAGTGGGTGTTCCCCAAAGTTCTGTCCTAGGGCATCTTCTCCCTCTACACTCTCTTGGTAAGCTCATTGGCTCCAATGGGTTTAACAGTAATGCCTATACAAGTGACATGTGTATATAATATATATCACATAAGACATATAATATAAATAATGTGTGTATGTGTATATCTGTGCATATGTTTTGTGTGTATATATCTTGTATATATATGTATCTATATATATATATATCTGTGCATCTATCTATCTATTTGTCTGTCTATCCCCATTTGCTCCCCTGAGCTTCAGTCCTATAATTGCCTACTGGAAATTTCAAATCGGATTTCCTGAAAACTTAAATTCATCATGTTCAAAACCCAACGTCTTATCTTTCCCTCAAAACCCTTCATTTTCCCAAATTTCCCTGTTTTGTAGATGGTTCCACCATCTCTCCAGTCTTCCAGTTTTGTAACCTTGTCAATATCCTAAATTCCTTATTCTCTCTTACCATAAATATCCATGTAGTTTGCCAAATCTTTCCATTTGTATTTTTACATTTCTCTCATCTGACACTTCTTTTTTACTCACACAGTTATCATTCATGCTTTCATCTAGTTTATTTTTAAAAGGTGTTTTAATTAATAAAAAAATTTTCTCCTCAAGTCTTTAAGCTTTTGGAGAAAAAAAAAAGAAATATAGAATCCTTCTATAAGCATAGTCAAACAAAACAAATTCCCACATTGGTCACATCCAAAAACATCTCATTTAGATGATGACAACAGTCTCCCTGCCTCAAGTCTGTCATCACTCCAGTCCATCTTACATTCTGTTGCCAAAGTAATTTTCCTTAACTGTAGATCTGATCACATGACTCCACTACTCTAGGATTAAATGCAAACTCTTCTAACTTTTAAAGCCCTACACAATATCCAGTCACACTGGATACAATTCTCTGTTCCCCACATGCAGTAAGTACTTCCATCCTTACTCCATCTGTACTTTTGCACTGGCCATTCCACAGGAATGGAATGCATTTCCTCTTAACCTCTATACAGTCATACAATCTCTCTCTTTAAGATGTAGCTCAAGCACTACTTTCTACATGCAGCCTTTCCTGATTAGGGGTCTCCATCTCAAACAACTATGCATTGAATTACTTTGGGTATATTTGTATTTATTACCTTTTCGTTAATTTTGTATATTTATATATGTGCTTCTCTCCCTATTAGAATATAAGCTTCTTATGGGTAGGGATTGTTTCATTCATTGTACTTTTATCTCTGTTGCCTATACGGGGCTTGACACATAGTGAGGGCTTTGCTCTATCCTGTACACTTGCTGTAATTGTACAAATCCTGTTCCCCACAGCCCTCTGCCTACTCCCTAGTCCCTGAGTAACCTCTTCTCCCCATCCCCATCCCCACTCTAATGTACCACTGAAGATCTCCTCATCCCTCCCACTGTGCTCTATGGAATTCTTGCTCCATAGGTAACAAATTTCTTTTCAGTTTTCCTTTCTCATTCATTCCATCTTCTTGCATTCACTTTGAACTAGCTCCCTCCTGATGACACATATAGCTTTTCCTTTCAGAGCTGGTTGCAAAAATCTCATACCACCTGAATCGCTAGTCATGGTGGGGGAGTCAGAATAGTCCTTGTTACCCATTGCTACTTCTAATATCGACCTCTTCTACCATCACTCAATAACCTTTCCTTTTTGTGAGGTTCATTCAATCAATACTTATCACCCAGTCAAGATTCTTCTAGCTGTTATCTTCTGACCTCTACAACACTCTCCTTTCTTTATCAGTAGATTCAGTGCCCGACTCGGGCCTTTTTCTCTCCCCCAACTCATGCCCTCATACTAGCAGTCTTTGACATATTGATACTATACCAAACATTCCAACTTCCTAATTCTCCAACTTACTCATTTCCCATGACCTGCTCCCCTACTTCACTTCAGCTACAGATGGTCATACATCACCCACAAGCATTTCATTTTCATGTTCATGAAATCTGATATTCCTTTATCTGATTATAATCTGTTTAATTGTACCTTTCCCTCTGTCTTTCAATTCTTAACTTTATTCATTTTCATCACAGCTTCCAATCCTTTTCCAGCACAATTCTTTCCTTGGCTATCACCCCTGCACTGCCTATACTACTCTCCCTTCCCCAAATTTGATTCCTTGTTGAACCAACTCAACTCTACACTATCCTCTTCTCTTGAATCTTTTGTCCCTATATACTGTCACTGAGCTTTCATCACCAAGCCACTGTCTTAGATTGTTCCCACCATCTGCTACCTTCTTCCTACTGATACATGAAGCTGGCAAAATAACAAAACCATGCCAATTGAGACCACTACAAATTTATGTTACATAATCTTAACTGGGCCCCTCAGGCAATCCTTCTATGTTTCTAATCAATTCACTATCCCACCCACCACAGCAAATCTTTTTTTCTTTTTTCAAATCTTTTCATCTCTCTCCAAAACATTCATGGCTCTTCCTTCTCTCACTTCTCTCAGCTGAGAACATTGCTTCATAGTTTATTGAAAAAGTTGTGGCAATTGGCCACTAAGTTGCCTTTTCTCCTGCTTTCCTTATCTTACTTACTGTGGCCTTCTGCCACAATCTACTCCTTTTCTCCTCTCTAACATAAAGAGATGACCCTTCTCCTTGCCAAGACAAACTCTTCTACTTGCATGCACAAGTGATCCCATTCCATCCCATTTTATCTAGCAGATTACCTCATCATCCCTACTCTGTCTCTATTTACCAGCTGCTTCGCTGCTATCTACAAATATGCCCACATTTTCCCCTCATCCTCAAAAAACCCTCACTTGATCCAACAATCCCTATTAATTATTATCCTCTATTTCTCTTCCCTTTCATGGTTAATCTCCTTGAGAGCTCTGTTTAGAACAATCATTTCCACTTTCCTCTTATTCTCTTCTTAACACTAGTCTGGCTTGAGATCTCAATATTCAATGAAACCACTCTCTTCAAAGTTACTGATGATTTCTTAATTGCCAGATCTAATGGTCTTTTCATAATCTTCATTCTTCTAGACCTCTCTAGAGCCTTTGACACTATTAATCATACTCTTTGATACTCCCTTCTGTCTAGGTTTTCATGTCACTACTTTATGTTGGTTCTTTTCCTAAATGTCTGATTGCTCCTTCTCAGTCTCCTTTGTTGATCTTAATTCATGTCATTCCCCCAGAGTTCTGTCCTTGCCCTCTGCTCTTCTCCCTATATTCTATTTCACTTGGTGATCTCATCAGTTCTATGTTGATTTTCAGATCTATTTATCCAGCACTAACCTCTCTCCTGATCTCCAGTCTTACATATCCAACTGTTTATTGGACATATCAAACTGGATGTCCTGTAGGCATATTAAATTCAACATGTCTGAACCTGAACTCATTATCCTCCCCGCCCCCAACCTTCCTTTCATTCTCTCTGCTCTATTTCTCAGGATGGTGGAAGACAACACCAATTTAACTCAACTCCTCACTCTCACCCTCCATAGCCAATCCGTTGCCAAGTCCTATCAATCAATTCTACCTTTGAAATATCTCTGGTATATGCCCCCTTCTTTCCTCTGACACAACCACCACTCTGGTGCAGGTCTTTACTACCTCATGCTTAGACTTTTGCAATAGTCTTTTGGTAGGTCTCTCTGCTTTAAGTCTCTCTTTACTGTAGTCCATCTGACATCAGGTGTCAAAGTGATCTTCGCAGGGTGCAGATTTGACCATGTTGTTCTCTTTTTTTAGTAAATTCCACTGGCTCTCTATTTCCCCCAGTATCAAATATAAAATTCCCTGTTTGGTTTTTAAAGCTCTTCATAACTTGACCTCTTCCAACTTTTCTAATCCTGTTATACTTTATTTCTTTTCACTTACTTTATAAGCCAGTGATACTGGCTTCCTTGCTATTCCTCCCAGAAGACTCGGTACATTTTCATTGATGGTCTCTCATACCTGGAATGTTCTCTCTCCTCTTTTGACTCTTGGATTCCCTGGTTTCCTTCAAGTATCAGCTAAGATCTGACTTTCAGCTAGAATAGTTTCGGGGGGGGGGCAGAGCCAAGATAGCAGCTGGAAAGCAGGGTCTTGTGTGAGGAGGTAATCAAAAACAAACTTTTGGAAAGGGACAGTGTCAACGGAGAAAATTCAATAAAGGGGGACAAGATAGGAGAGAGGGAAATATAGTTAGTCTTTCACAACGTGAGTATTGTGGAAAGGTTTTACATAATGATATGCATGTGGCCTATGTTGAATTGCTTGCCTTCCTAGGGAGGGTGAGTGGGGAGGGAAGAGGGGAGAGAATTTGGAACTCGAAGTTTTAAAATCAGATGTTCAAAAACAAAAAAAAAAAGTTTTTTCATGCAACTAGGAAATAAGATACACAGGCAATGGGGCTTAGAAATTTATCTTGCCCTACAAGAAAGGAAGGGAAAAGGGGATGGGAGGGGAGTGTGGTGACAGAAGGGAGGGCTGACTGGGCAACGGGGCATCCAGAATATATGCCATCTTGGAGTGGGGGGAGGGTAGAAATCGGGAGAAAATTTGTAATTCAAACTCTTGTGAAAATCAATGCTGAAAACTAAATATATTAAATTAAATAAAAAAAAGAAAAAAGAAAAAAGAAAAAAAAGAATAGTTTCTGAGTGTCCTTTAATGCTAGTGCCTTTTCTCTGAAATCATCTCCACTTTATCCTGTTTGTGCATATAAATTATTTGCATGTTGTCTCATCATTAGATTGTGAGCTCCTTGAGGTTAGGGACTTTTTTTGCTTTGTATCCTCAAGGCTCAGCGCACTGTCTGGAACCTAGTTTAACAATGCTTGTTGTCTTATTGTTACAGTTCATAATGGTATGTTCATCTTGGGTCATTGGACTAGAAACAGAACTTCTGATCTCACATTCATATTTTTCCAAATTCTTCCAAGATGTTTCAGTGCTTGGCGGCTTGAATTTTTTTTTTAATAGGGAGTGCAACTCCTGCCCTGAGTTGATAACATGCTGTTCTTCTTTGAATTTCCAAGGTCCAAGGACAGAAAGTAACCTCTGTTTTGAGGAGGTGGAAGTTCAGTGTATTTTTTTTTTACTGTGACTTGTCAAGGACCATATTCCACGGCAATAAATTGTTTCATTTATTATTGTTTCTTGAAAGTTAAATGTTTTTAGTTTAAAGACAGGCTAGGATTTTAAATTAGGGCTTATTTTGAAAATTGCTGAGTTTAGCTCAAATGTACGCCAATGCCTTCCGGGTGGATAATATTCAGAGACAATTGCTCTTGATCAGATGGCACAGAGAAACTTTTTGGAATAGTCACATTTGCAGATTCCTATTGATGAATGTCTTCATCTTAAATCTAACCAAAAAAACCAAAACAATGTTATCCTTTGTACATTTTCATTATGCAGTGTTAATGAGCTTAGTTGCAAGCCAATAAAACGCTTAAACTATTAAAAAAAAAACCCAAATGCTTGTTAACTTGAGAGCTTAGACAGTTTTTGCTTTTTCTTTGTATTTCCAGTGCTTAGCACACAGTGTAGGGACAGAGATAGTGACTGAACCTGTCACTATCTCTAAATGCCTTCTACTAATGCTAGGTCATTACAGCAACACCTTCTCTGGAATGCTTCTTGTTAGACAGTTGCCTAGACTAGAGATTCCAGAGATTAGGTGACTTGTCAGGGTCAGTACTCATCAGAGCTGGGACATGAGTTCAGGGCTTATTGGCTCCAAGGCTGTCTCTCTATCCATTGTGCTACGATGACATTACACAACCAATCAACAAGTCAGTGCCAATGTGCTTTGCACCATGCAGTGTTGCAGGTACAAGTACAAAGAATCAAACAGTCCCTTCTGGTGGAGAGCTTACATTTTAATGGGGAGGCAACGTGTACATAAATAATGAGGCTTTAATAGATGCATGTGGAGTTATTAATGGGTTAAAGTATGCCTACATGTAGAACACATAAGTCGGGCTCATCAGGGTGCAGGGGCTGAATGGGAGGCTTTCACGGGGGAGAGGACACTTGGAGCCCGGCCTAGCTGGAACAGAAATGTCCCTGGGCCCGGTATCAGGAGACCCGAATCCTCGCTGTGTTTATGATTTAACTGGATAACCCTGAGGTCTACTCTCTTCAAAGGCCTCAATCTACAGGTTCAAAGCGATGATCCCTAAATCTCCGCCGAACTTTTATCTCCACGTTTCCCTGCCCCGACCCCTTGCCCGAGACCCCGGAGAAGCGTCCTTTGACAGTACCACGTGGTTGCAGATACAAGTACAAAGGGTTTGGGAGGGACGCGCTACAAGCGCCCCCTCCAGGTCTGCGGAGAATCTCCATCTCCGCCCATGGGGCCTACGAGCTGGGACGAAAAAAGTGAGCCGCGAGAATCAATGATTCCTCTTCGCTTTCCGTCGTTCAGGGCTTCCCGCGGCCAAGGACTTCTGGGAGTCGTAGTTTCTTGCCCGAGGTACCCCCTCATCTGTCGCGGTGCCCACCTTGGCGGGAAGAACTACAGCGTAGAGCGCATGCTCCGTGCGGAGCCCCGCACCGCCCAGCGTCGACCCCGCCCTGCTCCTCGCGCCCGCCTGCTCTCCCGCCCCCGCTAACATGGCGGCTCCTCTGGCCCTGGTGCTGGTGGCGGCCGTGACTGTGCGGGCTCTCCTCTTTCGTTCCAGCCTAGCCGACTTCATCTCCGAGAGGGTGGAGGTGGTGTCCCCACTCAACGCCTGGAAACGAGGTGAGTCTGCAGGACTGCTCCGCCTCCGGACGCCCGGAACCCGGCCCCGCCTCCGCTCTGGCCCCTCCTCAGCGGGCGCCGTGAGGCGGGGGCTGGGGAAGGGAGACCGGAGAGGCGTGCTCCGGGTCTCGGGGGCCCTGCTTCCTCCTCCCCTACGGGGCCGG
>CM053625.1:70591715-70609387 GCA_028646595.1 Phalanger gymnotis | reverse complement strand
CTCCCCCCACTCCAAGATGGCATATATTCTGATTGCCCCGTTCCCCAGTCAACCTTCTCTTCTGTCACCCCACTCTCCCCTATCCCCTTTTCCCTTACTTCCTTGTAGGGCAAGATAGATTTTTATGCCCCATTGCCTGTATATCTTATTTCCTAGTTGCACGTAAAACCTTTTTTTTTTTTTTGAACATCTGCTTTGACTTGTTTTTCATGGTTTTCTCACATCATTCTCATTTCTCTTCTCAAACTTTCCTCTACTTCTCTAACTTGCTTTTCCAAATCCTTTTTGAGCTCCTCTATGGCCTGAGACCAGTTCACGCTTTTCTTGGAGGCTTTTGATAGGCTCTTGACTTTGTTGACTTCTTCTGACTGTATGTTTTGGTCTTCTTTGTCACCAAAAAAAGATTCCAAAGTCTGAGTCTGAGTCCGTTTTCGCTGCCTGTTCATGTTCCCAGCCAACTACTTGACCCTTGAATTTTTTGTTGCGGTATGACTGCTTGTAGAGTAGAGAGTACTTTGTCCCAAGCTTGAGGGGTTGTGCTGTTGTTTTCAGAGCTATTTCTACACAGCAAGCTCTGCCACACCAGCACTACTCCTCCCCCGAGAACCACCAACCCAGACCGGATTCAGATCTTAAGCAGGCTCTGCTCTCCCACCCTGATCCGCCACTTAATTTCTCCCACCAGGTGGGCCTGGGGCCTGAAGCAACTGCAGATGTAGTCCTCAAAGCTGCACCACCTCTACCGCCCCTGGGGTGGTGGCTGAACAGCGAACTCCTTTTACTCTGTCCCAGCAGCTTTTCCCACTAACCTTCTCTGTTGTCTTTGGTGTTTGTGGGTTGAGAAGTCTGGTAACTACCACAGCTCACTAATTCAGGGTGCTAGGGCCTGTTCCATCCGTTCCCAGTCTGGTTGGTCCTGGTGCCGCCCACACTGGGCTCTGCTCTGCTCCACTCACAGCTTCGTGGGATAAACCTTACCCAGTGACCATCCAGGCTGTCCTGCACTGGAGCCCTACTTCCCTCTGCTATTCTGAGGGTTCTGCAGCTCTAGAATTTGTTCAGAACCATTTTTATAGGTTTGTGGAGGGACCTGGGGGGGAGCTCATGCAAGTCCCTGCTTTCCAATTGCAATCTTGGCTCCGCCCCTCTGGAATGATCTTAAAAGAGAAACAGACGGGTGAGAAACAGAGATGCACTGGGAGAAGGAAGAAGGGAGAAGAAGAATGGGGAAAATTATCTCATAATTGGGACACATGAAGAAAAAGTTATACAATGGAGGGAAGAAATAGGGTGGGGTTAGAGGGCCAGGCAACACTTGAACCTCATGCGCATCTGCAATGGTTAAAAGAGGGAAGACTACACACACACAGAGTTTGGTACAGAAATTCATCTTACCCAACAGGGAAGTAAGAGAGAAAGAAATTTAGATGGGGTGTGGGGAGGGCAGAATAGATTAAAAGAGGCAGCAGTCAGAAGCAAAATATATTCTTGAGGAGGGGAGAGGGTAAAAAGTTTTATCTTTCTTCCAGATGACAACGGCTATTACGGGGGTTATTTTTAAAAGCTAAAAATATTTTCATCCTTCCAATAACTCAATTCCAAACATTTTTAATTTTCTACTCTGTGAAAGCCACTTCTTAATATTTATTAAATTGAATTAATCCCCAAAATACCTAGCACAAGGCTCAGTATGGTAAACACTCAATATTGTTGAATAAACCAAAGACACACAGAACATATGCTTTTCCTTTCAACTTAGACTATGGCAGTAACATAATGATCCAAATATGAAGGGTTATTCAAGTGGGAAAGTAGCAGATCTCCTGAATAGGGTGCAGTACATAATTTATTATTATATTTCTTTATTATAATAATATAAAAGGCCTTTTGTATCTGGAATTGAATCTTTTAATCAAAATACCCACTGCATGTGTAGGAACTTAAGATTGAAGCAGAACTGCTAAATACATTCCTGTTAACTACAAAAACTGGCATGAGTTATCCAGCCTACATAGGTAGTATAGATAAGTTTCATATGAGCCAAAAGTCTGAATAAGAAGCTCAAAAAACTAAAGCAATCTCAAGTTGAATTAACAAAAGCATAGTTTCTATAGTATGAGAAAGATGGTTCCATCTTGCCCTACCTAGTTAGACAAACCCCAAAAGTTGAAGGTCCAATTGTGGGCTCAATAATTTTAGAAAGGACCCTGACAAATTGAAGCTTGTATAGAGCTAGGTGATCATGATACTGACAAGCTTGAAAACATCCCCAACATAATTTAAGCTCCTTGAGGACAGGGACTATTTCATCTTATCTTTGTATTCCCAGTACCAAGCACTGGCTTGCACAGAGTAGATACTTTAAAAATGCTTTAACTGAATTATTGGAAGGATGAAAATATTTTTTGCCTTAAAAAAAAACAGCTTAGGTGCAGCATAATAGCTATATTAATTTAAAAATTATATTAATATTAATTAATATTATAAATATTAATAATTTTTATTAATATTTTATATAATATATTAATAAAAATTAATTATATTAATATATTAATAAAGTATTGATAAAATTATATATTAATAAAAAAAGAATGAAAGAGGAATAGGATAACTGCTTTAGATGGGTCAATGAATCAGTCAATCAATAATAAGTATTTATTAAGCACCTACTATGCCGGAAACTATACTACATGCTGAGGATACAAAGACAAAAATAAAATAATCCCTTCCCTGGAAAATGTGCATTCTATTGGGATAAACAATATATACATGTAAATATGGCTTCGAAATTGGAGCATGTGCACAAGTCTTTCCTCATTGGTAGAAAAATTATGATTCCTTGCAAGCCTAGCCAATGTGTAGGAATGGCATGAAAACTTTGAAAAGGAGAAATTCTTCTTCCTTCCTATTTTGAGAGAGGTCACATGTAGTTGCAGATGAGAGAAAGTAGGGGGTGGGGAGGTGAAAGAGAGAGAGACCGAGAGGAAGAAGGACAGAACAAGAACAGATTTTGGAAGGCAGACATATAGAGGAAAGCTGGCTCTTCGACATGTCTCTAATTTTCAGGTTGCCTCCCTAGAAATTTCAAAGAATTTTCCCTTAGTTGAGATCAAGGGCTTTCTCCCAGTTGACCTAAAACATCACACGCCCAGTGAAAGAGCTCATGTATAGTGTAATATCTGTTATATTCTAATCTATATAACTTCTCTGATTTCTCTTTGCTATCTGCTTGAATAAATTGGTTTACTCACTATTCACTATTTTTTATGGTTTTTTATGTAATTAGCATTTGGTAGGAAGGAGTCAAGTCTTCAGATATAAGCATCAGGTACCCTTTCCTCTTTAAAGAAGAGCAACCAGAAAAGCACCTTAAACCTAAGAAAAAATCATTACTCTAGACTAACAATATTTAAGGGTGCAGACAGATATAATTCTAGTCTAGTACCCTCTCTCTAAGAGGAGAACAAATGGTCTGCCTCATCATCCTTTCTCCTGGTGCCCTTAAGGCAAGAATCAAAGTCTCTCCTAGAGTGGGGTGGGCAAGATTCTTGAGACATCTATCAAGGGTTCCTCAGAAGATGCATACAGACAACCCATGTGGACATACATATAATCTACATTTGCAATATGCACATCCTATACACACATGTAAATTTGTGTATACAAAATAAATATAAGGTAATTTAGTGGGGGAGGTATTAATAGGTAGGATAAGAAAAGGCTTCATGTAGTACACGAGCTGAGCTTTGAAAGAGGCTAGGGGAAACTAAGATATAGAAGAGAGTTTCGAGAAAGTGCATTCCAGGCATACAGGTCAACCTATGGAAAGGCAATGAGACAAATGGAATGTCAAGTGCAAGGAATACAAAGAAGGCCAGTTAGGCTGGGATGACTGAAAGGGAGTAATATAATAATGTATAATAAGTCTAAAAAGTTAGGTTGAGCTAAGTTGTAAAAGGTTTTATCAAACAGAAGAGTTGATCCTAGAGACAACAGAGAAAGGGTGGAGTTCACTGAGCAGATGACGAGGATGGACTTGTACATTAATTTAAAATATCACTATGGCAGCTACATAAAGGATATATAAGAGACAGGAGAATCTCAAGACAGGAAAACCAATTAGGAGGCTATTGCAACAGTTCAGGCCTTGAACTAGGGGAGTCATTATGCAAGTAGAGAGGGGACAGATGCAAGTGATGTGGAGGAAGAATTAATAAGACTTGGCAAACGACTGGATATGTGGGGTGAGCGGGAATAAACAATAGAGATGATTCACAAGTTTGTAAACCTGGTTGACTGGAAAGACTGTAGTATGCCTGACAGAAAGAGAGAAATTAGAAAAATATGATGAGTTTGAGTGAAAAGATGAGTTTTGTTTTAGACATGCCTTGAGAGAAGCAATTCGGTATAGTAGATAGAGTGTTGGATTCGAAGTCTGGAGGTCCTGGGTTCAAATTCCATCTCAGGCTCTTACTAGCTGTGACCCTAGGCAAGTGTAACAGCAAGCTCTCTAGCATACTGTAGTAGCAATTTACATTTAAAGATCTTTCCCACCCATTAATAGGCCATGTAACCTGCTTACATCACAGGAAGCCTAAGTCAAGTGCAGTGAGAGGAGCTTCCTGACAGAAAAAAGAAATTATGTCACAGGAAATGCAGAGAGAGAGAGAGAAAGAGAGCAGTTATGGCTGCTAATGGCCGCCCTCATGATAGTTAGAACTGAACAGGCTGACTTAGCAGTACTGTGAGTTTATCTTTGGGAAGACCCCAGCAGGGAGTCAGAGAGGTTTTGGGATGGGATGCTCCATGTGGTGATATCGTGTTTTAGGTTCCTTGTAGTTATGGTGAAGTGGGCTAAATGGCTATGGAAGCTGAATATTTGGTTATGGGATATGGTTCTCTAGTGTCTGAATAAATGTTATACTTCTTCTACCTTCTTTATGAACAGTCTCTCATATTTTGCGACACTGAACTACATAGGCATACTCACGATTATCACTGATGTTGTGTTTATTGCCTTCCTGGTACACATATCCACAATGGCCTGCTAGCACAGGTTCTTTAATCTGCTTTTAAAGGAAAGCAACTTTAAAGAGGTCAACAATCTTCTTTAATTACATTCACTAGTTCAGGGGAAAAGTCAGCCCCCTTGAGCATCAGAGAAAATACAGACAGAGAAAAGACAAGCAGAGATATTGGCAAAGACCAACAGACAGGGCTCTGACTGAATCAAAGCAACACTGCTATACACTTTACATATACCACTCAATCAAGAGAGCCTTTACATCTGAGCAGTCGGAGTCTGAACATATGGCTACTCAGAGTCTCGACCAGGGAATCAAAAGATCCTTCTCATAAGCGAACCTCCAAATCAAAATACCAACTCGGAGTATATATACACTTTTGGCTAATAGGCTCAGAACCAGAAGGCATCACAACCCTCGTGACTCAGTGCCTAATTAGCTTAGTACCAAAAGGTGTAAAAGCATTCCTACAAGCAAGCCTCCCCTAAGCAAGCTTTCCCTTAATGGGCTCCATGTGAGGCCTATTAATGGGCGGGGAAGATCTTATACTCCATTAACATTAGAGCAAGTCATTTAATGCCTATCTCTCATTTAACATTTAACATCATTTCATTTAACATTTTACATCAGTTTCCTCACACAGAAAATAAGGAGGCTGGACTCATGAAGTTCTAAGGTCTCTTCTAGCACTAAATTTGTGATTCTATGCTGAGTTGGAGATGACTATGGAAGATCCAGTTTGAAATGTCCATGGGCATTGAGAATACAGAACTATCATTCAGGAAAGAGACTACATATATAAAGTCATCTGAGTAGAGATAATCATTAAACTCATATGAGCTAATAAGGTCACCAAGAAAGAATGCAAAGAGAGACCAAAAGAAAGTTGAAGATAGAGCCCTAGAGCACATCTACGATTAGGGGACTGGACACGGATGATGATCCAGCAACAACGACAAAAAAAATCAGAAGAATAATCAGGCAGATAAGACAAGAATCAAGAGAGAGACAGGTCATGAAAAACCAGAAGGGAAAAAGTATTTATCTAGGAAGTAATCAAAACTGTCAAATGCTGCAGAGAGGCCAAAAAGGATGAGAATTGAGAAAAGGCCAATTAAGAAATCTTTGGTAATTTTGAAAAGCGTTTCAGTTGAGTTATAAGATTGGAAGCCAGACTTAAGGAAGTTAAGAAGCAAGGGAAAGGGGAGGAAATGGAGGAACCCGGTATAGTCTTTTCCAGACCATTAATGGGGAGAAATTAGGAAGCTATCTTGAGAGGCTAGTAGGACCAAGTGAGAATGTTGTAAGGCTGGAAGAACTGGAACCTGAGGGTATTTATAGGAAGCAAAGCCAGTAGATTAGGAATGTCAGAAGATTAGAAAGAAAATTAAGAAGCAATCTGCTGGAGGAGATAGAACAAGTATCACAGGATCACGAGTATAAGTAATTAGACCCTAGTAAAAAGGACCACCTCTTCCTCAGAGACTAGAATAAGAAGGGAAAAGAAAGAGGGATGACATTAAAGCATTCTGAGACAAAGAGAGCTCACAGTATATGGCCTCCATTTTTTGTGGAAAATAGAAAGTGAGGTCCCCATAAGGGATATATGTTTTGGACAGATGGATCAACAATTACAAAATGAAGAAATATCTATTGACTTTGCTTCTATTTTCTCTGCCAGGAACTAACTTTGAATTGCAAATGATGGAATAAAAAAGTCTAATAAGGAGCTAAAATCCAAGATAAGAAAATCGCTAAGAAAGCACCTAGTCATTCTGAATAAATTTAAGTAAACGAACCATGGCAAACAATATCCCAGGGTACTGGAAGAACTCATGGATATATTTGTTAAGACACTGTCAGTGGTTCCTTAAAGATCTTGAAGAATGGGAAAAAACTAAAGGACAAAAGGGCAAACGTTCTAATTTTCAAGTTAAATGGCTGGTAAAATTAACTTTGATTCCTGGCAAACTTCTATGAATTTTTTTTTATTAAAAGGACAGTTCATGTACATCTAAAAAGAAAGCAATGATCCCAAAAACAATTCATTAAAAAGAAGTTGTGCCAAACCCTTTAATCTTATATGTCCTTCTGCTGGGAATATACATTAAGAAGGTCCAAGACAGGACAGTCTCATATACACTAAATAATAGTACTTTTTTTTTTTTTACTACAAACAACTTGATGTAAAGTAGATGTCCATAAGTAAGCAACTAGCTAAACACTTTTTTTTTTGCTTTAAGAAGATGGAATATTACTGTTAGGAGAAATTACAATTATTAAGAATTTAAAGCATGAGAAGACTTAAATGGACTGATGATGCAGAGTGAAATAAGCAGAACAGGAAGGCAATATACATAATAACTACAATAGTGTAAATGAAAAAAAATTCAATTCAATGTTGCATAATTATATTAACCAAGCTTGGCCCTAGAGAAAATGTTGAGTAGATGTGCTTTACCACTCCTTCACTGCACAAGTGAGAGTCAATGGATGTGGAATGTTGCATAAACTGTCAGATATGGTCAATGTATTTATTAATTTTGCTGAATTGCCTTTTTTTCTCATTCTTTTTTAACCCGTTACAAAGAATGACTTGCTAGGTGGAGAGATGGAAAGGATGCATTCAGAAAGAAAAAGTATTATAAAGACAGTCAACAAAAATAAGACTAAAAAAAATTTTAATAGGTCATGTCAAACTAACCTCATTTCCTTTTTTCTGATGTATTACTAGATTGGTAGAGCAAAGCTTAATATTATAGATTTCAAGCCAAACATTTCATAGTCTTTAATGTTATATCTACGAACAAAATAAATCAATATAAGCTTTATGATCATAAAGTTAATTCACAATTTGTTGAATCCTCAAGACTTGTCATTAAGGAGTCTATTTCAGACTATGGAAAGTTTCTAGTTGAATGCCCCAAGATTCTATCCTGTACCTTATGCTGTTTCATATTTTTATCAACGATCTGGACGAAATTATAGATGGTAGGCCTGTTATATTTATGGATGACCCAAAACTGAGAGGGAGTTAACATCTTGGATAGCAGATTCAGGATCCAAAAGGATCTGAAAAGGCTACAATTGGATCAAATCTAATAAAATGGCATTTATTCTGGATAAACATAAAGTCTTTTATCTGGTTTCAAAAACTCAACTTCATACATGTATCATGAGAGAGGCTTGGGCTAACCAACAATTCCTGTAGAGCAATCATTAGTCAACAGTCAGTCAATCAGTCAATAAACATTCATTAAGCACTTACTAAGTGCCATGAACTGTGCTAAGCCCTGGGAATACACAGAAAGGCAAAAGAGAATCTCTGCCCTCAAGGAGCTCTCAAATGGGAAAGAACACAAGAAAATAAATACGTACAAATAATGTACAGAGGATACAGCTTGTTTGTACATACAAACAACACGTACAGGATAAACTGGAAATAAACATCGGAGGAAGGCACTAAAATTAAGGAATATAAAGAAAGGCTTCCTACAGAAGGTAGAATTGTAGCTGGTACTTGAAGAAAACCAAGAAGGAAATATGAGGAAGAAAAGCATTCTCAGCCTAGGAGACAACCAACAAAAATGCCCAGAGTAAAGAAACAAAATGTCTTGTTTGAGGAATTGCAAGGAGGCCAATGTCGTTGGCATGTAGCGTATGTAGGTGAGAACAACGTATAAGGAGACTAGAAAGATGTAGGAGGTGGGGAGGTTATAAAGGGCTTTGAAGGCCAAAGATTTTATATTTGATCTTGGAAATGATAAGGAGTCACACTGGATTTATTGAGGTGGGGAGAGGGAGAGAGTGACATGGCCAGGCCTATACTTAGGGAAGATCTCTTTGACAGCTAATGACAGAATGGACTGAAGAGGAGGGTAACTTGAGGCAGGGAAGCTATTGCAAAAATCAAAAGGCATGAAGTGATAAGATCTGCACAAGGCAGTGGCAGTGTCAAAGGGGAAAAGGGGGTTACAAGATTTGTTACAAGGTGAAATCAATTGGCCTTGACCACATATTGGATATAGAGAATGACAGAGAATGAGGAGTCAAGGATGACATTTAGGTTGGAAGCCTAGATAACTGGGTCATACCCTGGACAGTAGGAGGAAGGTTTTAGGGGGAAAGATAATCAGTTCAGAGTTCAGATTTGGACAATGATGACTTCAAGATTTCTATAGAACATAAACTGAGATGTCCAATAGGCAACTGGAGATGTGAGATTGGACATCAACAGAGAAGTTAGGGATGGATAAGTAGATCTGAGAATCATCAGCATAGAAATAATAATGGAATCCATGAGAACTGATGGTATCAAGTGAAATAGCATAGAGAAAGAAGAGAAGAGGGCCAGGACAGAACCTGTGGGATACCCACAGTTAGCAGGCATAACATGGATGAAGACAAAGCAAAGAACAGAAGGAAAAGTCAGATAAGTTGGAAGAGAATCAAGAGTGATGTCCTGAAACCTAGACAAGAGGATAAAGAGAGTAATCAACAGTGTCAAAGGCTTCAGAGTGGTCAAGAAGGATTCAGAGTAAGAGAAGGCCATTACATTTCATAATTAATAGATTGTTAGTAACTTTGGAGACAGTGATTTTGTTTGAATGATGGATTTCTCAAATTTAACTGCAAAAGGGAGGATAGGAGATGATAGCTAGTGGGAATAGATGGATCAAGTGAGCTTTTTAAGGATGGGGCACACATGGGTATGTTTGTAGACAGTAGGGAAGTAGACAAAAGACACTGAAAATAAGTTCAAGTGGAGATGACAGAGCATACAATCTGCTAGAGAAGACAGGATGAAATAGAATGACTTGTGCATGTACAGGGATCTGTCTTGGTAAGAAGATAGGCCACCTCTTCTTGTGAGACACGGGTGAAAGAGAATATAGTGGCGATAAAACACTAAAACAGAAAAAGCTCATTAAGACAGTCCCACTGTCTTCTACCCTGGTCAGACTAAATCTGAAGCAGTCTGTTTATTTCTATTTACCACAATTTAAGGACATTAAGCTGCAGCACATCTAGAAAACAACTACCAAGATGGTAGAGGACGGAAGGGTAGACTAAGAAGAATAAATAGAGCTGCCTTGAAGTATCTGAAGAACTATCATGTAGAAGGATTAGACCTGTTCTGCTTGTCACCAGTTAGCAAAAGTAAGAACATATGTGAAGTTATAGTGAGGCAGTTTTGTGCCACAAATTGTCTAAAAACAGAATAGGCTGCCTCAGAAGGTAGCAGTTTACCCCTTATTTGGGGTCCTTAACAGAAAACTGGATAATTACTTTTAGAGGATGTTACAGAATTAGGTATGGGGTGATTCTATTATAAGCCTCTGATGTACTTCCAGTTCTGCGATTCTACTGAGCTCCACGGAGAAGAACTATGACCACTGGGTGAAAGTTTCAGGGAGGAAGATTTTAGTTTTATACTATTGAACATTTCTGATTGTTAAGATATAACTGCCCAATAATAGAATGGGCTGCCCTATGAGAGAGCAAACTTTCTGTCACTACAGCAAATTTCTGCCACTACAGGAGTTTAAGGAGAGACTGGATGTCCATTTGTCGGGGATATCATTGAAGACATTCATGCTTCAAGTTAAGATTGGTCTAGATCAGGAGTTCTTAACTCTTTTCTTTTTTTTAATCATGGGAGTCTAATGAAGCCTATGAATCCCTTCCCAGAATGTTTTTAAATGCACAAAATAAAACATATAGGATTACAAAGAAAATTAATTGTATTGAAATAAAGTTTTTAAGTTCACCAATTCCAGGTTAAAAACCACTGTTCCTAGGGGAGTGGAGCCAAGATGGCAGACGACTGCCTGAGCTCTCCCCCAAACCCCTCCAAATACCTGTAAAAAATGACTCTAAACAAATTTAAGAGCAGCAGAATCCACAAAAAGACAGAATGAAACAAATTTCCAGCCAAAGACAACCTGGAAGGTCGACAGGAAAGGTCTGTTGCACCAGGCTGAGAGATGGGCACAGCATAGCAGGGCTGCACCAGCACAGATCAGGTCCCAGCAAACTCAGCAGGCTTTGGGGGTACTGAATCACTGGCAGTTATGGCGGTTTCCAGACTTCTCAGCCCACAAACACCAAGGACAACTTAGAAGGTCAGTGGGAAAGGTCTGTCAGACCTGGGTAGGAGAGGAGCACGGTTCAGCCCCGGCCCCAGCAAACCAGGAGCAGGCTTTGGGAGTGACTGAATCAGCAGTGGTGGCAGCTGCTTCCAGAGCTCTTAGCCCCACATATGGTAAGGAGATGAAACAATTGGCCAAAAAGAGGTTACAGGGATCTCTTTGCAGGTACTGAGACAGAACTCTGTTGCATTGCCCATACCTGGATCTGGGTAACAGTCTTGGGTGGCAGGGCAAGTCCAAGGTGAGGAGGAGCACTAGCATAGCAGAGCTTGTGGCAGCAGTGAAGAGGGAATCCTCCTCACAGTTACAGGGCAGAAAAGAGTGCTTGAGGTCACTCACAGACCCAAGGACAGACCAGCAAAGGAGTAAACACCTCTCCTTAGATCATACCACCTTGAAAGAACTGAAAACTGACAGATCCCTAGAAGTATCTCTGAAAATAGCTGCATAAAACCCCTGAAGCTTGGGACAGGTCGCCTTGCACACTGGAAGCAGAGCCCTGCCTTAACAAAGAGTTAAAAATTCAAGTAACTGGCTGGGGAAATGAGCAAACAGAAAAAAAAACTCAGACTATAGAAACTGACTTTGGTGACAAAGAAGATCAAAACATAAAACCAGAAAACAACAAAGTCAAAGCTCCTATGTCCAAAGCCTCCAAGAAGAATATGAATTGATCTCAGGCCATGAAAGAGCTGAAAAAGGACTTTGAAAATCAAGTAAGAGAAGCAGAGGAAAAATTGGGAATAGAAATGAGTTACGCAAGAAAATCATGAAAAACAGGTCAATAGTTTGCTAAAACCCCTAAGAAATACAGAAAATAACACCTTAAAAAAATAAACTAGGGGTGGCTAGGTGGTGCAGTGAGTAGAGCACTGGCCCTAGAGTCAGGAGGACCTAAATTCAAATCCGGCCTCAGACACCTGACACTTACTAGCTGTGTAACCTCGGGCAAGTCACTTAACCCCAATTGCCTTGCCTCTTCCCTCAAAAAAAAAAAAAAAAAACTAGACCAAATGGCAAAAGAGGTCTAAAAATCCAATGAGGAGAAGAATGCCTACAGGGAAATAGAATGGGAAGGGGATAAGAGAAGGGGAGAGGGGTGATAGAAGGAAGGGCAGAGTGGGAGAAAGGATAATCAGAAGCAAAACACTTTTGAGGAGGGGCAGGGTGAAAGGAGAAAGAGAATAGAATAAACAGGGGTAGGAGGAATAGGATGGAGGGATTCAGTTAGCAATAGTAACTGTGAAAAAAAATTTGAAGCAAATTTCTCTGATAAAAGCCTCATTTCTCTAACATATAGAGAACTGTGTCAAATTTATAAACATAAGGGCCATTCTCCAATTGATAAATGATCAAAGATATAATCAGCTTTCAGATGAAGTAATTAAAGCTATCTATAGCCATATGAAAAAATGTTCTAACTTACTATTGATTGGAAAAATCCAAGTTAAAACAATTCTGAGGTACTGCCTTATACCTATTAGATTAGATTATAAGGAAAGAAAAGGTAAATGACAAATGCTCAAGGGGATGTGGAAAAATGAGACATTAATATACTGTTGTCAGAGTTGTGAACTGATTAAACCATTCTGTAGAGAAATTTGAAACTATGCCCAAAGAGCTATAAAACCATGCATACCCTTTAACATAGCAATATCACTACTAGATCTGTATCCCAAAAGAGAAAAAAACAAAAAGAAAAAGGACCTATATGTACAAAAATATTTATAGCAAAAACCACTGTTCCTGCTCTGAGACTTTATGATTCTATCATTTGTTTTGAATGTAACAATATTGTAGCCAAGATATTTTATTACTCCACTTCTTTACCTCATTCTTTTTTTCTTGCACCTCTCATCCTGCAATACATTTTCCACAATATTAAATAACTATACCATCCAGGTTTTGGATATGTTAAAAATATACATCGATACCTGGTTCACACAAGTAATGACAGTCACATGCTACAAACTATCTCCATAAAATATTAAAATGATTAAGAAAAAACTTAACTAAAAAATGAGCAACTTATTTGGCCAGAGGAACCTAAGAAAGCTACTAAGAAACACTACTATTTTATACTTCTCTGAAATTTATTTTGAAAAGCACAAATATTTTTAACCAATTCACATATATTTCAATAGGTTGTGTAGAAATAACTAAGCATAATTGCCTAACAGAGAGGTTTCAAAAAATATACTGGGATGTACCTGTTTTCAGAGACCTGTAAAATCTTCACTGACTTTCTCATACTAGCCACACCTACAACTGTTCTTCATGACATCAGATCTAGGATAAGACAACATAAATGTTCAATTAGTCACCAAAGTCATGTAAAAACTGAAGGTGCTGCCTTATGAAATAAGGTGCTTTCTATCATTGGAGGTATTCAGGCAAACACTGGACAGCCACTTGTAAAAAGTGACGTTAAGGAGATTCATCCATTAATCAGGGAGTTAGGCTAGGTAAAATCTAGCTCCCATCCAGCTCTAGGATCCTATAATTCTATTTCACTAACTAGTTCTGCATAAATCACATAGGCCCAAACTGTTTTCATGAGCACATCAATGCTATCTCTCTTGGATTATAAATTTAAAAGGCAAGCTTCATATAGCACTACAGACAGTATGTTAGCGAAATACAAGTGCCTCAAATGAAGGCATCCTTAGAATTTGAGAACAAAACTTTTTTTTTTTTTAATTACTCTTTGTAATGGTTTAACTGTTGCTGATAAGACACACAAGGGTGCTTCCCAAGCTTTATCAAGGAAATGAGGCTATCTCTTGATTCTCATCAAAGAAACTGAAATGAATGGCTAGAAACTAATTTTTAAAAAGATGACAATGCTGTCATAAAAGCAGTGGTCCACATGGAGTCTTGTTGTCCTCTCCACCCCAGTCAAACTGGAATTCCTAGCTGCTCCCCATCAGCTTGCTTGACTCTGCACACTCCAGACACAGAATGCTCATCCTCCTTCCCTCCACTTCATGGAAAGAATCCTTAACTTCCTACTAACACTGGCACTGTTTCAATGCCAGCTCTTACTGGGAGGAGAGGGAGATGGGCCTCTCCTGATCTTCCCAGTTAATAGCTCTTTCTGGCTCTTGAAATTACTTTTTATTATTTTTTGTGTATTTTGTACATAGTTACTTGTGAACATTTTACCACGCACCAAAAAAAGTTCCTTGAAGAAAAAGACTTCCATTCTTGTCATTGTATCCCCAGTACCTAACACAATACCTTCCACATGGTAGCACCTAATGTTTGTTGAACTGAAATGAGAGTCAAAGTGTTATACAGAATAAATCACAATGGGGCAGCTAGGTGGCATAGTGAGTAGAGCACCGGCCCTGGAGCCAGGCTGTGTGACCTTGGACAAGTCACTAAACCCCAATTGCCATGCCTTCCCACCTCCAAAATAAATAAATAAATCACAGCTTTATTGTGGATTGATTCAAGTATTCTGGTCTCCTTGTATACATCCAAAAAGTAACACCATCCACTAATACCCCTACAGCTCCTTTTTCTCTGAGTCTACTCCCCATGAAACCTTCCAATTTTAATTCCACTTCTGTCTTACTGACAAGAGAAGACAGCGACCAAATGATATAACGAGAACATCCTTCTCTTGCCACCACCAAAGATCTGTCCCTAACCCTCTCCTCTTGTTTCTTCAAACTCCCCTTGGCAATTATATTTCTCCATATAAATTTCAAAATTGGCATTTTAGATTGTCTAATGAATATGAATCATTCAGTCCCCCTAGAACCTGATCATTACAAAATGAATGAAAAAATCAACTTTCCGAACCCACCAGGGTGGTGACCCTACCAGGATGCAAATAATGCAGGAAGCTCTGCCTGTTATTCTACCTTAACAGTAACAAGCAGCATCTATAAATAAATGGGCACCTTAATAATATGTTCTGGCAACTAATATAAATACCTGCTTTTTGCTTCATCATTCACCTAAAAACATAAATTGCTAGGAAAATACAATAAAAATGTAGGACAGACAGAAAGGAACTCCATATCTGATAAAAACTGCTAGGAAAATTGGAAAGTAGTCTGGAAAAAATTGGGCTTAAGCCAATACCTTATGCCATATTCTACTTCCCCCCACAATAAATTCTATGCTGATATGTGACATTAATATTTAAGATAATAAAATAAAGCAGCTTACGTACTCTTCACGGCTATGGGTAAAAGATGTATTCTTAAATAAAGGAGAGAGGCAATTACAAAAGATAAAATTAATAACTTGATTATATGAAACTGAAAAGCTACTAAACAAAAAAAAAATGGTGTGCCTAGGATAAGAAGGGAAGTGGATAAATGGGAGGGGGGGGGGATCTTCATATAAAATTTCTCAGATAAGGGTTTTCTATCCAAGATATATAAATATTGAAATAACTAACAAACCAAAAGCCATTCTCCATGAGATAATTGGTCAAACAATATGAACAGTTCTCAAAAGAACTGCAAACTGTTAACAACCATAAGAAAGAATGCTCCAAATCACTAATAATGAAAGTGCAAATCAAAACAACTCTTAGTTTTCACCTCACACCCAGCAAATTAGCAAAAAAAACATATGAGAATAGTCAACTATGGAAAGAGTATGGAAAGATAGGCACATCACTGTATTGTTGGTGGAGCTGTGAATCAGTACAACCACTTTGGAAAGCAATTTGGAATTATGAAAATAAAGCAATTAAAATGTCCATGCCCTTGACCCTGAGATTCTACTACTGGGATTTCCAAGGAAATCACTGATATGAAGAAAATCATTATATATACAAAAATATTTATAGCAGCATTTTTTGTAATAGCAAAGAACTGGAAATAAAGTCAATACCTATCATTTTGGCAATGGCTAAATAAACTGTGGCAAATGAATGTAATGGAACATTATTGTGCTAAAAGAAACAATAAATATGATGAATGTGGAGAATCATGTCTTGCATGATATAATGCAAATTGTAATAAGCAGAGCCAAGAAAACAATATACACAGTGATGACAACAATGTAACTGGAAAGGATAACAACATAACAACCCAAAGCAAATGTTGCAAAATTACAAACAAGCTCCAAAGGAGATATATGAAAAGATGTCCCCACTGGACTCTTTTGTAGAGGTAGAATGTCCTTGGGTATGGAACATAGCGCATTTAAGGTTATTTTCTGACTCCTTCAATGTTTTCATTGGTTTTACTGATTTTTTTCCCTCTGCTTTTTTTTTTCCCCTTTAAAGACAGTATGGGATGACTCTCTAGGAGAAAGAAGGGATATTGGGAAAAATTCTAGCGACATTAAAAAAAAAGATATCAGTAAAAACGTATGTTATACCTACATACACAAAATAAACTTTTTATTACCTTTAGCATATTTAGCAAGTCTCAACATATTCAGGACCCAATCTTTTGTGATAGTTTTTAAAAAGAAACTAAAATAGGGGGGCAGAGCCAAGATGGTAGCGCCAAGATGGCGGCTGGAAAGCAGGGACTTGCGTGAACTCCCTGCCAGATCCCTCTAAAAACCTATAAAAAATGGCTCTGAACAAATTCTAGAACTGCAGAATCCACAAAATAGCAGAGGGAAGCAGGGCTCCAGTGCAGGACAGCCTGGATGGTCGCTCGGTGACATCTATCACGCACGGAGCAGGGAACAGAGGGGAGAGCCAAGACCAACCAGCCCAGGAGCCAGGCGCAATAGGCCTTAGCGTCCTGAATCAGTGAGCTGTGGCAGTTACCAGACTTATCAACCCACAAACACCAAAGACAACAGAGAAGGTTAGTGGGAAAAGCTGCTGGGACAGAGTGAAAGAAGGAGTTTGTGGTTCAGCCACTGCCCCAGGAGCAGTGGGGGTGGTACAGCTACAGAACTACAGCTGCAGTTGCTTCCAACTCCAGGCCCACCTAGTGAGAGGAATTAAGTGGCAGATCAGAGCAGGAGTGTAGAGCCTGCTGAAGATCTGAGTCAGGTCAAGGTTGGGGGTCCTTGGGGAAGGAGGAGTGTTGCTGTGGCAGAGCCGGATGTATAGAAATAGCTCTGAAAACAACACCACAGCCCCTCAAGCTTGGAACAAAGTACTCTCTATTCTACACGCAGTCACGCCCCAACGAAAAACTCAAGGGTCAAGTAAGTTGGCTGGGAACATGACCAGGCAGCGAAAACACACCCAGATTCAGTCTCAGACTCTGGAATCTTTCTTTGGTGACAAAGAAGACCAAAACATACAGCCAGAAGAAGTCAACAAAGTCAAAGAGCCTACAACGAAAACCTCCAAGAAATATATGAACTGTTCTCAGGCCATGGAAGAACTCAAAAAGGATTTGGAAAAGCAAATTAGAGAAGCAGAGGAAAAATTGGGAAGAGAAATGAGAAGGATGTGAGAAAACCATGAAAAACAAGTCAATGACTTGCTAAAGAAGACCCAAAAAAATACTGAAAAATATACTGAAGAAAACAACACCTTAAAAATAGACTAACTCAA
>CM053625.1:70572074-70591215 GCA_028646595.1 Phalanger gymnotis | reverse complement strand
GCTCTGCTCTGCTCCTAGCTCTGTGTGGGATAGACCTCACAGAGACCATCCAGGCTGTCCTGGGCTGGAGCCCTGCTTCCCTCTGCTATTTCGTGGGTTCTGCAGTTCTAGAACTGGTTCAGAGCCATTTTTTATAGGCTTTTGGAGGAACTTGGCAGGGAGCTCATGCTAGTCCCTGCTTTCCAGCCGCCATCTTGGCTCCTCCCCTTCCATTCTAAGTTTTAAGGAATTATTTTCTTCATTGAGCCTTTTCACCTCTTTTTCCATTTGACTAATCCAGCTATTCTCCTCCTCATTGGCATTTTGGACCTCTTTTGCCATTTGGGTTTGTCTATTTTTTAAGGTGTTATTTTCTTTAGTATTTTTGGAGGGGTCTCATGTTTCATGATTTTTTTGCATCACTCTCATTTCTTTTCTCAATTTTCCCTCTATTTCTCTTACTTGATTTTCAAAATCCTTTTCGAGTTCTTCCATGGCTTGTAACCAATTCATATTTTTCTTGGAGGCTTTTGATGTGGAATCTTTGACTTTGTTGTCTTCTTCTGGTTGTATGTTTTCATCTTCTTTGTCACCAAAGTAAGATTCTGTAGTCTGAGTGTTTTTTAACACTGTCCTCTCATTTTCCCAGCCAGTTACTTGATTTTTGAGCTCTTTGTCAAGGTATGACTCTGCTTCTAGAGTGGAGAGTGCTCTGTCCCAAGCTTCTGGGGTTTTGTACTGCTGTTTTCAGAGCTACTTCTAGGCACCTGTAAATTTTCAATTCTTCTGAGTTGGTATGATGAAAGGAGAGGTATTTACTTCTCTCCTGGACTGTTCTCTGGTCTCTGAGTAACCTCAAGCACTCTTCTCTAACCTGGAACTGCGACGAGGACTCCCTCTCCACAGCCACCACAAGCTCTGCCACGCCAGCGCTTCTCCTCACCCCTGGACCGCCAACCAGGACTGTGACCCTGAGCTATCAGGGCGAAGCAAGGGAATCCTTCCTCAGCACATACAAAGAGATCCCTGTACTCTTGCTCTGATCAGACGTTTGATCCCCCCCACTGTCTATGAGTCTGGAGCTTTGGAAGCAGCTGCTACTGCTGCCACTGCCACTGCCACTGCCACCACAGCTGCCACCACAGCTGCCTCCACAACCACCTCCACCACCCTGGGGCTGGGGACAGACCATGCTCTTCTCACAACCAGATCTGACAGAGTTTTCCCACTGACCATTTATGATGTCTTTGGCGTTTGTGGTTTTAGATGTCTGGAAACTGCCATAGCTGCTAGTGATTCAGTGCCCTGAGGCCTGCTCTGCCCTGTCTGCTCTGGCCTGGTCTATACTGGCAAAGCCTATATTGGCTGCACTCCACTCCCTATCTGTCGACCTTCCAGGCTGTCTTGGACTGGAGACTTGTTTCACTCTGTCATTTTGTGATTTCTGTAGCTCTAGAATTTGTTTAGAGTAATTTTTTACAGGTATTTAGAAGGATTTGGGGGAGAGCTCAAAACATTTACTCTGTCATCTTGACTCCACCCTATTTAATAGGTAACTTAAAATATCCTTTCAAAAATCATTTAAGAAATAATCCGGTGTTTGATGTCCTCATCACATAAGAGTGGTGTCACAATTGTCATGGAAATGATTGCTGTATAAACTGAAGAAACAGACCTTGGCCATGGGAAATGTGCCCAGAGAGGTTATTTGAGAATATAGAAAGTCTTATGTAAAGTTCCTTTCTTGATAGTATTATTACATTATCTTCTCAGTTCTCTATTTCTAGGCCCACAGTACAGATATTCTGGGTAAATTGAGAAAAAAATGTTTTTGTTTTGTTAGGTCTCATTAATGAGTATGGCATTATGTAGGAGAAAGAGAATTGGACTTGGGACACTTGAGTGAGAAACTTAACTCTACCACTACCTCGACAAAGTTACTTAACTTTCTGATCTTCTATGTAAAATCAGGATAGTCTTATATTAGCCACATCAACCTTGTGAGGAGATAATAGATATAAAACACTTTGTAACTGTGTAGTGCAGATGTAAGCTATTAAGATTTTAGTGTTAATATTTAGATGGTTCTGTGGCTTTATATGTTTGTGTAATTTTTCCCTTGATGTAGATTGCAATTCTAATAACTTCCAGCTTTTGTGTTATTTTGGAAATTATTTTGTTTTAGTTGTTTCTTTTGCAAGTATGAGATATGGCTTAAGTTTTTTTTGTTTTTATCTTGTAGACACCGCTAATAATATATCTTTTCCATTTCCTGATTGACTATGCGGAGTTGGTATTTATGGTAAGTAATCTACTTTTTAAAAAATTAAATTAATTTATTTTTGTTACATTTTAAGTTCCCAACTGTCTTTCTCCCTCCCTACCTCGCACTAGAGAAGGACATTATTTGATGCAAATTTTTAAATAGATATAAAACCATGCTATGCACACTTCTGTTTATCAGTTCTTTCTCTGGAGATGGATAGCATCTTCCTTCATAGGTCCTGTCTAGTTTATTTAAGTATTTATAATACTTAGAATAACTTGGTCTTTCACAGTTGTTCTTTGAACAATATTGCTGTTACTTTATACAGTGTTCTCTTGGTTCTGCCCATTTCTGTTTTCACTATTTCATGCAAGCTTTTCCATGTTTTTCTAAGATTAGACAGCTCATCATTTCTTGTAACACGGTAGTATTCCATCACAATTACATACCACAACTTGTTTAGCCAATCCCCAATTGATGGGCTTTCTCTCAATTTCCAGTTCTTTGCCATGGCAAAGAGAGCTACTATAAATATTTTAGAACATATAGATTCTTTTCCTTTTGCCCTGATCACCTTGAGAAACAGACCTAATAGTAGTATTACTAGATCAAAGGGTGTAAGTCTTTGGGCATAATTCCAGATTGCACAATTCCACCAATGGTGTGTTAATGTCCTGATTTTTCCGCATTCCCTCCAACATTTGTCGTGTTCCCCTTGTATAATTTTAGTCAACCTTATAGGTGGGAGATATCTCAAATTTGTTTTAATTTGCATTTCTCTAATCAATAGTAATTTATAGAATTTTTTCCTATGACTATGTGTGGTTTTGATTTCTTCATCAAAAAATGCCTGTTCATATCCTTTGACTATTTATTGATTGGAGAATGACTCATTTCTTATAAATTTGACAGAGTTCTCTATACAGTTGAGATAAGAAACTTTTGTCTGAGAAACTGTCTATAAATTTTTTTCTCAATTTTATGCTTTCTGATCTTTTCTACATTGGTTTTCTTTGTATAACTTATTAATTTAATATAATTTAAATTATCCATTATATATTTCACAATGCTCTCTATCTCCTGTTTGTAAGTTATCTGCTTTTAAGTAAAAGCCATTGTTAGAATGTTTGTAGACTCTATTGTCTTGATTGTAGTAGTTTATATGTATCCTCAGATTCTGATACATATAAATTCTTAGAACTGTTATAGTGTTATGGAAGCAAGGAGTAATTTCCAAAATCTCTCGCTAAATAAATGGGAAGGAGTATAGTGGGGTGAAAAGGGCACTTGGTGTTCAGAGGCCCTCCTGTGATGGTTATTAATTGATGTGGCCTTGAGAATGCTACTTAACTAGCCCTTGATAAAAGGGCCTCTCTGTAAAATGGGATAATACCTACCACAGGGTTGTTGTACATAGATTAAATGTGATAATTAGAGGACAAAGAGTGCTTTATAAGCAGTGAAATGCTTGATAGACACTGGAATATTTTAGAGGAAATGAATTCTCTCTCCATTTCTTTTTCCCTTCTCAATCTTCAGAGTGGAGCATAAAGATGAATTAAGACAGTCTGTACCATCATGGGATTTTTGGTCTTTTAGGAAGGGGATAAGACATGTATACTGATAGATATAATACAAATTAGAACATTACAAGTTCATAAAAGAAATAGAAGATGCTATGAAATTAGATGAAGGAGCATTTGTAGATGGGACAATAAAGAAAAGTTATTTATAGAGAAGGTGTCATTTTCTCACGTTTGTGGCTTAATCTTCAAAAAAATCTCATATATATTAAAAGTTCAATATGTGCTTAATATGTATGACATTTTGTGCTTTTCACTTACAAAGTTCATTATATATATTGACCTCCTGACTATTTATACATGAGGAAACTATAGATCTTGTAGAAATTAAGCAGTATGGTCAAGATTAAGAACCTATGGCAAAGCCAGGACTTAAATCTAGACCTTTGGATTCAAGACCTTCAAGATAACCTCTTTATACTTACCTGTGCAACTTTGGCCATCACTTAACCTCTCTGGGCTGTAGTTTCTTCATCTATAAAATGAAGGGTTTAACTAAGTGATTAGGAGTTCTTAACCTGGGGTGTGAACAAAAAAAAATTGATAACTGTATTTTAATATAGTTGATTTCCTTTATAATCCTATGTATTTAATTTTTTACATTTAAAAACATTCGGGGGAGGGGGGACAGAGCCAAGATAGCAGAGAAAAGACAGAAAAGAGCTTGAGATCTTCTAAATTCCCCTCCAAACAGCCTTAAATAATGTTCAAAATAAATTCTGGAGCAGTAGAACCCACAAAAATGGGTTCCAGACCAAGACAACTCAGAAGGTTGGCAGGAAAGCTTTGTTGCATGGCATGAGAATAGGGTACAGTCCAGCACAGGCTTCATTCCAGCAAACCAGCAGCAGGCCTTGGGAGTGACTAAATCAACTTGGCAAGTGAGGCTTCTGTAGCTCTCAGCCCACAGCAGGTAAAGAATTGGAGAGCTGGTCAGAAGATGATTACAGGGGTCTTCTTTCTGGCAGTGCAGGACTCTCTTGCATTGCCCATACTTGGATCTGGGTCTCAGTCCTGAGTCACAGTTCAGGGCAAGGAGAAGCACTAGCATACTGGAACTTGTGGCCTCAGGAGAGTGGGGATCCTGGTCACAATTCCAGGGTGGAAAAGAATGCTTGTGGACACTCGCAGATCAGAGCACAGGCCAAGAGAGAAGTAACCATACCTTTCCTTAGATCATGTCACTTTGGAAGAACTGAAAGCTTATAGTCTCCCAGAACTATCTCTGAAAGCAGTTGCACAAAAAACCTGAATCTTGGGACAGTGCCCCCTCCACCTTGGAAGCAGAACCAAACTTTAATATATAAAGTTAAGAGTCAAGAAATAGGCCAGAAAAATGAGCAAGCAGCAAAAAAAAGAATCTGATTGTAGAAACTTACTGTGATGACAGGGAAGATCAAAACACAAATTCAGAAGACGACAAAGTCAAAACTACTGCATCCAAAGCCTCCAAGAGAAATATGAATTGATCTCAGGCTATGGATCTCAGAAAGGATTTTACAAATCAAGTAATAGAGGTAGAGAAAAACTTGGGAAGAGAAATGAAGGTGATTCGAGAAAATCATGAAAAAAGATTCAACAGCTTGGTAAAGGAGGCACACACACAAAAAAAATACTGAAGAAGACAACACCTTTAAAGCAGAATTGGCCAAATGGAAAAAGATTTACGAAAATCCACTGAGGAGAAGAACTCCTTAAAATGTAGAATTGGCTAAATCAAAAAGGAGGTATAAAAGCTCACTAAAGTAGGTAATTCCTTATTGATTGAGAAAATGAGATGTCTGAAGAGTTTTTAGAAGTTTGTTGATGCAATAACCTCCACAATTTATAGAAGATAAGATGTGCCCATCAAGGAAGCATTCTTCTGTTAGTAAAATAGGTTGCTGAAATGTAAGTTAAATGCAGTGCAAAATTGAATCCATGGTATTAGATGATGTAAGTTCTCTAAGTAATACTCTTTTTAAAATATCACCTTGATAATGTCTATAAAATCCTGTGGAGCTTTTCAGTTTTTCCAGTATTTGCCAGCAAGAATAGGGTTTTCTGGCATACATTTTCATATTTGCTGCTAGAATTCACAAGTTTATAAACACTTTTGTATTTGAACTCTTAGAGACCCTGTGATGCAACATTTTTTTAAGCTGTGATGTGTGTTCATTCTCTTGGGCCTGTAAGAAAATTTTATACATCTGTGTTTTATATAAAGTGGTCCACTTTTAAACAGTGTACATATTGGACCATGCTGAAATTGTAACTAAATGACCAATTGTATCTTGTAATTGGTTATTTAATGTAAACTCATTTTCAGTGTATTCTTGGTTGTTGCTCTTACCTGCCTCAAAAAAGTGTATATCAAAGAGTCGTGTTGTAAGGATTATTTATTTGTAATTGAACAAGTTTTAAGAATAAAGAAATGTAAAATATGTTTCTCAAGTTAAAAAAAAAAGAAAGTAATTCCTTAGAAATTAGAATTGGGCAAGTGGAAGCTAATAACTCCATGAGACATCATGATACAGTAAAAAAAAAAATCAAAAGAATGAAAAAAAATAGAAGAAAATGTGAAATATCTCATTGGAAAAACAACTGACCTGCAAAATAGGTGGAGACATAATTTAAGAATTATTGGACTGCCTAAAAGCCATGATCAAAAAAAGAGCCTAGATATCATCTTTCAAGGAATTATCAAGGAAAACTGCCCTAATAGTCGAGAACCAGAAGGTAAAATAGAAATTGAAAAAATCCACTGATCCTTTCCTGAAAGAGATCCTAAAGTGAAAACTTCCAGGAATATTCTAGCCAAATTCCAGGGCCGTCAGGTCAAGGAGAAAATGTTGCATGTAGACAGAAAGAAACAGTTCAAATATCATGAAACCACAGTCAGGATAAAACAGAATTTAGCTACTTCTACATTAAAGGATTGGAGGGCTTCGAACATGATGTCCTGGAAGCCAGAGGAGTTAGGATTACAACCAAGAATCACCTACCCAGCAAAACTAAGTATAATCCTTCAGGGGGAAAAATTGACATCCAATGAGATAGAGGACTTTTAAGCATTCCTGATGGAAAGACCAAAGTTGAATAGAAAATCTGACAGTTAAACTCAAGACTCAAGAGAAGCATAAACAGGAAAGACAAGCCATAAGGGATTCAATAAAGTTAAACTGTTTACATTCCTACATGGGAAGGTGATACTTGTAACTCCTAAGAATTTTCTCATTATTACGGCAGTTGAAAGGAATATAAATAGGTAGAGGACATGGGTGTGAATTGGGCAACAAATTTGTTGATGCCATAACCTCCACAATTTATGGAAGATAAGATGTGCCCACCAAGGAAGCATTCTTCTGTTAGTAAAATAGTTTGCTGAAATATAAGCTAAATGCAGTGCAAAATTGAATCCATGGCATTAGATGATGTCAGTTCTAAGTAACACTCTTTGGGGAAAAGAAACAGGAGAGAGGGAAATACACAATAATCATAACTGTGAAAAAAATTTTTATGGCTAATTTCTTTGATAAAGGCCTAATTTCTCAATTATATAGGGATTTATAAAATTTATAAAAATTTTATAAAATTTATAAAATGTATACTTGTAAATATTTTATAATAAATTAATATATAAATTTATATAAAATATTTTTATATTTAATAAATTTTATATTTATTAATATAAGTTTACAAAAAAGAAGAGCCATTCCCCATTTGATAAATGGTCAAAGGATATGAACAGATAGTTTTCAGAGGCAGTAATCAAAGTTATCTATAGTCATATGAAAAAGTGCTCTAAAACACTATTGATGAGGGAAATGCAAATTAAAAGAACTCTGAGGTACCACCCCACACATGTCAAGGCTAATAGGACAGAAAAGGAAAATGACAAATGTTGGCAGGAATGTGGCAAAATTGAGACTCTAAAAGCACTGTTGGTAGAGTTGTGAATTGATTCACGCATTCTGGAGAACAATTTGGAACTATGTGCAAAGGGTGATAAAACTGTGTATACCTTTTGATCCAGCAATGCCACTACTAGTTCTGTGCCCCAAAGAGATCAAAGAAAAGGGAAAAGCACCTACATGTACAAAATATATTTGTCACAGCTCTTTTTGTGGTGGCAAAGCAGTAGAAATTGAGGGGTTGCCCATCACTTGGGAGTGGCCGAACAAGTTGTGGTATATGATTATGATGGAATACTCTTGTGCTGTAAGAAAGGATAAGCAGGATGCTCTAATCTGGAAAGACTTATATGAACTGATGCAAAGTGAAATAAGCAGAGCTAAGAGAACATTGTACACGGTAACAACACTATTGTACGATGATCATTTGTGAATGATTGCAATGCAGTGCAAGGATCTAAGACAATTCTGAAAGATTCATGGTGAAAAAATGTTATCTATCTCCAGAGAAGGAACTGATGGATCTGAATGCAGATCGAAGCTTACTTTTTTTTTTAAAAAAAAAAACTTTCTTTGTTTTTCTTTTTTGTCTGTTTTCTTAGTAATGCGACTAATATGGAAATATGTTTTGCATGACTGCACATATGTAACCTATATCAAATTTACTTGCCTTCCTAATGGAAGAGGGAGGGAGGGAGAGAATTTTGAACTCAAAATTAAAAAAAAGAATCTTAAAAATTGTTTTTATGTATAATTGGGGGGGGAGGAAATGCTAAATGTATGCATATATTTTTTAAAAAGCCAACATTTTTCTTAGAAGGTGACCATAAGCTTTCCAGATTGCCAGAGGACTCCATGATATAAAAAAAAGGTTCAAATCCTCTGGACTAGATGGCCTTTGTGGTCCCTTCCGGGTCTAATATAGGATACTGTGAAGTCGAGTGAGTTGTCTTTTATTCCATAATACCTCTAAATATTATCTATATCACAATATTACCATGAAGATTTCGATTGTAGCACTGTTAAGTGTCCTTATCAGTATTGTTACTAATATTTTTTGTGATCTGAATTGTGGATTCTATTAGCACTTGTTCCTTGGAAATTGGAGAGAGAATCTTTTATGGTATTCCTGTAACATTTCTTGCTAGTGATTTGCTCTGACTAGATATATCTTTAAAGTGGTTGGAACTATGTTAGATGAACTGTGTTTTATTGCTGAATTTTTAGACCTTTTGGAGGTTTCATCCTGTTTAATGAAAGCCCTGGCCAGTTTTAATTCTCTAGTTCTCTCTTTTTCCAGCACTCACACTGATTCTTGTACCTTTGTGTGATTTTCATTAAGTTAGTTAACTTTGTGACAGTTTTTCTTGGTTGAACTATTTCCAGCTACCCTTATTTTAGCTTGGTGTATTACAGGTTCTGGTATCTACCACAATCTACTTCATTTATGCAGAGTCTTAGTTTTTATTCAGTACTCTTCCTTTTTAGAGTTGTTTGCTTTTAAAAGGATGTAATCCCAAGTATGATTTTAGTTGCTAATTGGTTTCACTGGTAAAATTTTCAGTGTAATTAACATCTGAGTACCCCATGGAGGAATATCTGCAACAAGTAGCCATTCCAGTTTCTGCTTGAGCACCTCCAGTGATAGGGTACTTATTATCTAGTTAAACAGCTTCATTCCATTATGTGAGGGCTCAGGTTGTTAAGTAAGTTCTTCCTTATATCAAGCTGATATTTGCTTCCTTTTAGTTTCTAATGCATTGTTCCTCATTTTGCTTTCTGGAGCCAATGAGAATAAAGCTAATCCCTATTCTAGGTGATAACTTTAGATATTCAAAGACAATAATCATTCCATACTAAATTTTCTCTTTCAAGACTTAAATGAATTCATGTATAACATGGTTTGAATCCTTTCACTGCCTTAGTTACACTCTTGGACCTGTTCCATTTTTTTAATGTTTCCCTCTAAAATGTGGTACCTTGAACTAAATGTGCAGATTGTCCAATTGTGGTCTGGCTAGATTGACATGCTATGAAAATCAGACTTACCTTCTTCTGCCAACTGTGCATTTATTAAAGTCTCTAGAACTAGAGCATAGTCTAATTGGAAGTAGCACCCTGACCTCCATCACCTTGCTTTAAGAATCCATGATTGCCTTGAATTGTGAAACCAATTTTGGGTTTATTCTGTGTTCTATATACATATTCTATGTAATTTTTCTAGTCACAGAAAAAAAGGGGTTGAAAGACTAGTTAGATGTCTAGAAAACAGTTTAGTTCAACAAATATTTGTAAAGTGTTGACTGTGTAACACAATACAATAATTAGATTAGGAATATAAAAACAAGAATAAAAATAATCCCTATCCTTATGGCATTTATATTTTTTAAAAAACTGTTGTTGACCTTAATGTTGTTGAGAAGCTCATGTATTAAGGGGACTTGGTTCTTTAATTTGCTCATTCTGGGAATGTGCTTCTGAAGCAGTGGGTACTTATGAGGTTCATTTTGGTTTAGATACCAAGAGACTTATTTGAAAAGGACCTTGTGGAGACCCTGGATTTGCAGATCTCTCTTATGGATTCGAAATGACTCAGAGGCAGGATTGAGCTGGATCCAAAACCTTCTTTATTTGTCTAATATTATTTGAAAACGAATTATCCACTGGCTTCTGTGAATTGTTTTTTGGGGCTCAGTCAGCTGAGAGGGAGACAATAATTCTACATGGTTTTATGAATTTTTTGCTTGAGGCAGCAACATGACCATGTAAAAGGGATGTATCCCTCTAGCCTTAGACCTTTCTTACTTCCCTCCTGATTTGGTCCCATTTTGTAATCTTCTTCTTACTTTCTATAGGTAACTGATGCACTAACCGCAGTTGCACTGTATTTTGCAGTCCAGGACTACAACAAGGTGGTGGTAAGTAGGCAGTAGCTGAGTTGTTCCTTTTGGGATTTTATTATCTGTTTTTTCTTCTCTTGGTGTAAAAGGGATATGTATTCAAGGAAAATACTCTAGCATCAAAATCATAGGAAGTAAGACTGAAGGTGCTTGTCAGACCTTACTTATAACTACAGTAAAGTCAGCTGTAATGTGTGGAGCCTATTAATAAACTATTAGTATCACACTCCTGTGAGTTTAGACTTGAATGAACTGGGCAGTACTATTGCTATTAATAGTACGTCCTAAACTCTTCCTTGCTTTTACTTTTCAAGGGAGAATAAATGATAGCTGTAATTCATTCATTCAGTAGCTTCAACAAACATTTATTTAATGCCTATCTCTTTTCTAAGCTCTGTGATAGGTGTTGGAGATAAAAAGCTGAGTAAAACCATGGTCCCTGCTCTCGTGGAGCTTCTAATAGAGTCTTAGAAGGGAATATCTGACCCATTGACAAATAACAATAATAAAAAATAAACTTGGTGTACGTAAGAGAGGTGAGTACAAAGTTCTCTGTGAGGACTGACAAAGGAAAGATTATTTCTATTTAGGGTAGCCATATAAAAGAGACAGCATTGACACTAATTTATTGTTGTTGGAATTGTGAAATGATCCAACCATTTTGGAGAGCAGTCTGGAATTATGCTCAAAGAGTTATTAAATTACCTCTATATACCCTTTGACTCAACAATACCACTACTTGGTATGCTTTTGAAGATAATTAGGAAAAAAGGAAAAGAACCTTTTTTGTTCTAGAATGTTTATAGCAACTCTCTCTGTGGTGGTAGAAAACCGTAAGTTGCAGGGATGCCCGTCAACTGGGGAATGGCTGAACAAGTTGTGGTATATGATTGTGATGGAATATTACTGTACTGTAAGAAATGATGAGCTCAGTGATTTTAGAAAAACATGGTAGGTCTTGAACGAAATAATGAAGAGCGAAATGAGCAGAACCAAGAGAACATTGAATACACTAACAGTAATATTGTTTTAAGAGCGACTTTGAACGAATAAGTTATTTTGAATATTATAAATACCCAAATTAACTATAAAGGACATATGAAGAAAGATACTATCTGCATCCAGAGAAAGAACTGATAAATAGGCATATGTATTAGGATAGTTTTTATGTATATCTATATCTATATACATAGACATACATACGTATATACACATGACATTTATAGTTTTTTTTAATACTTTTTGATTTTCAAACAAGTCTCTCTGCTATAACCCCCTAAATAACTTTCCCTTATAACAAAGAAAAAGTTATGCAAAAGCAAAACCAACACACCAACCATGTCTTGTTGGTGTATCTAATATCTTTAAGAGATACCTTAGTTGAAAAGTTTGAAGTGTGTTCATTATCTGTTGAAAATTTGTTGGCCCAAATAAGCAGAATATTTATTGTGTATCTCTTGGTTTAGGACAGTTTTCAAATTTTTCTTGCTTCTGAAAAGTCAAACTGAATAACTGCAGCAGTCATCTCTGTTCTTAAAAAAGATCAGCATTTGACTCCAATTCTGCATGACTGACTGGGAGCCACTGGGGGGGGGCAGGAATGAAAGACAGTAACATTCCTTTGGAGCCAGTTGGCTCTATGGAGAGTTCCTCTCCTGTTTAGTAATGAGACCCAGGTTAGGAAAGATTTTGCCTTTCTTTGCTTGACTAACATTGGTAAAGAAGAAAGTCGCAGAATCTCAGTGTTGAAAAGGATAGCAGAGGCCATTTAGTATTGACCAAGAAGCCCTCTCACAACATTGATGAAAAAGTCACCTAGTGTCCATTTGGAAAGCTCTTGGAATTTCAAAATTAGAAGGGATCACAGTGCCTGTCTAGTATAACCAAAAAAAAAAATACTACAACATGTCTGATAAGCTGTCACCTAGCATCTGGTTTAAGACTTCAATGAGTGGCAACCCACTGTATCCTAAGGTAACTGGTTTCATTGTTGGATAACTGTAATTATTAGGGCATTTTTCTTTACATCAAGCCTAAATTTGCCTCTTTGCATTCTTCCACTTACAGCTCCTGGTTTGTCAATCCGTGGTGTAATAGAACAAATTTAGTCCTTTTCCCATATGACAGCCTTGCGAATACTTGAAGAAATCTACTATTTCCCCTTTTAGTTTTTTCTTCTTTATGCTCAATATCCTCAGTTCTTTCAGCTAACTCTCATATGGCATGAACTCAGTGCCCTTTACCACCCTCGTTGTCAGTCTTTGGACACATTTGTTTGCACCTCTCTGCCCCCCGACCCCCTTTTTTAGCTTTCTTTTGTATGCTTTCTTCCCTCATTAGATTGTAAGCTCCTTGAGGACAGGAACTGTCTTTCTTTTTTTTATATCTGTATCCCCAGTGTTTAGCACAATGCCTGGCACATAGTAGGCACTTAATAAATTTTTATCTACTGTTACTACTACTACTATTACACTTGTCCGGCTTATCCTGAAACTTTGCCGAATTCATTTATTGTATCCACTGATTTTGTAATTGAAGTAAGTAGATTTCCTAGATAAACTTATCTGCAAATGATAATTGCATTTCCCATTTTTATCATGCTGATGTCTTTTCGATGTCCTATTGGAGTTGCTAGAATTTCCAGTCTTGTGTTAAATAAAAGTTATCATATTAAGCATCTTGCTTTTTATTCACAGATTCAAGACAAGAATGCCCATTCTCGCCCATTTGTTATGCCCTTTGAGGCTAAGTAGAACAAGTCTCATACCTCTTCTACATAATAGTCCTTCAGATTTTTGAACATGACAACTTTCATGTCTATCTTATGCCTTTTCCTCTCCAAGCTAAAAATCTCTAGTTAAATTCAGTAAATCTTCATATAATATGTCTCTTACGCCTTTCACTATTGTGATTATCATCCCCCTGGATGCCTCCCTACCTTTGTTTTTACACAACAATCATTTCCTAATATTATACCTCACAAAGAACTGTCTGGTAATGAAGTGGATAGAATGAAATGTTGGGGGTCAGGAAGACCTTAATTCCAGTCTAGTCTCAGTAACCTCTGTTTCCCTCAGCTTCTTCAACTTTAAATTGGGAATAATAGTAACACCTACTTCCCAGAGTTGTAGTGAAGATCAAATGAGATAATTATTTGTAAAGCACTTAGCACAGTGCCTGGCACATAGTAGGTGCTGTATAAATGATAGCTATAAAAATTAGAAAGTGATTGCATGTGATTGTATATACAATATTCTGCTCTAGAGTCCCTGCTTTGTTGTCTTTTCTCCCCTTTCTGCCAAGTAGAGGGAAGTTATGAAATCAGGAAAGGTTCTTTCATAATTTCTTCTTTGGGACCAAGATTAGTAATTGCAGCTAAGTAAAGTCAATAAGAATTTATTAATCACCTTCTATGTGTCAAGCACAGTTCTAAGTGCTGGTTATGAAAAAAAGGCAAACAAAAGAAAACAACCCCCTCCCCATAATTCCCAGTTCCTGCTCTCAAGGAACTCACAGTCTAATGGAGGAGATAACTGTATCAGTGAGGCAGTAATAACAATGTAGATAATAATTGTCAAAATGCCGTAGTTCTGTATTGCAAAGTGTATGAGACGCTCCACATAGAAGATAGAAGTGAACCATTTATTCAGACACCAGAGAACCATATCCCATAAACAAATATTCAGCTCCTGCAGCCAGTCAGCCCACTTGATCATAACAGTAAGGAACTTAGAACACCAAAGCACAGCCTGGAGCCTTGTCATCCCAAAACTTTTCTGACCCCCTGCTGGGGTCTTCCCAAAGACAAACTTACAGTATAGCTAAGTCAGCCTGTTGAGCTCTAAATATCAGGATGGCAGCCATTAGCAGCCATAACATCTTTCTCTCAGCGTTTCCTGTGACATAACTTCCTTTTCCTGGCCAGAAGCTCCTCCCACCACATATGTTTCAGGCTTCCTGTGATATAAGCAGGTCACATATGTCCCATCAGTGGTTGGGAAAGATCTTCAAGTCTAAATTGACACTATAACAACATACAAACACTTATGTACAAACAAGATATATAGAGAGTTGGAGATGCGAGTCTGGAAGTTAAGAGAGAGGTTAAGTCTAGAAGATTTTAAAATCATCAGCATAGAGATTATAATTGAATCCATAGGAGTCCTATTGTTTTTTAGAATTGCTTTTGTTGATCTTACTGTAGTTATCGTGTAGTTTTCCTAGTTCTGCTTATTTTTCTCTGCATCAGGATGTATGGGATGTTCAGGGAGGTCTGGTATCTCTGCTGTGAATGCTGCTGAGCCTTTTTCAGGGCTCTTCATTCACCTTTAGTGTCCATCTGCCACCCAGCTCTCACCTGTGGCTCCAAGCAACTATAAATTGCACAGTGGCCACATCTTGGAAAAATTGTCTTGGCAGATGGGCTAAACCAGGCTGAGAGTAACTAATGGCCCTTAATCTGTCAGTGATTTAGGGGAGTGTCTACCCTAAGCATGTGAAGACCTCCCCAGTGGAATAGGCAGATGTTAAAATTATGTTTCAACAGGCCATGAAGGCAGCAGAAAGAAGTGCTGTGGAGTGCTTAGAGCTTGGTCAGATGCTGAAGTCACCAAGGTTATCCACTGCATCCACATCCATTGCCAGCTGTCTTGACTTTTGTCTTGCCACTGGGATTCGGTGACTCTGGAAGAGAAAGTGAGGCTGATGACTTCACACAGCTCTGCTTCACTTAAATCCAATTTACCCATGAGTCAAAAGGCTTCATTTTAAACGTTTTACTATTTTATTATTTTCTATTCAATAATTCTATCATTTTATTTGCTATTCAACTATTTTACTGTTTGTTTATTATTTTAGTATGTTACTGTTGTGCTATCTTACTATTTTACCTACCTCAAAGTCCTGTGGTGACAGAGCAACAGGTGCAGATACCCTGGGAGCTATAGTCACAACCCTGCACAAAGGCAGCCTAAGCCATAGGATTGTGGCTTATTTTTACTGAACTGATGCAGCAGTGGGAGTTGTCAGTCGCCTGGGTGTCTGAACAACCTTCTTAAGGATTACACTGTTCATATGATGAAAGGAAGGGGCTAGAAAAGGTGCTCTGATAATTGTCTTCTTCACCTAACCCTGGCTTGCTTACCGTGGCAGTTGGGGATCCCACCCTTTGGAAAAAAACCACAAGAACACGTACAAAAACTTTTGTGAAGATGATTCCACTTACCATTGGTATATGGACTGTGCACGTGCTTATGGACAACAAGAAATCCAGTAGACCTGAAAGACAAATGGCTTATGCTTCGAGAGAAGTCAGCAGGTATCTCATCCAAATAGCAGCCCTGAATGAAACAAGACTGGCAAATGAAGCCCAGCTTACTGAAGTCAGAGCTGGATACATGTTTTTCTGGAGGGGCCACAGTGATGGGGAGCACTGTGAAGCTGGTTTAGGTTTCACAATCATATCTAATCTAGTCAACAAACTTGTATGCATCCCTAAAGGAGTCAATGACAGGCTCATGACAATGTAATTGCCACTTGCAGGAAAGTGCCATGCCACCATCATCGCTGCCTATGTTCCCATCATAACAAGCCCTGATGGGGTCAAAGAAAAATTTTATGAAGACCTAGAGACCCTTATCGCCAATGTTCCAAAAGAGGACAAGCTGGTAATTCTGAGTGACTTTAATCCGGAATAGGCACAGACCATTAGACATGGCAGGGAGTCCTTGGGAAGAATGGAGTTGAAAACAGCAGCAACAGTGGTCGCTACTAAAGACTTGTGTTTCTCATGACCTCATCACTAACATTGTCTTGCATTTACCCAAACACAACAAAACTTCATGGATGCACCCTCATAGCAAACATTGAGACTTTTTGTTCAGAGGTGATTGTGCACTCAACGAAGCAAAAAAGTATGGGTCAGTTCTCTGCTGCTTGTGCTAATTTTGGCTTAACAATTAACACCAAGAAAACACAGGTTCTCCACCAACCAGCGCTGTACCATCCATGCATGGAACCATTGGTTATAGCAAATGGAGAAATTTAGAATGCTGTGGATAAGTTCACCTACCTTGGTAGTATACCTTCCAGAGATGTCCACATAGATGATGAAGTTGACTCACTCATTGCCAGAGTTATGTCAGTATTTGGGAGACTTCAAGGAAAGTGGGAGAGAAGAGGTATTGGGCTGCCTACCAAATTAAAGGTCTACAGAGCCTTTGTACTAACCTCATTGTTATATGCCTGTGAAGCCTGGACAGTCCACCAGTGCCATGCCAAAAAATTGAATCGATTTCATTTGAATTATCTTCAGAAGATTCTGAAGATCACCTGGCAAGAAAAGGTACTGAACACTGAGTTCCTTTCTCCAGCAGAACTGCCAAGCATTCAGATTTTACTGCAGAAAGCACAACTCTGTTGGGCTGGCAACATTGTTTGAATGCCAAATATGTGTTGACTAAAAGACTTATGGAGAACTCAAGGCAAGTGCTCACATGGAGGTTAGAAGAAGTGATACAAGGACAATCTCAAGGTCTCTCTGAAGAACTTTGGAATTGATCGTAAGACCAGCACAGGATTGTCCAGCATGGTGTGCCCACATCAAAGAAGGCACTATGCTCTGTGAGCAAAGCAGAATTGCAGTAACTCAAAAGAAATGTGAGATGCACAGATTTAGAGACATCTCCCTCCCAAATGATTGTGTGGATTATTTGTGTCTAACTTGTGGTAGAACCTTCTGAGCTCATGTTGGTCTGATCAGACACAAACCGGACACACTGTACATCCACCCCAACATCATGATTCATTTTGGTCTTCTTCGAGCATGAAGGACAACAATAACAACTTGTCACTGCATCAGTTAATTCCTATAAATCTTCTCTTATTTCTCTGAATTCCTCATAGTCATTGTTTCCTACAGCTCAATAATATTCCATTACATCCATCTACTACATATCACCAAGTCTGTTGGCACTTCTGTTGATTTTTTTTTTTTGGAGGGGGGAGGGCAGGGCAATCAGGGTTAAGCGATTTGCCCAAGGTCACACAGCTAGTGTGTCAAGTGTCTGAGGCCAGATTTAAACTCAGGTCCTCCTGATTCCAGGGCCGGTGCTCTACTCACTCTGCCACCCAGCTGCCCCGATTTTTGTATACTTTTAAATTTTGGATGATCGTAATATTTTTGGCAACATAGTAGAGTCGAAAAAACAATGGACTTGGGAATCAGGAAATTTGGGCTTGGGCACTTAGTGTATGACCTTGGACAAGCTGATTAGTTTCCTCTGTAAAATGAAATGATCATTTTTTTAATTACCTGTCTTACCCAGGTGTTGTTAGAAAAGCTCTTTGAAAATCATGAAATGCTACAAAAATATGAGTCATGAGTAAAGTGGGAAAAAATCTTATATTTTTCTGATAAGGTTTGATATCCAAAATATGTAGAGAATTGGTATAAGAATCATTTGCCAAAAGATACTTATGAATAACTAGTCCTCAAAAGTGTAAATGCAAGTTACCAACAACTATATAAAAGAAATGCTCCAAGTCACTGGCAAGATAAATGCAAATTAAAATAACTGAGGTTTAGGGGGGCAGAGCCAAGATGGAGGCTGGAAAACAGGGACTAGCATGAGCTCCCCACCAAGTCCCTCCAAAAACCTATAAAAAATTGCTCTGAACCAATGCTAGAACGGCAGAACCCACAAAATAGCAGAGGGAAGCAGGGCTATAGCCCAGGACAGCCTGGATTGTCTCTGGGTAAGGTCTCTCCCGCACAGAGCAGGGAGCAGAGGGGAGCGGAGCTGAGCCCAGCGTGGGTGGCATAGACCAACGAGACCAGGAGTTGGGCGGAGTGTGCCCTAGCGCCCTGAATCAGTGAGCCTCAGCAGTTACCAGACTTCTCAACCCACAAACACCAAAGACAACAGAGTAGGTTAGTGGGAAAAGCTGCTGGGGACAGGGTGATAGAGTTTGTGGTTCAGCTACCCTGCCAGGGGCAGCAGAGGTGGGGCAGCTACAGAACTACAGCTGTAGTTGCTTCTGGCCCCAGGCCCACCTGGTGGGAGGAATTAAGTGGTGGATCAGAGCAGGAGTGAAAAGACTGCTGAAGATCTAAGTCCAGTCCACGCTGGGTGTTCTTGGGGAAGGAGGAGTGCTGGTGTGGCAGAGCTGGCACATCCCCCCAGGCTTGGAACATAGAACTCTTTAGTCTGCAAGCAGTCATACCCAGCTGAAAAACTCGAGGGTCAAGTAAGTTGTCTGGGAACATCGCCAGGCAGCAAAAACACACCCAGATTCAGTCTCAGGCTCTGGAATCCTTCTTTGGTGACAAGACCAAAACATACAGCCAGAAGAAGTCAACAAAGTCAAAGAGCCTACATCAGTAGCCTCCAAGAAAAACATGAACTGGTCTCAGGCCATGGAAGAGCTCAAAAAGGATTTGGAAAAGCAAGTTAGAGAAGTAGAGGAAAAATTGGGAAGAGAAATGAGAAGGATGAGAGAAAACCATTAAAAACAGGTCAA
>CM053625.1:70554318-70571574 GCA_028646595.1 Phalanger gymnotis | reverse complement strand
AGATGGGGATGGAGGTAATAAAAAACAAACACTTTCGAAAAGGGACAGGGTCAAGGGAGAAAATTCAATAAAGGGGGCTAGGTTAGGAAGAAGCAAAATATAGTTAGTCTTTCACAACATGAGTATTGTGGAAGGGTTATACATAATGATACGCATGTGGCCCATGTTGAGTTGCTTGACTTCTTAGGGAGGGTGGGTGGGAAGGGAAGAGGGGAGAGAATTTGGAACTCAAAGTTTTAAAAAATAGATGTTCAAAAACAAAAACAAAAAAAGTTTTTGCATGCAACTAGAAAATAAGATACACAGGCAATAGGGCATAGAAATTTATCCTGCCCTACAAGAAAGGAAGGCAAAAGGGGATGGGAGGGGAGTGGGGTGACAGAAGGGAGGGTAGACTGGGGAACAGGGCAACCAGAAAATGTGCCATCTTGGAGTGGGTGGGAGGGTAGAGATGGGGAGAAAATTTGTAATTCAAACTCCTGTGAAACTCATTGCTGAAAACTAAATATATTAAATAATTAAAAATTCTTTTGAAGTAAAAAAAAAAATAACTGAGGTTCTACCTAGCACCCAACAGATGGGCAAAAATGATGGAAAAGGAAAATGATAATTGTTGAAAAAGCTGTGGAAAGACAAACCCATTAACAAATATCAGAGCTGTGAATAGGTCCATTCTGGAATAGAGTTTGGAAATAAATGCAATACAGCAATACCACTACTAGGCATACAGAAAAAAATAAATGTGAGTTATGATTATTATTGTTATTAAAGTAGATCTTCTAAAATATGGCTCTTTGTGACTCTACATTAATTTGAAATAAACCTCTTTTGGAGAGCTAGCAGGAACTCTTCCTTTGTTGCATTCAGTGGTTTTTGTAGGATTCTTCCATTTTCATTCTGTTCCTAGTTAGTAGATAGTGTTTCCCAGCCTTTTTTCAATCTGTGATATACTTGTCACCTCCTTGAGATATGCCAGTGGTTGATATAGGAGTCTGTGTTTCTTTTAAAAACTACTTGTCAAACTTTCTGTCAGTCCATGCCCCTTATTCCTAATCAGGCTATGTAGCTATAGATATGTAGATATCATTCATCTTTCCTCCCATGTAGTAGAAACAACAATAGAAATGATAATAGCTAACATTTATGTAGCATTTAAGGATCAGGAAACTGAAGAGGTTCCATGAGTTGTCCATGGCACACAGTGTGTAAGGCAAGATTTGAACCTAAGTGCTTTCTGGTATACCATGGTGCAAGGTCCACCCTCTTCCTTCTTTCTTCATTACTGTATTCTCCCTTTTATCCTCCCTCTTTCTACCCTCTTAAAACCCTTAAAACAGAACCAGTCTTCTCTATGTTTTCTGTTTTTCTCCCTGAATACCTTTGAAGACACTAAAGTTCTGAAAGGAGGACACTTTTTCTTCTCTCTTTATTAAAATGTTAGCACCACATCATCACTAAATCCTTCCGATTGTTTAAATAAATTTGCCTTTCTCAGTTTCTTTGGACTCTTGTGTTTGAGTTACTGCTTAGCTCCAGCCTTTTAATTAGGAATATCTTTTGCTTTTTGTAATATTGTGTTCCAAAATGTTCTCTTGTTTATAGTAGAAGTTCTGTCTCGGGTCTTCTCTATGTAACTTCTTCCTCTATATACTATTTCACTTCATTTCCTCAGCTCCCATGGATTAAGTTATCATCTTTATGGAGATGACTCTCATGTCTACTTGTCTAGGCTTAACCTCTTTCCTGATTGCCATTCTTTTTTTTAATTAATTAATTTTTAGTTTTTTAACATACACTTTTATGAGGTTTTCAGTTCTAAAATTTTTCCCCTTCAGTCCTACCCATTCCCCCAGACAGCATGCAATCTGATATAGGCTATACACTGACTGCCATTCTTGCATCTCCAGCTTCCTAATAGCCATCTCAAACTGGATGTCTCATAGACATCTTAAACTCAACATATCTAAAATTAAGCTCATTATCTTTCCCTCAAGCCCTCCCCTCTTCCCAACTTCCCTATTACTTTTGATGCTACCATCATCTCCTCAGTCACTCAGGCTTGCAACTTAGGTTTTATCCTCAACTCCTCACTTTCTCATATCTCGCATAGTCATTCAATAAGTCCTCTTGTTCTACCTTCCTAACAGCTCTCCCACATGTCCCCTTCTCCTCTAACACTGCTATCTTGTGCAGGCCTTCCACTTCATACCTAGATTATAGTAGCCTACTGGTTTGTAGTCCTTGCCTCGTCTGTCTCCACTCCATTCTCTAGTCAGCTGTCAGATTGATCTTCCTGAAACATTACTTCACAGGTCGTTGGGAAGAAAATACTTTGTAAACTATAAAGCAGAATATTAACATAAGATATGGTGATGCATTTATTACGCATTATAGCGTCTTATAGCTCTCTCTCTCTCTGTATATATATATATATATATATATATATATATATATCACATCCTCCTGTTAGACTGTAAGTTCCATATGAGCAGGGAAATGGTTTTAATTCAATTTTGCATTTTCCCTAGGACCAGCATGATATGGTGTAGTAGTGTAAATATTTGTTAAATTAAATGATGCCTTTTGATCTTCATATCAACTCTTTGAGGTAGTCAGTCTCAGGTATTACTTAGCCCCATTTTTACAGATGAAGAAAGTAAAAGTAATGCTTAATATAACATTCTCTTGTTCAAGGTCACATAGCTACCAAGTGGCAGAGCCAGAATTTGAATCTTGGTTCTATGACTTCATATACAGAATTCTTGACATTATATCATTTTGTTTGTATCACCATAGTGCCTCTCATACCTGCTGCCTGCCTGATTTTGGCGTAGCGTGCTGAGGAACTAGAATTGAAGATTACTCTTAAACAAAGTATCTCAGGGTTTGCCATTATCCTTTCTTGATTTAATGAATCTTCTGTTTGTTTTGTTTTGCCTTTTTCTAGATTAAAAAGCAGAAACTCCTTCTTGAATTGGACCAATATGCCTCGGATGTGGCTGAACTCATACGGACCCCTATGGAAATGCGTTTCATCCCCCTCAAAGTAGCGCTGTTGTAAGTAAGCACCCAGTAGAACAAGGCTTTAAGCCAGCAAACAAGAGGAAACAGATATGATTAGAGTTTCCCATGTTTGTCAGATATTTGTAAATGCAAATGTCTTAGTCATCAAATGTTTTCTATAGTCCTGTTGCCTGAGTGCCTAGGGATAGAGACAGAGCTATTTATTCTCTCTTCCTCTGTTTTAAAAAAATAGATGTAAATTTTTTTTTTTAGTTTTGATGACCTTAATCATTTCTTCTGTGACTGGCATTTCTGTAAAAAATTTTCTATTGGAATAATACCTAGTTTTTTATATAGCTGTATAGCTTTATATAGCTATATATTTATATAGCTATATAGCTTTATATATATTTATATAGCTATATAGCTTATAAAGCTATATAGCTTTATCATATCTCTTAATATACCCATATTTATTACTTAATACAGCCCAGGATGTTTTCTCTCCCATTATACAGAATGGAAAAGTGATAATGGTGATACAGTAGCCTCTGATTCATTCTTTGACATTCGATACATTGAAAATGTATACTTTTTGAAATTATGATGCTGCTGCAGAGTAATATGGTATGATTTCCTCACCAGATAGCTACTTGTTTCCACATAATGCTTCCTGCCAGTGGCTTTGATTCTCTTATGAGGATAGTCTTTACTCCTGAGAGTTGCAAATGTGAATTGATAGAAAAATTGTGCATATAAAGAGAGCTCATTCCTCTTGCCCCTGGAATGGGCCCAAATCTTTTCAGATTGAATTGCTAAAAAAAGTTCTGTTACTATTTAGTCACAAGTCAAACCCATTTTTTTTTTATAATTTACCTTTGTTAAATGTATTTCTACATTCTTCACCTTCAGATTCCCCTCCTATTTAAAGGCTCTTTGGGGTGGTTTTTTCCCCCTCCACCAATCCCCTTCAGTGGAAGTAAAGAGTATTCTTTTAAGTTGTGCAACATTTGAATTTGTATACCTCATACACAGAATGTATCCTTGCTGTTTGCTGAGAGGAGTGAATCTGAGATACTTGTAACAGTTCAGAGGACACAGTCAGTGCCTAGGAACTTGGTAACAGAACATTCCCCCCTGCTTTTTTCTGTGAAGGCCTTTTCTGGACTATGAGTAAGGCCAATGAAGTAATATTTTCTTTGCCAGGGATGTAACGTTTCTGAGATAGTTACAGTCTTATTGAATACATTTTGAGTCGATGTGATGAAAAGTCAAGACTGGATAATGCTTGTAGTTGGCAGCAATTATTATGCTGAGTGTGTATTTATGTGTTTTTTCCCAGCTATCTTTTAAATCCCTACACAGTGTTATCTTGTGTTGCTAAGTCCACTTGTGCCATAAACAACACCATCATTGCTTTCTTCATTTTGGCTACAGTAAAAGGTAAGATATGAAGAGTAGAGATTTCAACTGCTGTACAAATATCAATTATTATAGTTATTATAGTGTCTTGAACATGCAAATTGATGCGTTTTGATGAATAAACAGGATAATATGAAAGCTTTAACAGTGAAATTAGGTAAAAACAGCTGACCACAAATGCACACCAATAATTTTTGGAGGGTTCCAGTTAACTAACTTCTCACAGGTATTATTTTGTGTAGTCTCTTACATTAATGATGAAAAAGTTGATGAACAAATATTGTTTCTTTTCTTTGTTCCAACTATTTCTCTACTGGTTAGTTTTAATACTTAAAAGTTATCTGAGGTAAACAGCGAGCTTCTGTATGTTATGGTAAAAGCTCATCTTTTGAAATTTATTGTTTCCTTTGGGTGGTGTTTGACTTAAACAGATCTATAATATTAGGGCATGTGTGTTGCTGTATGTATAGCTAGTGGAAATGTTTGTTCCTGACTTATGTCAGGCAGACATTTGGCATTCTTTGTAATAGTCCATTTATTCTACATTCTAACAGAAATGAATGATTATTGGCATTTGGAAATGTTATCTCAAAAATGGCTGTGCCCAAAGATAGACTATACGTACAAGAGTCAGCTTGTGATTTCCATTTTCATTGGGTCTAATGGAAAAAAAAACCCAAGGCATTGTGATATTCTACAACCTTTTCTTGACCTTTTAAAGTCAATGAGAATGTTTTCCTTGAAGGAGTTGTTCTAAGTGGAATGACCGCACCGAGCCAGCAACTAAGTGTGGAAGAGCCCTGAGAGTTTTTGCTGTGTGACCAGATTGCTTACAGTGCAAACTGGATCTTTGCTACTAAACACTCAATACTTGCTGTTGCTTTCTCTTTCATCCAGTCTTCTGCACAGTAGTCAGCTAGGTACCTAAGATAGTCTTATGTAGCCCCTACACAAAGAGTTTTGGATGTAACCCCATATAACCCTAAAATCTACAAAAATAAGTATGAAGAATTCAGTATCCTTAAATTGTTCATATCTCTCAATTCTTGGACAACCTTCATTAGTGTGTATTAGCAAAATTTTACTCCCTCATATTCATTATGTACTTAAGCATCTTATGTTCACTGTATAGTAGTAATATATGTGTAACTGTTGCCTTTGTTTGTGCCTGTACAGTTTTCTTAGCTCTTCCATTGCATGGTGCTTTTAGGAGGGATGTGATGTGTGTAGGGAAAGATAAATGAGTTTCAGTTTGGGGCATGCCGAGTTTATATGTATAGGACATCCATCTGAGATGTCTAAATGGCGGTTGGAATGCACGACTGGAGGTCAGCAGAAAGTTTAGGGCTAGATAAGTAGATTTGAGAATTATCAGTATAGAGATGATAATTGAATCCACAGGAGCTGATGAGATCATCAAGTGAAATACTATAGAGGGAGAAGAGGAGAGTGCCCAGGATAGAGCCCTGTGGGACATTCCCAGTTAGTAGGAGTGACATGAATAAAGATCTTACAAAGATCAAATAGGTAGGAAGAGAACCAGGAGAGACTGTTGTCCCAAAAATCTAGAGAGAAGAGAGTATAAAGGAGGAAAGAGTGATGGACAGTGTCAAAGGCTACAGCGATGCTAACAAGGATAAAGATTGAGAAAAGACCATTGGATTTGCCAACTAAATGATCTTTGGCAGCTTTGGAGAGAGCAGTTTTAGTTACGTGATGAGGTAGGAAGCAACAATGTAGAAAGATAAGAAAAGACTGAGAGGAAATGAAGTAGAGGCACCTATTTCAGCTGCCCTTCTCAAGGAGTTTAGTCATAAAAGTTGGGAGAGATATGGCATGATAGTGGGGATGGATCAGGTGAACATTTTTTGAGGATGTGAGAGGCATAGGCATGTTTGTGAGCAATAGGGAAGCAGCCAGTAGATGGAAAGATTAAAGATAAGAAAGTGGGGATGGTAAAGCAGTCAATCTGTTAAAGAGGATGGGAGATGATGAGGTCACTTGTACATGTAGGGAGTTAGCCTTGTCAAGGAGAAGGGACACCTTACGGGATACAGGTTTGAAGGAGGAGACAGTGAGTAGAAGGCATCTCAGTGATGTCAGATCAGAACAGAAGAAGAGGGAGCTCGAAACAAATGCTTCAATTTTTTCAGTAGAATATGAGACAAAGTTCTTAGTTAAGAGGGTGTGGGGAGAGGCAGCTACGGGAGGTTTGAGGAAGGATAGAAAGATTTGAAAGACCTACTGTGGTGAGTAAGATGATGAGCTAATTAGAGAAGTATAGAAGAATTGCTTAGCAGCAATGAGAGCCCAATTGAGGTTGTATAGTATAAATTTGTGGTGGTATCAGTCAGGACAATTGCATGATTTCCTCCGCCTTTGCTCAGCAGCATGTAATCGAGGCAAAGGCAAGGGATAGTGATGTTGATCCAATGCTGAGGCTTAGCAGGGCACAATCAGCAATGTAATAAGGGGACAAGAGAAGAGCACAGTGTGGAGTTGAAATGGTTCACCAAGGGATGAAGACAGGAAGAAGTAAGGATGGCTAGTGCAGGGGTAATGGCTTGGGAGAGAACTGAATGGTCAAGAGATTAGACGTCATGGTATAGATGAAGGGCAAGGTTTGGGTTTGGAAGGCATGTGGAAAGCCAATAAATTGTGATCAGATAAGGGTTTCAGAGTTCAGAAACATGGAAGTAGTACATTATTGTAGCATATGTATCAAGGGTATGGTCATCTTCATGTGTGGTTGAGGTAAGGTGGAGTAGTAGGTTATGGGAAATAAGTAAGTTTGGGAACTCCCAAAATCAGAGTTTTTGATGGGGAATTAGTATGTTAAAGTCTCCTACTATGAGCGTGGGAGTTGGGGAAGAGAGAAGATTGTGAGCCGGGTACTGAAATCATTGAATGAGGAAGGAGAGTGTCCAAGTGGTCAGGAGATAATAGCTATTAGCATCTTGATTGGGTGATAAATACTGACTGAATTAACCTCAAAGGAGGGGAAGTTACTGAGCAGTGGTGGTGGAGGGAGAGTCTAGAAGTAGCAGTGAGGAGCAAGGATTATTCTGACTCCCCCACCATGACCAGTGATTCAGGGTTTGTGAGTGAAAGTGCAACCAGTTCTGGAAGGGGAGACCAAGGAAACTGTCATCAGGAGAGAGTCAAATCTCAGTGAGAGACAGAAAATGGAAGGAATGGGAAAAGATAATATTTAAGATGAAAGTAAGCTTGTTGCTTATGGAGCGGGTATTCCAGAGGACACAGTAGAAGGTATGGGTAGCTTTTGGTTGGGACTTTGGGGTTTGTAGCAGGTACGGAAGGACTAGGGAGATTAAAGAGATACTGGCCAGGGAAGAGGAAATGATTGAGAGTGCACACTGCTAGAATAGGGAAAAGTAGATTGGAATCATGTGGAGAAGTAGCCTTTGAAAAGATTTGTCAGGTTTTTGCTTTATAAATAATGCTATCATGCACATCTTTTTAGATTTTATCTGGGTTATTTTCCTGGATATAGTCTCACAAGTGGAATTAATGGACCCAACCAAGGCTACAGACAGCTTTGTAGTTCTTGTTTTATGTCTCCATGTTATTCTCTGGAAAAGCTGGGCCAGTGGTTAACTCTATCCCAATTCCCTGCAAGTGTATATGGACTCACAGCCCTATTTTGTACTATTTTCATTTATTTTTGTTTGTACTATTTTCATTTTTTTTGTTCAGTATGTAATGATATGTTAAAGATGTTTTGATTTTTATTTCTTTTACTACTATTAAAGATTTGCATTTTTTTAAATGTTGTTGTACTTTTCCCCCCAATGTAAACATGGATTAGATCATATAGTTCACTCACTCCCTGAAACATGAGTCACCTATACAGAATTCTTGAAAAATAGTCTCATGACCTTTTCTTGAATGTCCACAAAAACAGTCAGCTCAGCCCATTCTGTTGTTGGATATTTGTAGTTGTTAGGTTGGGCTGAAGTCTACCACGTGTTAATTCTACCTGTTCTGTCATTTGCCTTCTGAGGTGAAGCTGAACAAGTTTAATTTCTTTCATGTGAAAGCCCTTCATCTATTTAAAAGATGGTGATTATATCTCCCATAAATCTAAGCTTCTTTAGGTTAAACATTAATTTCTTTCATATAGTCCTCTTGTGGTATGGTTTTAAGTCTCATCGTCCTGGCTGATATCCTCATATAAATTCTCGGTCATCAACTATTTCTTTTAAGATGTTTTCAGAACTGAATTCCAGTTGTTGCTAGGTGCAATTCAGGATATATATAAAATTATCACTTCTCTTGTTCTAGATGGTGGATTTGACCATTTGGCTGTGTAAAGTGGATAAATATTACTTTTGGTTTTTTTTATTCTCAATAATTGTCCAGTTTAATACTTTCTTTTAAAAAATTCAGTGTTATTTTCATGAAGATCTGCCTTCTCTCCCTCCCATCTACCCCCATTGAGAAAGCAAGACAAACAAAACCTGTTACAAATATTTATAGTCAAGAAAAAAGAATTCTCACATTTGGCCATGTTAAAAAAAACGTCTTAGTCTGTACTGAGTCTATCACTTCTGTCATGAGGTAGGTAGCATGTTTCATCATGAGTCTTTTGTAGTTGTGGTTGATCATTGTGATGATCAGAGTTCCTAAGACTTCGAGAGTTGTCTCAAAATATTACTATACTTGTGTAAATTGTTCTCCTTGTGCTACTCATTTTATTTTGCATCAGTTCGTGTGTTACCATTTCATTATCTTCCTGAATACACTTAAATTCTCCACTCTTCAGGCTCCTTCTGATTTAGTCAGTCACCTAGCACTTACTTTTTGCCAGGCAATATGCTAAATGCTGTGAATGCAAAGAATGGCAAAAGACAGTTCCTGTCCTTGGACTTGGAGCTCACAGTCTAGGAGGGGAGACAACATGCAAGCAACTATATACAAACAAGCTATATAAAGGGCTAAATTGGAGATAATCTCAGAGGGAAGGTACATTAAGATTATGGAAGACTGGGAAAGGCTTCTGGTTTCTTTCAAAACACCTCCACCCTTTCTAATAATCTGGAATCTCCTTTCTCTTATTTTTAATTTGTACATACACCTACCTAACTCCTCCCACCTATACTTTTGCCCGCACTGCACCTGTCCTGAGACTGACTACGCCTGCTTCTGAACCCTTTTCACACCTAGATTGTTCCCATTCTCATAAAGACTAGAGAATTATGCTCTAGTAGCAGCAAATTCGAGTAGTGTTTTTTCTCAAGGTCTACCTATTCTAATTCAGTAGAGCTAATTTTTTAGATCCTTTTAAAAAATCTTGTTTTTCATATTATTAATTTCCTGGTATACTCTCATTCCACTGCCATTCTTTGGAAGAAAGAAAAAGTTTTAAAAAGCCAATTGACAAAATGACTGTCTTGACACCATATGCAACATTTCACTCCCATAGTCCTTCACCTTCATGTCAAATGAAAGGAAATATGTTTTGTCATTTGCTTTCCAGGAATAAAATTGGTCATTGCAATTAATCTTAGTTCATCTGCTTTTTGTCATTATGTATATTGTTCTCCTGATTTTATTTTATTTTTTTGCTTTGCATCAGTTCACATGCATCTTCCCATGTTTCTCTGAATCAGAGTTCAACTTTCACGGACCATTAGCAAATCATCAAGTACACGGAACTCCTGTGGCCTCCCTCACTGATTAGGCACCACCTTAGTCTTCTCGTCAACACAAATCATTTTGAGTGAGTTTCTTCTTTGGAAGATGTCTACTGTTCTCTAATCCTATCTGTTCAGTTGATTATCCTCAGCTTTTGTTTCAGAAGGTAATACTTTCTGATCTGGTTCCAAAATTCTGGGTGTTTTGAGTCTGCTGCCTCTCATGTACTGTCTCTGTGCATTATATACAGGAAAGGAGAATTACATAACTCAGGAGAATTACTGAAGATATAAATGGCACAGGCTTTACCAGTTCATTCTGTAATATTTGATCATTTAGTCTGTCATAAGGTCAAGAAAAGACATTTTTCCTGAGACAAATCATTATAGATGCCATTGAGTAGCATGAAAATAAATTATGTTTATTTTATCCTCTATGTTTCTCCCAGGGCAAAAACAGACTAAATTCTTTATTTTTTTTAAATGGAAAGATGGGAGTTTGGAGGACCTGTCTCTAAGCTTCTCCTATGCATAACGCCTACTGTGCACACATGCTCACACACACACACACTGTTTTCTTTTCCCATAGAAAATCATTGCACTGAGAAGTTGACTCTTTCCTGCTATCTTTCCCTATCTTTAATTGACGTTTTAGAATTTTCTATGAAACCCCAGGCAGATTCTGTGGCACCTTTTGCATGGATCTGACCATATCCCTCCCCTGTTCAATAAATTTCATGATTTCTTGTTGCCTTTAGGACAGGGGTTCTTAATCTGGGAGCCATGGATTTTTTAAATTTTGATAACTGTTTTAATATAATTGGTTTCCTTTGTAATCTTATGTATTTAATTTTTGCTTTTAAAAACATTTTAAGAAGTCTGTAGGCTTGATGATAAGATAATCTCCTTGAGAGTAGAGATTGGTTCACGTTTTTGTCTTTGTATCTATCCCCAGCTTCTAGCACTGTGCCTGACACATAGTAGGCACTTAATACGTGTTTGCTGATTGACTGATAATCAGGGCATCCTTTCTTCAGGAGTATTGTTGAGAGCTTATCTCCCACTTGTTCTGTTGTTGTTATATGATGAACCCTAGCTTATGCTCGTAGATATGCATGTGGTGGCCTCTACTGGTGATCATTGACCTGGCTAGAAGAGGACACGTTGTTGTTAAGTTATATTTATTGATCTCCCATGGTTACATGACGTTGTGACAGGAACTAATCAACAAAGAGAAAACCGTTTCAATCCACAATGAGTTGTCCTTAACCTTTTGCCATTTCGGTTGCCATCTACTTCTTCCACCCTCTACTTTCCAACAGTTCCTTGATCAAAATTGGTTAATTTTTTGGTTTGCATGTCCTATAACTCTGTTGTCTCAAAAAACTGAATTGTTCAGAAGCTCCTTTATCTTCTGTAGCCAGTAGTTTTCAAATGTTTTCACTTTGTAAATTTCTTTGTTGAACTACCTATCTCATATGTTCCTAATTTATATCTGGAAAAAAAAAGAAAACTAACCATAATTAATGGGAAGAATATTGAAATGTGTGCATATCTATCTGTCTCTTTCTCTGAAACAGCAATGTGCCTTTTGGCGTTATTAAGAAATTATTCATTCACAAAATCTAAGTATTGTCCTATTTGTCAGCAGTTTGGATTTGCAAAATTGATAACAAAAGCTGCTCCATATTGGATATTCTGAGTTCAAGAGCACAAGTAATTAGTTAGGACATAAATAATCCTACACATTGTCTGATGAAGCAACAATCAAGTTATCATTGAAAAAGTGTCTCATATATTTAATGATCAAATATTTGACATAGTTTTTTATTTTAAAGGGTATCAGTTTCTGTTCTTTGTAGTGGTTTATAGAAATAAACATTAATTTTTGTGGGTTATCAACAACTAAGTCAAGCTAGCTTCTGTAAAATTGGTGATTACTTCAAAATAACAAATTGTGAAATTCTTAATTAAAATTCACTTTGATTTTTAAAGTGTATGAATGTGTTAAGGATAGGCTGTGGCAAATGGTGATACATAATGATGTATTCTTGCAATTCCCCCAAAAAGCTAGAACTCAATACTAGTCTAAGAAATTTTAAGCAATTGCTATGATACTAGAAAATTGGATCACAGGCCATTGTGCCGTATAGCACAATGTATGATGACAGGTAAGATGCTTTTAGAAAAATCTGGGAAGACTTACATGAATTGATGCCAAGTGAAATGAGCAGAAACAGGAGAATATTGTGCAGAGTAACAATACTGTATAAGGATCAACTGTGAATGACTCAACTTTTCTCAGCGATACGATGATCCAAGACAGTTTTGAAGGACTTAGGATAAAAAATACTGTCCACCTTCAGAGAAAGAACTCATTGAGTCTGACTGCAAATAGAAACATAATTTTTAAAACTTTATTATTCTTGGGTTTTTTGGCTTGTATTTTATTTTGCAATAGGGCTAATATAGAAATGTTTTGCATGACTGCACATGTAGAATCTATATTAAATTGCTTACCTTCTCAAGGAAGGGGGAGGAGAGGAAGGGAGGGAAAGAATTTGGAACTGAAAATTAAAAAAAATGAATGTTAAAAATTTTTGTTTACATGTAATTGAGGAAAAAATAAAATTTAAAAAATTAGATCATTGGATTAAATATAGAAGAGTAGCACAGCATAATAGATACAATATTGACCCTGCAGTCAGGAGATATTGGTTCAAAGCATACCTTAGATACCTTCTAATTGTATATTCATAGGCAAGTCACTTAAATCTTAAAATCTAAGCTTCCTCATCTCTAGGAAAAGTGAGGATTATAATATTTGGGCCATATACTTCTCAATGTTGTTTTGAGGAAAGAACTTTGCAAACCTTAAAGCACTACAAAATGTCAGATATTATTATTAATGCATAGTTCCAAAAGCATTAGTATGCAATTTTAAGCTACTTGAAACTTCCGCGAAACCTTGTGTTAAATATTGTCATCCTTCTACCCCCTTAAAATATTATTTATTGATTCCTCTTGTTTTTATATCTCACTCATTTCCAAATAAACATCGTCATCCAGCAAACCTTTGAAGCTTACTAACAAAGAGGAAAAAAAGCTACTTAAGAAAAATCAGCTGACACATGGCCACATCTCACAGCATCTGCAACATTCTACATCCATAGGCTCTCACGTTTCTTATGAAAGGAGAGAGATATTTTTCCTCACCTCTTTTTCCAAGTTCAGCTTGGTCATTATAGTTAATACAATATTCAGTTTCATTTTGTTGTCGTTCTTTCCATTTATATTGTTGTAATCATTATGTATATTTTTAAAATATTCCAATACTTTTTTGTTTTTGATTATCTACCGTTCCCAACATATTCTTCTCCCCTTCCTCTTTCAAAAAATGAAAATTGAAAAAGAGGAAAAGAAAAGTTAAGCAAAACTAACAAATACATTGAAAGAGTTAGATGTTATATCCCATAGTCCTTCACTTCTGCAAACAAGCTGTCTTATATTTCTTCTTTGGGGTGAGGCTTGGTTATAATATCATGGCATTCAGTTTTGATTTGTTTTGTTGTTTCCATTTATGTTGATGTAAGTCAGTATTTCTGTTGCCTTCCTGGTTCTGTTTACTTTGTTTTGTATCAGTTTTTATAAATCTTCCTGTGCTTCTCTCTATACTTCATATTCGTTTTTTCTTTTGGTGTATTTTATTACATTCATGTGCTACAATTAATTCGTTTAGGTATTCCCTAATAACTGGGCATGTGCTTTCTTTTTTTAGCCACTTTTTGTGACAACAAACAATACCCTACTATTACTGTTTTTATGTGTATATTTTTGATGTATAACTTCGATCTTCTTGGGGTATGGTACACATATATTAGGATTTCCAGATTAAAGGACAGGGATATTTTAGTTATCTTCTTAGCATAATTCCAAATCGTTTTCCAGAATGGTTAGATCAGCATATAGTTTCTCCAAGTATATCAGTGTGATTGTCTTCCTACAGCTCCTCCAACACTGTTTCTATCTTTTGGTGTAACTTGCTCTGTTTTTGGTTACTGTTTGTTTTTAAAGTTTATTTTATTCATGCTTTTTATCTTTACCTCACAGTCATTTCTTATTCCTCCTTCAGATCGAACCCTCCCTTTTGATAAAGAAAAGCAAACAAATTTGATAGAGACCATGTCTAAACAATATACAATACTCTGTCCTAGTAGTCCCCTACTTTTCTTCCATGGAGGAGGAGATGTATTTTATTGTCTCTTTTCTGCAGAAATGTTTTATTGGTGGCTTTTATTTTCATAGGCTAGTCATTCCTTGACATGCTCTTCCCCGTTTAACTTTCCCTTGTACTAAAGAAAAACAGTAAAGCAAAACCAACTGACAAAATGGTCACATCTGATAGCATATGCAACATTCTGTTCTCTTTCTTCCCCTCCCGCTACCTCCATCCCATTTTCAGTTGAAAGAAGAAAATATGTTTCATCATCTCTTCTCTGGAATTGAGATTGGTCATTATAAATAATATGACTATAGCCTTTTGATATTGTCTTAATTCATGCTATTGTAATTATTGTGTGTATATATGTACATGTACATACATGTATTTATGTAAATATCTGTTTTCCTGGTTCAGCCTCTTTTTGCATCAGTTCATATAACTATTCCTTTATTTCTCTAAATTCCTCATAGGGTTTATATGTTGCAGCTGTATTCAATTACATTCATGGAGTTATAGATTTAGAACTGGAAAGGACCTCAGATTCCCTAAACCTCTTCATTTTACAGATGAGGAAACTGAGGCCCAGAGAAGTTAACTGACTTGGCTAACCAAGGTCACACATATAGTAAAAGTGATGAAGCCAGGATTTGAACCCCAATTTTCAGATTACAGAACCAACATTTTTCCATTATGCCATACTGTATTCATATGCCATGATTTGTTTAGCCATTCTCAGATTAAGGGGTCTTCACATTATTTCCAGCTTTTTGCTACCATAAAAGTGTTCCATGACTTTTTTGATATATATGGGATCTTCCTGTCTTTGACTTCCTTGGGAATATATATGGTAGGAAGATGGCTTGTCAACATTTTGAACAACTAAGTGACTTTTCTCACATAATTTCTAACTGATTTACAGTGTATTAATGTTTCTTCAATTATGTAGCGTCTCCAACATTGATTGTTTTGGTCTTTTTTCATCTTTGCCAACTTGATATAGCCTTCTCAGCCATTTTCCCAAGATAACCTTAATTTGTCACTAAAACCCCACAAATATCATATGTATTTTCACATACCTCCACTAAGAATCAAGAAAATCTGATAGAGAAATATTCTTTTTTGTAACAATAAATTAGAGCAACTATTTGGTCTTTATCAAAATATGCAAGAGTACAGATAAAAATAGTATGAAGATGACTGATATAAATCAAGGAATAACTAAATAAATGGATATTCCTCATCATGATTATGACAGATAAATGTAAAAAAAAAACATTTTCAAACTAATCTTGAGATTTAATGTGAAATCAATCAAAATACTATTAGATTATTTAATAGAATTAGATTAAGCAGTAATAAAATCCATGTATTAAAAAAGAGAGATGGGGGCAGAGCCAAGATGGAGGCTGGAAAGCAGGGACTTACTTAAGCTGTTTGCCAGGTCTCTCCAAACACCTATAAAAAATGTCTCTGAACAAATTCTAGAACTCACAAAATAGCAAAAGGAAGCAGAGCTCCAGCCTAGGACAGCCTGGATGGTCGCTGGGAAGGGTCTATTGCACGGAGCTGCGAGCGGAGCCGAGCAGAGCCCAGCATGGGCCATGCCAGGACCAACCAGACAGGCAGCCAGGCAGAACAGGCGGTAGGGTCCTGAATCATTGAGCTGTGGCAGTTACCAGACTTCTCAACCCACAAACACCAAAGACAACAGAGAAGGTTAGCGGGAAAAGCTGCTGGGACAGAGTGAAAAGAGTTTGCTGTCGGCCACCACCCTGGGGGTGGCAGAGGTGGTGCAGCTCTGAGGCTGCTTCCAGAACTACAGCTTCAGTTGCCTCTGGCCCTAGGCCCACCTGGTGGGAGAAATTAAGCAGTGGATTAGAGTGGGAGTGCAAAGTCTGCTTTGCTCTGCCTGCATCTGGGCTGCAATCCTAGTTGGTGGTTCTTGGGGGAGAAGGAGCGCTGGTGTGGAAGAGCTTGCTATGTAGAAGTAGCTCTGAAAACAGCAGCGCAAGGCCCCTAAAGCTTGGGACAAAGTACTCTGTACTCTACAAGCAGTCATACCTTTATAAAAAGCTCAAGGGTCAAGTAGTTGGCTGAGAACATGAACAGGCAGCGAAAACAGACCCAGATTCAGACTTAGACTTTGGAATCTATTTTTGGTGACAAAGAGCAAAACATACAACCAGAAGGAGTCAACAAAATCAAAGAGCCTACATCAAAAGCCTCCAAGAAAAATATGAATTGGTCTCAGGCCATAGAAGAGCTCAAAAAGGATTTAGAAAAGTAAGTAAGAGGAGTAGAGGAAAAATTGGGAAGAGAAATGAGAGTGATGCAAGAAAATCATGAAAAACAAGTCAATGACTTGCTAAAGGAGACCCAAAAAAATACTGAAAAAAAATACTGAAGAAAACACCTTAAAAAATAGACTAACTCAGATGGCAAAAGAGCTCCAGAAAGCCAATGAGGAGAAGAATGCCTTGAATGGCAGCATTAGCCAAATGGAAAAGAAGATCCAAAAGACCACTGAAGAAAATATTAGCTTAAAAATTAGATTGGAGCAAGTAGAAGCTAGTGACTTGATGAGAAATCAAGATATTATCAAACAGAACCAAAGGAATGAAAAAATGGAAGACAATGTGAACTATCTCATTGGAAAAACCACTGACCTGGAAAATAGATCCAGGAGAGAGAATTTAAAAATTATTGGACTACCTGAAAGCCATGATCAAAAAAAGAGCCTAGACATCATCTTTCAAGAAATTATCAAGGAAAATTGCCCTGATATTCTAGAGCCAGAGTGGTAAAAGAGAAATTGAAAGAATCCACAGATCGTCTTCCCAAATAGCTCCCCAAAAGAAATCTCCTAGGAATATTGTTGCTAAATTCCAAAGCTCCCAGATCAAGGAGAAAATACTGCAAGCAGGCAGAAAGAAACAATTTGAATATTGTGGA
>CM053625.1:70523963-70553818 GCA_028646595.1 Phalanger gymnotis | reverse complement strand
AATTCTTCCCACCAGGTGGGCCTGGGGCCAGAAGCAACTGCAGCTGTAGTTCTGTAGCTGCCCCACCTCCACTGCCCCCAGGGCGGTGGCTGAACCACAAACAAAGCTCCCCAGCAGCTTTTCCCACTAACCTACTCTGTTATCTTTGGTGTTTGTGGGTTGAGAAGTCTGGTAACTGCTGTAGGTCACTGATTCAGGGCGCTAGGGCATGCTCCGCCCCACTCCTGGTCTTGTTGGTCTGCACCGCCCACACTCAGCTCCACTCCCCTCTGTTCCCACCTCCGTGCAGGATAGACCTTACCCAGAGACTATCCAGGATGTCCTGGGCTAGAGCCCTGCTTCCCTCTGCTACTCTGTGGGTTCTGCAGTTCTAGAATTGGTTCAAAGACATTTTTTATAGGTTTTTGGAGGGACTTGGTGGGGAGCTCACGCTAGTCCCTGCTTTCCAGCCGCCATCTTGGCTCTGCCCCCCAGGAGCTATTTTTATAGGCATTCACACATAGAAGGCAGGAAAGCACATGGAATATCCTAACAAAAAGAGGAGTGAAAGACCGACATACCCGCCACCCACCCAATTCTCTGAAAGGTCCCCTCAGTGCCACTGCTGCTCATGGGCAGGCAGGTCTGACTTCAGCAAGGGCTAAGGAGATGGAAAGTAGATTGGATCTATTTCTTTCCTTAATTTGCTATGCAATAAATGGGGGATTATTAGGGACCTGGCCCAAAGTCACAGTAATATAAAACACTAGACAAGCTGTTTCCCTAAATGGAAACCCCACTCACTGTGCTCAGCCAAATGAAAACTGAAGTCTGAATAGGGAGCCAGGTATTGAGAGGACAGTCTTAATTCCTGCTGGATGTATTGGGTGATCTAGGAGAAACTTTATTGTGTCTGTCTTCTTGTCTAAGAAGCAAGACTCATAAGAATCATCATAGGAAATTACCGTAATGTATTTTTACCATTTTTAAAGGGCTAGGTCTGTAGGAGATCCCTGAGGTAACACGATCTAACAGAAAAAGGAGATGTTACTATTACTTGCAAATAAAAATAAAAGGCACACATGGAAGCTTGGGAATTTTCACATAAGGGAAAATGTGACCTAAACCAGATGGAAAGATTATTTTGGCTTCTATAATAGTGCTTTCCATTGTCACGGTCCATGTCTCTTACATAGTAACATGGTAACAGGGAATTTCACAAGCACAAACACTTTGGCAGGGAATATCAGGCCAGAACAAGGCTACAGATGGCAAGCTTTTCCACTAATGCCCCCCAGTGTCCTGTGGATTATGGATGATACCAAAATTCATTCTTATCACAGTCACCTGACACTGGAAGTGGCAGCCAGAGTTAGGGCAACAGCACAGCCATCATGGCAAATATCACAAAGAAAGCTATTTTAGGTTACTCAGGTGGGTCCCGATAGAGAGAACTGTTGGAAAATGTGTAAGTTTCACGAAGTCATTTGCTTCATCCATCTGGCTTGTTCTAGTTATGGATTCTCTGTCACTGTGTTACATATATGGTGCTTTGCACATGCTAAAAGGCAAGGTAGGATGGTGGAATATGTCTGAACTGAGAATCAGGAGCCCTGGGAGTTTCGAGTCCTAGCTCTGTCATTTACTGGTTACATGATACAAGTCATACACTTGTAGGTATGGCAGATCATGTAACTCTTCTGAGAAGTGTGTCACTTCTCTGACTTTCAGTTTCCTTAGCTGAAAATGGGGATAATTACCTACTTCATGATATTGCTGAAGGCAAATCACTCTATAAAACTTCAAGCTCTACAAAAATGGAACTTGTTATCTTTGTCATTAAAGGAGGCATTTACTAAATAAATTGTCAGACTGGGCAGATTTTTTTCTAATGCTATTAGGATAGGAGGTTCCCCAAGCCAAGTTTATGGAAACCTAACTATTGAGCCACAGTTCAATCGGCTACTATCAAACGTGCAGTGTCAGAGCAGCAGAAAAACCCCAAACACTTATGTGGACAGCAGGGCAATTATCCAAGACCACTTACTTCAACTTCACTGCTAAGGGGATGGTGTAGAAGAAGACGTTGATCTGAAACACGCAGACAAAGAAGAGGCTAAAGTGTTCAAACATTTCTGCAAAGAAGTACCAGAAGAGACCGATGTTTGGAGTGAGATCAGGAACAGAAAGTCTGTAATTTTTAAAAGAGAAAGAAATTATATATGTATGTGTATGTGTGTGTATATATGTGTATGGTTAGCTGTATCTTGTTTTCCTATAGAATTTGAGCATCATTTAAGAACCTGGATCAATGCAATGATCAACCACTATTTTGCAGGACCAATATTCAAACATACTACCCATATCCTAACAGAGAGCAAGGTGACAGATGCAGGGGGGAGACTGAGGCACATCTTTTTTGGACACAACCAATGAAGGTATTTGTTTTGCTTGATTATCCATATCTGTTACAAGGGTTTTGTTTTTCTTTTTTTTACCTCGGAGGGAGGGGTAGTAGGAAGAAGAGAAAGTAAACACTTGTTAATTGAACAAAAAAGCAAAATAAAAGTTACCAAAAATGCTAGGAAAAAAAGAATTTGGCCAGAGAAGGCAGTACCAGAGGGCCTAAACTTTAAAAATATAAGGTAGTGAGAAAAGTTCACAAGAATGCAATGATATTAACTAAAGGGATGGAATGCAATATTTGGAATCAGGAAGAACTGAGATAAAACCCTAGTTCTGACTTCTACTAGCAATGTGACCTTCGGCAAATCACTTACCATCTACGAACCTTCAGATTCATCATCTGTAAAAGGGGAAATAATCACACCTACCTTCCCTCCTAAAACAGCTGTTGTGAGGCTCAAATGAAATAAAAGCATTTTTGAAAAACTTAAACCACAATATAGTTATTTATTATTATTGTTATCATTACTATCATTAAGATTTTGATGGTATATTTTTGCCAGGAGAAGCAAGATGGAATAGTAGAAGGAAAATTGGACTTACAGATAAGGAAGACCCATGTTTGAATCTTACCTCTGATGCTTACTTTTTGTATGATCACAGGCAAGTCACTTAATGTCCCTAACCATCAAATTCTTCATCAGTAATGATAGCAATATTTGTAGGACATACTTCCCAGAGTTGTTGCAAGACTCAAATGAGATAATAGTTTTACCTAATTTCTAAAACTTTAAGGTGCTAATAAAAATCAGTTATTTACTTTTCCTTTTAAAAACATTCTTTGTTGGGGCAGCTAGGTGGCACAGTGAGTAGAGGACCAGCCCTGGAGTCAGGAGGACCTGAGTTCAAATCCAGCCTCAGACACTTGACACATGTACTAGCTGTGTGACCTTGAGCAAGTCACTTAACCCCAATTGCCCTAACCAAAAAAAAAAAATCTTTGTTATTTGGGATGGCTCCCTGAGAGGGGAAAAGAGAAACTAGAAACAAGAAAATTTAGACAAATATATGAATAAAAGATATCAAAAAATTATTTTTTTAAAGCATGCAAATACTAAGTACAGAACTGTCTTTCTACTAGTAGAAAAGGAAATGAAAGTGCTGGCGAATCTATCTATATTTTAAATTAGGAAGAACAAAGGTTTTCTGTAAAAGATAAAAGTGCTTCAAAGAGAAATTAAAAAAGGTAAAGAATCTAAGCAGGCAAAGGGGAAATCCTAGACTCTGTTAGGAAACTGGTAGGTATAATTCAATTCAATTCAAGACATTGTGCAAGGCAGGCACTTGAAATTCAAAGACAAAATGAAAAAGTCTCTGCTCTCAAAAAGCTCACATTGTACTGGGGAATACATCTGAAGAAGCAAGCACTGTACATGGAAAATATAGAAGGGAGAGAGCACTACCAACTGGACTCATCAAGGAAAGCTTCATGGAGAAATCCTGGGGCGAAGTCTCTAAAAGAAGTCAAGGATTCTGAGAAGGATAAGTGAGGAGGAAGCACATTCTAAGAATGAGAGGCATTTTTTGGAAAGGCACAGCAATAGGAGATGCCATGATAAGTTCAGGAAATAACAAATAGTCCAATTTGGGTGGAACACAGAGTGAAAAAAGAACAGGAATTAAGGCTGGAAAGCTGAAAGAAGGGAGAGGGCGCACCAGATTGTGGAGGGCTTGAAATGTCAACTCTAAAAAGTTTATATTTTATCCTTAGGCAATGGAGAGTCATTGAAGATTTTTGGAAAGAGAAACAATATGGTCAGACCTTTATGTCAGGAGATTTATACTTGTTGTATGAAAAATGGTTGGAAAAGAGTGGACTTAGGGAGACTAATTACGAGACTATGACAATAGTCTAGGTAAGAAATAATAAGGCCTAAATTCGTGCCAATATGAGTAGAGAGGAGGAATGGATGCAAGAGATGCTTTGGAGTTAGAATTGAGGAGCCATGACATCTAAATAGCTATGTAGGTAAAGCAGAGAGGAGAGTTGAAGATGACTTTTAAGTTACAAAATGACTGGGAAGACGTGAGGCTCTTGACAGAAAAAAGAGATATATGATGGAGGGATGACCCTAAAGGGGTTAAGATTGTGAGTTTAATTTTAGGAACATTGAGTTTGAGAAGCCTAAAGGACATACAGACAGGGAAGTAAAGCAGGTAGTTGATGATGTTCAAGAGAGTTCAAAAGAACAACCAGAACTAGAAATATTAATTTAAGAGTCATCTGAAGTTAATACTTAAACTTATAGAAACAGATTAAATCACTAAGGTAGAACATAGAGAGAAAACATAAACAGGCACCAGGGCAGAGCTTTGGAGGATAACCATACCAAGGAAACAGAAGACAATTAGCCATTAAAAGAAACTAAGAAGTAACTATCAGACAGGTGGAAAGAGAGCCAAGAGAGATTAGTGTAGAAAAGCCAAGGGATGGACAGTATATAGGAAGAGGGGAAGGTCCATCAATAGTAATAGCAAAAGCAGTAGAGCTGTCAAAGAGAATGAGGATTGAGAAAAGGTCAACAGTTTTAGCATTTAAGAAAGAAACTCTGAGAGAGTTTCAGATTGAGTGACAATGTTGGAAGCCAGACTGCAAGACAGTGAAAAGCAAATTGATGATGAAATTAAGGTAGCACAGGTAAACAATTCTTTCTTTGATCATGGATTTAAAGCTTAATGAGACATTAAAAGACATCTAGTACTATTTCATCATTTTAAAGGCCCGGAAAGGTTAAGCAATTTGCTCAAGTCTACACAACAGCCTGCCACAAAGTGGCAGAGCTAGGATTTAAACCCAGATCCTCTTTAAAAATTCACTGTTCTTTCCGCAAAGCTCTATTAGTATGATACGGTTTGGCAGTAAAATGAAGGAAATATATTAATAGCTTAAGGAGAAAGAAGGGTGAAGTCAAGGTTTTTAGGGGGGGGAAGGATACCTACAATATAAGCAGCAAGGGGAAAAGCCCATAAATATGGAGAGACTGAAAATAAGAATGAAGGAATAAAGGACGTGACAAATTCCTGAAAGGGGGTCAGGAGGAGCTGGGATAAAGGATTCAGATGGAAATCTCAGACTTAGCAAGAAGGGACATCTCTTCCTTAGAGACAGAAAGAAAAGAGAGGAGGATGAGTGAAGACATCGAGGACTTCTGAGGCATGGAGTAAGGTGAATGAGGGAGCTTATGTAGATGGCCTCTAATTTCTCAGTAAATCAGAGGCTGAAAGTATCTCCTGAGAGGGAGGAAGAGGTTGGAGAGACACTGGGGATTTGAAGAGGGAAGAAAAGGTTTCAAACAACTTGTAAGGTGAATGTGTAGTCAACTGCAGAAGAAAAAAGGTTTTACCAGGCAGTAATGGAAGCCCAGTTGAAATTAGGTGACATGAATCTGTAGTGATCTAGTCATGACAATGTTGTGATTTCCTCCAGTGGCATTCAGCAGCTCAAGAGCAGAAATGGAGAACGTAGATGGGGCAGGGGGTAGGAGTGGTGGAAGTAGAATGACTTGGGGCTGAAGACTGGGAGAACATGAATAGTAATAGATCAAGAGAGTCAAAAGTGGGTGACAATGTATACTCGAATTGGTTAACAACAGGGTCAATACTATTAAGGGGGAAAAGTGGGTAGAGCAGGTGTGATAGACTGTGAGAAAAGGTATAAGAGAATAGAGATTGTGATGAGGGAAAGGGGTTGCTTTAGGATGAGTGAGGCAGAGGGAAAGATGGGAGGATAGGAGATTATGATTATAGAGAAAGAGTTTCAGAGTTCAAAATTCTGGAGGTACCAGTTACAGGTGTTTGGTGCACATAAGATATGATCATCGCTATAAGTAGTTGAGGTAGGGAGAAACTATAGGTCATGGGAGTTGAGAAGACCAATGCACTGGGAGGCTAGGGTATTTGAGAGAACATCAACTTGTATGCTTAAGTCTGCAGGTATGAGGTAAGGGGTTGGTTTAAAGAGAGCCTGTAGTGAACTCCTTAAGAAAGAGACTGAGAGAGCGATTTACAGGCTAAAAGATCACAATAAGTATTTAGACTAGGAGAAGGGAGGTTGTATTGAGTAATAGTGACAAAGAGACTATCTGGAAGTGGCAACGTGATATATGGAATATGTCAAATGTTCCTCTCAGCCCAGTAGGTGATGAAACATTGCCCTAGAGGAGGTGGCTAGAGATGAATATAAATAAAAGTTTGTTAAAAATTGATAGGGGCCTTGGAACCATGCCCAAAAGGCTATAAAACAAGGCATACCCTTTGCCTAGCAACACTACTAATAGGTTTGTATCCCAAAAAAGGTTTAAAAAAATGAAAGAAAAAGGACCTATATGTACAAAAATATTTACAGCAGCTCTTTTCTGGGGGTAAAGTATTAGAAATTGAGGGGATGGGCCTTAGACAATTGACACATGTACTAGCTGTGTGACCTTGGGCAAGTCACTTAACCCCATTTGCCCTGCTCCCCCCAAAAAAAAAAACGAAATTGAGGGGATGCCCATCAATTGAGGAATGGCTGAGCAAGTTGTGGTATGTGATTATGATGAAATACTATTGTTCTATAAGAAATGATGAGCAGGATGCTCTCAGAAAAATGTGGAAAGACTTGCATGGGCTGATGCAAAGTAAAACGTACTGTGTACAAAGTAACAGCAATACTGTAAGTTAATCAACTATGAATGACTTAGCTAGTCTCTGCAATACAACTATCAAAGACAACTCTGAAGGATTTACGATGAAAAATGCTATCCATCTCCAGAGAAAGAACTGATGGTATCTGAAGAGATTGAAGTATACTTTTAAAAAAACCTTTTTCTTGAGTTTTATTTTGCCTATGTTTTCTTTCACAACATGACTATTATGGATATGTTTTGCATGACTACATAGGTATAACTTATATTGAATTGCTTGCCTTCTCAATGTGGGGTGAGGGTGGGGAGGAAGAGAGAGGATTTGGAACTCAATGTTTTTAAAACATGTTAAAAATTGTTTTTACATGTAACTGCGGGAAAAAAAATAAAATGATAAATACAAAAAAAAGAATGTTACAGATAAAAGAAAAGCAATAAAGTTCCCAGAAATTAAAGGAAACTGTAAGTTAAAAAAAAAAACAGAGAAATTCCATTTAAAATAACTGTAGACAATATAAAATACTTGGGAGTTTACCTGCCAAGACATATCCAGGAACTATATGAACACAACTATAAAACACTTTCCACACAAATAAAGTCAGATCTAAAAATCTGGAAAAAATATTAATTGCTCATGGGTGGGCTAAGACGACATAATAAAAATGACAATTCTACCTAAATTAATCTATGTATACAGTGCCATCCCAATCAAACTATCGAAAAATATTTTATAGAGCTAGAAAAAATATCAAAATTCATCTGGAAGAACAAAGGATCAAAGATATCAAGAGAATCAATAAAAAATGCAAAAAAAAGATGGTCTAGCCATATTAGATTTCAAATTGTATTTTAAAGCAGTAATTATCAAAGAAATCTAGTACTGGCTAAGAATTAGAGTGGTGGATCAGTGGAATAGAATAGGTACAAATTACATTATAGTAAATGACCACAGTAATCTAGCATGTGATAAACACAAAGATCCAAATTTTTGGACAGAAACTCATTATTTGACGAAAACTGCAGGGAAAACTGGAAAACAGTATGTCAGAAACTAGGTACAGACTAACATCTCACATCATATACCAAGATACAGTCAAAATGGGACACCATATGCAAATTAGGAGAAGACAGAATAGTTTATCTGTCAGATTTATGGATAAGGGAAGAATTTAGGACCAAAGAAAATACAGAGAGCATTATGAAATATAAAATTGATCATTTTGATTATATAAAATTTAAAAGTTTTGCACAAACAAAACCAATGCAACCAAAATTGTAGAAAAGCAGAAAACTGTGGAAAACATTTTTTAAACAAATATCTCTGATAAGGGCCTCATTTCTCAAATATATAGAAAACTGAGTCAAATTTATAAAAATATAAGTCATTTCCCAATTGATAAATGGTCAAAGGCTATGAACAGGAAGCTTTCAGAAGAAATCAAAGCTAGGTATAGTCATACCAAAAAATGTTCTAAATCACTATTGATTAAAGAAATGCAAACTAAGACAACTCTGAGGTACCACATCACTCCTATCAGATTGGCTAATATGACAAAAAAGGAAGATGTTGGAAGGGGATGTGGAAAAATGAGAACACTAATGCACTGTTGGTGGAGTTGTAAACTGATGCAAGCACTCTGGAGAGCAACTTGGAACTATGCCCAAAGGGCTATAAAACCATGCATACCCTTGGATCCAGCAATACCACTTCTAGGTCTATATCCCAAAGATATCCAAAAAAAGGGGAAAGGACCTATTTGTACAAAAATATTTATAGCAGCTTTTTTTGTGGTGGCTAAGATTTGGAAATCAAAGGGATGCCCATCGACTGGGGAATGTCTAAACAAGCTGTGGCATATGATTGTAATGGAATGTTATTGTGCTCTAAGAAATGAGGATGACTTCAGAAAAACCTAGAAAGATTTACATGAACTGATGTACACTGAAGTGAACAGAATCAGGAAAATGTTGTACATGGTAACAGCAAGACTGTTCAATGAAGAATTGTAAATGACTTAGCCATTCTCAGCAATACGATGATCCAAGACAACTCCAAAGAACTAACAATGAAGCATACTATCCACTTCCAGAGAAAGAACTGATGCTATTTGAATACAGACTGAAGCATGCTATATTTCACTTTATTTCATTCTTTTTTCTTTTATTTGAGTCTTCTTATACAAAATGACTAATATGCAAATGTTTTACATAATTGTACTTGTATAAACTATATCTGATTATTTACCATCTCAAGAAGTGGGAAGGGGAGGGAAGGAGGGAGGGATAGAATTTGGAACCCAAAACTTTTTTAAAAATGTTAAAAATTATTTTAACATGTAATTGGGGGGGAGAAATAAAATACATATTTTAAAAAACTGATGGGGTTGCAGAGCACAATGCAAAGTATTTCAGAAAAGACAATGCTCAAGAAGAACCACCAATAAAACCAATGGCCTCTGATATTTATACAGAATGTACAAGTTATGAAAAATAAAATAGGTGCACTAGAAATCTTAACAAAAGGAGTGAAATTTATATGTGTGTTTATACACACACATACACATACGCACATAAAAATAATTTAGTGTGATAGAAGGGTATACTTTACTTAAAAAGAACATAAAAGATAAAAGGGATATAACTACATTGTATGCAAAGATATACTTGCAAGGAAATCCATGAAATAGAAGAGGGAAAACATAAAGGGAAGAAAAAGAAACAGTAACGTCACTTGCCCTTAAGTCAGAAGAAAAAGGTGAAGGGCTCAGGAACTTCAGTCCAACATGTATTAAGTGCCTACAATGTATAAGGCAAATCACAAATCTAGCATGACAGAGCAGTAATAAGAAGCTTCAACTATTCAAAAACAGAGGCACTGGTAAATTCTTGACTGGCCTTAATTTATTCTTCAAAAGGTAAAGTAAGTGACAAGGAGAACTGCTATTCTGGAATTTATTTTAAAAACTAAGGAGAAATTTGCTGCTAGAATAAAAACAACAAGCCCTTAGGGGAAATTGTTCACTCTATCTTATAGCATGAGTTAAAAGAAAGTTGGAAATAATCTGCTATCTACTCTAGACTTTGGTAGAGTAGATTTTGAATAGTTCAGAAAAAAGTTACATGGGGACCCCCCCCCACGGCCTAAAACACTATAGGGGAACTAGATTCAAAAGGGGTAGAAAGTTCTCAAAAAATTCTGAAGGCAAAACCAAAAAAGATTCTGAGGACAAAGTAACTGAGGAGGTCTCCAAAAAGACAAACGCAGATGCACAATTAGATTTTCCAAGTACATATATAGCAAATGAAAGCAACAGCATAACTGAGGCTGAATATCCTAATTGATCTCACTACCTCCACTCTTCTCTCTTCAATCCATCTTCCCCACAGCTGCCATAGTGAGTGATCTTTCCAAAGTACAGATCTGGATGTCACTCCTCTGCTCAAAAATCACCAGTGACTCCCAAATGCCAACAGGATATAAACTCCTCTAGCCCTTAAAGTCCTTCACATTCAGGCTTCAGGCCATCCTTGTCACCTCTTTTTCAATACTCTCCTTCATGTCCTCTATGGTCAAGCTAACCTGGCCTATTTGCTGTTTCTTTCATACAACCTTCCATCTCCCATCTCCATTTCTTCACACAGGATGAGCCCCATCCGCAGAATGCACTCTCTCCTGATTTTAACTTCTTAGAATCCCTATATTTCTTCAAAGCTCAGTTCAGGGGTCACCTTAAGGTACATGTAGCCTTTCCTGATCCTCCCAAGTGCTAATACCTCCTCTACACACAAAATCACCTTGTATTAACTTTGTATATATTTTGTATTTGCTTATAATTGTGAATGTTGTTTCCTTTCATAGAATATAAATTCCTTGAGACAAGGACTGTTTTGTTTTTTTCTTTGTAGCCCCAATACCTTGAACAGGCCTGCACAACATTTGGCCCACAGGCCACTTGTGGCCTGCAAAAGGATTTCAGGAGGCCCACAAAAAATGTAGAGGATGTAAAACAGTCTTGTACAACATACCAACCACAGGACACTTTGGTGGACAGCAAGCAGCCCCTGAGCTGTATGTTGTGCAGGCCTGGCCTAGAATAAAGTCTGGTGAGCTGTATAATCATAACAATCAAGGTTGGTTCTGGAAAAGCACTGAGAAAATGAACCTCCCTTATTGCAAGAGGTTATGGGTATAACATACTGTATACACTATTGGATGTATTGAGTGGTTTTGTTGAACTGATTTTTTTCCTTTATTATACTTTGTTACAATGGATGACCAAGAGTGAAGGAAGGATGGAAATAATGGGAAATAAATGTGGCATAACAATAAGCACCAAGAAAAAATTTTCTGACTTACATGAACTGATGCAGAATGAAGTAAGCAGAACCAGCAGAACACTGTACATAACCACAACATTTTGCAATCATCAGCTATGGCAGACTTAGCTCTTCTCAGCAATACAGTGATCCAAGACAATTCCAAAAGACTCATGATGGAAAATGCTATCCACAATTCAGAGAAAGAACTATGGAGTCTGAATGCAGATCAAAACATACTATTTTCATTTTAGGGTTTTTTTTTTCTTTCTTGTGGTTTTTCTCTTTTGTTCTGATTCTTTCACAACATGACTCATATGGAAATATGCTTAACATGATTGCACATGTATAAATTATATCAGATTGCTAGCTGTCTTGGGGAAAAAAGAGGGGAAGGAGGAAGGGAGAAAAATTTGGAACTCAAAATCTTATAAAAATGAATGTTGAAAACTATCTTTACATGTAACTGGAAAAAATAAAATACTATCAAGTAGATAAAAAAATAAAACCAGTACATAGACAAGAAAAATTTCTTAAGTGCTTTTTGATTAAGTGACAATACAAAAGAGTGGCAAGATTTTGTAACAGTATCAGGAGCACTAGAGCTTGGAATCAACTGAACATGGCAATATGGATTAAAACAAAAAGGATTTTTTTTTAACCTATGATGAGAGCAAAAGGAAGATCAATCAAAAGAAGGGTACTTGCTATTCCAAGAAGGATCATGACAACTGACAACAAAATGAAGACAAGGTCACTCCGTTCCCACTGTTTTTTCTCTAGGGCGAATTATTTTTGGACTCAAAAGAACAGGAGAGTCACCAAGAAACTGAAACTAAAGTTCTGTGAGAAGATAGATAAAGAAAGCACCAATTACCCTCAGTAAACTGAAGTCATTAGGCAGGGATGAATCACATCCCAAGACATTGAAAGAACTGGCAAATGTCATTAATGAGGATATCTGTCATCACTGGAGTTCTGGAAATAATGAAGATAACACATCTCATAAAATATATTACGCTGAATTTCTGATGGATTAAACATTACCACAAAAAAAAGAGCTATTTAGGAGCAGCTAGGTGGCACAGTGAGTAGAGCACTGGCCCTAGAGTCAGGAGGACCTGAATTCAAATCCAGCCTCAGACACTTGACACACTTACTAGCTGTGTGACTCTGGGCAAGTCACAACCCCAATTGCTCTGCCTTCCTCCCTCCAAAAAAAAAAAAAAATACACAAAAACAAACAAAAAGAGCTATTTAAAAATGAAAAGAGAATTATTTATCTCAGGTGTAGAGGGGAGGTTTTTTTAATCTATTAAATAAAATACAGGAGTAGCAAGCCTGATCTCAGACAAATCAAAAGCAAAAGTAGATCTAATTAAAAGAGACAAAGAAGGAAACTACATCTTACTAAAAGGTACCATCGACAATGAAGTAATATCAATATTAAACACATGCATTAAAAAATTCTTAACATCCAAATTCTTAGAGAAGTTAAATGAGTTACAGGAAGAAATAGACAGCAAAACTATATTAGTGGGGGACCTCAACGTTCTCCCCTCTGAATTAGATAAATCTAACCACAAAATAAACAAGAAAGAAGTTAAAGAGGTGAATCGAATCGTAGAAAAGTTAGATATGATAGACATCTGGAGAAAATTGAATGAGAATAGAAAGGAATATATCTTTTTCTCAGGGGTACAAGGCACTTACACAAAAACTGACCATGTATTAGGGTATAAAATCATAATCAAATGAAGAAAGCCAGAAAGATTAAATGCATCCTTTTCAGATCATGATGCAATAAAAATTACATGTAATAAAGGATCATAGAAAGATAGATTAAAAATTATCCCCATTACAAATAATGCTTACTGATGGTTTTAGGTGAATGTTTCTTGTCAATTTAAGGAAAGGTCCATTTATGCCTATATTTCCAAGTGTTTTTAATAGAAATGAGTGTTGTATTTTATTAAAAGCTTTTTCTGCATCTATTGATATGACTTGTTACTTTTATTACTGATATAATCAATCATGTTAATAGTTTTCTTCCACCAGCGGCTGTGGGGCCGAAATGGCCAGAGATGGCCGAACACCAGCATAGAGTGAAAAGAAAAACATGAGCCAGGCAAGAGAGTAAAGAACAGCTCCATTTATTAAACTGAGGGACAGGGCTTATATACCTTTTAGGCAAGCAGAATCAACAAATCTACCTGCAAGGCATTTGCATAATGCATGACTTCCTCATGCTTTTGCCATAAACAATATTGTGTTAATAGCCCACAGGTGGTATTTAGCACATGTGTGCCATGGGGATATTGGAGAGAGCAGTGTATATTGAGGAGGCTTGAAGAGCCTTCAACCTAAGCAGCACGTGTATGCCAAGGGAGGGATAGAGAGCCCATGTGCCTAGTTATCAGCCCAAGGGCAGAAACAGGACTCTGGCCTGTATCTTATCCCAGAATGGACTCTCTCAGAGATGGCCCTCTACATCCCTCCCCCCTATTAATTAAGATGGAGCTTAAGCTAATGATGAGTCAAATAATGACGTGTAGAAGACAGGACCTTATGAGACACAATAGTGTTAGGAAGGCAAATAAAGGAAGAAAATGGCAACAATTTTGCTTAACTGGTTGACTTGTTTTAGGAGTTGCAATAACTCATTGGTGAAGCCTTCAGGATCAATTCCTGGGGCTTTGCTGTGTTCAGTTAGGTAGGTGATAAATTCTAAGTCACATATATCTCGTATCTCATTATGATTATGCCATAAATTTCTAGATACAAAGAAATAGGGATATGAGAGACAAGCTTATATATAGTAATCCCCTTTTAAGTAAATATGGGAAGGATCAAGTGATGCATTTACAAATCAAAGGGGCAGTATCCTTTATGAATATAGATACAGAAATCCAAAAAGCAATTGTCTCTTTAAGATTCACTTATACAGCTGTCTGGCAAGGAACACTGTCAGTGAAATCCTCTGGTCCTTCGTATCTGCTCCAGCCATCTTCAGCACTGCATCCCAGCATCCTCTTCTTCTACTCTTCCTGTAGGAACCAGCTTTCTGTCCATTCTCCTACAAGAGTGATCTTAGCACAATGCATAACATTCTCACATTGCTTAAGAAATATTTACAAAGTGAGCCCTAAGTGGCTCGCATGCATTTCTACCATTGTTTATAAAGCTTCACTAAGTTGGTAATAACAAAATTTCTAGTTACTGCAGAATTCCTAGATGTCACAAAGTTTCCTGGTCAAAAAGTTGTTGTAATAGAATCTCACATTGGAAACAGTAGGACATCCTAAGGTGAGTCTTAAGCAGGTTGTAAAATTTTTTGCACATGTTCTAGTTCTAGATAAAAATATCAGATTGCCCAGTCAGATAACATGAAAGAGCTCATCAGACCTCCACCTGTTAACAGTACAGGATCACATTCCCTCTGAGTAGCTTGTGGCATTTCTCTCAGATACTGATTTAATGCAGAGCAAAATTAGTTATGGTCCCAAGTGCCTTTTGCCCTAAACAGCAAGTTTCACCAATCACCAATTGCTTCAAAAAGCAATAAAGATTTGCCAGGACTCACATACATATAAGGGATTTAATTAAACATCTTTCCTTCTCAAATTTAAACTTGTCCTGGTGTAAAAGCCAATCAGAATCTTTTCTATCTATTGTACATAAACCTGCAATTTCTCAGCAAGCCAAATTCATTGTTAGAATTTACATAACTCAAACAAGTTCTTTTCCTAGGGCTGATGACCTTGCCCGTGCAGATAGTTTCCAGGGGCCTTGGCAATTACCATGGACTCCACCAAGGGGTTAATACTGATGCCCTTTGCCTGCTGCCCTGCACACAGGAGGACTGTTCTGAATGGGCAGAACCAACCTTCTTCTTATCCTTTTTTCCTGTCCGCCTCCCCCTTTCTTTTGTTTTTCTAAGAGACCTTGTTACACCTTTCTACAATGGCCTGTAGCAAATTTTATTTGGGCAATCTCAATATGTTGGATTACATAGACAGTATATTTGCTATCAGATATAACGTTAAATGGTTCAGAAAAGTCCCTTAATGCAGCTATTATTTCCTTTACATTTGGTGGGGAAAAATAGCATGCTCAGTGGTGCTGAGTTGCATCAGTAGATGCTGTCCAAGCATGGAATATAGGATAGGACTTAACAATTGTGGGAAATATCCACTGGTTTAATTACTGAATCAATGGGACCTTGATACATCATTAGAAAAACCTGCCAGTCAAAGTCATTAGCTAGTAGAAGCTCAACCTGTTCTTTAGTATATGGCTGATGAACAGCATGTGGTCTATTCCCTGTCAGCAATGTGACTCTTTTCATGCTTTTCTGAAGGAGTTGAGAAATGCTTCTTGAGGCTTGAAATGGCAAATAAATCCATTCTATGATGTCATTTTGTTGGTGTAAAGCCCTAAAAGGAATTTTTTTTTTTTGTGCAGGGAGGATAGTAACTTCTCACAGGTGATTGGGATCAATCCTATGTTTGGCACTTTTGGAGAGCCTCCTCAACTTTTGTCAGTTGCTGTGAGGGTGGTGGGGTCAAATGTCAAGGAGAACTGGGGTGTGGATCTCCCCTTAAGATCTTAAATAGTTCTCCCAACTCTTGGGTACTTATTTGTAGGTGAGGACGAACCCAGTTAATATCTCCAAGTGGCTTTTGAAAATCACCGTCTTAAGTTTTTGTCTACAAATGGAGATTTTTGTAGTTATCACTGACATGGAACTCAGTGTCTGCCCTAAATATGAATATGGAGGATCAAGTTGTATTTTGTCTGGGGCAATGAGTCCATAATTTTTTTTTAACTATGCCTCAGTTTCCTGTAAAATTAGGCTCAAAACCTCTGCCTGTGGCTATGAGCACAGTATGTCATCCACGTAATGAATGAGATAAACTTTGGAATATTTCTCTCTTATAGGTTGTAAAGCTTGTGTAACATATTGACACATGGTGAGACTATTCATCCCTTCTGGCAGGACTTTCCATTGGAATCTCTTGTGAGGTTTCTTGAGATTAACAGAGGGCAAGGAGAAAGAAACAATCTTTTAAATCTCTAATCCATAAAAGCCAGGCCCTAGGTATCATGTTAGGTGTAGGGAGTCCTGGTTGAAGATTTCCCATAGTTTCCATTCTATCATTAATTTTTCTCAAATTGGTAAGCATTCTCCATTTTCCAGATTTCTTTCTTATAGCGAAAATAGGAGAATTTCAAGGACTGTTGGAGCTTTCAATGCTTCCTGCCTTTAATTGTTGATTAACAATTATTGGTAAGGGCCTGTAGTTTTTCTTATGTTAAAAGCCATTGTTCCACCCATTGACAGGTTATCTTAGGCTTTCTATCCTTAGAATTTATGACAATGGCCCTTTCTAAAAATCCAGGAGGGGAGGGGGGACGAGGGGAAGTACGGAGTGAGATTGTTTAGTGACCTTCATATATCCCAAGTGGTCTCTCCCTCATAGATTTATAGGTAGATGTAACAAAACATATGGTATGAATTTTCCTTTCTGTTTCTTTACCTCTTGGCTTAACCATCCTGCACTTTGTTTTGGGATGGTGACCATCTCTCCTCCTTGCAGTGACATATCACTTGTTACTTGTGGCCAGGATTTTGGTCAGAATCAGTCTGCGATGATTGATTTGTCTGCTCCAGTATCTATCAATCCTTCAGATTCTATGCCTTCTATTTTTTTTTTCAAAGTTGGTCTTTTTACGGTAATATCTAGTACCCAGAAAGCCTCTCTTCCTGTGCTTCCAAATTGTTGTGAGCCCTGAACCTTCTGAAAATAATTCCCTGATTTTGATATTTATCAAAATCAATTGTGCTATTCTCTCCCCCTTTCCTATATGTATGGGATGTAGCAAGGCTATGTATAATAAAATTTTGATTTTGAACCGTCTGAGGGGGAACTAGCAAAAGGGCGGCCCCTATTGTTTGCCAGGGCCAGGACTGGCCCCAAAGGGAGTTTCCCGAATTCCAACAGCATTCTGAATGCCCAATGGTTCCGTTTTCTGTAGAGAGGCAGAATTTTTCTGTATACCTTTACGTGGTGCTCTACATTCCCTTTTTATGTGTCCGGGCTTTCCATGGTTATAGCATTTTAAAGTGGTTTTTGGCTGCTGTTGATTAAAAGCAGCAGCCACTACCTCAGCATGGTACGCCAATGTGCCCACTTTTTGGCATCTTTGAATCATCTCAGAGATATGAGGTCCCCCACCTAGCAGGGCTCTCTTACAATCGGCATTACAATTTTCAACTGCCAACTTTTGTAACAATATATTGGCAGTTTCTGTGTCCTCTACACTCCTCTGGATGGCTTGTGTGAGTCTATTAAGAAAATATGGGAATGTTTCTGTTGCCCCCTTTCTTTTGTTATGTCTATGGGAATTTTAATGATTCTAAATTTATACTCAAGTAAATGTGTTCAGTCCTTAAAAACTTTGAGAGTGAGAACTTTGAATTTGCCAAAGTGAGTGGGCCCTTCTCCTTGTACTGGGAGACTCAAAGTGTTTCTTTTTGAGATCTATGCATTTTCCCAATTTGCCTTAGAGCCAAGCAGTACATCAAATTTTGAACACATTTCACTTAAATTCGAGGGAAAAGTTTCTCGCTTTCTTTCTTATCTCTCTTCACATTCCAAATTGCCCAGATTTGGAATGGAGGGAGAAAGAAAGAGCGTTTTTTACAACTACTTCCCAAAAGTTTCCAAACCTTATTTCTTTCTATTTTGACCTGATACTTCTCCAACTTGCCTTTTCCATAACAAAGTAAACAAGAAAATATTTTTCTCTCTAGAGATAATGGACATCATAAGGTGTCAGACTCCACACAGAAACACAGATACAGAACACAGAGACAGGAAACAGAGAAGTTTTTTTTTTTTGAATCCTTTACACAAACTGCTTGGCCCTCAGGAATGTAATGGAGGCCAGGTGCCATGCTTTATTGGGGTCTTGAACACTCTACTTTTTAAGATGACTTGGGGCAGATCCCCAGCTGTAGGGAAAATGTGCTTGTCTCTTCTGTCTCTAAAGATTCTTGTAATTTGGGTAGTTGTTATTAAGAGACCTCTTTCCCTTACTAGCATCTTTAGAACTTTCATACAGTATTCTCAGTCACTTTTTCCCAATTGCCTTTGCCCCATCTCTGCAATCCTCGTATAAGCCTGGTGATTACTTTAGAACAGGAAAGTGAAAGTAAAGGAGAAGAAAGATTATCTCCCTCCCATCTCCTTAATCCCCTTATATGGGATATATATCCCCTTATGGGGGAGGGGGGAGAAGGAAAGTGAAAAGGAAAGTGAAAGGTTTTAGTACCAGAGAAAAAATTTACTGCCCTATACCTTAATCCACTGTGTATGTCAACCAGAGCTTTTTTTATTTTTTTTTCTAGAGCATCTCTACTGCAGAAGACTCAACTCTTTCAGAGTCTCTGTCCTTTGAACTTCTCTGCTTCAGGTTTGTCTGTGTTTGCTCCAAGTGTCCCCCTCGGTTCTGTTTGCTTTGTCTGCTTTGGGTGTCCTCGCCTCAGGGTCCCTTGTTGGGCACCAGTTGCCACCAGTGGCTGTGGTGCAAAAATGGCCAAATGCCAGCAGAGAGTGAAAAGAAAACACAAAACAGGAGGGGGCCAGGAGGGAGAGTAAAGAACAGCTCCGTTTATTATGCAGAGGAACAGGGATTTCCATAATGCATGACTTCCTCATGCTTTTGTCCCCCTTTTGCCATAAACAATGTTGTCTTAATAGCCCACAGGCATAGGTATTTAGCATGAGGGTACTGAAGAAAGCATGTGTATACCTAGGAGGCTAGAAGAGCCTTCATCCAGAGCAGCACGTGTATGCAGAGGGAGGGATGGAAAGCCCAGGTGCTGAGTTATCAGCCCAAGGGCAAGAACAGGCCTCTGGCTTATATCTTATCCCAGAATAGACTCTGTCAGAGCTGGCCCTCCACAGTTTTCCTTATGTTGAACCATCCCAGAATTCCTGGTATGATTCTTAGTTGGTCATAATGTATAATTTTTGTAATTTATTTTTGTAATTTTTTTTAGCTAGTTTAGTTTTATTTTTTTTATTTATAGTTTTAGTTTTATTTAGTATTTTTACATTCATATTCATTAATGAAGTTGGTCTATAATATTCTTTCTCTATTTTCACTTTTCCTGGTTTAGATACCAGTATTATGTTTGTTTCATAAAAGGAGTTTGGTAGGACCCCTTCTTTGCCTATCATGACAAACAATTTATTTAATATTTGAATTAGTTGGTCTTTAAATGTTAGATAAAAATCACTTGTAAATCCATCTGGTCCTGGTGCTTTTTTTCTTAGGAAGATCATTTATAGCCTGTTCAATTTCTTTTTCTAAAATAGGTCTATTTAGGTATCCTATTTCCTCTTCTCATAATCTGGGCATTTGTATTTTCCAATTCACTTAAGTTGTTAAATTTATTGGCATATAATTGGGCAAAATAACTCCTTATAGTTGCTTTGATTTCATCCTCTTTAGTGACATATTCCCCCTTTTCATTTTTGATACTAGTAATTTTGTTTTCTTCTGTCTTTTTTAATCATATTAACCAATGGTTTGTGTATTTTATTGATTTTTTCATAATACCAACTCCAAGTTTTATTTATTAATTCAATGGTTGTCTTAACCTCAATTTTATTTATTTCACCCTTAATTTTTAGGATTTCCAATTTAGTGTCTAATTGGGGATTTTTAATTTGTTCTTTTTCTAGTTTATAAATTGCATACACAGTTCATTGGTCTGCTCTTTGTTTTCTGTATTTATATAAGCACTTAAAGATAAAAATACTTCTCTGATTACTGCTTTTGCTATGTCCCACAGGTTTTGATATAATGTTTCATTATTGTTATTTTTTTTAAATGAAAATATTGATTGTTTCTATTATTTGTTCTTTAACTCATATATCCTTTAAGATTAGGTTTAGTCTCCAATTAGTTTTTTTCTCTGTTTCCATGGTCCCTATTTCCCTCCATCCTATTTTCCTCACTATTGTCCTTCTCAGCCTCTCTTTTTACTCCATCCCTCCTCTAGTTTACTTCTAACCACCACCTCCCTATTCCACACATTTTTAAAGAATCTCTCCCTTATCTTCTTGCCTTACCCTCCTTTTCCTTATTCTACCAACTCCTCTAAGAGTCCCTCCCTTTTACTTCTTCCCCCACCCTCCTAAATCTTAACGTACATACCCTTCCATACCCCCCCAGCCTGTTCCCTCACCCTCTTATTTCTTTACAAACTTAAAAGACTTTTATACCCTTCTAGATGGATATGTTGTTTCCTCTTTAACTCAGATGTGATGACACTAGGGTTCCAGAACCACCAGCTCTCCACTCCCATCTGATTCCTCTGTATCAGTTCTTCTTCTTGCGCCTCATTTGTATGAGATAATTGTTCTTTTTACCATTTCCTACATAATTTTGCTTTTTACAATCACCATACTCAGCTCTTCCCCAATCTTTCTTTTGAACTACCCAATTACTAATGACAATCTTAAGCATACAGTTTACATTTCCACGTATAAAAAGTAAACAGTTTGTCCTTATTGAATTCCTTGTAATTGGTCTTTGATGTTTACCTTATAGTTTTTACTGGATCTTGTATGTCAAAGTTTCTATTAAGTTCTGGTATTTTTGCAACAAAATCCTGGAAGTCCGTTAATTCACTAAACGACCATTTTTTTCCACTCAGGATTATACTTAACTTTGCTAGGTAAGTTATTTTTGGCTGCAACACCAGCTCTTTTGCTCTTCAATACATAGTGTTCCAAGATCTGTGGTCTTTAAGTGTAGCAGCAGCTAGATCTTCTGTATTCTAATTTTGGTTCCACAATATTTGTTTTTTTCCTTGTTGTTTGTAATATTTTCTCCTTATCCTGGTGGTTTTAGATTTTGACTATGATATTCCTACAGGTTTCCATCCCGGGATCTCTTTCAGGTGGTAACTGCTGGGTTTTTTCCTATTTCTGCTTTCCCCTCTTCTTGTAAAACTACAGGGCAATTTTAATTATTTCTTGTATTATTGTATCAAGATTTTTTTCAGGTGGTCCAATTATTCTTGTTTTCTCTTCTTTATTCTGCAGATCAGTAGTTTATCTTATGAGATGTTTCACATTCTCTTCTATTTTTTCATTATTTTTATTTTATTATTTTTTGGTATTTTATAAAGTCATTCACTTCTCCTTGCCCAATTCTAGTTTTCAAGGAGTTGCTTTCTTCCTTAAAATTCAGGATATCCTTTTCCAGTTGGTTAACTTTCTTTTCATAATTTTCTTAGTTTTCTTGGATTGCTATATTTTTTCATTAATTTTTCCTTAATCTCGATTATTAGATTTTTAAAGCCCTTTTCAAGTTCTTCCAAAAAACTTTTTGGGCACTGGCCATTTGATATTACTCTTTGGGGGAGGTGATGCTTTTTTTTTTACTTCAGTATCCCCTAAAAATAAACCCCAGACTTCTCTATTCCCATAGTAGCTGTCTATGGTTGGGTTCTTTCTCCTTTGCTTGCTCATTTTTATTTTGTTTTTTGTTTTTATTTTTAGCAGCTTGTTATTATAATCATTTCTAATACTGGGGGTGTGGGGGAGGTACCCCTGGATTCAGGTCCTTCTTACATTTAAAGAACAATTAATATATAAACTATCTGGAACAATAAATATATAAACTATCTGGAAAAATAGGCAAAGAAGGAGTCCTATCAAATTCCTTTTATGACACAAATATGGTGCTGATTCCTAAACCAGGAAGAGCCAAAACAGAGAAAGAAAATTATAGACCAATTTTCCTAATGAATGCTGATGCAAAAAATTTAAATAAAATATTAGCAAATAGATTACAGCAATTTATCACCAGGATAATACACTATGATTAGGTGGGATTCATACCAGGAATGCAGGGATGGTTCAATATTAGGAAAACTATCAGCATAACTCACCATATCAATAACAAAACTAACAAAAATCACATGATTATTTCGATAGAGGCAGAAAAGGCTTTTGACAAACTATAGAGTGAACTATATATGCAAATGCACACACACAAACTATTTGGGTGTTATAGTACCCATTCCTAATAAAAACACCAGAGAGCATAGGAATACATGGAGTTTTCCTTAAAATGACAAGCAGTATCTAACACCATCAGCAAGCATTATCTGCAATCGGAATAAGCTAAGACGCCTTCCCAATAAGATCGGAGTAAAACAAGGATGTCACATTATCACCACTATTATTCAATATTATGCTAGCAATGTTAGCTTTAGCAATAAGAAAAGAAAAAGAAATTGAAGGAAATGGAATAAACATTGAGGGAAACAAAACTATCACTCTGCACATGATATGATGGCATACTTAGAGAATACTAGAGAATCAAGTAGAAAATTACTTGAAACTATTAACAACTTTAGCAGAGTTGCAGGATATAAAATAAACCCACACAAATCATCAGCATTTCCATATATTAACTAAAAAGCCCAGCAGCAAGACATAGAAATTCCATTTAAAATAACTGCAGACAATATAAATATTTGGTACTCTACCTGCCAAGACAAACCCAGGAACTATATGAACACAATTACAAAACACTTTTACAAAACAAAAAAAAAAAAGTCAGATCTAAACAACTGGAAAAATATCAATTGCTCATGGATAGGCCAAGGTAATATATTAAAAACAACGATTCTACCAAAGTTTATTTATTCAGTGCCATATTAATCAAGCTACCAAAAATTATTTTATAGAGCTAGAAAAATAATAAAATTCATCTGGAAGAACAAAAGGTAAAGAATATCAAGGGAATTAATGAAAGAAAAATACAAAGGAAGGTGGCCTTGCTGAACCAGATCTAAAACTCTACATAAAGCAGCAATCATCAAAACTACTTGGTACTGGCTAAGAAATAGAGTGGTAGATCAATGAAAGAGATTAGGTACATAAGACACAGTAATCAATTACTATAGTAACCTATTGTTTGATAAACCCAAAGACTCCAGCTTCTGGGATAAGAACTCACTATTTGACAAAAACTGTTGAGAAAAGTGGAAAACAGTATGGAAGAAACTAGGTATAGACCAACATCTCACACCCTATACCAAAATAAGGTTGAAATGGGTACATGATTTAAACATAAGGCATGATACCATAAGCAAATTAGGAGCAAGAAATACTTTACATGTCAGATCTCTGGAGAAGGGAAGAATTTACAGCCAAACAAGAGATAGAGAACATTATGAAATGCAAAATGGATAATTCTGATTACATTAAATTAAAAAGGTTTTTTGCACAAACAAAACCAATGCAACAAAGATTAGAAGAAAAGCAGAAAGCTAGAAAACAATATTTACAGCCAGTGTTTCTGCTCAAGGCCTCATTTCTCAAATATATAGAGAACTGAGTCAAATTTATAAGAATACAAGTCACTGCCCAATTGATAAATGGTCAAAGGATATGAACAGGCAGTTTTCAGATGAAGAAATTAAAGCTATCTGTAGTCATATGAAAAAATGCTCTAAATCCCTACTGATTAGAGAAATGCAAATGAAAACAACTTTGAGGTACTACCTCACACCTATCGGATTGGCTAATATGACAAAAAAGGAAAATGATAAATGTTGGAGATGTGGGAAAACTGGAACACTAATGCATTGTTGGTAGAGTTGTGAACTGATCCAACCATTCTGGAGAACAATTGGGAACTATGGCCAAAGGGCTATAAAACTGTGCATACCCTTTGATCCAGCAATACCACTCACTACTAAGTCTGTATCCCAAAGAAATCATCAAAAAGGGAAAAGAACCGACATGTACAAAAATATTTATAACAGCTCTTTTTGTGGTAGCTAAGAATTGGAAATTAAAGAGATGCCCACAAATTGAGGAATGGCTGAACAAGTTGTGGAATATGAATGTAATGGAATACTACTGTTCCATAAGAAATGATGAGCAGGCAGATTTCAGAATAACCTGGAAAAACTTGCATGAACCAATGCTGAGTGAAGCAAGCAGAACCAGAACATTGTACACAACAACGGCAACATTGTGCTATAACCAACTTTGATAGACTTAGCACTTCTCAGCAATGCAATGATCTAAGACGATTCTAAAAGACTCATGATGGCAAATGCTACCTACATCCACAGAAAGAACTATGGAGTCTGAAAGCAGATTAAAGCATACTGTTTTCTCTCTCTCTCTCTTTTTTTTTTGGTCTTTTCTTTCTTGTGGTTTTTCCCTTTTGTTCTGATTTTTCTTTCACAATTTGAGAATTTGGAAGTATGTTTAATATGATTGTACATGTATAGCCTATTTCAGATTGCATAGGTCTATAACAGCAATGCTGCTTAATGCCATTGTGGCTGTGTAAGACCAATAACACCAGCCCACAGAAGGGCTATTAGCATGGGTTCTTTGATCTCCTTTTCTAAGGAAAGAAATTTGAAGGGGTTTACAATCTCACTTTAATAAAACATACATATATCATTCACTTAGTTCAGGGAAAAGTCAGCACCCTGAACTTCAGAGAAAATACAAACAGGAATTACAAGCAGAAATTATATAAACAGAACAAAATAACACAAATCAGCAGACAAGCTTCTAGCTGCCTGTCCAAGACATTACAACCATAGTTACCAGAGAGAGAAGCACCAATATCTGGGTTTTTCAAAGCCAGGGGGCTCCAACATCTACCCACAGTCTCATCTGGTCAAATCACATGATAGTCTTTCAGTGAGTGAGCCCCCAAAGCAAAACCTCTCTTCTCAAAGTTCTGAGAGTTCTAGCAAAAGGGTATGGGCCTTCCTATAAACAAAGGCAAGACTCAAACAAAGGTACCTGATTGCCTTAGTGCTGAGAAGCACTCCAAAAGAAAAAACAGTAGAAAGTCCCAATTTGCTTGCCCTTACAGGGTCTTGGGGAGGGGGCAAATATTTTAGAACTCAAAATCTTATAAAAGTGAATGCTGAAAATTAAAGATAAACAAATTGATAAAAAATAAATAAAAATCTATTTTTTTTAAAAGCTGTGGTATATGAATATAATGAATACTATTGTTCTATAAGAAATGAATTGAGCTTGGTATGGCTTTCTCTAGATCGGGGCTGTCCAACCTTAGGTTTTTATTGAAACAATAGACAATATATTTTGTTTTGTCATTTTTGTGAGAGTTCTGCGGTAGCTCAGCTTCATTTACTAAAGCATTTGTGTGAATTCCTATGCTTGTAGGCAGGCCACATAAATCACACTGCGAGCAGCATGCGGCCTGTGGCTGCATTTTGGACAGCCCCGCTCTAGATGAAGCTATACTGGTTTTTTGCAAATACTAGTGACCTTTCCAAATGATCATAAGCCATCCCCTTAATAAATGTAATCTAAACATTTTCCAGGAGTCAGTCAGATTTACCAGTTTATAATTTGGAAATAACATTCTCTTCCCTTTTGGGGAAATTGTGACATTTTTTCAGTCTCTATCCTGAGGGCTCTTCTCCCATTTTCCATGATTTAAAAAAATGACAACTATAAACTTAATGCTAAATGTCATTTCAAACAAGTAAGCTTGCTTTGCAAGTATTTAAAGTAAATGAACTGAATGAATAAAATTCTTTGCAATTATTTAAAGTAAATGAACTGAATGAATAAAATATCATAAACTATCATTCCTCTCAATCTTTATCACTTTTTTTGTTAGTTTCCATTTAATACTTATATGGTGATAACGCATACTTTATTCTTCTGTGGTTTTTTTTTTGCATTATTTAGTAACCCTTGAACTCTTAGGGAATAACCTCTTCTTGCAATATAACCTTGAAAATTTCAGTCAGCTTTTGTATGAAAATAAGCACCAGGTGCTTTCCCACACGAAAGGAGACTAATGGCATTCAAAATCTCTTCTTCCATTGGAACTTCAGCTAGGGAAGGATTGACTTCAACCTTAGGTAAATGGCCAATGGCCTCAGCATTGATTGATGATGGTCTGTTGAGAACACTATGGAAGTGTTCAGCCTATCTCTCTAGGATCATATCCTTATCACTAATCAATGTGGCTCCATCGGCAACAAGTAGTTGAGGTGTTTGGCCCATAAATAGCCTTCAGGACATCATATAAGCACTTTGGATTGTTACTATCAGCATAAAACTGAATTTCATCTGCCTTCTTGCTGAGCCAAGAATCCTGCATCTCTCTAAGCTTTGCTAGTACTTTACTTTTGATGGCATGAAATGCTGCCTTCTCAGAGATGGATGAACTATTCTACTGGTAAACTCTGTTTTTCATTTAGCAGCTTCTGAATTTCCCCATCATTTTCATCAAACCAGTCTTGATGTTGGTGAGTGTTCTGGCCCATATGAACAAATGCAGTGCTATACACCAAATCTCTAAAAGCCAACCACTCTTTTTCTACTCCACTGCTAACAAATGTGTTGGCTCAACTTTCCCTCCAAGTTAGCAACAAACTGTTCCCACTCAGATAAGAGCTCTAATTTGTTGACATTAATTCTTCTGGCAGTCATTTTGCCTAGGGGACCCCACTTTCGTTGAATGTGAATATTTAGCTTGGAGAGGATAAGTCTATGATCAGTCCACCACTTTGCACGACACACTGCCTTCATTACTCTCACATCCTGTCTCTTCTCCCTACAATCATACAGTCTATTAAATGTTTGCTGTGAGGGTGCATCCATGAATTTCTATTGCATTTAGGCAAACAGAAGACAGTGTTGGTGATGAGATCATGAGATGCACAAGTTTTCAGTAGTAAGTGACCATTGCTGTTGCTGTTTCCAACTCCATTCCTCCCTAGGACTCCCTGCCAAGTCTGGTATTCTGAGCTTATTCTAGCATTAAAGTCACCCAGAATTATAAGCTTATCTTCTTTTGGCACATTGATGATAAGGGTCTCCAAGTCTTCATAAAATTTTTCTTTGAACTCATCAGTGTTTGTCCGGGTGGGAGCATAGGTGCTGATGATGGCAGCGTGAGGCTTTCCTGCAATTGGCAATTGCATTGTCATGAGCCTGTCTTTCACTCCTTTTGGCAGGCGTACAAGCTTGCTGACTAGATTAGTTCTGATACCAAAACCTATGCCACCTTCATGGCATTCCCCTTCACTGCAGCCACTCCAGAAAAACATGTATCCAGCTCCAACGTCAGTAATCAGGCCTTCATTTGCCAGCCTTCTTACACTCAGGGTTGCTATTTGGATGTGAGTGAGGCAGAGTTGCATGAAGTCATCAGCCTCACTCTCTCCTCCAGAGTCATCACAGTCCAGTGGCAGGACAGAATCAAGACAGCTGGTGATGGCTCAAGATGTACTGGATGACGCTGGTGTCTTCGATGTCTAACCAAGCTCTAAGTGCTCCACGGTGCCTGCTTCAGCTGCCTTCATGGCCATTGGAAGAAATTGTTCTGATCCACCCATTCCACCAAGGGAAGTCTTCACATGCTTGGAGTAGACAACTCCCTAACTCACCAATTGTCCCTCTCTATAAAAGTAAATGAAATAGATTGTCCAGTGACAATCACAGAGGGGTCTCTTTCTTAGTTATTGCTGGCAAGATTCTTGCCAGAGTCCTCCTTAATAGGCTGGAATAGGCCTTCACCTGGAAGATGTTCATCTATCTGAGAGCCAGTGTGGCTTCAGAAAGGGTCAAGGACAGTTGATACGGTGTTTGTTGTCTGACAACTCCAGAAATGCCTGGCGCAGAACAGAGGTCTGTACACATTTGTAGATCTGACCAATTAGTCTTGAGGGCTTATGGAAAATTATGTCAAAATTTGGTTGCCCAGAGAAGATCAACAGCATTGTATGTTAATTTCATAAGGGCATGTTTCCCCAGGTTCTGGATAATGAACAATGCTCTTGTGTTGAAACAAGACTCTGTGCTTGCTCCCATGCTTTTTAGCATGATGTTTTCAGCCATGTTGTCAAATGTTTTCAATGAGGATGAACACAGCATCAAGGTCAGCTACCACACTGATGGTAAATTCTTCAACTTGAAAAGGCTACAAGCCAAGACCAAAGCGGAGGGAGTGTTTGGTGCATGATTTTCTGTTTGCAGATGATTGTGCACTCAATGTAGCCTCTGAAACTGAGATGCAACAAAGTATGGACCAATTCTCTGCTGCTTGTGCTAATTTTGGCCTAACAATTAACACCAAGACAATACAGGGGCTCCATCAGCCACTACCACACCATCCGTACATAGAGCTATCAGAGCAAACAGAGAAGTTCTGAATGCTGTGGATAATGAGGCTGACCCACACATTGCCAGTGCTATCTCAGTGTCTGGGAGACTTAGAAGGAAAGTATGAGAGAAAAGGTATTGGAGTGACCACCAAACTGAAGGTCTACAGAGGCATTGTGCTGACCTCATTGTTCTATGCCTGTGAAACCTGGACAATCTACCAGCACTATACCAAGAAACTGAATCACTTCCATTTGAATTGTCTTAGGAGGATTCTGAAAATCACTTGGCAGGATAAGGTATCAGACACTGAGGTCCTTACTCAAACTAAGCTGCCAAGCATTCAAACTCCACTTCAAGGAGAGCAACATGGCTAGCTAGCCATGTTGCTCAAATGCAAAATTCTCTCCCCTCTTCCCTTTCCACTCACCCTCCCTAAGAAGTCAAGCAATTCAACATGGGCCACATGCATATCATTATGTATAACCCTTCCACAATACTCATGTTGTGAAAGACTAACTATATTTTGCTCCTTCCTAACCTATCCCCCTTTATTGAATTTTCTCCCTTGAACCTGTCCCTTTTCGAAAGTGTTTGTTTTTGATTACCTCCACCCCCATCTGCCCTCCCTTCTATTATCCCCCCCTTTTTTTATCTTCTTCCTCCTCTTTTACTGTGGGGTAAGATACGCAATTGAGTATGTATGGTATTCCCTCTTCAGGTCAAATCTGATGACAGCAAGATTCACTCATTCCCCCTCACTTGCCTTCTCTTTTCCTACAGAACTGCTTTTTCTTGCCACTTAAATGCGAGATAATTTATCCCATTCTATCTCTCCCTATCTCCCTCTCTCAATATACTCCTCTCTCATCCCTTAATTTATCCTTTTTAGATATCTTCCCTTCATCTTCACCTCACCCTGTGCCTGAACTCACTCACTCTCTCTCTCTCTCTTTCTTTCTCTCTCTCTATGTGTATATATACACACACATATATATATACACACTCACATATAAATATATATATGTATATACATATGCATATAACCTTCAGCTACCCTAATATCGAGGTCTCATGAATCACACACATCATCTTTCCACGTAGGAATGTAAACAAAACAGTTCAACTTTAGTAAATCCCTTGCAACTTCTTTTTCTTGATTACTTTTTCATGTTTCTCTTGATTCTTGGGTTTGAAAGTCAAATTTTCTATTCAGCTCTGGTCTTTTCACTGAGAAAGCTTGAAAGTCCTC
>CM053625.1:70486880-70523463 GCA_028646595.1 Phalanger gymnotis | reverse complement strand
AAAAAAGTTTTTTTTTTTTCATGCAACTAGAAAATAATATGCACATGCAATGGGGCATAGAGATTTATCTTGCCCTACAAGAAAGTAAGGGAAAGGGGGATGGGAGGGGAATGGGGTGATGGAGGGGAGGGCAGACTGGGGAACAGGGCAACCAGAGTGTACGCCATCTCGCAGTGGGGGGGTGGTGGTGGAAATGGGGAGAAAATTTGTAATTCAAACTCCTGTGAAAATCAATGCCGAAAACTAAGCATATTAAAAATAAAAACAAAAAAGAAAACTGATGGCAACATCAATTGGGGAACAGCTGAACAAGTTGTATATGATTGTGATGGAATACTGTTGTGTTTTAAGAAATGATGAGCAGGATGCTCTCAGAAAAAGCCTGGAAAGATTTGCATTAACTGATGCAAAGTGAAGTGAACAGAACCATGAGAACACTGTACACAGTAACAGCAATACTGTATGATGATCAACTTTGAATGACTTAGCTATTCTCAGCAATACAATGATCTAAGAGTATGGCTGTCCAACCTTAGGTTTTTATTGACAACAGACAATATATTTTGATTTGCCATTTTAGTGTGAGCTCTGGGGTAGCTCGGTTTCATTTACTAAAGCATTTATTTAAATTTCTATGCTTGTAGGCCGACCACATAAATCCACTGCATTTTGGACAGCCCCGATCTAAGATAATTCTGTAGGACTTAGAATGAAAGGTGCTGTCCATTTCCAGAGAAAGAACTGATAGAGCCCAAGTGCAGATCAAAGTTATTTTTCTTTCCTTTTTAAATTTTTCTTGGGTTTTTTTTTGGGGGGGGGGTCTGTGTTTTCTTTCACAGAACATGATTTACATGGAAAAATGTTTTGCATGACTACACATATATAAACTGTGTCAAATTGCTTGTCTTCTCCATGAGGTGGGGAGGGGAAGGAGAGAGAAGATTTGGAACCCAAAACTGAAAAAAAAGTTAAAATTGTTTTTACATGTAATTGGTAAAAATAGAATATTAAATAAGAAAACAAAAAGGACAGGCAAGAGATTTGTTGCTCGACTCTAAATCTTGGTGTTTTCTATTTTTACAGTCCTTCGGAACATCTTTTTCCTTTCCTGCGTGATGATTGTCTGTTCCCTGCTTTTTCCAGTTTTATGGCATCTTTGGATTTATGCGGGGAGTGCTAACTCCAATTTCTATTATGCCATCACACTGACATTCAATGTCGGGCAGGTGAGTCATGGGCGAGGAGGGGTGGAGAGGATATTGGGGAATAGCATATGGTGGCCTCTAACCTAGGGGGAAAATCTACAACTTGAGCTCCACACAGTCTTCTTGCTCTATTGTGGGACACTTTGGATGGTTATGCCCTACCTTCTCGTGGAGTTTCCCTTGTCAGATTTTGTTTTGCATCTCAAGGTCTTCATGATAACTAGTTAGGTCATTTAAATAGCCATTTTTCCTGGCCTAGGCATTTCGTGTAGATTAATGACTGACCTGGGAGTATGGGTGGCTGGGATCCCTAACTGTGGTCATTAATCTCTATAGAAAGCACTTGCCTTAAGGGTTATATTCTGAATGAGGAAGGGAGACTAAGGCCTTTTTAGTGAATGATAGAGCTAGTATTATTACTTGCTATAGGTGTTTATGGAAAATTATCCTCTGGCGCAGACATTTATCTTAGGATACCAAACTGTGGGTCTACATCTGAGAAGAAGAAGGGTGATTTCAAGCCTGAAGTCTAGGGGGTTTAGTCAGAGAGTGTACTCCAGTATCTTTACCAAGAAAACCCCAAATGGGGTCACAAAGAGTCAGACATGACTGAAAAAACTAAACAATAACAACAGTGTATTTCTTTCTTTGATGTGCTATTTCTTGGTGTCAGATACCCCATAGACTCCCTTTGCCGTAACTCCCCAATAAAGAAATGTCTAGGTATCTCCTTGTTCCTCCTTAACTATTAGCATTGTGTGTCTGGGACTTAGGAACAGTATTTTTTTTTTTTGTTTTGGGGTTTTTTTTCACTACTAGTTTGGTTCTTTCTGAAAGGGAGATACTCTTTTTTGCTGGAAGCCTGCTTGCCTGACCTTTTGTTGGCAGTTGCTTGAGCCTGAGGACTTTGTTTGGTACTGGCTGTCAGTCAGTCTTACCAGTAACCTAGTTATTTTCTACAAGCTAGCATGGCTCCCAACAGGGAAGTTGAGAATGCTGTTGAGGTGGGAAATAGTCAACACAGTGGTAGAGGTTGAGAGGGAGATGGGGGAAATAAAGGCTAAGAGAAATGACCCAAACCATTTAGTCTGTGACACCGTGGCCTTCGAGTTTCAGGTTCCCTTCTTCTGCCTGGGGGTTGCCTCCTTTGTACCTTGGAGCATCAATTCAGAATTCCTTCAGAATTCCTCGGAATAGAGGGCTGAACTTTACCTTGGCTGTTATCAGTGATTGTTAAGCAGATTGAAGTGTATCTAGTGTAGTGACTGTTTGACTGTATGCAGGACTCAGTGCTGGGGAATGTGGGTAGTTTAGAGAAACCAGACGAATGTGGTCCCTCCCTTTAGTCTAATTAGAAACACGGCACATAAACACTTGGAAATCTAACAAAAATGTAAACGCAGCTTAGGGCAACAATAGAAGAGATGCCACGAGGTCATGCACAAGTAAGCGCTACTGAAGTTATATAGAGAGTAAGTGCTGTGGGCAGAGGGCTGATTCCAGATCTGGAACAGAGCTCCTGCTTGCTTCTACTCCAAAAGCCATTGCTTGCAGTTTCTTGCCCGCTGTCCTTGGGAGCAGTTCTTTGTATTCCACCAATCTTAGTTGAGAATAAGAGTGAGCAACTAAGACTTTGTACTGTTCACAGTCATTGAGCCTTCAGATTCCCTCATACCCATCAGGGCCAGTTTTCAAGGACCTTGGGTACATAGATGTGTATCTCCAGTAAAGCAGGGTTTTAAGATGTCAAACATGTGTATGTCCTCCTGATGAATGTATATACAAGCCCAAGGTATGACTCTCAGGTATCCTGAGCTCACCTCAAGGTATCTGAAAACAGTTTCATGATTCTTGAAATAAGTGGCTGGCGAGGGAGAAGGGTTTGGTCTTTCTGAAAAGAGGCAATGGCAGGATCCACTTCTGCATTCCTTGTGCTCATTGGCAAAGAAAGACCTTTTCTGTGTAGTCCTCAAATGAGTTCATTTTCTCTCCACTTCAGGAGGTTCAGCTGCTCTTTGGCTGCAGTTCCTATAGAGGCCTTGCTCTGAAGGTGACAGGGAATAGGATTTGAAGCCCAGGTGAAAAGAACCAGATGTCCTAGGACAGGCATGCTGTTTAGTATTTCTCGTTCTGGATCCTTGTATAGTAAGATCTCATCATCCTCATCATGTGGTAGGGTCAGTAGTCAGAAAGTGTTCATTCAGCCCCACTATGTGATAAGAATTATGCCGAGTGCTGGCGATATAAAAAATGCAAAATACAGGCCTTGCCCTCAAGGAACTCACACTCCAATTGGGGAGCAAAAAGCAAACAAGCTATATATACAGGACAAATAGGAAACAATTAACAGAGGGAAAGCACTAGAATTAAGAGGGGTTGGGAAAGGCTTCCTATGAGTGAAGGTTTGGAGGAACCCAGGGAAGCCAGTAGGTGGAGATGAGGGAGAACATTTCAGTCATGGAGGAGGGCTAGAGAAGATGTCTGGAGCTGAAAGGTGGGTGGTCTTGTTCATGGAACAAGGAGGCCGGTGTCATTGATTGAAGAATATGTGGTGGGGAGTGAAATGTGAGAAGGCTAGGAATGTGTCTGTAGGGGTGAGGCTAGATTACAAAACCAAACAATGGGATTTTGTATTTTATCCTGGAGGTGATAGGGAGCCATTGTCGTTTAATAAGAAGGGGGTGTGACATGGTCAAACCTGTGCTTTAGGAAAATCACTTTGGTGGCTGAATGGAGAGGATGGAGTGTAGTGAGTAGAAACTTAAGGCAGACAGACTTTCCAGTAGAATGGAGGGGATGAGGGCCTGTACCAGAATGGCAGCACTATCAGAGGAGAGAAGGGGGCATATTGGAGAGATGATACCTTGGCAACAGACTGGGTGTAGGGAGGTGAGAGACAGTGAGGAGTAGAGGATGATGCCTAGGTTGCAAGGCAGTAATAGAGAAGTTTGGAAAGGCGAGGAGGGAGGGTTTAGGAGCAGAGATAATGAGTTAAGTTCTGGACATGTTGAATTTAAGATGCCTACTAGACAGTCAGTTCAAGATGTCTGAAACACAGGTGGAGATATGAGACTAGAGGTCAACAGAGAGTTTAGGGCCAGAGACATACATGTGATAACAATCAGCATAGAGATAATTAGATTCACAGAAGCTTATGAAAATCACTGAGTAGGACTTGGGACAGATCCCTGTGGGACAATTACAGTTAGAGGGCAATATGTGGATGAGGACCTCGTATAGGAGACTGAGGAGGAGCGTGATCTGATTGGTAGAAGAATAAGGAGAGTGCTTTATGATTGTGTAATGTGAGGTATCATTTACATCGCCTCAAACTCATGAAGCACTTTGTATACAAATACATCATTTCATTTGAGTTTTCCAGGCAGGTAGTGTAGCTTTTATTATTTCTTCGGTAACCATGTGGAATATTTGCTGTGTGCAATGTAGTTAACTGAACAAACATGCCAATTTTAGCTCTTACTGCTACTGGCATGTATGGATTTTTCAGAAATAATTAGAATTCCTGAAATTATCTCTCTGATTGACTCCCCCCTCCCCCAATTCCTTCCAAATCTCTAAGCCTAAATTAAAAAACACCTCTTCCTTTAGGGTTAACTTCCCTTCTCTTAATCCCAAGCTGAATACTTGTAAATTTGGAATTCAAATCATTGTAAAAGCCCATAACCTTAAAAGCAATTTCAGATAGCATAGGAATGTAAGTAAACATTTAGCTGTATAGGTTCTGAGTGTGCCTGCGTGCTGTGCATGTTTTGTGTGTATGTGTGTGAATTTTCCCTTTCCACCTCCTCACTCACCCTTTCTTCCTATGTGAAGGTTAAACAGAAAATAAATTGGTCAGTTAGAGGGGGTACTAGGGTTTCTTTCCAGGCAGCACTTGGGGAAACAAAGGGGAAGACAGGAGTTATGGACCAGATTTAGTCATGTTACCAACTAGTCGGCTTTCTACTGCAGCCTGCTCCTGCATTTCTGTCGGCATCTCTCTCTGACTTTGTTCGTGCTTTGCTGTTTGCTTTCTTTGCTTTGAGAGACCAGCAGAACTCCTCCTTCTTTGTCTTTCTGCTAGGTTTCTCTGAATCTTGGTTTTGTGGCTTCTCAGCATCCCCTAGAAAGAAGTTTTACTGTTAAAAGGCCTCAGAAATTTGGGGAACTATGGATAATACCTCTGAGTTTGCATTCTCACGCCATTAAGTTTCCATGGCAGAGGTCCTTGGGATCTTGTGATGAGGGGTTACATACATTTTACAGATGAAAAAACCTAAAAAGATAATCATAATACCCTGGGCTTGAGAAAGGTGCAAAGCTAGCCAGTGTCAGAGCCAAGACTAGAGCGCAGTTCTCTTAATTCCAGATCAGTGTTCTTTCCGTTTAACTTTGCTCATTCTCAAAGCTCTTCAGATATACTGGTATACTTATTATTGTGTACATCTTTTTAACATTGTATAATAAGATATCCTGGACAACCTATCCAGGTATGGCTTTGAATATGGTATCAGTTGAGTAGAATGAAAATGTTTTGGTTTTTAAAAGATTTTAAAGGATCGAACCCTCCTAAAGAAAGTCAGCAGCAAAACATAGGATAAGCAGAAGAAGATGTCTTGTTCTTTCTTCCTTGTATTTTACATAACCTTTCGAAGCGAATTTCTGTATAAGAATATGAGAAATTATGCATTTTGGCTAAGTGCACATCCAGCCTGGTTTCTTGCTTCTGTTCGCCTGCAGTGCCTCGCCAGTACACTGATGCACTAGTGCAGTGTGTGCCTGCCCGGTTGTGTGCCGTGGTCTCCGACCAGGCAGTGTGTACCTTCCCTACATCTTGTTTTTCCTGTGTGGATATCTAGGCCACTCTCTTTTGAGTAATCACTGAGAGAAGACTTAGTGTTCCAAGGTTCTGTGTATTTAGCACAGTGTTAATCTATGACCATCAGCAATTGCAAAACCTAATCTTGAATCAAGAATTCATATTTTTTTTTGGTCTTTACTCAGGACATCACATCCATGACAGTGTTGAAACACTGAGCTCATATGTCTCCTTGTTTGCGGCCTTACCTGATGCTCATGCTCAATAGCTATTTGAACAAAGTCTTTCTGTGATTATATCTGCCTTAAAACCTTGGGTGATTTTAAGATTCTGTGGTATACAAGACACCTGTTGAAAGAAATTCTTTTAAGCTGCATTTGGTTGTACTGAGTCACATGCTTTTTTGAAATCCATAAAGAAAAAAGTCATATATCCTCCATCCCTCTGTTAATTTTTGTCTATAGTCTTCTGCAGAAAATGGTTTCTAAAAACCCGTTTGCTTCTTATATATTTATTGATACCCTTAACATACATATATACCATCGTTGTAAAGATTTTAAAACGACGAAAAATAAGCATGAGGACGAGTAGATGCTGGTGATCTTTTTGTTTGCCCCCTTATTTTGGAAAGGGTAGTATCTGATCTTTTCCGGTTTTTTGGAGTCATCTTTGAGATACTTTAAAAAATTGATCCCTGATTACCATGAAAATTGTGTTGGCTCCAGCATGGAGTTCATCTATGATATGTTTGGTATGCTGAATCATCATATAAGATGAAAATGGACAAACCACCTGGATTAAAGGTGTTTTTTTTTTAATTGGAGTGCAACTGAAGTGGCTGAATTTTTTTGTGTATTAGGTAGAGCACCATGTGCATGAATGATTCAGGCGGTCCTCAGAAGCATTTATTAAGCATCTTTCTGCATGTGGTACTAATTATTTGCTAATTACCACTGTATAGCAGTGAAGAAGCTTTGTTTCAGAATCTGGTTGAGGGATAGGACAGGAAAGTAGGAGGCCCTCCTTGGGGGGTGCAACAGCCAGAGAGGGAAGTAGCTCAGCTGATCAGAAATGCCTGACACACTGAAGCCAGGCAGGAATTGTTTCTTAGCTGTAGGAAATCACCTATTTGCCAGTCCTGTGGCTGAAATTGCACACTTAATAGCACAGGGTTTATAACATCATTTATAAATTGACTTGTGAAACAGGAACAGCTTCCCCTTTAACTCCATAGAATAGTTCTCAGAGAAAAATAAGACCTTTCTATGTTGAAGTGGGAATTTTTTTTTTCTGTAGAGAGTCATTAACCCATCAGGGATAAAAACTAATCAAAGACTACATATAAGTAGAAAGTGACTTAATTTAACTTTTATGTTTATGAAATTTTGTGAATTTTATGAAAGAAATATGAAATGTTCAGTTCAACTACTTTATAAACTTTTTTTATTATAAATTTAGTAACTGTCAACAACTCAAACACAAAACAAGGGGTAAAATCTTACCCATATCCCTAAGCTATTAAGGCAGAAACAAGAGAATTAATGAATAACAGACAAATAAATGAGATGCTTTTGTTTTATATCCTCTTTTAGACCTTTCTGAAATTCTGCCACCTGACCTAGCTTTCCTTCTTTCTCCAAAGTGTAGCTGGAGTTAGTATGCATACAGCTCTGGTTCTCCTAATTTCACTCTAGCATCCTATAGATCTTTCCATTTTTCCCTCCATTTTTTGGCACTATAATATTCTATTACAATATATTGAATATTTTACTTAGATGTTTTGTTTTTTGTACCCCTATCCATACCTATTCCTTCCATACAGTGCCCTCTCATATTAAAACACACACTCACATTCACACAGTACAACCTCTAAAATACATTTAAGCCAAAGTGTCTGGTATAGTAACTGCCTTTAACAAAGTATGTAACATTACACACCACTATATTTTTACCAAGAAGAAAAAAAAGTTTTCCAATATTAGTCATCTGGAACCAATATTTGTCGTTTCATTAGATCGTAGTTCCTGTCTTTTAGTATTGTCTGCATCAACATTATTGTATTCAAGAATATATGATTTTTCCTGCATCTGATTTCTTCATTTTGCATTAGTCCATATAAGTCTCATTTGACTCTGAATTTCTCATATTCATAGTTCCTTGCAGTAAATAATACTCCATTACATTCATGCCCCCATTTGTTTAGCTATTCCCCAGGCAGTGGACACTTGCTTCATTTCTGGTCTTTTGCTGACACAAAAATTTCTGCTGCAATTATTTTTGTTATATATAAGACCTTCCTTTCTGTCATTGCCCCCTCCTTGGGGTGTATGCATAGTGGTGAGATGGATCAAAGGATGTGATTAAGAGTAACTTTCTTTGTATTCCCAATTGATTTTCAGAACAGTTCTACCAATACTGTCTTAGTGTGCCTGCCTTCTCAAAGCCCCTTCAATATTCAATTTGATTAACTTCATGGGTATTCTTGTCTTTTGTCATTCTTGGCAGTTTGATGGGTATGAGGTTATACCTTAGAGTTTTTAATTTTGCATTTCCTTTATTAGCCACATGGGGAAATTTTTCATATTTGTTGATAGATTGCATTTTTTCTTTTGAAAATTTGTTCGAATTCTTTGACTAGGGATTTATTACATTAATATCCCATAATGTATTCAGCTGTTTGTTGGTTATATATTTCCTTTTTTTCTATTACAAATAAAGCAGCTTTAAATATTTTTGCACAGATAGATCCTTTTTTCTTTTTTATCTTTTCTTTTTTTTTTTTTTGGAATAGAGTCAGCAATGGAGCCATGGGGTCACAAGGTCTAATAGATTTTGTGACTCATTGCTTGTTAATCTGCCGTCAAGTTTATGTTCTTTTAAATTAAAAAAAGAATACAACACTTTAATCAGTTAGTACAACAAATAATAAAGCATATTCGGTTTGTTTTTATAGCCAAAAATTGTTTCCATTAAGTATAGTGGCAAACAAATGAAATTAGCTGGGAGTTGGCTAGATCTAACCAGGGATCTCTCCCCCTCTCCCCTCCCTTCATGTTGGGGAGGCCCACTGTGTTGACAGCTTTGCTTCATGAGAGCAGGGGCTGTGTCTTACTTGTCTCTTTATTTCCAGCAGTGCCAAGCACGGTTCTGGGTGCCTAGCTTTGCTTTTTTTCCTTAGTCCCACTTGCCAATCAGAGATGTCCCAAGGAAGCCACTGTTGGAGGCCAGGGCATGGCTACCTGTGGAGGGAGGAGCTATTCCTCTCCTGAGTAGGATCCTTGGGCTGGCCATGCTTTTCATCCTGTTGCTTTGTCCAGTCATAGCCCCTGTCCAGTGAAGCTGCCTGAAGGAAAGGTCTCAGTGCCCTTTATTTCCCATCTCATCCTTCTTTTGCAGTAACGAGGCTTCCAGTTATTGGTGTTGGGTCACAGCTGGAACAGATCTACTTTCTCAGAAACTAAAGAATTAGCTTCCTTCTGACCTCTTCAGGACAAAGGAGCCAAGGGCTGCTTGGTGGAGGGTGTGGGGAAAACAGGAAATAGATTTTCAGGGGCAGAATTAGCTCCTCTGGGGAGGCATCCAGGGCCCTCTCTACCACAACACTGTGGCCCTTCCACCAACTCTCTTGGCCCACTCTGGCTGACCCTGTGGCCCATGTACAACACCAGGAGGCCTGAGAAATTGTTCACATTTGTGCTTGGGTACGTGTTTTATCCTAGCAGCGGAGATTCCTGAGTCTCCCTAACTCTGTCAATCCCCATCTTCCTCTACCACTTATTTTGCTGTTTTTGTGGTGCTCACAGCTTTTCTCTATTCCTGTGAGATGGTCAGTCTGGAGGAGTCCTGAGGAGTCTCAGGCTGAGGAGTAATAATCCAGTTGTGGCAACATGTATACAGGCAGCCAGGTGTTCTGGGTGGAGTGAAGCAGGTAGTAATGAACTTGAATCACAGCCAAGCTTTGCAGGAGAAAGGGCATTAGGTTGCGGAGTCGAGATATTTGAGTTCTAGTCATGCCTTTACTACTTACTGGGAAAATTCCCTGGAAGAACTTCCTTTGGTTGGCCAAGGAACAGCCACCTCCTGTCCTTGGATCTTGGAGCTGGCTTGAAGCTTTTGATTTTAAGCAGTCAGATGGAGGGACCAGTGAAGAGTGCTGGCAACGTTTGGGGATGAAGGCACTATGCGTCAGAGCCTCATATCCAGAGCACAGGACCAGGCCACACTCTCTTACTTGCCTTCTACTTGAATTTCCCTTCTGGGAAAGTGAAGGGCAGGCTCCCGTGGAAGTGGATCAAGATGTTTCAGCACAGTCTCTAAGGGAATATCACCCCTTCCTTTTATGTCAGCCATCACTGCTTTCTTTTTGGCTTCTGCCTTGACAACCTTCCCGGGGTGACGTAACCTTCCTTTCCAGTTAGCTGTTGTCCAGAGAGGATAATAGTCTCGGAGTCAGGCTATCTAAGTTTAAGACCTAGTTCTACCATGTAATAGGTGTATGATCTTGGGGAAGTTACTGCTCACTGACCGTCTCAGTTTCTTCGTCCATGAAATGGGGCTAATAACATGGCTGTGATGAGGGAAACATTTTGCAAACCTTTAAATAGTGTAGAAATGAGAGCTATTTCCTCCCTTCCAAATTTTGTGTACAACTCCTTAAAGAAATAGTCGCTTATTAAATGTGCATATTCCTATCACTCTGTTCTTTCATAGCTCTCCAGCCCCTAGCAGACTGTGATTTGGGGTACATTTTAGGCCCTTCCTTATAGAAGCCCTGGCTGTGAGGAGCCACAATGTTATGAGAGGCAACAGAGGGTAGGGTTTGGGAGGTGTGGGAATCCTGTCATTGGTCTTTTTATTCCCCCAGATCCTGTTCATCTCAGATTACTTCTATGCCTTCCTGCGACGGGAATACTACCTCACTCACGGCCTCCACCTGAAGCGCCAGGATGGGACCGAGGCCATGCTAGTGCTCAAATAGTTAGGGGCCAGCAGGCCTTGCTGGAGATGGACTCCTCTGAGACCAAGCTGGGAGAACTGGGGCTAGGCTGCTGCGCCCCCTCCCCTGCCCCTTCATCTTGGCCCTACTTTGGGGAGGGCTTGATTTAGAGGTCATGGGGAGCTCATGATGCCTTCACAGACCTGGATCCTTGGAATTCACAAGAGAACAGCTATCAACAAAGGCCCCATTGGGAAGTGAAAACTTTAGCCCTGGAGGATGAAGAGAAGTCCCCGATTGAGAAATGGCTGGGTCTGCCTTGGGCCCTTCCTCTTTGGGGAGCAGTGGAGGGCCTTGGGTGAGTTCTGGCTCTTCTCCCCGGAAATCATGGTTTCAGCAGGTCCTTCCCCCATCAATCCCCCAAATCCTAAACCCCGTTTTGTCTCCCTTGCTTTACATAGATTATTCCTTGTCCACCTCAGCAAGGTACGAGTTAGCCATGGTCTTTATTCTCCCAGGCCAAAACCTATTCCTACACACTATTCCCTTGCCCTTCAGCCTGGGCAGCCCTTTCCCTATGAACCTAAAAGTCAGGCAGAGCCTTGGTGTGTTGTTGATCCTGAATAAATGTCTTTTTCATAGTGAATACTGGTTCTCTGTGGAAATGAAAAAGGGGTAGAGAAAGCCAAGCTGGAAAGCAGAGACTGAGATGAGGATGTTTGCAAGAGAGGTATAGGCCTGGGCTCTGATGCCACTACTCCAGTGGGTTTATCTGCCCTTTATCATTAATTGTAGGCCCATATCCCTTACCCAGCCTTGGGCTGTTGTGCTCGATGCCCAGGACCTCAGGGCTAAGTGTGGGGGAAAGGCACCAGAGGCTCCAAGCCTGTTGGATCAGTGGCTAGAAAAGGCTCCTTGTGTCATTTTGCCTTCTCCCCAGCCATCCCTTTTCCTTTTGGGATAGAGGTTAAAAATCAGCCCCTTATGTGTGTAAGACTGGCAAAAAAACTGACAACACAGAAGTTTGTGTCCATAGGCACATCTCTCTTGAACGGGCCTTGCTGGGGCCCAAGTCCAGGGAGGATGTTCATGCTCCATACGCTAGCTGGTCTTACTATGGAAGGTGCTTTGGGACCCAGAGGCCCATCAGAGCCAAGATGGACTACTGGAGAAGTGCCTGTTTAGGGGTAACCTGGTTATGAGTGCTGGCTGGACGGCAGTGAGATAGGGTTTCTCATGTGGCATGGTCTTGCAGCAGTGACTAGGACCCTGTGCGAAGGACACATATTTGTACATGGAAATGGTCCTTCATTTGTCTAAAAAAAAAATCAAGTTTCCTGATTTAGGTTGCAGAAGAGACATGTGGATACTAGCCTGAGGGATGCTGGACACATGGAGGGGCCAGGTGAAATTTACTACATCGCAGCCCAGGAGGATGGCTGGGTCAGTCACTTACTGCCTGTAGCTCTGGAGAGAGGAAGGGGCCCAGCATCTCATCTGTATTTAGTGTCCAGAAGGACCAGGCTGTACCGCTGTGGGAGGCAGAGAGGGAACACTGGCCCAGAGCTGGGTAGGACTTGAATTTCTCTTTATTTATACAGAGTAACGGTAGCTCAAATAGGCTGGTGCTCCAGGACACTGTGGTACATAACGTAGAAGGAACAGCAGGCAGGGTTGTGGTCGAGAGGGGAAAGCTCAGTCCTTGGAGGGGCTGCCAGCACGGGACGGGTCCAAACTGCATGCAATAAAGACGGGAGGGACAGGTGCCTAAAAAAAAAAACAGACCAGAGCCAAGGCAGGGCCAAGGCCACAGGTGCCTACCCCCTCTCCCCCACTTTCAACAGAGGCCACCTTCAGAACTGGGACGGGGCAGCCATATATAGCTATATATCTATATTCTCATCCCCCCACCTACAGACACACACACACACAGACAGAGCGGCCCCCAAAGTTCTAGCATCTGGGGGTAGCACCGAGAGTTGATATGTGTCCAGAGTTGGGATAGATGAAAATTCCTTGTTGACACAGAATGTCTTCTGTTCTGCTCCAGCCCTGGGTGGGCAAAGTCTTAGTTTGGCATTGATCTAAGCCAACCACTCCTGCTTTGGGTCCTGGGGAAGGGGCCCAGAGAGGGGGTAGTTAGAGGCAGCTTTATAGTTCTGGAGTAGGGGACTGGGCTGCTCCCTCCCCAGCTGCTATCTTCCCAGGGCCAGGGTACTCCCTGCCCCTTTTTGCTCAGTAGCCAAAGGTTTCCTGGGAGGCATAAACCATGTAGAGGAAGCCATCTTCGTCCTTCTCCTGCTCATAGATCTCTGAGATGGGTGTGGAGACGCTCACCATGCTGTGCTGGTTCACCAGCAGGAAGAAGGCTTGAGTGGGGTTAAGTTGGAGTCTGCGGCTGCATAGGGGAGAGGGGGATAGTCGGGGAGACCATTGGAAGGGCAACAAGACCACCCCAATTACAGCTCTGGGCCCTGACCCTTGACTGAGTCCAACCCCTTTCCCCATGACAGCATCTCTGAGAAGAGTCATCCATCCACCCTGCCCTGTTTGAGGTCCCAGAGTTGTCCTGCCTCTCACTGGGTGATCTGGGGTTTTAGAAAGTTTCTGCTGATCCAAGCTCTGCCTCCTCTGCTTCCTTCCACATCCTCACTCCAACCTCCTGTCTTCTGCCCTCAGAGGCCTGGGGCCGTCTTCCACAGGGCAGCTCTTCAAATACTTGAAGATAGCTAGCACAGCTCCCTAACTTCTCCAGGCTAAACCGTGAACTCAGTTCCTTTAGGTAATCCTCATTAAGCGTAAATTCTAATTCCTTTCCATCCTAGACACCATCCTGTGGATTTGTTGTTTGAGTCTGCCAATGACCTTCCTTAAACATGGTCCCAGAATTGAATGCTGTACTCTAGAGGTCAGCTGACCAGGCCAGAGATCTTTCATCCTGGACACCACCTCGATTAAGGAGGCCCGGAATGGCACTAGCTGTCATGACTGGCCAGTCTTGTGTCAGCCCAAGCCTGAGGTCATCCTGGGCTCTTTCCTGCCCAGGCCAATGGGAGGTGGGTGGGGGTGGGGTGTGCCTCACTCACCGGATGATCTTCACTAATTCGCTCATGTTGACGTGGTCAGGGACAAGGAACTTGGTCTTGTCCAGGACGGGCAGCTGTTTTTCCCCTTTGTATCTCTCGATGATCACCTACGCGAAAATGCATGGGTAAGAGGAAGCAGGTACAGGGCGGGAGCCACAGGCGTGGGGGGGTGGCCCAGACCCCAGCACTCACCGGGATCTTACTAGGGTGCTGCTCGCGGATCTGCTGCACTTCTTTGCATCTGTCGGCTGGAGAGACAAGGGAGGCGGCCGTGAGGCAGCGGGAGAGACTTCTCCCCCTCACTGCAGCTGCAGCTTCAGGGCTCCCTGGACACTGGGAGCCACCGAGTGTAAACAAACAAGGAGGCGGCGGCTTCCGGGGTGACCCGGCCGACCACCCACACGTCCACCCCGATCTGGACCCAGCCCCGGACCAGAAGCACCCCCCACACCCTTGGGAGCAGACACTGGCAAGCACACACCCGTCCAGATGCGCGCCCCGAAGGCTCAGGCTACCCAAGAGACCTTTTCCCCACCCACCTAAACCCCACGCACAGACTCAGACGATCTAGGGCGGGGGTCCAGGGCTCCCCTTGCCTGAGTGGGAAATGCGGCTTCCTACGGCCAGGCTGGGGTAGGGCGGGGGTACCCGGAGACCCTCACTCGAAGCCCAGGCTCTCCCCTGGCGCCGAGCCAGCCCCCTCCCCCGCCCGGGACACTCGGAGTAAACACGCCAGGACTGCGGGGGAGGGGCCTCGTCTGTCTCCTCCCCCACGCCCCTTAAAGGGCAAACCCGGAGTGGGGGTGAGAGGACGGGCCGAGGCGGCCGCCCTCCCCCCTTCCGCCCAACCCTGGAGCTCTCGCAGTGCAGGTGGGGGCGACCCCGGAATTGCCCTCCCGCATCCAGACCCCTTTGGTATCTGCGTGACGCCACGCCTGCCCATGACGTCACCAGCCGGCAGCTTCCCACCCCAGCAGGTCCCGGGACGCCCCGCGGGGTCCGATTGGACCCTTCCACCCCCCCCACCCCTACCCCGCCCTGGCCTCACCGAAGCTTCGCCGCTGCTTGAAGGGCCGGTCGGAGGGCATGGCGCCGGGGTCCTGGGTCGGGCAGGGGCGGGGTGGGGTGGGAAGTTCGGGGTCAGGGATCCGGGTGTCGCCGCTGCTGCTCTGGGTTCTCTGTCGCGCGCGCTCGGGCTCGTTCTGGTTCTCAAACCCGAGCAGCTGCTGCCCGGAGGAGATGGTAAGTGGGTTCGGTGACGTCACTTCACAACATTCCTTAAAGGGGAGGCTGGCCTTGCCCTGCTATTGGGCCGACGAAAAAACCACCCCATCCGCCCACTGACCCCGTGACGCAAAGGCAGCTCCGGCCAGGAATGGACAATCGAGGAGGCGGGGCTCCCGAGGAGACGTCGCCTTCCCGCTCGCTGCCATGACAACAGATAGCCGCACATCTGGGCTGCAGCCCGCGACCTCACATGCCCCGCCCCCTCGAGTTCTAACTCGGGCCCTCATTCCCGGGCTGTGACTCTCGGGGGCGCGCTGGGACCTTCAGTCGCCGGCCGGACCGGCAGCAGTACGTACAACGCCCGCGGCCAGAGGTGCTGGCTCCGTCCGCAGCAGGCGGCGGGAGTGTGCAGGCCGTACCCTGTAAGCCGAGCACAGGCGACCCCCCGCCCTTGCGCTCCCCAAAAGAGACAGCCCTGATTTCGAGAAAAAAAACTATGTGCAGGATGCTCGGGTCTCCACAGTGACAGTCAAGGCTTCGAGCCGGGGGTCCTCGGAGCCCATCTAGTCCAGCGGAGAAAACAGAGGCCGAGGTGCCAGGGTAGCCCGTGGCACTCGGTGACTTGGTAGTGGCACGGCCTAGAAACCGCGCCTTCCTGCCTTTTCAGTATACCTTACTCCCAACTCACGTTGGGTAAGGCACAAGACTTCTGGGCCTCAGTTTCCCCACCTCAGGGAGTTGGACTAGGTGATCTGCAAGGTGTCTTTTAGCTTATGTTGGCGTATTGTTTGGAATGGTTTCACCAGCACCAGGTTCAGAATTCTGAGGCAACGTTATTTCCTCCTCAAAGTACTCAATGTCGGCAGTTGTTTGCAGAATGTCCTCTCATCTGAACTTCACAGTCCCCCACCCCCTTCCTTTAAATTAAAAAGCATTTCTTTAATATTTAAAAAAAAGCAAAAACATGGTAGAACCCTTGGCAATGTTTGTGACAGGAAGAGGGGAGGGAGTGAAGTTTTCCAGATGTTTAAGTTTGATAGCAAAATGTTCTAAATGTAAAATAAACGATTAGGACTCATGTAAATGCCATAAGGTTTCAGGAGAAAGGCTACCAAGCCGTCTGTGTGTCCTGGAAGAGCTTCAGGAATGAGGGAAAGAAGCTGCTGACAGAATGGACTAATGATTAACTCTTCTCATCACCCCAGGGAGTAACTACTCTAACTCTCCTCTTGCCTCACCAAAAACTAGGTAGTTTAGATTTGTAGGAAAACATGTTCTTGGTTTTCCTCTTAAAATGCTGAAAGGAGGAATGGTTTGAGGACAAACTATTACCGCTCAATCACTTTGCAAAGCACAACGGTGCAGGAAGCCTGGGTCCCAGGCCTGGTCCTGCTTCTAAGAGATGGTTTCCTAAGCGGCTTTTCAGGTTCTAAGATTCTATAGAGTTGTTTCCTTTTTTGGCTTAAGGAAAGGATGTCAGTCCTGGCTTAGTGCTTCACAGTGTTCTGCACACAGGATGGGCCTAACAAAATGAATTCTGCTTCTACTGACTAGGAGAGAATTATTGAAGTGTTTGCAAAGAGCACACAAGGATAACCTTGATAATCTTGAAAGCAGCAATTTAAACTGAGGCTCTCTCACTGACACAAAGGCCTCCTGGGTCTCTTGAGACCCTGGGATAGTTTCTCCAACAGGCCTATATTGTGACACCTCCAGAAGTCCCAGGGTTTGACTTAAGCACCCAGGGAGCTTGGCTTACGTTCTCATCTGAGGTACGGCCTCATTTCCTGTATGGAACTCAAAAGAGTGATAGTTGATACTTTTCACTGGAGGAGAATGGAAGGAAGTCTGGTACTCGGTGTCCAGGAGGTTATCAAGGGAATCTCTCCTATGTTCAGGCTACAGCTGGGCTACAAGATCTCCCAATGGGGGAAGCAAAAGATTGTGGCAGCTGGAGATGGCAGGAATGGGCTCAAGGGTCCATCACAAAGCCCTACCCAACCCACAGTGCCAGGGTCCAGGCCCATGTCCTTTTATGAAGGCAGGAAATCACCCAGTGTATGCCAGGCCTCAAGGCTGCCTGGGCCTCACTATCCTCTACACCCGATGCATAGGAAATCTGTGTTGGCACTTACATGCCAGGTGCTAGTCAAAGGTGGCGTTTGCACCCTCAAGTCACACAAACATCTTACTTCATGTGACCTTTCTGAGAAAGAGAAAATAGGCTGTTCTGGAAAAAGTAATTCTTTGGTAAACGGGTTAACCCCAAATCCTTCACAAAATGTCTAAAACCACTTTCTCTACTAAATTGGCTCTTATGTGGTCCCCTGACCTGGTCTCTGCCCACCCAACCTTTAAAAGCCATTCCCCATTCCCTGCTCAAAAACCTTCACAGCCCTTTGCGGCCCCCAGGACAAAGTGCATCACCCTCAGCCTGCCTGGAATTTAGGGCCCTCCACGTTCAGAGTCCAACCCACCCTTCTAGGCTTACGTTAGCCCTCCTCCACCATCTGAAATTTTCCTCAAGGTTCACCTCAAATGCTACTCGACCACACGGCCTTCATGAGCCTCGCACACCACTCTACTCCTCTCAGCTGCTTTTCTGCATCAAGCACTCTTGACTGCTGAGTTCCACAAATCTCCGTCGTCTTTGTGCCCCAGAGTGCCCTATATCTGTGATTCTGCAGGTGTAGGTAGTCCGTTAAGGAATAGACAGTTCTCATCTCTGTAACATAGTCTGTTTCCTGGGGCTGTAAGAGGTTATGTGATCTGCTCAGGGTCGGGTATGCATGAAGCAGGACCTGAACCCAGGTTTCCCTTACAGGTTACTCTGCATGATGCAACACCAGCTCCTACACAGCAAATACTTAACTGAATAGCCCTTTAATTGGTCGACAGCATCTCATGGACCCAAAGGCATCTTTCTTTGTAGGGAATCCCTCAGGGCCTCACAGCATCAGTTAATTTTTTTTCTTGACCTCTTTTTCCTAAACATGCAAAGGACAGCTGAAATGCTCATAGAAAGGTCTCTTCTATCATGCTTCTTCCAGGCTTCCCTCCTGGTCAAGGGCCATCCCTTCACACTCCCCTGTCTTTCTGGGCCAGTCCCCAAGTCCTTTGCAGGTCCCTCCTCTGCTCCATTACTATGGGCCTATGGAACCTGGTCATCCTCTGTGCTAGTGCCCAATGGCGCCTAAGTCCTCCCAGACCTACTGAGTGTGGCTGCAAGAGAGAGATGGATGGTTTCACATTCACACCAGGACCCGTCCACCAGATGTGTGTCCCCTTCAAATCTCCTGCCCTGCCCAAAGCTGCCATTTAATTCATAGGCTGACTCCTCTACCTGGTCATGGGATCACAGATCTGGAGGTGAAAGGCTGTTGAAGTTACCTGGGCCAACTTTCTCATTTTACAGAAGAAACTGAGGTCAAGAGAAGGAAAATGACTTGCCCAAGACCCCAAAGGATTCAGTTCCTCCGACCCTGATGTACTTTCCACTATATCCCCCGCTGCCTGCCTTGTCCTCATAGAACCAGGTTCCAGACCCCCACTGCCACCCTGAGATAACTCATGAGGAGATCTTCCCACCAGGGCATTTAAAGATACAACAAAAGAACAATCGTTACAGTTATTTTTAGTTCCTTTCAAAATAGCAACAAAATTAAAACCAGAAGCCCAGAGCCTGGATTGGGAGGAAGGAGGGCCTGGCTAGAGGGGAGCTTGGGCCTTAGGGGGTGGGCACCAGCCCAGGCCATTAAGCTTGTCTTTAAGGGCTTTCTTCCTGAAGGCTGAAGGCTCTAGCTGCAGCCTCAGAAGATTCAAGGTGGATAAAAGGTTAAGAAAATCAAACTGGGCCCCGCCCTGAGTCACATGATCTCTGCAAATCCAGTCTGACATCATTTTGTTTTCCACAAACCATTCAGTGGTGAGAGGGAGTCAACAGTAATGCTTTCTTTCAGGGAGACTATTAAAGAAAAAAAAAATATGGCACCTCGAATATGGCAAATTATTCTGTTGGATTTTGGATCACAATCAGGAAGTAATCTTTATCTGAAAAAGAAGAAAAGACACATGTTACAGACTGATTCCTGACTCCCAGTCCAGGCTCCACCACACATCTGTTGTGTGGCCCTGGACAAGTACTCTGCTTTCCCTAAGCTTCAGCGTCACTGAAGTGATGGAGTTAGAAAACCAGGCTGGGAAGGGACCTCAGGGCTCCTCCAGGCCAACCTAGACCTGAGTTAGAATTGCTGCCATGGCTGATCCAACAAGCTGGTCTGGCTTTCCCTCCGAACCTCCAGGAAGGGGGAACCCACTATCTTCCAAGGCAGCCCATTGCCCAATTCCTCTGCAGAGGGGAAGGAAGGGGCACAGAGGGATGGCAGGGATCTTGCTGCTTTATTCCTGAATGTGACACCTCTCCTTACTCTGACAAACACTGCCTTAGCCTTCTTGGATACCTTGTCATCCTACAGACACATATACTGAGCTTGTGGTCCACTAAAAGCCATAGATCTTTTTCAGATGAAATGCTATCTAACCAAGCCTCCCTCTATTTTGTACTCGTGAGGTTAATTTTTAAAATCCAAGAGTCAGACCTTACATTCATCCCTCTTAAAATTTTAATAACTGAATTCAGCTCAACATTTTATAGCCCATCAATACCTTCTAAAATCCTGTTTCTGTCCTCCAATATATAACCTACCCTATACTAGCTACTCTAAATTTGTGCCATCTGCAAATTATGATAAGGATGCAGTTCTTGCCCTTATCTAAGTTACTGATTAAAGAATAGGGAGATTCACATTCTAGTTTGAAGCACCTCTGTTTCAGGCACTAGTGCCTATAGTTTGCCCCTAAGGCAACCTTGGGAATAGCCACTTGCCCAGACTCGGAGCAGGAATGTGTGTGGGGTGGTGTGTGTGTGGTAGAAGAAAATGCCGACACCCTTTACACCACAGGGGAGGTAGGGCAGCTCACAAGCTGTATGGACTCCTAAGTTCTTCAAAGGCAAAGGACAGGGTCTTATGCATCTCAGCCTGAATCTCTAGTGCTTAACCCAGGGACTCTCATATAGTAAATTTTTACTAAAAGTTTATTGAAATGAAGAAAGCATGTAATGGCATTTCAAGCTTAAAAAACTTGGCCTCTTCATCCAAATTACAGCAAAGGGACAAGCTTAATCTGATGAAGGTCAGCCCTCCTGCCCTTGAATTTATCTAATGTATTTGTTTGGAACATAACTTATATAGACTTCCTTGTGTAAGTGTCCAGGGAAGGGCTACATCATTCCTGTATTGGTGTCCCTGGCACCTGTTACAGTACAGAATACATAACTGATGCTTAATAAATTCATGCTTATTGACTGAAATATAGTTCTTGTTCCTGTTTCTGTGATATGAGACAAATGATTATTAATAATCAATGATTTGCGGAAAGCCAGAGTTTCCCTCTTTTTTAAGTCTTCATTTGACAGCTCAGCCTCTGAAGGACAGAACTGATGATAACAAGACTAACATTCTTCTCAATCTAGGTATTGCTACCCCACCCAATCTTATAAGGAATTTAAAGTGAAATTGGTCCATTTGAGTTTTACTCAGGCTTGGGTAGGGGATATAGATCCTTTGTCTAGATTCCCTGAGGCTGGGGGTGGTCTGAGAGTAAGGGTGACATAACCAAAGTCACATTCCCCCAACCACCCATTAGAATAAATCCACCGGGGCAGCTAGGTAGCACAGTGAGTAGAGCACTGGCCCTGGAGTCAGGAGGACCTGAATTCAAATCCAGCCTCAGACACTTGACACTTACTAGCTGTGTGACCTTGGGCAAGTCACTTAACCCCAATTGCCCCACCTTCCCCCCCTCAAAAAAAATAATAATAAATCCACCTCAACTTAACCAATCAGAGTTGATAGCTATCCTCAGGAACACTCACTCTTCCAAGGGCATATAAACTATGAGCCTCTGGCCATGATTCATCTTTGGGCTAAGAGAGTAGGCCAAATGACCATCCCTTTTATTAATAATATGCTAACACTATTAATAAAATGATTAATTACTAAAAAAAACTAAGTCCCTCGAACTTTTGAAATGTCACACTCGGTAGGTACTCCAAAGTAAACTATCTGTTAGTGTTTATGCAAAATACTGTTTGACAAAGTATGCTACATTGATCTGACTTGTGACTCACTCACTAGCAGTGTAGACCAAATGTACCAAACTCAAAACTCCAACCAAATTAAATAAATAAAAAAAACCACAGTAGGGCATAGATGATGTTAATTTCTATTTGAGATAGACACCATCAGTGTAAACTAACATTGATAGTGTCCTTACCATAACGGGGAAGATCTAGGCTCCGCAGGTTAGTGTCTGTCTATAGCTACTAATCCTAAGGGGACTGCAATATCAAGAAGGCTGGACGCAACGAATGTGAGGATCATCTTTACCTCTAGAAGTCTAAAACACAAGGCAAGCTAAGAAACGGAAATAGCCATTTCCCTGGCAATGTGAACAGACGAACATCATCGGCTCTGGAGTAGAGAAATACTTTGGTTAACCAGTGGTTGTGGGCGTGAGGCACAGCAGCACTCCAGTGAGAGTCACATGAGCAGAAATCTAGTCCTGACTGCCACAAATTCCCTGTGTGACCTTGGGTAAGAGCGGAGCCTCAGTTTCTCCATCTGTACAACGAGGGGGTACGACACCATCGCCTCTAAGGGCCCTCTAATCCCTGCATCCTAGGCCCCACGGTGTCACCAAAAGTTTCTTTCTGACAAGCCCAATGAAATGCTGGGAACTGCTCCAAGATTCAGGCAGTGAGACTCCCCTTACCTGGAGCAACCATGATCTCATTTTTCTTTGAGCGAATGCGGAGGAACGTGAGATCGTTCTGGGGGTCGATGTCTCGCACAGTGCCCCGAGCCTTCAAGATGAAGCTGTGCATCAGGCTGGCGTACTGCACGGTGGTGGAGTTGTCCATGGTGCTTTTGATTGGAATGCCTGGGCCAAGTACAGGGGAAGAGAGAGAAATTGATGCAAGCTCTTCCGCTTTTCCCCATTCTCATGATTTACAGAAATGGCCATTTCTGCTCGTGTCATACAACAAAATGAGATTAATTTTTAAAATCTTGAGAGTTTTATGGTATAAACAGGTTGGCCCATTTAAAAGTCAACTCATTCAGAGTCCAATAAGGATTACCTTTTAAACGAGCCTTTTTCGTGGTGGAAGGGGTCTGTTGTCCCAGTCTCAGAGGCAAAAACCCCTCAGAAGTCAATCGCCTCAACGAACTTGCAACCAAGCACATGTTAAATGACTGGAGCCTGGCTCGACAAACTGTAGTAGTAGTGGTGTCTGGTGGCACCATTAGAAAGCTCAGCAGAGATATGGGAAGAATACCACGATTGAATGAAAAAGAACAGAGCGTGCGCACTGACTACGAAGACTCTGGAAAACAGCAGCAGCAGCAAAGTGTGGGAGCAATACCAGGAGTCCAGTAGAAGACACGGACCAATAGGTTATCTGTGCTTTCTTTCACGTATGGTCATTTTGATTCTTCACTGTGCAAATGAACAATTATTTGTGCTGATCGTACCTGAGTTTGGAATAATAAAGAGAAGCCAGCTTCCTCCTCCTGATTGTTGTACTTGCCATCCCACCGCACCCCCAGGGGGCAAGCACCTAGCCCCTAGCCCAGCCTCTCGCATATGGTTAAGTGGATAGTTCAGCTTAAATATGACAAGTGCTTCTTTTGCAAGGAGCCGTGCCTAATGACCCTTTCTCAGTAAGATTATACCCATTTGTCAAGGGGAAGATGAGCAGAGCTGATGTTCCTTCCTCCCAGGGTCCCTTAGCTCTGAGAGGTAAACTTCTGTCTTCTCTTGTTAGGGTCCCAAGCCACTTCTCAGCATGCTCCATGCCAAGCAAGTCACTCTACGTCTCTACTCAAGACATTCATCTGCACCAGAGGCCCTTGGCTCTGACAGGTGAACTTCTGCCTTATCTTTCCGGCAGCGGGATGAGGCCCAGGCTTCTCCCTGACTCCCAGTCCTGACCCTCCCACCTCCAGCCAGTGTTGTCTCCCTCCTTTAGAATGTAATCTTCTTGAGGGCAAAGACTATCTTGCTTGCTTGTATTTGTATTCCCAGTGCCTAGTCCAGCGCCTGGCATACAGTAAGTGCATAATAAATTCTTTCTCGTTTTCTCTTTGTCTTGGAGCTAGTTTGGCAGTGATGTGGAAAGAGCACTGAGTTAGAAAATGGATGACTGAATTCCAGCCCTAACAACTACTTAGCTATGTGACCTTGGGAAATACACAATCTCTTCAGGCTTCAGTTTCCCCATCTGTAAAATGGACATAGTTCCTACCCTACCTCCACAGTAGGGTATTTGTAATGACCAAATGAAATAACACCTGAAAGGACTGTGAAAACTGTCAGAAACTGTACAAATCTATTATCATTTTTATTTTCACCATGAGGCACAGAAAGATTTAAGTCTGGTTCCTCTGTCTTTTTGGAAGGCTTAAGGAAAAATGACATGTTTATCAATTTTGTCCCAGGATCTGTCAGAGCTAAGCCACTCAAAGTGCCCATGTTTTCAGCAGTACTTCTGAAATGTTAGTTCTGAGAATAGAATACTTCCTGGCTCTATCCAAAGCAGTTCAGAAAAAGACCTGAAAAACAAGCAGTTTCTTAACTAAGAGGGTGATCTTAGGCAGTTCAAAGTTGCTGACACAAAAGAGGGTAGATTCAAAAGCAAACCACCTGGTCGCTATGGTCTCACCCCCTCCACGATGTACCGGGAGGTGCCTTGATTTTCATGCAGCTTCTAAAAGGGCTTATTCATATACTCCTCCCCAATAATCCTCTCTCCCCCTCATCCTGCAAGAATTCAGACCATGGTAAGGTTACATGCACGAATGCTGCATCAACACCATTTCTTCATGATCATAAGCTGTAGGACAAGCTGGAAAGGGCCTTGCACTGAGTCAGGAGACATGAATCTCACTGTGTAACCACAGGCAAGTCACTCCTTCTCTGGGCCTCGGTTTCATGTTCTGTACAATGAGGGATTGGATTAAACAACATTTCAACGAGAATCCTTAGTGCTCAAACATTCACTAGCGTAAGGCCCTGTGCTTGATGCTAGGGGTGGTACAGATGATACCCAGAGCTCGGGACCACAGCTCAAGGTGTCCACAGAATGAGCTGTTAGGATAGCGCCTTCTACCTCACACTCTGACTCACCCACAGTCTGTTTCCCCTGCTGTTGGAAGTCTCTCTACACAAGGATGAAACAGGACACTAACCCTTTTCATCAAGAGTTTGCAATGTAAATTCTATAATTCTGCAAGAGTCAATACACAGGTGAATTTTCAATGTTCACAGAAGTTACTTTTTATCTATGCATTAGAATAGACCTGCACCTGAAAATGCAGTACTCAATGTTCCATGATGTCAAGTTGGCTATATTTTAGGTCTAAAGTAAGATACTTAGTAACATTAAATTCACCTTCTTGCCTCTCCTAGGATTCAGCATAGATAAGCCTTTGCTGAAACAACAGCTGTATTTGAGGCACCTGGGGTCCAGGTAAGATTTCTAAGGAAGCTTGAATGCCAAGATATCTAGAGACAATTTCCTCTTCATAATTCTGCCTTCTTGCTCTTTCCCGGAAATACCTCCAAGAACCTTGAGCTCAGGGGGTTTCTAACTGGCTTCGGACAATCCTGGCACACAGAATAAAGAACATTAGAATGTCAAAACTAGAAGGGACATCAAAGATCGTCTGGCCCAATTCCACCATGTACTAGATAAGGAAACATTTCCCAGGAGTGGAGGTAAGTTGCCCTTGATCACATAACTAAAGAATGGCAGACTCAGGACTGGAACTCAGGTTTGGGTCCTGTTCACTACACTCTGCTGCCTTTGAGCCTCTGTTTCCTATTCTGTAAAAGAATTAAGATGCCATGACCCCCCTTAGCAGGGCTGTCATACGGATAAAACAAGATCATAAGTATGTCAATAACTGTAAAAAATGGCAGCTCTCTTCAGTGATCAGAGAAGGAGACTAAGTACCTTCCGAATTGACAACAATGATGCCTTGCACTCCCTTCTGGCTCTGAATTCGTTTTAGGGTTTCTTCTACCTCGGCCTGGCAAATGAAAAAAAAAAAGAGAAAAAACAAGATTAGGAATAGTTCCCAAGGTCATTTGGACACCAATCTCCCCAAGGTTTCACTCAGTTCCCCTTACTATTCTTTAAACTTCCCCAGGAATTGTTGACCCTGGGGTCACTGGAACAGTTCCTTGGATCCTATTAGCCTCCACTCCAGCTGATGCCTATCGTAACCCCAGACCTCTGGTATGGCAGAATTTGTTCAAACCGAATACAAACTAGGCCATGATTATCATTACAGAGTCTTAATGCACCTTCATCACCTTGAAGCAGGTCTGTTTCATACTAGTGGGAACACTTCTAAACATACCCGATTCGAAGAATAATGATGCTATTTTTTGCAGTCCTTACTCTTCTCTGCAAATATCTCTTGCCCATGGGTGAGGAATACTTAATGCTCCTGGGATTTGGATACGTAAGTTACAAGCTTCCTGTAAATAGGAACAACTTCCTTGGGCTCCTATTCGATGTCAAGTTTACCTCCTCATCAAAGATCAGCTAGAAAGAGAAGATTCTCCATTCCTGCCCTGTGCCAGTGGAAATACCTGGGATATTCTCTGCTGTCTAGGGACTCCCTTTAACTCCACCTTTAACTGCTTCTAGGGGTGGGGGAACCTGTGGCCTTCTAGGTCCTTGGGTGTAGCCTTCTGACTGAGTCCAAGTTTTACAGAACAAATCCTTTTATTAGGAGGATTTGTTCTGTGAAGTTTGGATTCAGTCAAAGGGTCACACTTGAGGGCCTTGAAGGCCACATGTGGCCTCAAGGCTATAGGTTCCCTACTCCTGGATTAAGACACAAAGCAGAAGGAAAGGTGCCTAAACCCACTGCTGGAGAAAGATGTTTCTTTTTTTTTCTTCTTTAGAAAATCCTTTCTCATATCCAATTTCCCTCATTTCAATTTAAAAAGCATTTAAGTACCTATTATGGAAGTCCAGGGTACTGGACCTAGAATCAATCAGACTTATGTTCAAACATGATCTCAGACACTTACTATCTATCTGTGTGACCAAACCTGGGCAACTCACTTAACTTCTTTGTGCTTCATTTTCCTCAACTGTAAATTGGAGATCATAATAACGTCTACTTCCCAGGGTGGTTGGGAGGATCAAATGAGAGAATGATTGTTAAGGTCTCAGCACAGGGCCTGGCACTTAGGAGGAGCTTAATACGTATGTATTCCCTTCTCTTCCTTTTCCTGTTATGTGAAAGGCAACAGGCTAGGCTCTGGGATACAAAGAGAAAATGAAGAACAGCCCCTATCCTTGAGAAGCACACATTCTATTAGGGAAAACTGGTATAAAAAGTGGCTGGTCCTCCAGCATTACTGGCGTTATGGCTTAGCTATATCATGGGTTAATAACAGGAATCTCATCAACATTTCCATCATTGTTCCTATGGGATAATTAAGTTCCAAACTTATATCTACTAATCTCTTTCCAAGTTGGGGATGACTTGTTTTCTTTTCACCTTTTCTGTATTTGCCCCCAAATCCTAATAAAGTAGGTTAATTTGTACACTATAGACCACATGACTTAATATGAATATAGAGATAAAGCTGTGCCATATCTAAAGGTCCTGAATTTTGAATCAGAAAAGTTTGGTTTGAGCCCTGCCTCCTCCACTACTACTTATAGGATATTGGGAAGGTCATTCTAAGCCTCATTTTTCTCACCTGTAAAATGGGCTGAAAATACCAACCCTACCTAATTTCAAAGAGGGATGTTGTAAATGTAAAATAAGATAGTGTATGTAAAACAGGTTCATGTCCATGAAACTTTTTGTGAAGACTCATGTAAATATAAAAGTAACATGTTATATCTGTTGGAATGGGGGGGGCGGGGAGTGGGCAGTATTTGTTCTCCATTCAGGTCTCTTATTTAGGAGAACTGTAAGAAAAACAATAGGACCATTTAACAAGTGGAACTCTCTGAGTCTGGTGCCCAAACAAAAAATTAAAAACAACTTCTAGGAAGCAAATCTCCATTAAGGGAAGGGCAGACAGACTCTGAGACTTAATATACTTAATTAACTGTCACCTGAATATCTGACACATCACAAAAAGTTCTATACAAGAAATGTGTGACAAGGACCCTGAATATTTATTCTGTGGTAATAGTAAACACTTAGGAATTTATAAACAGGATAGAGAACACAGGTCAAACCTAAAACTATCTACAGAGGTAAAGTCAACTATAGTTCAGAGGGCTTGCTCCAAAGAAAAACCTTTTGATCCCACTCCTTTCTTTCACTGAGGTTGGACTTTGGCTTTCATGGAGAAGTACTTTGTCTTAGGGGCTAGTGTTGGGAAAGTAGTTCATAATATGGTTATTTCTTGTTGGGTATTAGATCCACAACCCAATAAATCCACAATGAGAAATCTCCCCTAAACATAAGAGGACAGGGAAGTTGGACAGGCCAAATGCCACAAGTGCAAAAACACCTGGCAATATGGAGGAAATGGGTGAACATTTGGGCTGGGGAAGTAGACCTAGGAGTATCTGGAAATCTAGATACAAATAGATGTATCAAAAAAGCAAGTAAGTGAACAGAGTCTAGAAACAGGTGGAGGCAAAAGAGGCAAGAACGAAAACAAGCACAAATAATGTGTTGGTCCATGGATTCCTGTCATCCTGGTGGTATCCAGTGGCATTCCACAGGCCTGTACGTATAGTGTCTTTATTTGGGTTAAAAAAAAAAAAAAGCAACTGTATGATTGCATAAGGGAGAAGACAAGACTATAGATGAAAGGTTAGAGACAACAAATTGGAATGGGCCGATGGTGTTACAAGGCAACTAAAAAAGCTAAAGTGATCTAACACAGCCAAGTCTACCTTAGGAGAGGAAAAATGCCCAGTATAAGAGAGGTGACAGTCCTGCTATTCTAAGCTCTAATGGGGCCTTCTGTGTACAGTGTTTGGGCATCAAATTTTAGGAAGGGCAGTGACAATTTAGAGAATGTCCGTAAGAGCTTAATGAGAGGAACACGATAAAGGAATCCCCTGCCTGTTAAAGGTTAACCTGGAGAAAACTCAGGGAGGAAACATGATGACTATCTTCGAGTAACTGAAGGTGTGTCATGTGGACGAGAGATCTAATTTATCCTAGCACCAAGGGGTACAAGTGGGAAGGAGACAGTTTTCATTCTGCTCAGTGTCGGGGAGAACGTTTAACAAGCATAACTTTCCAACAGAAACAGAGGTAGTGAGTTCACTGTCCCTGGGGTAATTTCAATGGAATAGTGCGACAAGCCTTTACTAAGCACCTGCTAACTGCAGCAAAGGCCCTGTGACCACCCTTCAGGAATACTAGGGAAGGACCTGTGGGGACCAGGGGAACACTGGAGGTCCCTCGGGCGCCGGACGCAGCACTAGGACCTCCGCGAGCCTTCCCGGGATTGGCCAGCTAGCGCTCTCGACATGCTTCGGTTTGGGGTGGGGGTGGGGGAGAAGTGAAGCAGAGGAGTCCCAGGGGAGGGGAGGGTTCCCCAGTGCTACCCAGCAAAGCGCCCTTCCCTGGCCTGAGCATCCTAGCGCAGTCCTCACTCTCTATGAGCTAGAGCCGGGGCGGGGCACCCACTTCTGGCACCCCGGCATTCGGGCCCGGTACTTTAGTTCCCACCCTCCGCCTCCCCATCAGCCCCGGTCTCCAGGTCTAACCGCGTGCTACGGAATGCCCGAACGGAGAAAGGCTTTGGCCTGGTGCAGCAGGCCATGAGAGAAACGGGGGCTGGGGCTGGGCCTTCCTCCCGCCAGGGTCCAGCACTTACCATGCCGACAGAAACGACAACAACGCGGCTTCACTAGAGGCGGGGGCGTCCAACCCAGCCCAGAGATGGTTCCCTTCGCGCCTGCGCAACCCCACCCTGTAAACAAGGAAGAGGCTGAGGATTGGCATCTCTTCTAGCCAGTGGCGTGTCAGAGTTTCCACGGAACGAGGACTCTTAGCCGTCCGCTCCCCAGGGCCCGTCGGTGATTGGTCCAGAGCGGGCAGGAAACAAGGCCCGGGCGCGAGCTCCGCGGCGTGACGCCACAGAGGCGGGGCCCTCTGCAGGATCCGGCTTTCCTCCCTCCCTACCTAGTTGTTGCTGCGGGCTGTGACACGCCGGCTGGGAGAGCCGAGGGTCCTGGGCCGGTGGCGAAAGAACCGCGCCCATCGGGGCTACCTTGGGAAGGTCCGCCGGTTTCTCCCTCCTTCAGGCCTTCAGGGTCGGGGGAAGATGGGGACAAGCCGGCTGCCTTGGCGACCGCGGGTTGGGGAGGGGCCGCCTATATTTCCTTTGCATTCAGGCTTGGAGCCGGGGTCTGCTCACGCACGACTGGGGCGAGTGGCAGGCCCGACTTGGGTTTTCTCCTCCAAAAGCGGGTCAAGTGTTAGGGTGCTTCTGGGGGAAGGCGTTTTGTGACGTCAGAAGCAGACAGGCCAGAGGCGCGGGGATCCGGCACCGGGCTACCCGAAACTCTGCCCTGGGAACATTCCGACATTTGGTACGGGACCTCGTTCTTTGTGTAACTGCTTCTGCTGTGCCCCGCCCCTTAGGCCAAAGCTGCTTTTGCTTTCCCTTAATTCTCCGGGAGATCGGGCACCCCTCACCCTGCAAGAGGGATCCCCTACAAATAGAGCAGCTTCCGCTTTGCCTGACCACCCGAGATGGCACTGTAGTAAGGCTGAATCTCGGGGGACCAGGATATGAGCGATGGCCAAGCTGTGACTAAGACAAAATTAACTTCATCTCCCAGCCCCACTTACCTCATCTGTGGTATGTGGGCAATACTTGCACCATCCACTTCACAGGTTTGTGGTGAAGGTGCTTTATGGACAAATGATTTTCACAAGTCTGTGAGGTAGTGAGTGATTCATTATCCCACTTTACGGAGGAGGGAGCCTACCTATGTACTGAGTAGCAGGCCTGGAATTTGAGCCTCGATTCCTGATTCCCAGTCCAGGGCTTTTTGCATTATTTTCAGTCTCTTCTGCTTTGCATTTGGGCTTTTTAGAAGCCCTGTCCTTGGAATAAGGGCAGTCCTATAGGACGGAGAAACAAAACTCTGGATATATTCGATTTCTGCTTTTATATCTTAAGTGTTTAGCACAGGGCTGGGCCCATAAACATTTGATAAATGTTTGTTGAACACTCAGTGCACACTAAGAGCACTGATTTTTCTTGTGACTTTGTGTGAAATTGCCCACGTTGGGACTAGGTGAACTGTCAAAGGTGCTTTGTAATCAGGTAGTCAAAGCCATTACAGACACCAGTGGAGGCAGCATGTTGTAGTAGAAAGAAGACTGGTCTTGGAGCCTTTAATTCCACCAAGCAACAAGGATTCATTAAGTGTCTACTATGTGCCAGGCCCCTGACACAGTCCCTGCCTTCAAGTAATTTCCATTCTATTGGTGAGACACATGTTCACAGATAAATAAAACATAAAAAATATACAGTGATGAGGGAAGGGTATTAACACCTGGTGGAAATTAAGGAAAGCCTCTTGAAGGATGTGGCATTCAAGCTGAGCCTTGTAAGAAACTTATGTTCTAGGAAGCAGAGGTGAGAGAGGAGATCATTACACAGAAGCAGGAGGTGGAACATGTATCAGGACAGCAAACAGACCAGTTTAACTCGGGTGTAGAGAACATTGGGGGGGGGGGTGCAATGTAACATCTGACAATCCTAGAAAGATATGCCAGGGCCACATAGTGAAAGGCTTTAAACACTAAAGGAATTTGTGTCTTATCCCAAAGGCAAGAGGAAGCCACTGAGGCTTCTTGAGCTCATAGTCAAAAGATCTGAGTCCTCTCATCCGACATTACCTGGATGCCTTTCTATAGGCAAGCCACAACCAGTATGTGTTTCATCATCTATAAAACGAGGATCCATGTGTCATCCACTTCAGTTTAATAAACAAGTAGTTGTGGTATTGCACAAAGATAGGTATGACAGAAATAGCCCTTTCAGAGAGCTTGTAACTGATTGGGGTGGCAGGGAGAGGAAGAAAGAAACAGAATTAATGGTAACAGGAGAGAATGAGGTGAGTCAGGGTCTAAGCAAAGGCCACTTGTACCTTGGGAATGGTGGGAGAGTTAAGGGAAGGCTTTATGAAGGTGTTTTGCCTGAGTTGGGCAAGAAGGGAGGGATTTCAACTGAGGTGTGCAGTTCCATTCCAGTTGAAAGCAGATGGGAGAGAGCAATATAAAAACAAGTCACTGTCTTGTCTTTGTTCTGTGCTTTCAAAGGAAAGGCAAGTAAGATTGGAGAGGTAGAGTGGGGTCACATTGTAGAGTAGGGGTGTATTGAAGGCAGCTTGAACCCATCTCACTGTTCAATTTTCAGTGTGAGCATTTACCCCTTGGAAAAGGGCAAATGTTATAAAGGAGGTTTTGGTGTATTGTTTTGTGAATTATCCAGACTTAAAGTGATGGGAAAAATGTTCATTGAAATTAAACCTAGTGCTTATTAAACCCTACTCCTGTTGGGGAGTCTTATATGCCAAGTTCAATGTATAATAATAAATGTATAATAGGCAATGGTGAGTCATTGCAGGTAAGTCTGAGCAGAGGAATGACATGAACAAAGTCATTTATGTGTTAGTGTAAAACTACTTGGCTTCATGTAATATGAGAAGAACATGTTGTAAACTACTCAAAAGGGCTACAGCGCTGTCTTATGGTAGCAGTCTGGAGTTTATGATGATGGCAGGACTAGACAGTTTTGTTTTGGGGACAGTACCCAGCATGGCCATGAGGAGCTTAGCACAATGAAGAACCCCTAGCTGCCTCTTCTGCCTCCAGGACCCGAAGTTCCATGCTGGGTAGGATCCTTTGGAAGGATGTCGATTACGGAAAAGTGTGGACTAGACTTGATGAATTCCCAGGTTGGATTCTGCATCCGGTGCTGTCATGGGCCAGGGGTGGTGGTTTAAGGTAAGCAACATTCAACAAACATCTACCAGCCAGCTTTGCATTTGATTGGATAGAGTTGTAGTACAGATTCCTGGCAGAAGCGAGTGGTTTTAGGGAATGTTAAAGATCAAAAATCAAAGCGAGAGCAGCCATCATCTCTCTCCCTATGGAGGTATAATAGAGCAGTGAATTTAGAGTCAGTTGAGCTGAGTTTGAGGTCTTTTTATTGCCTGGGTGGCAATAAATTGTGGACAAATCACCTAACCTCTCAACCATATTTTCCTCATCTAGACTAGGTGGCCTTTAAGATACCTTCTAGCTCAAAGATCCTATGATTCCTATCAAATTTGGAATAACACAAAGCTGGGAAGAATAGCCATTAAATATGAAGACAGAATTGGGACTCTCTCCCAATATAAGTTCAGTTTAGTCCTATCAAAATCCCAGACTTGGGTTCAAAAGAGTAATTAAGACAGTAGAGATGTAGCTGGGCAACAGTTCATAGGGAGAATGATATGAGGGGTTTTAGTGGATTATAAACTTGATGAGCTAATAAGTGATATGGCAGCTAGAAAGGGATTTTCTAATCTTGGTGCTGTATTAAAAGAGTGCAGGGCCTGGAGTCAGGAAGACTTATCTTGCTGAGTTTAAATCTGCCCTCAGACACTACTAGCTGTGTGACCGTGGGCAAATCGCTTAATCCTGTTAGCTTCAGTTTCCTCATCTGTAAAATGAGCTGGAGAAGGAAATGGATAACCACTCCAGTATCTTTGCCAAGAAAACCCCAATGAGTCATGAAGAGTTGGACACAACTGAAAAGACAGAACAGCAATCATGGAATCCTAATAAAGCTGCCCCCCCGCCCCAATATTCTAACTTCCTCATAGGCCCCACTGAACAGCAAGTCCATTGCCCCTGCCTAGCTGCTCCCCCCATCCCTTCACATGTACTCTATCCTCACTTTTCCGTATATGCCTCACTGTTCACTAGAACAACAGGTGTGTCCACGAACTCATAGTTCTCACAGAACAGCAGGCGAGGCCGTGTGATGGGGTCCCAGCCACTGCCCCCAGACCCGCTCCTCACATTTCCCACAGAAACAGGTGTGTCCATGCACTCAACCACAACCACATCCATCTAACCTTAGGATCACAATTCTCAGCCAATCACAAAGCAGCACCATCAGGCTGCCCAAGCAGTGTGTGGTCCCCAGAACAATAGTAGGCACCTGTGCGGTAGTTGTACGCACAATTCCACTGTGGCTGGGACCTCTTCCCTATTACCTAATCCTGTGACAAACCTCTCCTGCCTTTTTAATATTCATAATTTGATATGCAATTGCATCTTTACCCTAAAAAAATCCATCTTGCTTTCTCTGAAGTCGCTCATTCTTGGAACTTAGTCTGATCTCAATAAATGCCTATACTTGGATTAGAGGTGGTATGACCGAATTGTTTCCACCACAACACATCATGAAACCACAACAATACAGTCGTCTTGTCCTCGACTCTGATAAGGCCACACCTGGTATATCATGTTGAGCTCTTGCGTATTTGAGGGATGACAATGACAAGCTAGAGAATATAGAAGAGGGCAACCAAGACAGTGAAGCAGGTGAGGAGAGTATTAAAGGAACAGATTGAGCAGAGAAGACTTTGGCCTGGAGACCATGATTGCTATTTCACAGCACCTGCAATGCAGCTGATTAGATTTATTTTGCTCAGAGACAGGGCAAAATCAAGAGTGACAGGTGGAAGTTGAAGAGGCAGATTTATCAGCGAGTTCCATATACAAAAAAACTGGAGTGTTCTCGAGTAGTTCATGAATTCTCCATCCCTAGAGGTTTTTAAGCAGTGGCTGGATAACCACTTTATTAGGGAGGTTTTAGAAGAGATCTGGGTCTGTCAGGGATTATGTTTGTTAAATGCGAGTTGTGAGCCCTGGCTCTGCTACTTGCCACCTGCTGTGTGATCTGGGGCATGTCCTTTCACCTCTATGAGCTTTAGCATCCTCATCTTTAAAATACAGAGCCTGGGCTAAATGACCTCTGAGTTGTACTGTAGCTTTAGATCTATAATCCAGATTTTTGGAATATACAAAGCGCTCTTAGGCACTGTGTATAAGAGGAAAGAAAAACAATAGTCTGCCATCAAGGAGTTTACACTCCACTATAGCTGGGCAGAGCTTGGTACACAAATACAAAGTAGAATGACAGGGGTAAAGAAGAGGCCCAGGGGGCACTAGAATTTGCACAAGACTCAGGAGAGGCCTTCCCACTCTGAAGAGTCCAGGGTGGAACATAGGCTTCCCCCAAAGAGAAGATGTTTCCCTCCTGTCCGAGCCACCTTCCCATTCCCATGGCCACCATCTAGTTCAGACCCTTTTCACCTCCTGAGCTGCTGCAATATCCTAGTGGTTCTTGCTGCTGGTATTTCCATCTTTAGTCCCTTTAATACTCTGCCCTCCCTCCCATATACATGTGTATGTGTGTGTGTGTATACAATCACAGTAGGATAAGAAGAGGGTGTCACCTCCATTTGCCAAACTTTCAATGAGCCTTTGTTCCCTATCACATAAAGGCCAACCTCACACGCAGTTAAAACCCTTCTCAATCGTGCACCATCCTGCCTTTCTAGCCTTCCCTCGTGCCTGAAACACTATATCCCTGCCTCTGCTATCTTGAGACAACACAGGATCACAGGTTCGGAGCTGAAGGGGCAATTGGTCTTCTAATCTGGCTCCTTCATTTTACACATGAGAGAACTAAGTCCCAGAGAGGCAAGATGGCTTCTCCATTGTCTCAGGTAAATAATTATTAAGAACTGGGTTTCAAAGCCAGGTCATTTTGACTACAGCCATTTTTCTTTCACATCTGGCTGCCTCTTTTCCGTCAATACCCATGTGAAATGCTATCTCTTCAAGAAAATCTTTCCTGATATATCCGCTAATAATCTTTTTGCCAGGGACCCCACAAAGTTCTTCGAGATTATATGCGTCAGAGGCAGGTAGGTCACCCAGTAGATAGAATATTAGACTTCAGAGCCTGGACCTGAGTTGAAATCCTGCCTCAGATACTCACTAGTTGTGAGACTGGGCATGTCACTTAAACGTGATCTGCCTCAATTTCCCCATCTGTAAAATGGGGATACCACCAACAATACAAAGCATTTTGCAAATCTTAAAAAGGGCTACATAAATGCTATTGTTATATTGTATGCATTTATGATCCACATTCATTTTATAGTAATCTGTGTATATTACCCTGTCTACTCTCTCTTAAAGGATTATCTTTTTTTGGTATCTCCCCTGATGTCTAGTAAATTGTTCTGCATATAGTAGGTACTTATTAAATGTTAGTCAAATGTAACTGGAGGTCTCTTTACTCTGTGAGCCAGACTAAAATTTAGACTCCCTTGTTGGAGCTGGTATGTGAAGCAACTATGGAAAGGGTGGGTTTGGTAGAGATTAATTGCTGACCCATTTATTAGGCCTTGAGAAGAGGTACAGTTACCATCACTTTTTTGGACTGACTAGTCCTGACTCCTATATCCTTAAAGACACTATTAAAATTCAGAAATTTTAACATCTAGTCTCCTAACTCAAGAGAAAGAACTAACTCCAGAACAGATCAGCTCCAGGGTGAAAGGTGGTCATTCTGTGTGCCATCCTATGTAGGTGGTCATGTCTCACCAAAGCATTCCTGCATCGAACGGACTTACAAGCCTGAGCTCTGCCACTAACATGGGACACATTACCTGTTTAAGCCTTAGTCTCCTCATCTGTAAAATGGGGATAATTATCTTTGAACAACTTACCACCCTAGTGATAATGCTTTGTAAACTGTGATGGGCTATTTGAAGAAAATAGTGGAAAAAGTCAGCACCAGCCCCTCTCATTAGCAGCCCTTGATGTTCTTACCCTTAACTCTTTTTTGTCACTTTTAAAAAAGCATAGTTTAAACCTATAAAAAAATGGCTCTGAACCAATTCTAGAGCTGCAGAACCCACAAAGAGGCAGAGGGAAGCAGGGCTCCAGCCCAGGACAGCCTGGATGGTCTCTGGGTAAGGTCTGTCCCACACAGAGCTCCCAGCTCCCAGCTGAGGGGAGCGAAGCTGAGCCCAACAGAGCCCAGCGCGCGCAGCCCGGACCACAGACCGACCAGACCACGAGCCGAGCGGAGAGTGCCTTAGCATCCTGAATTACTGAGCTATGGCATTTACCAGACCTCACAACCCACA
>CM053625.1:70456313-70486380 GCA_028646595.1 Phalanger gymnotis | reverse complement strand
TTAAAAAAAAAGCATAGTTTATTTAACATTGCTTAGAAATGATACTCAGTAAAGATACAGCACTAGTTCAGATAGACACAGCTCTCCTTCCACACAGAAATGCCTCTGGTCAGAAGGGTGTTGGTTTGTTTGGCAATGGGAGATCCATCAAATCTTAAGAGGCACCAACTCTTTGGGGGATGGCCTTTTTGTGCCTTAGGTGACCAAGAATTCATGTCAAAGGCTAACCTCTGGACCAAAGTCTCAGGGAAAACTTTTCTGCCTTTTAGAGAAAAACCAGACCAGCCTTACGTGGCATAGATCTTAGACGTTACTCTTTCTAACTATTGAGAACTTCACAGTTAAGAGAGATCCCCTTTTCTAAGTTTCAGCTTATTTTTGCCTCAAAAGCTTATCTCTCTCTACTGTGTCTAGTGCCTTATATATGTGTGCGCAGAGCTATCTATCAATGTTAGAAGGACAACGTCCCCAAGTGAAACAAAATTACGTGGATTACCAGTTTTACTTGTAGGTCATCCTTCAGTCTACCACTTGACTCATTTCATATTTTTTCTTATCCATGACTCAAGTAACCCAGAAGTACTGTTTATTTTTATTAATTAATAAAATTTCCACCTTTATCATTAATAAGCTGGCTCAAACTTCCACCTCATTTCAATAAGTATTATTTATGAAATACTAGATAAACTTCCTTTCCTAACTTATCAATCAAGTACTGAGTAACTATGTGCCAAACATAGTAGTGATATTGGTCTATATGTTAAATCCCTTAATCTCCTATAATTGAATCACTATTAAGTTACTGAAAGTATAATGAAATCAATATTAAAAGTAACACATATGTAAGAGGTAGCTGCATTTCCCATTTCAATTAATATAACCACAGGAGTTCTTATAATCACAAAATATAAAATGGGTGTTAAGGAATTTTTCTACAATTCCATACAATGCAGTCACACAAATGAATCTACACCCTGTGAATCCGTAAGGAGGCATGAACCTCTTTGATTGGGTCTGAAAGAGCACAGAGTGACTGGTTAACCAATTACCCGTAATTTTTTGAAACAGAGACAATCTTGTTATATGGCATGATACATGGTAATGCTAATTAGGGGAGACGAATGTATTCTTCCTTCTTGTGTGTCTTTATCATGGACAGGCAAAAGCAGATCACCAGTGTGGTCATAAAACTACCTGAGGGACCTGATCCTGCAGAAAGTGAGCAGTGATCCTTACCCACAACTAACAAAAAATTTTAAGTGAAAGACCAAAAAAAGTTTAATTACAAATTCGGACTTAGACTTTGTGGAAAAAAAAAAAGAATGAGCCAGCTCTTTAAGGAATTTTATAAAAGTCCTTGATTTGTTGAGATACTTTTACAGTTACCTGAGTGTTTGAAATTACAGTCCAAGAAAAATTCAACAATGAAATTCCAATACAGTATTGTATAATCCAATGCTGCTGTTCCCTGATTAGTTAATGAAAGCAAATAAACAAACTAAAATTTTGGAAAAAAAAAACCAACAAAAACCCTCTAAAATAAAATCCCCCCAAAAGGGCTGGAGATGCCAATATTTGCAAAAGCGGTGACATTAACATAAGAGTTATGATAAAGAAAAGGAAAAATACATCAAAATTGAGATAGGATAGAATTAAGAGAGAGAAGTATTACCCTCCTTGGTTCATTAGAACTGAATAAGAGCATATGATAGTATTTCCAATTATTAACTGGCTAAATATAAAACTTTTTTGTTTGACTGAAATATACACACTGGGGGGCTTTCATATGACCCCCCAGAGGGCATGCCCTAGTCATGGATTACAAATTTCCTGTCAAATAAATAAAAGGTAAGGCCTGGTCAAAATCCACTGGTGTGAAATTAAAATCTGAAAGCTAAACTGAATTCTCAAATAATTCTATCAGAATTCAGTTTAAGTCCTACATACTTGAGACTCTTGGTATTCTGACACAAAATCACATAAGGAAAGAACAGTAGTTTGTTTATTTGGCTTACTTGATGTTTCAAAACCACCATACTTTGATTAATTTCTACTAAAAATTTCCGTGGCCAGATCCCTTCTCTCTTGTCAAAGACGAGCCTTGTGAGGGCTGTGCTCCCTGGCTTCCCATACAGAGCAGAAGAATGCACCAACTACTTATTTTACTTGCTTTTTATTTCAATATAACATGCGGTAAAAAATTAACAGGATTTGTTAGCATTTACAATCCTTACAAAGAAAATGAACTTTCTAAAAGCATTTTTTAGTTAAGATTTAAGAAATCTCTCTAATTAAACATTTACAACAAATCTATTTTCAAATGTTTAGTTTGGACCCAAATGTAAGGTTTCATTTGGTAGGTATTTGTATTTCCTGTATATCTGCAGTATTTTCACAACCTCTGGTTCTTGGGATATCCAGCCCCCAGTTCCCTAGTACAGCAGGAAAGACATATACATGTGGCCACTTAAATTAAAGGAAGAAATGGAATAAGGGAGACCCCCAGGCTGCAAAAATATATACAAGCATTTACCTTTTCTGGAACTAAACATTTCATTCATAAAAATATTTAACAGCCAAACCCTATAGAACTAGGGCTATGGCTATTTCAAATATAACTATTCTGTATCTTAAAAATATAGGGCAGAAAGCCTCTTGGGTGATATTTATACATTTTTAACACAATATTTCTATGTCTGTAGATGACTTGTGATGCATTATGTAGAACAAAAAAAGTCTACTTTCTTACATTATCTCACTTAATTTTGTAAATCTCTCTTATAGGTCTCTTAGGTAACTAAATTTCATTATGATAATTCGCCTCACCAGGAAATCTTTATAAGGCTTTGCCTCCTCCAGAGCCCATCACTTACCACAAAAAAATTGGTCATATTTGAGTAGTTGGTAATTATTTACTCTGTAAGACGGTCTCATATTCTCCCAACAGGAAAAAAATGCCAAGTCCCTGCTTTAAAATCAGCTATGGCTTTAGGAACTCACAAAGCATTTCTTGGGGTATATGCAAGTGATGTGTAAAAATAAATAAAATCAAACAGAATTGGGAGAACCTCTTTTCCCTTTTATACAGACAGGCAACCACCAGACAAGGCAGTCCGTTCACTCATAGGAAATCCCTATTTTAAGATTCTAGTCTCTTAGAGCCAAAGTACACTTAATATCTTTGCAGTTTTTTGTTTGGTTTTTGCTCCAAGATTCAACTGTGGAGGAAACAAAAATATTTTCTTCCAGGTGGGACTGGATTCTCTTTCTGACATCCACCACCGACAATTTAGGCTCCAACCCAGTCTCCACAGATTAAAAGCCACAACTGCAATCCATCCCTAGACAGACTCCGTGGGGGCAGGATGAGGAAAGACAATATACACATATGAGACCCAAAGTGCAATCATTAACAAAAATCAAGTCTAATCTTAAATATTAACGGAAAATAGAAATTAAAACTGCTTAATTTTAAAGTGAAAATAATTTAACTAAGCTCAGGCACAAGAAGGAACCCAATTGACTACCTTAACATATGACAGGGAAATGATCAGTCCAAATCCAGAGAGAGAACATTTCACAGGTAACTGAGTAAACACACAGATCGCTTTCTACAAGCAATTCTTCTTAAAAAACCAAAAACCTCAAGTTTCCCCCAAAATGAAAATACAATTTCTGGAGATGTTTTACATTTAAATAATTTGGATTAGAAGGTAAACAACACATAAAGTGGTTTGTTCAACACCACTTAAATGTTTAAAAAAAAGGAAATTATCTGAATGACACAATTGCAAAGGTCAAGCCTAACTTCCATCTCTCCTTTTCCACCATTTACATGAATCTGTAAAAACAGTGGAATATATAGAACCTAATTGATTTCAATTCCAGGTAAACTTTTGCAAACAGTATGCAACGAGGAATTTTGTTTGGCTACCTTCCCTGTTTGCTCTGTCCTCAATTAAACTGCTTGAGATCAAGCTTACCAGGCCTGTCTCACATACACAGCCAATGTGAACAATCCATCCCATTCCCCAGCCACTTTCTTAGTGTTAACAATGGTGGGCCAGTTGAGCATTTGCACTAAGCTGAAAATCCCAATGAGGAGACAAATGTAATAGTGTCATGTGCAGGCTGGGATTTAGTTCTGTTGGAATTCATTTCTGAAGTGGCACTGAATGGCAGAAAGTATTTGTGAACAGATGCGAAAGTTCTGAATCACTTCCAGAGGTAACATCAAAATGATGCAAAATGGAAAACAGTCAGGCCAAGCTGCAGTGAGAATAGGCACATGAGCTAGACGCTTGCTCCTGGTAACTAGGAGCTGGCTTAAGCTTGAATTGATAATCCCTCTTTACCAAGAGGCTTAAGATGAAGAACCTGCATATTGCAGCTACAAAGGGACTTCCCAGAATGTCTGCAGCTCCCCCAAAGAAAAACCTATCTCCAAAGGAAAGACTTGACCAAATAAAATGTTAAAGAAACATTCTTGTTGAGTAAAACAAGGCAGGTGTCATTGCTGTGTTAAATCTCAAGTTAAGTCAGGTTTCGTCTGTAGCCATGTCACTTAAAGCTCTTATTCCGGAAGGGCTCGGTAGAAATCCAGAATTACTGGGGCATCAATCGCAATAACATTAATTTACTTACACACAAATAACTCTTTAAACAGTCAGAGTCCAATTTACAAGATGTGCAACAAGCAGAAGACGTGAAGGACAAACATTCCAAATGAATTCATGTCCTTCAAGGGTGCAAATTCTCAGAGGTTACTCTTGTCCAAATCCTTCTGTTTCTTCAATAGCAAATAACAGTTTTTCCTTCAGTTGTTCATAGCTCTTGTAGGGTGGTAGATCCAAGCGGTTAAAACTAAAAGTAAGAATGATCAGTATGAGAGAAGCAAACTCATAAGAAAACAACAAAGAAACCGACAAAATGTTTTACTTTTGGGGTTTCGTTGCTGCCAGAGAAAGAAGGCTCTTATGCAAAGTTTTACATGATCTCTCCAGATTTTAGTCTTTTCTCCCTCCTCCAATTACGTTGTATTCACTTTTCAGAGTAAATGTTGGAGGGGATGTGGAAAACTGGGACACTAATGCATTACTGGTAGAATTGTGAACTGATCCAATCATTCTGGAGAGCAATTTGGAACTATGCCCAAAGGACTATACAACTGTGCATATCCTTTGATCCAGCAATACCCTTGCTGGGTCTATATCCCAAAGAGGTCCAACAAAAGGGAAAAGGACCCATATGTACAAAAAATATTTATAGCAGCTCTTTCTGTGGTGGCAAAGAATTAGAAAATGAGGGGATGCCCATCAACTGGAGAATGGCTGAACAAGTTGTGGTAAGTGATTCTGATGGAATATTATGGTGCTGTAAGAAATGACAAGCAGGATGCTTTCAGAAAAACCTAGAAAGACTTAGATGAACTGATGCAAAGTCAAGTGAGCAGGAACCAGAACGCTATACACAGCAAAATACTGTACAATGAAGAACTGTGAATGACTTGGCTATTCCCAGAAATACAATGACCTAAGACAATCCCAAAGGACTCATGATAAAACCTGCTATCCACGTCCAGAGAAAGAACTGATGTTATCTGAATACAGAGTGAAGCATACTGCTTTTGTCTTCTTTCTTTTCTTTTTTTGGTTGAGTCTTCTTGTACAAAATGACTAAGATGGAAATGTTTTACATAATTGAATGTGTATGAGCTATACTGAATTGCTAGCCATCTCAGGAACTGTTCCCCCTCGAGAAGGGGGAGAGTGGAATAGAATTTGGAACTCAAAACATTTTTTTTTAAATGTAAAAAAAAAATTGTTTTAACATGTAATTGGGGAAAGACTAAGTTATTAAAAAAAACTCCCTTGCTGAAATATAATTAAACAAAACAAACCAACATGTTAGCATGTCTGATAATGTATGCCTCATTCTGATAGTACCTCTTCCCAGAAGAGGGAGGCTTGTAGCACTATCAATCCTCAGGAGTCAGTATTAATCACTGAACTTCTGATATCTTTCAATCTTTACACTGCTATCTGAGATCTACATTTTTTGTGACAATTATTATGCATCCTCTAAAACTCTGCATATTGTTGAAGGACAGTAGGTGTAGGTGTAGTTTCTTCATTTGTGACAAATAATTAGTACATTCCAGATTACTGGAGAGTTTTTCCCTTAGTCTGAATGATTTTACTCACCAGGTATGACTTCTAGGTAACCAATTTTCTTTCCCAACTTTTTCAATGCAAAACTTTTGTGGTCCATTGCTCCCTATGACAAAATAAAAAATATATCAATTTTTGGTGTGTCTGCCCTTGACAGAAAATGAGGCTTTGTGCAGCACTCTACCTCTGAGATAATAAGCTGATAACAGGAAATACAGGAAAGTAATATGTGAAAAACTCAAGTATTAATGCTGAAGGAAAAAGGAGAAAATAAATAACAATCAATTTCTGGTAACTTACTGTGATCAAAACTTGGTTTAGATCCAGAATTATTCAACCTTTCCTAAGAAGACTCAGAGAAGAAGGCCAAAATTGCTTTGTAAATCTGAGTTTTTCCCTTCCTCCCAGTGAAAAGCCTCATCTCAGTAATCTCAATACTGACCCCACCTTCTTACGGATGAAGAACATCCATTATGCTCTGATGGACATACATCACTTCCAGACTCCCGAGGAACACATCGCCATTTCCTATTCAATTCAACAAAGTACCTATGACGTGCAAGAGACCTGCTAAATGCTGGGGAGAGAAGGGCGAAAAATGACACGTCTGTGACTCGAAGGAGCTGATAATTTCAGTCCAGAGTTCAGCGCTCAGTGGGCATTTAATAAGAGCTTACTGATTTTCAATATTTAATCTCTCCTCATCCATTAGCCTCTTCCCATTTGTCTTTAAACATGGACAACTTTCCCTTGCAAGTCTTAAAGCAAATGAGTTATTTTAAAAACTACTTGCTTGACCCTACTACTCCTTCCAGCTTGTCCTATTTATCTTTCCTGTCCCCATCATGTTCATTACTACAGAGAGTCATCTGTGTTCATCACCTTCCTTTTCTCCCTAATCCCCAGTAATCTTGTTTCTACATCCTCCCCACCTCCTGGAAATGCAAGGTCAGTGGCCTTCCAGTGGCCCTTCCACATTCTCCTCTTGTGACTGCCTCTCTGTAGCATCCAAGCCCTCTTTTTAGCACTGTCTCCCTTCATGGCTCCCTTCCCACTGTACCATCCTGCCTCTTTTGCTTCTTTTTGGGCCATTCTTCTATCTCCTTAACATGTCCTTCATTCTTAGTCTTCCGGTCTCTGCTCTCCTTTTGCCTAGAGAACAGATCTGTTCTTATATTTTCAATTATCATCTCTATGATTCCAAAATCTAGCCCTGGGACGGGAAGAAGCAACTAATACAGAATTAGAGGATCTGGGTTCAAATATGAGCTCTGCTATTTTACTTCCAGTGTGACCCTGGGCAAGTCACTGAACCTTTCTAAAGTTGAGTTTCCTTAATCTGTAAAATGAAGGTTGGATTTGTTCATCCCTAGGGTCCCATTCGACCCTAATTTTTACGATCTTATGATCTTTGATCATCTAATGGATCTTTCCACTTGCAAATCCTATGATTTCTTTTAAAACTCAGCATGCTCCCAAACAAATTCACCACCTTTCTTGTTTCCCTCAAAAAAGGAGCTTCTCAAAAATAAAACAAACAACACATGCAAGGGCTAAAACAATGTAAATTCAGGCAATGTTGACAGGTGATAAAACTCTGGTCACACTAAAGCTAAGAGATCCACCCTCTTTTTTTTTTTTTTAAACAACTAGTAAACAGTTTTTGTAGAGGTGTCGGAGGTAGAGGTATAGAGGATATTGGAGGGGTGTTCAATAGGAAGTTTCTTGTGTCAAAACAAAATGTATTGTTTTTAAACAAAAGTAGTACAACGAAAGGGGAAGAACGACAAGTTTTCCTTCTCACTTTCTTCCCCAGCCCTTGTCCATGCTACTGCCATGCACTCTACCTCAAAGCCTTAAGGCTGCCATTGATGCCCCGCCCCCCATTCTCAACTATGTACTGACTTGTGCTGTTATAGCATTGCTTGTATGCGTGTTTTTCCTCTTTAAGTCTTCTTTATTTCCCCAATGACTTCTCTCACTAGCAGCACCTAGGCACAATGTGAAGCCCACAACAGACACTTAATTTTCCTACTAGAGATTAGGGTTGTGGCAGTCCTTAGCATCATTTCAGTAGTCAATTTTCACAAGATGAGATACCACATTCACCCACACTGATGTGAAATACTGGGTTTAATGTCTAGAATGAAGTGAATGTGCTATTTCAAAATCATAAGGGAACATGCACAGAACGGGTGACTTTACACAAACCCAAACTAATCCAAATTACCTGCTTTATATTTGATTTAGTTAGTCCTAACAAGATATGTACATATACATAAATACATGTATAACTGTACCTATCTCCATCGACATATAAAAAGAGCTGCCTGCTTAACCAATTTCTGTACTGGAAATATTTGCATACCCATGAGGTCAGCAAATCCCCCAACTGGCAACCTGCATGTCCCAGTAACAAACTGCAACAGTCTCATTCTCTTCTCATTGTCAATTTCTTTCACAAACTGTTAAAAGGGAAAAAACACTTTTAAATATATGGAATTATTATTTTGAAGCAACTAACAATAATACCAAGCAAATAAAAACAGCAACATGTAAGGTAAAAATCATTGTGAGGAATCTCCTCCAACACTGCCAGCGACAGGACTGACCACTTCCTACCTTGCCCACATCTGTCATAAAACATGTTTATCAGGCATAAGACCTATGCTTTTCACTTCTCTTATCTTGATATTCTCAGCTGGGAGATGTTTTAGGAACTGTTTTTAGACTGCACAGAAGTTCCCTTAGCCCTAGAAGCATTTAAGGACAGGCCAGATGACCTCTAAGGACCCCTTTAAATTCAGATTCTATAAAGGCCTCTTCTTCCACTCTGAATGGGAGACAGAGAAAGGGGCTGCATTTTGACATGGAACAGCTGTGCCAGATGTGGTCCTACTACATTAGGATCAAATGTCTTAGGCGAAGCACTTCTGACCCTATTGAATATTCCACTCCTCCAATCCCCAATTCCTGACACAGGGAAAATGCAGAAAAAATAAGTACCCTCTGGCATTTATATGCACAGCCACCTTGTTCAGTATAGATTTTGTTTTATGAAAGAACTGTTATTTAGAGAACCCTGATCTGGAAGGGTTTACTGTATTATCACACAGTTCCCTATATCTAAGGGGGGTATATTTGGGATGCCTAGAGGTAGATGCTGAAACATGCCACAGATAAGCTGCTTGGCAGATACTCTGTCTCCTCCTCCTACTTCCTCTGGGACAGAAGCATGGCATAGTTTATTTAGCAATCCTGAAAGCTACTATCCAATGCTAATCTTAATTGAGAGCCACTCATTTGCATATTAACCTTTTCTAATTTGTAGTGGGATTTTCTTTCAGCTAAACCAAATATCTTTCAAAAAGAACAATTTATATAGTATTCCCTTTATCAAATAAATATTTACATTATGTAAGTTTCACTGATCTTTTGATAAAATTTTCAGTTCAAACTGATACACAAGCACACAGACATCCCCCCACCCCAAACTTTTTGGAAAAACTATTCTTGTTTCAAAATCACAAACCCTATTTGTTTTGCCATTTATTTTGTAGAAAGACTCCAAAGCCTTCATAAACTTTGTTAATAATGAAAAGCTTTGGCATCACAAAGAGTAGACAATGCTTTAGTTACACAATAGCCCGAAACACAAATAAGTATCATAGTATAGGAGAATATGGTTTATTATAGTTTCATCTTATACCTTGTAAAAAGAGGTTAAATTACTAAAAGCCCTATAAGGACCTAGTTAGAAGATGCCATCCCAAATGAATGGATCCAGAGGTCTGCAGTAAAAGCAGAGTCCAGTGTAGTTTGTTTGGTGACTTGAGTTCTGTATGATGTAGCATTTCCTAATAAATTATAAAATGTTGATGAAAATAAAAGTGAAGAAATCAACTACGAACCTGCCAAAACCACATGATTTGTTTGCTTGTCCTTGTATAATGTCGGTAGATGGCATGTCTTTGCCAGTCATTTAAATCAATCTCTTGCATTCCACACAAAAGTACCTTTGGTGACAGAAAATACAAGGTTTATTCAAGGATTCTGGAGACTTATTTTTAGCATACTTTGACTAGGTCCCATCAATAATAAAAGCAAGAAAGAAAATCACTAGCTCAACATGACAGTCTAATACTATTTAATAATTCCTAGTTTCCAAAGCACCAGATCTACTCAGAAGGATTTCAGTTTTAAAATCACACACCAAGAACTATTATCTACCTGTGACATAAGATAAATTTCAAGGATGTGGTATCCGCAGAGGATAAGCCACTCACTGCAGACTTTACACTAAAACTTAACTTTTACTTAAGCACCTAGTCCAGTTACACTAATTCATTTAAGTATCTAAAAGGAACAATATACTAAGGGATGGTCAACAAAGTCAAATGCCACAGAAGGGACAAGGATACAACGACTGAGAAAAAAGACACTGGAATGGGTTAAGATCAATAGGAGACTATGCGACCCTGGGCAAGTCACTGAATTCCAATTGCCTCACTTGAGAAAGAAATGATTTTGTCATTGGAGCACATTACAGACTCCTTAGATATTAAAAGAGGAAATAGATGAGGAATAGTAGTGTTGGGGGACTTTTAATTAACCAGACATCTATAAAAGCTCTCTCTGCAATAACTTTCTGACTTGCCTTTATGATAACTTCATCTTTCAAATGTCTGATGAACCAACAAGGGGAAATTCTATTCTGGTTGATTTTCACTGACAGGAAGGAAGGACTTGCTTGTTGGGATGGAAATGATGAAAGTGACTATGCCTGCTTAGAATTTGTGACAGAGGAAGAAAGAACGTCTAGACATCATGGGATGCATCTTAGATTTGGGGAAAGTATATCGCCAGGAGTTCAGAGGAAAGATATATAGGATTCTTACGTCTAAAATTCTGCAGGGACAATCAGCTCAAGAATGGAATTCTGAGGACACAAAGAAAAATAATTCCATAGAAGAGGAAAGAACAAAAGTTATTTGAAGATGGTAGCAGGGATGCAGAGAAAATTCACCCAACAAACTGAATTTTCAAAGAAACAGACAGAAGATAGAAGCAAGGGCAGGTCACAGAGTATGAACCAAACTGCATGGCATAGTCCTGTAAAAATGGTCAAGAGTGCTGAAACTCAGAATGAGCTGAAGATGGTGAGGTAAGCAAAGGACTACAAAAAAGATGGAGTCTTTCTAGCTATATCATAAGGAAAAGGAGGGACGGAACCTTTGCTTGCACCGGATAGGCTGATAACTGAGAGAACATCAGAGAAAAGGCTGAGTTGCTCAAGTCTTCTTTTGCTTCTGTTTTCTTTGCCAAAGAGAATGACTTCTGGACTAGAAATGGCAAAACAAAAATGGCTAATACAGAGCTGTGGTCCAAGACAAATGAGAAGGACCCAGTTGTACTGGACAAATTCAAGTCCCCTGGCCCAGATGAATGAGACCCTCAGGTGGTGAAAGAACTAGAAGATGAAATGGCTGGCCTCTCATCAGTGATACCTGAGATATCATGGAAAATAGGACGGGTATCACAAATCAGAGAAGCGCAAATGGCCCAATTTGAACAAAAAAAAAAGGGAAGAGAACAATCTATACACCATTCAGCAATGAACACTGATTCCCAGAAAGACTCTAAAATGGATCAATAATATATGGCAGGCAAACCGCTAGAAAGGGAAGAGGTGATCACAAAAGCTTCCTCAAGAACAGGGCATGTACAAGTCACTTGTTGGCAGTGTTATTAAACTAATAGATGAAGGGAATGCTGTGGATATAACTTACCTGTACTTTAACAAACTCGGATAAAACATTTCATTCTGTTTTTATGGAGAAGATAGGGAAATGTGGACTGGATGACTGACCAATCAGAAGTAGCTCGAAGGTAACACAAAGAGAAGGCAATTATAGTGTGATGTCACTGGGGCAGGAGACTACTCCAGAGATCTGTACTACTAACAACCATTTGGATACACGGTAAGATCTAGTTTGCAGAAGACACAAAGCTAGTAATTCACCACCAGAATCCAAAAAGATCTTAATAGGCTAGAGTATTGGGCTGAGTCTAATAAGCTAAAATTTAAAAATCAGTGTCATGTTTTTTTAAGGTACAGAAATTGAACTTCACAAATACAATATGAAGAACGCAGAAGATTGCAGTTTATCTGAAAAAGATCTTGAGGTCCTAGTGGATTGAAAACTTATTAAATCAGCACTGTGATATGAAAGCCAAACGACCTAATGGAATTGTAGGCATCATGTCTGGCATAGTTATTAGGTATAAGGTGAAAGTCACTCTATACTCTGTCCTTCCAAATCTTCATCTGGAAATTTTGTTCAGTTTGTAAAGTCACGATTTAAGGCACTGACAAGGTGGTGAGTGTTTAGAGGAGGGTAACCAGGTTGGTGAGTCCATGCTATTAACTGTTAAAATAAAATAAACTGGGGATGTTTAGCCTGGAGTAAAGAATACTGAGGGCAGACATAATAGCTGTCTTCAAGGATCTGAAGGGCTGTCATGTGAAGATGGGTTGGATTTACTCTGTTTGGCCTTCAAAGGTGGAATGAAAAGCAATTGGAGGCGGGGGGTTGGGGGGAGGCAGCAGAGAAATTCACAAAAAGGCAAGTTTAGGGTTGGTGTCAGGAAAAATTTTCCAACAATTAGACCTTTGCAAACTGAAACAGACTGCCTGGAGAAGTGGTATATTTCCCCCTCCTTGGAAATGTTCAAGCAAAGACTGGATGACTATTTGTCAGAGATGTCATCATTGGGATTGCTTTCAGATACAGGTCAGATGAGATACCTGCTGAGGTCCCTTCCAACTCTCAAATTCTGTGATTTGGCAAAAAAGAGGTTCATTTGTGACTTTTAAAAGTGCAACATGAACAGCAAGTAATATATCATAAAGATACTAACTATAGCCAGTGTGAGGGGGTGGAAAGTCAGTTAATTACTTAGTAAAAGCATGTATATGCCAGGTGCTTTGCTAATCCCAAGCTTTATATGAAGTATTCCAAAATTTTTAAGACTTTTAGGATACCCTATAAAAATTAGAAAAAAATTACCTATACATAGCATTTATTTTACAATTGAGCTTCATAAACATTATCTCAATTCATTCGATCCTCACAACAATCTTGAGAAGTAGGCAGAACAAGAATCTATTTTCGGATGCGCAAACAGATTCAGTTTGACCAACTGTACAGAAATAATTACGAATCTGAATTGTTGGCTTTCTTAAGTACCAGGATCTATAATTCTTTGTATGTCATCAAAGGAGAGAGAGATACTTCTCACCTCTAGTTCCTTAGCATCAAAGTATTGCAGGTACTGCTGGGGAAGAATTTCATTGAAGCCTTCAAAGAAGGCTTGTGTCTGCTCTTCAACACCCCGAGATAATCTCCATTCAGCTACCATTCTGAAGAAAAGAAACAAAATATTGTGACTGAAATGCTCAGTGACATTCATGAATATACTTTTAATGGATATGACTAGTTAGAGACAAAGCACAAAAGGGAAGAGAACAGAAGAGGCAAAGTATAGGTCAACGAGCTTGTGGGAAAATTCTAGAATGCTGAAGTGATACCAGTGAAACTAGATCAAGCCAAAAGGCAATCAGAGGCATTTACATCTAAAGTACAGCATTAATTTTTATAGGAAGACTGTAGGTTATGTTTTTTCCCTTGGGGGAGGGGAGAAAGACCAATTTTATATTATTTTTAAAATAAATTTTTTTAATGACCAAAAATATACCTTCTCTCACTCTTACCTTTCCCTACCTTCAATGAAAAAGAAAAGAAAAACACAACCCTTGTAACAAATACGTAAAGTCAAGCACAACAAACTACTGCATTAGTTCTATCCAAAACAGTAAATGTTTTAAACCAGCACTCTGAGTCACTTGTTTCTCTGTTAGAGAGGAGTGGCATGTTTTATTCATTATGAATCCTCCAGAATTGTGCTTGGTGGCTGTTAAGAGTATATAAAGCCTTCAAAGTTGATTGTCTTTACAATATTGTTGTTATTGTATAGATAGTTCTTGTAGTTTTGCTCACTTTATTCTGCATCAGTGCATAAAAGTCTTTGTTTCTCTAAAACTGTCTCCATCATTTCTTACAGTACAACAAAATTTATTATAGGCTCTTACCAGGAAAAAGCTAAGAGGTTTGAAAGTATACATATGAATCATAATCACAAAATGGCCAATTCTGATTACATAAAATTAATGTGTTTTCCCCCCCACAAACAAACCAATGCAATTATATTTTGTAGGGAAATAGCTTGAGTAAATCGTTGCAACAAGTTTGTCTGATAAGGTCTCATTTCTAAAATTTATAAATGTGTTAAACAAAGCCATCCCCTAATAGATAAATGGTTAAATGATATGAAAAAGGTAATTTTCCAATGAAGAATTTCAAGCTATCACCAACCATATAAATAAATGCACCAAATCACTAATAAGAGAGAAATAAAAATTAAAACAATGTTGAGGTTCTACCTAACACTCATCAGTTTGACAAAGACAACAAAAAAAAGAAAACGACAGTGCAGAAAGGGCTGTGGGAAAACAGGCACAATAATAAACTGTTGAAGTTATAAATTAACCAGTCTAGAAAGCAATTTGGAACTACTGTGATTAAACTTCTTTGACTGAGAAATACCACTACTTGGCATATGAAGCTCCCTACTTTCCCATGATAAGAGATCAAATGGAAGAGGAAAAGGACCTATATATACAAAAATATTTAGAGATAATCTTTTTTGTAGCAGCAAAGATCTAGAAACCAAGGGGCTACCCATTAATTGGGAAATGGCTGAATAAATTATAGTATAATAATGTAATGGAACACCATTTTGCTATAAGAATAACAAAAAAGATAGTTCCGGAAAAACAAGGAAAGACATTCTGATGAATAATGAGGAGAGCAGAACCAGGAGAACACTCTATTTATTACAAGAGTTTTGCTTTTGGTGTGTTTTTTTTTCTTTAAAATTCAAAGGGCTGAGAAGCAGAGAAAATAAATGCCTATTTATTGAAAAAAATTAAATTTAATTAAAAAATAATACCTACTGTTAACGAGAAAGCCCTTGAAATCAAACCAAAAACTCTTCAGTGTTAATAATTAAAAGATTTCAAAATATCAAAGTCTACTTTAAATTAAAATTTCAATATAGTTCTAAAATTATTATATTTAGGTGGACTGAGCAGACATGTTAAAAATCTTTTCCAACATTCAGTTTGATAGTCTGTGGTAACTTGGCCCCTCCTACGAACATTTAAGAACTAAGAGTAATCAGCCCTTTAAAATTAAAAGTGTGTGCTCATTTTTTAATCAACTTGCTCAATTCCTGAGAAAGGAGCCAAGATGATAAGAACAACATAAAGAGTACGATTTCTCTTACTTAATGTATTCTTCTTTATTTTCTTCTGTTACCAGAATATTACTGCCATTAGGTTTCAGTTCATGGCTCTTAATTTCACCAAGAATTTCCTTATCAACTGAGAAGTACATCTCTAAACCACATTCTTCAATATTGTTTTCTCTGTTAAAAAAAAATTAGTATAACATAGAATCCATTATTTATTCTCTGAACAACTCAATATTATATTTTGGGGTAATTGCATTTCTAACTATGAAATGGTAATTGGATTAAATTAACAAAGTAAAACAATAAAAGAATTAGGAAATTATGTTCTCGAGTCATTACATCTTAGTCCAAATCTACAAGTCCTTAGTCACATTTCTGTCAAGTTTATTGTAAAGTATAATGAAAGACAGAGAAGTTTAGCATAGGGTAGGTACAATTCAAAAAATAAATTATACTTCAATGGTTTTGGTGAGAATTAGGAAATGAAAAATTAAGGCACCTGGACTGCAATTTCACAAAGTAAACTAATCAGAAACTTACTTAACCCAGATGAGAGAATTGTAAAATTCTGGATCAATAGATTCTAAGTCCTTGAGTCCAACAGGTTTATTCAAGATACGTTTATAGAATGGCAAAGAAAAGCCTGTATCTATGAATTTTCCATGGAATAATGCCTGAAGAATAAGAAAAAGAAAAGATTTAATTCACAGAATTCTTATATGAATTCAGCATTCAAAATGTTAAAAGCAACCACAATAATGTCACATATACTGATATACAGTGACTTGACGGATCAAACTTGTTTTACTCTAGCACCAACGGTCAGAGAAGCCAACTCAGAGAAAATTTTAACAAGAGCTGTCCAAAAGTGAAGTAGATTTGTATAACAATAAGTGGTCATACCAATCTTATGAAGTAAGTAGTCACACCATACTTTTAGTTTACAAATGAATAACCTGAGGCTCAAAGAAGTTGAATAATTTGTCTAGGTCACAGAAGTGACCCAGCTGGGCCTCAGACACAGTCTTCTGACTCTATTCTGCTATTTTATCCACTTGCCAGCCTCTAGTACCCTGTGCTTGGCAATTTTCAGGCAGAGGGTAGACGACGATTTTTTGAGGATGGTAGAATTGCAGAGGCAGGGCCCATGCTCTAGATTAGGGTTTGAACATATAAACTCAGACATCCTTTCCTATTCAAAGATTTTATGAATAACTACAAAATTCTGGAAAATCAGCTCTTAATCCCTACGTAAGAAGTGTGTAGTAATAATTTTACTGCTTAATTTTAATTCTCAAATAAGAGAGTCAGAAAACATGCTCTGTAGATGTGCTATGCTCTCAACTTGTACTTACCATGGCAATAAACCTGCCAATAAAACGGAAGTATTTCAAATGATCTGGATTGATATAAGAAGCTGGGTTTATCTGTAAGCAGTAATTATCCTTCCCTGCATATTCAAACAGGCAATACATTGGGTTCAGCACTTCATGTGATAAAAGAAAGAACCATTCTCTGAAATTAAAAGAAAACTTACGGTTAAAAGCCTGGAAAATACCCCTTTAAAAATCAAAGTACAGTCCTATAACAAACTGTTCAGCTGTTAGCATTCCCTCCCCACCCCGCCAATAAACGTTGACTCTGCAGTCTTCCAATGAGATTTCAATTACTTATGTATGCATGTATGTGTATATGTATGTAGACACAGCCAAGGTTTTACCAGCTTATTACTGCAAATATAAACTTAGAAGTTTGTAATAAAATGGTTAAAACTCTCACATGGTTGAAGTGTGCCCTGTGTCATCTCATCTTATGCCATTCATATAGCTGGGATATGAATTCCCCTTCCTCCTCTACTACCCTACTTCCTCCATCTGTCTTCATACACTTCCTTAAAGGCTACGCTCAATCACCACCTCTTCCATGATCCTAACAGTCTTCTCTGTGATCACTTCTTCCTCTGTACTTTCACAACATTTTGTTTGTGCATCTCTCCTTATGCACATCGTACACTTTGTATTATTACTGTCTCCTTGTCCGTCTTTTATACCAGTGGCTCCTCAAAGACAGGGACCTACATCTTATCTATTGCTGCATCTCTCTAGCATCCAAAAATAACTCTCTATACACAGAAGACACTTAATAAATGCTTGATGAATAACAAAATGACTATGGACAGGCACATGAGTCTTACTAGCCTTAACTCAGCCATGTACTCCTGATAAGACTCCTAGCAATTTACAAATCCTTATTCCCAAGTTTCCCTAAAATAAGTCTGACCTTACTCAGAGAAGTATTGAAATGGTTAATATGGAACCCCAAGTTCAAAGAGCAGTAAGGCGCCCAGTTTAGTAAGGATACAGCATATGTGAAGAGGAGTAGTATAAAACAAGTCTAGAAACACAGCTGAGGGCCAGAATTCACAGGGCTTTCAATGTCATGCTGAGAAGTTTGCATTTTATCCAAGAAGCAAAAGGGAATGACTACAAATTCTTGAGCACATAAGCAAGAGGGTCAAGCCTGTAATTTAAGAGACTGGAGGCAGGAACATCATTTAGAAAGCAGAACTACATCAGGGTGGTGTCCAAGAGAAAAGAGAGAACAGGATGGATGTGAGAGATGATGTAGAGGTAGAATTTATAAAATTTGGAAAATGACTACATGTGGAAGGGGAAGAAAAGTAAAGAACCAAGGAAAATTCTGAGGCTGAAAGTCTGGGTGAATGCTGGCACCCTTCAGAGAAATAGGAAATTTTATAGAGGCGGGTTTGGGAGAGAAGACAATTAGTAACATTTTGGACATGTGAGTATGACATGCCTAAAAGAAGACAGCTGCTGCTGAAGAAACTGAAGAAGACAGAAGTTAAGTGACTTGTCACATCACTAGCAAGCGTCTGAGTGTCTTGAACTCAGTTGTCCCTGACCCTAGGGCCCAGTGCTCTATGCACTATGGTGCCCGTGGCTGCCTAGACAGGCAGGGAGTGAACCAGGAAAGGGTAAGGACACAAAAGCTACATAAGAGACTAAGGAGGAGGAGGACCTTTAGAGAAAAGGTCACATGACTCAACAGTAGGGCAACAGCAACATCAAGAAAGCAGTTTTTAGTTGAGTTCAGAATGAAACAAGCAGTTTTTTTTATCTAAAACTTCCTATGCACCTTTGATCACATGCTAATGATGTAAAGAGATCAGGAAATACAAGAAATTGAGATTTCTTTTTTTTTGTTTTGTTTTCTTTTGGAGGGGAGTAGGCAGGGCAATTGGGGTTAAGTGATTTGCCCAAGGTCACGCACACACACGGCTAGTAAGTGTGTCAAGTGTCTGAGTCCATATTTGAACTCAGGTCCTCCTGACTCCAGGGCCGGTGCTCTACTCACTGTGCCACCCAGCTGCCCCTGAAATTGAGACTTCTGAATTCTTATTCCTCAATTTTCCCATAGCAAAGATGGAAAGGATACTCTAACACAAAGAATGTACTAATTCTATTGTAGAAAAGGAACTAAACTCTAAGTAACCAGATTATCACTACCTTGCCACACCTCCATAATCTAAACCTTCTTCTCCTGGAAAAATCACCCACAAACGTCTTCGAAGATCCTGGGGGTTGAAACTCATTATCTAGAAAATAAACAACAATTTGTTATTAAAAAGTCTCTTAAAGCATTATATAAATATCATTTTTAGGAGGTATATCTTCCTTCTAAATCCTACCAACTTTAAGGCAAGACAAGAGTGGTGTTTATATGTGTACACACACACACTCTTTCAGTGAGTACACAAATTCACTTTTTTGTGAATCTACTAGAGTTTAATGTGGCTAGCTGGTTTAGTTGATCAGAACATGATGCCAGTGTAGCCAAGATCATGGGCTCAATTCACTATGAGAAGCAGTGAAAGAAAATCAGTTCCACAGGCACAGAGTGCACCCCCAAAACTAGATTATCATATGTGTGCTCGTAGCCCCAGCGTATGGAGACTTACTCTATCAGAATTGCAAAAATAACCTTGATGATACATATCTTATCTAGGATCAATAATTCTTCAAACATGAAGTATGACACATTATTATTATGTCACAATGGGCACAGTATCAACCCCCATGCCTTAGTTTTTCCATCTATAAAAAGTGGGTTACTACTACTCCCTACTTCAAATTTGGTTTGTAAAGTACTAAAAATTCTTAAATGTAAATCAAATCTCATTTTTCCTTACAAAAAGGTATATCAAGAATTGAGATTGCAGGTTACTATATCTACAACTTAAGAAGTACTAAAAATATAATTTTAAAAATCAGAGTAGATTTAAAAAAAAAACCTATCTATTCCCAGACCATCTCATAGGCCAGAGGAAAAAATAATATTAAATTTCAAATACAGATCCATATCAAAATCAAATAAGAAAACTAAGTGTTAAGAACAATCAGAAAAGCATGATTTTAAGATAAAATAACTATAAATATTAAAAACAGTTTTAGGGAAGGGTCAATTACAGAAGGCAATAAAAAATATGAGAGATGTGCTAAGTATTAAAAAGAGTTAGGTTATAGTACTTATTCCCCACTAACATATCTAATATCTTTAAGAAATTCACAAATATGCTTTCCTCATAGTTTCTTTCATCAGGTAAATATAATATAGTAACAACATAAAATTTAGTTTGTCCAGGTCATCTTTTGTCCTGCTACCAAAGAGGTCTGATGCTAATTGTCAAGCCAGATTTGTCACCTTTGCGCTCTTAATGAATGATAATCTGATAATGATTACTAGTTCCTCCCTAAGATTTTCTAAAAAACATATAGCAATACTTTATTATTTGCCTTCTGTCCTCTGTTGCTTCTACTGATCTTCAAAGATTCCAAGAAATATAACTACAAATAAGCTATTCAACAGAGGCTGATTATCCAGATGATGAGAAGCATAAATTTAAGCAGAAAACATATGTAAGGAAAAATGAAATGTTGCTGTGCCTGACGATGAGTTCACTGGAATTAAGGGAAACCTCTTGCTCCTTGGAAGGCCTAAGGTTCATCATAAACTTGGGAGATTCAGAATAAGCAGCTGCCTTCACTGAGGTCACTTCAATGACAAGTCCACAGGTCCTAATTCTAACTGCAGAGCTGAGGGAAAGAGAAGCTGTTCCTAAGCATGAATCCTGTTCTCCAGGCATTTGACGACGCACCACAATACCTGCTGAAATGAATCTTCAAACAAAGTTTTTCTTGTCACTGTAATCTTGATGTGCTGTGGCATAGACAATTGCTGAAATATAAGTGATTCAAGTAAAACATTAAAACCAATTATCAGAAAATAAAGGCAAAATTTATGTTTAACATTGTATGAATAAAAAAGTGATTACTGTATGATTCTGATTTTATCTTTCTTACATCTAGATATGCATTTAAGAATATCAACAAGCATATGTGCAAGAAACATAAGCAAGTAAAACTCAAAAATTACAGGTGCTTTTGCAATAACATATTGCCTAATTTCATATTCTAGATGCTATTTCAGATCACTTATATTCCTAGTAGTTACTTTTTCTTCTCCTTAGAGTCATAAGAATCTAAGTGATACTAATCTAAAGTAGTGGTTATCATAGTAAAATGTTAACTATTAAGTTCATCTTAGTAAAAAAAAAAAAGGTAATCAATTGAAATAAACACCAAATTTGATACAAAAAAAAAAAATCACCCAACACTAATTCATTTAAGACAATCATTTTCCTTAAGGAATTTAGTTTGGACAAAAGGCAACTGATCTATTTAACTACATTTAAAAATAGGCCTACAAAGTCATAAAAATAAGCACATTATCATCCTGATGATCAGTCATATTGTGATCACTTTTGGAAAACTATTAATAATCAACTATCAGTCAGTTTTGGACCAAAGACCTGAAAAACTGTCCATCATTAATGGCTTTAGACTCTTCTATAAATGTGTAAAGTCATGCAATCTCCCAAGCCAAATCAGGCCAAATTCTCTACCAACAGATCAGGGAAAGGGTCTCTATAATTACGTGAGGAAATAGTTTACAGATTTGTACAGGGTAGGAAGATATCATTCTCTTCCCCAGATGGAAGTAGCACTCTCTATTTCCATAACATCCTCCTCCCTTGAAAAAAAGAGTTAACTTATAAGGATCTCTTCTCTTCTTTAATCACTTTTGCAGCTATCTGTTCTGCATAATTAGTACATTGTACAGAACACGTTTGTCACTATTCTCTAATAAAAATAATTACTATTCTATATATAACAAATTGCTGAAATGTTCTAAGTGAGCACTTAGATAATAAAAACATGCTAGCTATTAACACTAACTGTAATATGCTAATTTGTGCAGTACTGAATTCAGTGCTTTATTATATAAATATAATATCATTGCTGAATATAATACTGTCTTCTCCACTATTAACCGCATACTTTGTCTCTGCAGGGAGACTGTAAGTTCTGTGATGGGTGGTAGCTACATCCAATTTCTTTTGCACCCAATAACATTAAGTACAAACATTATCAGAGCTCCATAAATACGTATTGACAGGCTGATACTGTAGGAAAGTTAACTTTGTGTAAGAGTATAACATGTTCACTTCTGGTACTAGATTTCTTTAGGCTCCTGACAATCACTGGCATGTCAATAAATCTTGTGCTCTAAACAAATAATGGCAACTATGAAAAGGGCTGGCAAAAAATACTTTATAAGCCTTAAAATGTTAGTGATGATGATGGTGAATGTTTCTGAAGATTTGGGGGAATAGATTTTCAAAAGGCTGACCTGGTAATGTGAAAAGATGCTTATGTACCCATTTGCCCATATACTATTTCAGATACAATTTTGCCTTTTTAAAAAAAGATAAGAAAGGGTATCAAATAAATCAAGAGGAAGGGAAAAGATGCTATTTTCTAAAAAACAAATAAACAAACAAAAACACCCAACCCTTTATTTTCCTATCTCCTTATATCATAGCTATTACATAACTGCCTATTTATTTATTATAAACTGCCTGTTTTAAGTAGCTTAAAAACAGCTATAAAGAAACATTTTATGATACTGACCTGACACCAGAAACGGAAGTAGTGAACTTTTGCCTTGAAATCCCTAACATAGGCTATTTGGGGTCCATTGTCTCTGAGAACAGAAAGAAAAGGAATTGAGGACATATCACTTCTGTCATTAGTTTACCTGTTTATTCTGATACAACTGAAACAAAACTTACTTAGTAGTTGCAAAAATAAGTGAAGTATACCACTTAGTGGCTAGCTACATGAACTAGTGCTCAAATTGGACATGTCAGGCAAAGAAAACCACAAATATTATCCCACATGAAATTCAATTCTACCTCTAACCCATTCTTCTCGCTAAGAGCTTTTGTGACTCAATTCCAAAACCTTAGTTGCATCATAAAACATGAACGCTTTTTGGCAAGCAATAGGTAAATAAAGTAACGAATAAGCTAAAAATCAAGAGAGACTGGAAAAGAGTAGAAAATCAAAGAATTTGGATTCATCTGTTAAGTAATAATATTAGAGTGATTTCTACAGACATATGGTACTTTGTTTGGCAGAACGTGGCCAACAGGTAATGACATCAGGATACAGTGTCCAGTAAAAGCAGATAAAAATGCTAAATATTTAATAGAAAGAGAAATGCTGCAATGTAGTTTCCCTAGGAAATAAAACTCCCATCCCTGTGGATCAAGAATTGTGAAACAAAAAATAAATGAGCAAAACTTTTTTATACTGCAACATGCAATTCAAAGAGCTTAACGTAAATTTGCAATTTTTAAGAATGCTTACAGAGCAGATTTTCCAGTTCGAGGATCTATATATGTTGTTGTTCTCCTATTATGATCCACAAAATATGGAACCCCATCCACTGTAAATCTCATTTCCCAGCCTTCTGGTAAAGGCTTCTCATTTAACTGACTGAAAAACATGAAAATACAAAACCAGTTAGACAATGCTAGCACCGTATGGTTGCCAAGTGCAAAAACTAGTAACAAGGGCAAACATGAGGAAAAACCTTCTAAAATGCTGCCTCAAAGTTGTAGCATTTCTGTGACTGGCTTCATTTATGTTCTATCTAAAACTCCTCTGGTAATACCAACAAACAAGATTATCCAATGAATCTGAGCATTTGAACATTTACAAGTATAGCATGTAATAAATATGGAATTACTTAACACTTTCTAGTGGTGCTTATTGTTTTGCCTTTAGGTACTAGAAAGAGCATTTTACTAATACTGCCACTTGTCACAGGAGGGATTTTTCAGGGGATAATACAATTTTCTCTGTTGTACTGCACAGACTTAATTCCTAACTAAAATCTTACTATCTCATCCAATCCTACCTAAAACAGGAAAATCCTCTTACACATCAATAATAAGAAGTCATCCAACTTCTCCTTGAAAACTTCCAATGACAAGGAACTCATAACCACAGAAGGCAACATAGTCCATTTTTGGACAGCTCTGATCACAACGAAGTTTTTCCATTTATGGAGTTGAAATTTGCCTTTCTGTACCTTTTTCACAATTTATGTCTTCTGGGGTCAAGCAAAATAAAACTATTACAATAATTCCTATTTCACGTGACACATTTCCTTCCCCCCTGCCCCTTGAAAATTTTCTAGTTAAACATCCCCAGTTCCTTTCACATATTCTTCAGCCTTAGACATCTGTTTCATCAAACCTTCTCTTTGAATTAGGGCTGGGTTAAAGAATAAGGATACACATCACTGCAAATTGATTACTCTTACTGGAAACACAACTCCAAGTGTTAAATGAATCAACAAGTATTTATTAAGCACCTGCTATGTACACAGCACTGTATTAAATGGTGGCGATATACAAAGAAAAGTAAAAGACAGTCACTACTCAAGGAGTTTATGACTTAACGGGGGCAATCAACATGAAAACAACTATGTACAAACAAGATACATATTGGATAAGTTGGAGATAATCAAGAGAGGAAACACACTAGCATTAAAAGGGGGCTGGAAAAGGTTTATTGTACAGAGTAGGATTTTACTTGGAAAAATTAAGGAAAATTGAACCTAGATCAGGGGTTCTTAAGTATCTGAAAATACTTTTCTTAGTTTTTTGACAATTTTATTTCAGTGTAGTTGATTTCTCGTGTAATCTAAGGAATTTATTTAATACATTTAAAAACTATATTCTGAGAAGGCATCCATAGGCACCATGGCACAAACAAGTTAAGAATCCCTGCCCTAGACTATAGAATTCTCTGAGCAAAGGGGATATTTAAAATGTCTCTGTATCTCAAGCAGGTTATCTGGTGAGAAGTAATGTCTACCCTTCTTTTTATGCCACTTTTCTCTGACATCGTCCTCTATCTCCTCCTTTATTCCAGTCTCTAACAATGAGGTGTATTCATTTTCTTGTCAAGGCCAATCTTTCCCTTTCTGTGTACCTTTGAGCCCATCCCTTTCTGTCTTCTCCAACCAACTGCCTCCACTATTATTCCTGCTTTTTCTTTAATTTTTAACCTCCACCTATCTATTGAATCTTTCCCTGTTGCTCACAAATATGTTCAAGTCTCTGCTACTTTAAAAAAAAAAACCTCACTGGTAGCTGTCATTCTATATCTCTCCTTCCTTTCTCACCTAAAATCCTTGAAAGAGTCTGATATACTTGGTGGCTCCCCATCTTTTTACTCTTCTGAATACTCTGAAATCTGACTTTCAATTTCCATTTATCACAGGATTCTTTTTGTTTGACTATGATTGTTTGCTTCTTTTTTTACAGGAGGGGTTTTTCCTAGGGGGAGGCAGATCTCTTGGTTCTTAATTGGGGGAGGGGGGGCGGGGAGGTAAGTTTGAGGGAGAGGAGATGGGGAGTTATTGGTACTTATCCCACTAAAGAGGCCACTAAACCTTTAAAAAAAAAGACTAGATCTCTCTTTTGTGCTGAGTTGGGAAGCACAGGGGCTACCTATGCACCTGATCCCACTTTGATTGGCAAAAGAGCTTTGATACACTGCATTTTCAACTTAAGTCAGTTCACTCACCTTACTTAGATGACCCTGAGGTCCTTAAAAAGCAGAATTGGCGACATGGAAAAAGATGCACAAAAATTTACTGAAGAAAAGAACTCCTTAAAAATTAAATTGGCCAAATGGAAAAGAGGTACAAAAAGTCACTGAAGAAAATAATTCCTTAAACGTTAGAACTGGGAAAGCAGAAGCTAATGAGTCCACAAGACATCAAGAAACAATAAAACAAAATTAAAAGAATGAAAAAAAAATAAGAAAATGTGAACAATTCTCATTGGAAAAAACAATTGACAGGGAAAACAGATCAAGGAGAGATAATTTTACAATTATTGAATGACCTTAAAGTCATGATCAAGGAGAAAATATTGCCAGCAGCCAGAAGAAACAATTCTAACATCATGGAGCCACAGTCAGGATAACACCTGATTTAGCAGTTTGATGTAGATCAAAGGATCAGAGAGCTTGGAATATGATATTCTGAAGGGCAAAGGAACTAGGATTACAACCAAGAATCAGTTACCCAACAAAAGTGAGTATAATCCTTCGGGGGAAAAAATAAAATGAAACAGAGGACTTTTAAGCATTTCTAATGAAAAGACCAGGGCTGAACAGAAAATCTTTCAACTACAGGACTCAAGAGAAGCATAAAAAGGTAAACAGGAAAGAGAAATCATAAGGAATTCAATAGGGTTAAACTGTTTAAATTCCTACATGGGAATATGATATTTTTAAGTTCAAAAACTTTCTCATTAAGGCAGAGGACATGGATATGAGGTAATACCTCATACTTATCAGATTGACTAATATAACAGAAAAGGAAAATGACAAATTTTGGGAGAGAATGTTAGAAAACTGAGACATTAATGCACCTGGTAGAGTTGTGAACTGACCCAACCATTCTGGAGAACAATTTGGAACTTTGCTGAAAAGGCCTATAAAACCATGTATACCCTTTGATCCAGCAATACCATTACTAGGTCTGTATCCCAAAAAGATAAAAAACAAAAAGGATAAGGAGAAAAGAAAAATATTTATAGTGGCTCTTTTTATGGTGGTACAGAACTGCAAATTGAAGGAATGCTCCTCAAGTGAGATATGGCTGAACAAGCTGTAGTATATGATTGTGATGGAATACTACTGTACTATAAGAAATGACGAGCAGGATGTCCTCAGAAAAACCTGCTAAGACCCACATGAACTAACGAAAAGTGAAATGAGCAGAACCAGGAGAACACTGTACAGAATAACAGTAATACTATATGGTGATCAATTGTGAATGACTTAGCTATTTTAAACAATACAATGATCCAAGATAATTCCAAAGAATTTTTGGTGAAAAATATCCATTCCAGAGAAAGATCAGATAGAGTCTGAATGCAGATTAAAACATACTTTTTTAACCTTATTTTTCTTGTGTTTGTCCCCGCCTTTGACCTATGTTTTCTTTTACAACATGACTAATATGGAAATGTGTTTTGCATGACTGCATACGCATAACCTATATAAAACTGCCTGCATTCTCTCCCTTTTTTTTGGAGGGGGGAAGGCAGGGCAATTGGGGTTAAGTGACTTGCCCAAGGTCACATATCTAGTAAGTGTGTAGGCTGGATTTGAACTCAGGTCCTCCTGATTCCAGGACTGTTCTCTACTCACTGCACCACCTAGCTGCGCCTTGCTTGCATTCTCAATTACAGAGGGAAAAGGAAGAGAATTTGGAACTCAAAATTTTAAAAAACAAAAGTCAAGAACTGTTTTTAAATTTAATTGGGGAAAAAATAAAGGATCAAATATATGTTTAAAAAAGAAGGTTTCCTTCTTCAAGGTTCTTATAAATATTACTTCCAAAGTGTCTTGTGTTGGAAATATGTCGATTTGAACATTTTTCTCTAAATCAAAACAATAATTGGATTCAGAATAATGATAAAGTAATAAACTATTTCTGGCTGGCTTATGCCTACAATAGAGTATGGTATTAGCATGCTTTTTCCCCTCTGACAACATGATCCTCATTCACCTTTCCTGTAAAATTCTTTTGAGGATACCAACATTTCCCCAGTTACTCATGTTTGAATTCTCAGAATTTTTGACTTTTTTCTCTCTTAAACTCTATCCCACAACCATACTCTGTCAGTTGCCAAGTTATGTTGATTCTACTTCCACACCATCTCTCACATCTGTTAGATTCTCAACACTCACAGCCACCATGCTAAAGATTCAGGCCTTCATCACCTCTCACTTGTACTATTAACAACTACTTAACTGCTCTTTCCACCTCCAAATGTCCCCTTTTCCAAGCCATCATTGACACGGCTTCCAAAATAACCTTCACAAGGCAAAGTTCCGAACATGTAAGCACTCCCTTTCTCAAAAAATTTAGAGGTTATTATTTATTTTATTTAATATAATATGCAAATTCTGCAGCTTGGCAGTTAAGGTTCTCAACAGTCTAGTTCCAATCTATCTCACTTGCTTTATTTCATGATTTCCCTTAACATAGTCTATGTTATGGACAAACGGAATGATGTATTCCCTGAACTTAACATTCTAGCTAACAACTACATATATTTACATAGGCAATCAGTCTCCCTAGACTAAAATATACTCCTTTCCACCTTTCCTTCTTTGAAAGCTCAACTCAAGTGTTACTTATCCTATGTTGCCTTCCCTATCAAATGTTCTCTCCCTCCTCAAATATTGTCAGAGAATTCTGGATCGATCTCTCCTTTGGACACCCCAATCTACATTATATTTATCTGTGTACAAGCTGTATTTCCTCTCCCGAGTAGGATTTAAGCTCTAGGAGGGCACAGATTGTTTTATTTTTGTCTTTGTATCGTCAGTGCCTAGAATAGTGCTCAGCACATACTACAGACTTAACATTTGTTCAACTGAATTGCATTATGCAATAAAGTTGTAATCTCTCTGTATACAGGAACAGAAGTCAAACTTGAAGCATACCTTAATAATGAATAATCAAATCTTAGTTTAAAAAAAACACCAAATGTATATTTGAATGTTTTCGCTGACTACAGCTTAAGTTTTTTTCTCTCCCACCTATCTACAGAATAACACCAACAACAAGATGTTACCAGTACAAATGAGTCAATCTAAAATGTTTTGGTGAAGTTTCCTGTTGGCCAATGCTTCTTACCAAAAAGTTCGGCCACAAGGCATGCTGGGCTTTTCCTGTAATTCATATTATTCTCTGTCTCATAAAAACACTGGGTGCAGGGCCTCCCTACCTCACCCAGGCCAGAATCAGGGACCAATCTCACTCTGGGTGGTCAGGGAACACTGAGCTCCTCTTTTCCCAATCCAGGCCAGCTTATCTTTACTTAGACAATGAAGTACATGGTCCTGTCTCCATCCCCACCCTGTCCCCCCATCGCCCTCTCACTACTGGGGGCTCTCACCATACATGATGGAGGATTGAATGCAGACACATGTTTTGCTTAGCCCACTGAATCAGTCTTGCTGGCAGCTGAAATACTAAGCATGTGCCATAAGACCTGACCACATATTGTTAATGTAGAAACTTTCTTTTGAACTCCTGTTCAAGCCAAATAATTTAGAAAACAACACTCTAAGGGCTTCAAAGACAGCTAAGTGGTGCCATGGATAGAGCCCTGCATCTGTAGTCAAGAAGACCTGAATTCAAATTTGACCACAGACACTGACTAGCTATGTGAATCTGGGCAAGTCACTTAACTTGATGGGGATGCTAATATTAGCACTGACCCCTCTGAGCTGTTCTGAGGATCAAACAAGGTAATTTTTGTAAAGCACTGAGCACAGTGCCCAACAACTAGTGGCACTTCATGAGCTTATTTCTTCCTCATCCCCCTTATGGTATATACCTTAGTAGATCTTCCAAATTATTATAGAGAAACAATTTAAAATTTTATCCAACCGAAGCAAATAAATAAAAATGAATCAGTAATTGAAAGTTCTTACCCTTGACTTCTGGGATCTTCCCACTGTGTAATCCGTGTGTTGTGATTGACAAAATACACTCTGCCATTGTTGTCTGTTCTCTTCTCTGAAATTAAACAAAACAGAAACTATTTTAGAATAGTCATATATTTCCTTCTAAAAAATAATACACAAATATTGTTGCCAAATTCCAGAGCTCCCCGATCAAGGACAAAATACTACAAGCAGCCAGAAAGAAACAATTTGAGTATTGTGGAAACACAATCAGAATAACCCAAGATCTAGCAGCTTCTACATTAAGAGATCAAAGGGCTTGGAATACCATATTCCGGAGGTCAATGGAGCTAGGATTAAAACCAACAATCACCTACCCAGCAAAACTGAGTATCATGCTCCAAGGCAAAATATGGATTTTCAATAAAATAGAGGACTTTCAAGCTTTCTCAGTGAAAAGACCAGAGCTGAATAGAAAATTTGACTTTCAAACACAAGAATCAAGAGAAACATGAAAAGGTAATCAAGAAAAAGAACAAGAACAAGAAACTGCAAGGGACTTACTAAAGTTGAACTGTTTTGTTT